>JAKEPQ010001000.1:1845000-2495000 GCA_024500445.1 Entomyzon cyanotis
TTTATTTAGATTTTGCACACCCATGCTGATTAAAATACTGCAACTGTCTGAGCTCTGTCACAGTGGATTGCTCTTTTTCCTTCCCAGAAAGGTGCCTCTTTCAACAAATCATGTGGAATTTACACACACCTTTGGATAATCCCAGTGTAATTAATATAAAATTATATTCCTGAGGAAAAAATAACAAAACAACAACCCACACTGAAGTTTGGCTTAAACCAACAGAGGACTAGCAGTCTCTGCAAATTATCTGGGTAAATTAGAAAGTATTCCATTGTACTTCCACATCTCCCCATTGGTGCAACTCCTGTCGGATTATATATGGCTGAAAGCAAGATATCTATTTAGTCATGTTCACAAAGTGCTGAAACCAAAAAGTGGCAAAGTGAAAGGAAAAAATAAGAGGAGCTTCAAGAGATTTGCCCTTAAGTGCTCCAGACCAGAAGGCTGTTGTGTTGTCAGACTGTCCAAATCGAGAAATGGAGAATAGAGACACGAAAAGTGGTTTTGTGCCATGAAAAAGAGAGGCAGGATGGAGCTGAAGATGCCTTCAGGAGAGGATGTCCTAACCTGGAGTCTCCAGGCACTCATAAATAATAAAACAACTGCTACTCTTTACCTGTCATAATGTGAAGAAAACCTTAAAAATGTGACCCAATGTGGTGATTTTTAACAAGAGCATCTTGTGGCAGGACAAGGGGGAATAGCTTCAGACTGGGAATAGATTTAGATGGGATACTGGGACAAAATCCTTCCCTGTGAGGGTTTGAGGTCCTGGCACAAGGTGCCCAGAGAAGCTGTGCTGCCCCTGGATCCCTGGCAGTGTCCCAGGCCAGGCTGGACATTGGAGCTTAGAGCAGCCTGGGACAGTGGGAGGTGTCCCTGCCATGGCAGGGTGGCACTGGATGAGCTTTAAGGTCCTTTCCAACCCAAACCATTCCATGATTCCTGTCTGCCTGTGTTTGCCTAAAATGCCACACAGTGCCAGGCTGTGCAGATTCAGAGATCACACTTTAAATACCAGAGTGGCATCTGCTTCTCTGCTCATCAAAACACAGGAGAGAGGGAAGAAATCACATCTTGTGGAAATCTAAAGCTGAATTTCCCAGAGCACAGAAAAGGGGAGAACTACCCAGGAAAGAGGTGGAAGATGCAACCTTGGGAGGTCAGGTTGCATGGGATGCTCCCACAGTCACAAATACTGAAATAAAATATCAGGAATATCTCCTTCTCTATAAATATTCAAAGCCAACTGGACACAATCCTGAGTAATGTGGTCAGGATGTCCCTGCTGGAGCAGGAGGTTGGACTTGATAGCCTCCAGTGGTCTCATCCAACCTGATCCATCCTCTGATTCTGTGAAAATCCTTCCCAGGTTTATGAATACATGGACACCAGGCATTCATCTCCTCAGGAATTCCACACTTCCATACAGGAAGGTTACTGCACCTACAACTTCTGTTGTGTATTTTTTTGCCATTATTCCCATAAAGCTCAGGACAGCTGCACATTCCAGGTTTACCTCTGGCTGCTGCAGGACACTTGCTGTTCTGTGAGTCTCTCCAGCCCAGCTGAGTCCTCTTTCACTTGGATAATTAATTTGAAATTAAATATTAAATATTAATAAATATAGCTCAGGTAATAAATTGTATATACTAATTTAATTAAAAATAGATTATAGCATATTTTACAAATGGGACATTTTTGTAAGGAAATATAATGGACTTGTTATGTTTCTACTTTATCCTAAGAAGGAGCAAGCTTCTTGTGCATTTAGTCCTTATTGTGTCTCATTAAATTTTTAAAAACAGCTATTTTAATTGTCAAGTATTTGACAGACTGCTAGAAAAACCTGACACTTAAGTTTCAATTTTACTAAATGCATTTTTAATGAAGACTTTTGCATCCTACTTTATTACCTATAATCATCTTAAAGGGAAAAAAAAAAAGGGGAGGGGGGAACTCAATTATAACAAAACTTCCATACCTGGGCAAAGGATTTAGTTACAATGAGTGGTTTGTTTGAAAAATCCCAGGCAGGATCTGGGCTTTTCTGTGCCAAACACTGAGTCTGATCAGCAAAATGCTCAGCTTTTCCTCAGAGTTGTGAGAGTTCAGCCAGACCTTCCTACCATGGGGTTGGTGGGTGCTGATCCTAAAAATGTTTGAGTCAAGGAATGGTGTGAGTTGAAAGGAGCCGAGTGATGCAATTTTCAGGCAGGACTGAGAGTTGTGGAATGTCCCTCTCTGGAGCCATTCCAAACCCTGGATGTGCTCCTGTGTCACCTGCTCTGGGTCACCCTGCTGGCCAGGGGGTTGGACTCCATTCCAGAGCTCCCTTCCAGCTCCAATAATTCCATCAGAGTCACAGTGAGTGTGGCCTGGAACACCTTGTCCTCACCAGGAGCTCTGTTTTGGGACAGAATGGGTGCAAAAAAGTTGATCTCAACAAGGTCCCCTTCACACAGAGCCTGGTGGCAGAGCAATGTCACCTTTCCACCCACACCAGTGAGTTCCTCCTTCCTGAGGAGAAGTTGGGCTCAGAAAGAAAAAGCCCAGGAGCATGAAGAGTGCTTTGAAACCAGGTTTAGTTCAAGAAGATGATTTTCCAGGGAGGAAAAGTGGCCTTTGCTCCTCTCAGCAGTGATTTCCAGGCACCTGGGAGCAGCACAGCCCAGGGCAGGAGGGAACACGGGGAGCACAGGCACTCAGAACCCTCTGGAAGGGGACAGCAGTGATGGAGCAAAGTGGCACAATGACTTGACAATGACAGCAGCACAAAGCAGGGGTAATTTATCCAGCGAGGGGTGGGACTGGATTTGCACCGGAAGAAGCAATTAGCAGGAGCATGCAGAGGGAGGCAGAGGGTGGCTCTGTGTCCCCAACCCTCCTGTCACTCGCCTTCCTTGCTTACCTACTGCTCCTGGCAGGGCTGGCCGGGCAGGGAGGGATGTGCTGACACTGCTGCCGTGCTCCAAGTTGAGAAATTCAGTTTCCCTTCTTCAATTCCTTGGGCTTGTGCTGCTGTTTAACTGTTTCTGGGAAGCGCATCTGTGACCAGAAGCTTCTGGATTGTTTAAAGTGACAATGGACTGGCGAGTTGGGGTTTCCCCTCAAGACAACATTTACTGACTTAATTCCCTCCGGGAAACCAAGCTCACTGCCTTTCTCAAGAGCACAAAAACTACGTGTTTTTCTGTTATTCTTCTTTCTCATAAGGAAATGTCTCCATGTGGGCAAAAGGTTGTTGGCTTTTTTTCCCCCCCAGTTTATCCAACTGAATGGAGTTGAACCAAGCTATAAGCAGCAGAGGGAAGCTGTACAGAATTGCAGAGACAACAATTTGGAGGGAAAGGGTTCTGCACATCCCACCACCACCAAGGGAGATGCAATTGATTCACTAACAAGTTAAATGGATTTTATGTACCAATTTTCCACGTGTTAAATACCTGCCAACCCACGAGGACACTTCTCCTCCTTGAGGGAGGGAGAGTCACACCCTCAAGGAAAGCACAAGCACACCTACAAATATTTTATAATGCTTTTAATGTGAAATACATGTTGTTCCAAGTTAACCACAGGCCACTAATGTCAGCAGAGGACCTGTTGCCCTTCTTGGCGGTCTCTCTGATGGCATGGCCTCGTCCCCTTGTTCCTTTTTTCCCTCTTTTCATCCCTCTTTCCTGCATTACCTGTGCCCTGCAGCGCTCAGGGCTGTGCTCCTGACACATGGCCAGTGTTTGAACTTTGGAGATCCAAAGCAGGTCAGAGATTTCCACTCATACTGAAAGTTCAGTAAAGATGTCCCCTCACACCACAGTGACAAAAACCTCACCTCCCTGCTTGGTATCAAGACAATCCTGGCAAAATTTCAAGCTTTATGAGGACTTTGTTACACACTCTCTTGTCCAGTTTGAAACCTGGGAAGTTTTCCCATCACCTGCATTTTTCCTAGGTTTAGGTTGCCAGTGTTGAGGATCTCTCTCTGCAAACTTCTCAGCAGGAACAGAGTCAGCACATGGCTGAAGTGTTTTAGTAGGGAGGGGGTGGTCGAAAGGCAAATCCCAGAAATGGAGAGAGGGATTTATGGCTGTCCTACAGCCACTGGAAAGAGTAGGGATTGCACCTCATCCCCAGGTTTCCACTCTGAGGGGTTTCCAAGGTGAGCAGCTGTGCCCAGAGCACACAAACACACCCTTGGAAAGCACGAAAGAAAATAAGTTTACTGATAAATTCCCACTGATTTAATTACAGTCTAATCCAGACCGTGGTGGGAACAGTTTATTCCAATGCACAATCCACAGAAAGAAGGGAATGGGAAAGGAAAACACCTCTGTCTCTCCCTCACCATAAAATGCTTCTATGAAGAAACACCACCAGGTCTCTTGTCCCCCATCCCAGGCACTGCACCCACAGCCTGACAGTCAACCTCCATTATTCTGGAATATTTTTTTTTTTTTGTTGTTTTATTGAGAGTCTTCTCTGACTACACTGACAGCACTGTTTGTCCTTGCCAGGAATTCCCAAATAAAACAAGAGGCAGAGATGCCCCTGTCTGGAACAGACACCCCAGCAAACCAAGGAGAGCAAACACCCAAAGCTGCTCACAGCACCTTCCTTTCCTGAGAATCACCATTTCCCAGAGAGCCCTTCATACCTGTAAACATTTGCACCTTGCAACCAAACCCCTCAAAATCCAATTCAGCACTCTCTGTATTTGATTTCTACCTCTAGCCAGGCGTTTTGCTCCAGCCCTGGTCACATGCCAGCACCCATCTGTGTAAATACACAATTTTTCTAGCTGAATTGCACATCCACAGCCACGGCTCAACCATAGAAAGATCATGTAAATAATGGAAGCTGACAGCATAAGTAATTTTTTTCATGTATCAGACGCCATGGTTGACTGCTGAACTGTGAGATCTGCTGTTTTTAGACTGTGCTAAGTTCTCCCCTTTCACCCCTGAAGATTCGAGACTAAAGGCTGGAGCTTGAATCCCAGGCTTCAGATGTTTTTCTTATCACACAGCTCAGTCAACACTTGTTCACATCCCTTGACCTTTTCCTGCAGAGAGCTGCATCTTTCTTCTGCCTTTCAAGGCCACTTATCCGAATGGTCACCAGCAGATCTGAGGACACAGGGAGTGACCAGCACAAGCCACGTGGCTCTGAAATGTCCTAACAGACAGGGTGGTTAAGAAGTCACTAAGCCCTGAAAGAAAGAGTGGAAGCACTGTGGAGCTTTTAGTATTTCTGCTTCCTGACGTTGCCGTTAAGTGAAGAAATCCGTCTTGCAAATAGGAGAAATTAAAGGCTGCGAGTCCAAATGCAGGGAGGAGCATGAGGATTTAAAAAAAAAAAAAAAAAGTGTCAGGTCTCTAACACAATGGCCTGTGTAATTGGTTCTTTTGAAGTTTCTAATCACTTTTGGAAAGATCAAGTGGAAGTGACAAGTGAGGCTATCGGAACAGTGACTCCGTACAATGGTGGCACATGGGACTCAAACCGGTTTGTGTGGTAATTGTTAATTGTTTGGGGGCTTCCTCTAAGCACAAAACATATCTGAAGAGTTGCTATTAGGAAAAAAAAAATTTAAAAAAAAATCCTCCCAGCATAAATTATGTGGTCAGTGTTTCCGATCTCATACAAATCATTTGCCTGTGAGAATGTTATCAAAATATGAGCTATCCCTTTCAAATATATTTTAAACAATGTTAATGTATTTTCACATGTCATCAGTTGACAGCTCCACCATCGTCGCTCGTCAGCCACCAGGGAAATTTGCATGCATTTGAATTCACCCTGCCAAGCACAGGCAGCCCAGACTGACAGCCCATTTAACTGGGTGATAAGTTAATCTGTACAACATTTGATAGATTTCTGTCTTTTACCTAAGCCAGAGTTGGTGGAAATGATTCAGCGGCGGGATTTGCAAACTGGTCGTGTCTCCGCTCGGTCTCGGTGGGAGGTGTTGTATTTCTTCATGGGTAGTGCTGATCTCCACCCCAGCTGGCCACATCAAGCTGAACTAAATACCATCCCAAACCCACCAGGAATCACTGTTTCTAGGCTTTTCCTTCTGCAAATTCAACCCTTCTGCTGAAATTCCAGTCAATGATGAACTCAGAGATGGTTTTTCAAGGTTGGCCAATGATCATCTCTCACCTGCCTGCTCCTGAGGACTTCCCTGTTCCCTCCAGCAGCATGGTCCATCCAAGGGTTGGATGACACCCTGGGTCAGGTTCACCCTGCCCAAAGCTCAACACACCCCGAGGTGGTCACTGCACACCACAGCATCCAAAATTCCAGCAGGAGACAACATTTACCAAAGCTCACCCCCAGCCCCCCAAAACCACACATCCCTCATGCCTCCTGTCATCATCAAACCAGACACCGTGAGGTTTTACACACATTCCTTACATTGCCATAATTTTTCATTAAAAAATCCCCTACATCCAACACCACCTTCTGCTCCCTCCCAGAAACTGATTACAGCAAAATCAGTGATGTTCATTTGCAAGGCCACCCAAACACGGGGCTGGAGGCTTCTGCTGGGGTTCTGTGTTTAACCACAACAAAACGCAGAGGGCATTTTGATGTTTGGAAATGCCCAGGAGGAGATTTCTATTTACTTTCTCTTCCACAGTACATTACCAAAGCCAGGAGCCTCAGTAGTCAGCAAGCCATTATTTATTTATTCAAAACATCTTTCATTTCCTGAGATGCAGTGTGTTATTTACAGGGCACACACTGTGTTGTTACATGAAGTAAATTTCAACGGGCAGATTAAACTCGGGATACTTCACCCATAATGATATATCTTGATAATGGCCATTTTCAAAGAGTTGCTAAAATGTAAGTAAATATCTCACTGGTTTCAGGAGGAAATGCTCTGAAAGGGCAGGCAGGGCAACGGAGCTGCTACCATAGGCAGGCGAGTTTGATGAATTAAATTTAATGGATAGACCCTTTATTCCAAAGTTGATGGAGAGCTAGAGAAAGCTTTGGAAACAGAAGAGATAAATCTGTGCTGAGCCCTTTGTTCAGATGCAATTTCAAATAAAAGTAGCCCATTTGCAGCTTTTTGGAAAGGAGCGTTTCCTCATCAAGGCAGAGGTGCAGGCTTAAAATATTAATTAAATAAAACTCAAGTCTACATAAACCTTGAAAGCAGATGCCAAGAAATGGAATATATTGAACCTAAAGGTAGGGTAAAGTGGGAATACCCATGGGCAAGTTCCAGTGGGGAAATGTAGGTCAGGATCCTGCTTCTCAAAATGCATCACCCATAATGCCCCATCTAATGTACAGAGTGTTTGTTTTACAGACAATGAGATTTTATGTATTTTTTATGTATAGAAACCCTTGATGTGAGCAACCAAACTTTATCCTCTCCCCAGTATTGTCATGAGTCCTTCCTGATCTTCGTAAGTGGTATAGAGGCTGATAAAACACCTCTTAAAACTCTAATAGTCGCCTGAAAAATAAGCAAATTCTCCAGTTTATCCAAGACAAATACATTATGGACATTGAACTGTCACAATTATCCTCAAAAATCCCATTTCCATCTGTTTTTGTGATGCACACCTGTAGCTGCTCAGCAGGCAGAAAGCAGACATTGGGAGGGCATGGGACTATCCAGTGAATTCACAGAGCACAGCAGAAAAAGAGATATTTAGCACCAAAGTGGTGGTAATTACAATAAATTTAGAAAATCCTCTTTGTTCACAGACCCCTCAAAACCACCCTGAGCAAGGCTGGGCAGGGACAGGGCTGGAGAGGTGGGAAATCCTTAACTCTAAACCAGGAGAGACAAATTTCTTAAAGAAAATCAACTCCTCCACACCGGACTTGTAGAAGCACATGGCAAGAAAAAGAAAAGAAACCTACATTAATAATAAGGAGAATAAAAAGTAAAAAAAAATAATAATAGTAATAATAATAACAATAATAATAATAATGTTATAATAATCTAGGAGCAATAAGGAGGTCCTGGGCTGCTCTGAACTCAACACACTGAAGCCTCTGCAGCAACCTCAGAGGTTTGTGGTTCCACCAGGAAGCCACTGGTGCAACTGGTCTAAAACACCAAGACACTGCAAATCTGAGCCCTCTAGACTGCAAAGTGATGCTGGACAGCTGAATTCACATGCCTGAGCCTTGATTTCTCCCCAAAACAGAGACAGGAATGCTGCTTTTAGCTCTGAAGGTTCACACAGCTACACAAGACTTCGTACAAAAGGGACCCAGCTGCTGCTTGAGCAAAAATAATTTAACACGGGATAAATAGCCATGATATTAGGGGTGTGAAAAGCCAAGAGGAGAGTTAATAGGAAGAGGGGAGGTGGTGTGATGGGTAATGAGGTGCCTACAGGGGAGGGGACGGGAGCAGGGCCAGGGACAAAGGGTTTGTGCCCGGAGCAGCGGCGGGGAGGGAGGCAGAGGGTCCAGCACAGCTCGGGATGCTGAGCTGCCTTTCAGGGCTGGAATGTTTCATTACCATGCCTGCGTCCTGGGAACACTCTTGGCACGGGATGCACATGGCATTAGCAGCAGCAGGACCCCCTGTCCCTCCCACGGCCACCGCAGACAATGCAGGGAGCTCAGGACAAAGCAGCAGCCCTGCAGCAGCCCCGGCTGCCTCCTGCCTTTCATCCCTCCCTGCAAAAGGCAGCCGAGGGAAAAATGGAAATCCAACCCGCAAAGAAACCCGCAGAACGTCTGATTCAATGGGAGGTTTCGGTGCTGCCAGCTGCAAACCAAGAATTTTTACTAAACCTAGTAAATTTCTTGTTTATTTTAACTTATTTCACCCTTTATCTTTGAGATAATGATCAATTTATCAGCTTTTTGCTCCCACGGTGCACTGGAGTCTGCATGGGCATAGTCCATGTTTTCTGCACCCAGTATTCCATCTCGAGGCACAGATTTGTCTCTTCTGCAGCCAAAATTGCAGCATTAAACACTATAATTGTAATCTCCTGGCCACAAGACCAGATTTTCCCCTTCTGCCTTGACCAGAGGTCAACGCTGATGTGCAACACTTCATCCAAAGTGTTTGGCAGCAACTACTGCAGGCAAAAAAAAAATTCCACTCTGCAGGATTTTTAGCCAGGACAGAAAAAAAAAAAAAAAGAGAGAGAGACAGCCAATTTGTGTAAAAAATATGAAGGCTATTTTTAAATAATTAAGACTTCACTCCTCTCGATTATTTGAAAGAAAGCAGAATAGTTTCCAAATATTTTCTAGTTTCTTCAAGCCTGTTTAAAGCACCCACAACACAATTCTAACACTTGCATACACACACACAATGGGTATTTAGGATATTTTTCTGTGTAATAACTTGAAATTCAAAGGGAAAAGAGAGAGGGAGAGAGAGAGAGAATGATGAAGGCTCTCTTTCCCACCAAACAGAACTCTGTAAATCAAGCAGCGCAGGCAGGGAATGTGTGCTGTGCTCCCCCATGGATACCAAGGGCTGTAACCACGGGAAAGCACTCAGCTCCCTCTCCCAGATGGCACAGCAGCCCCAGCCAGCTCAGGTAGCAGAAGGGACTCCAAGAATCCAGCCTGACTTCCCAGCACATGAAGCATGGAAGGGTCGAGCTGTGCCTCATCTGTGTCCCCACAGAACCAGAAGCGCTGGCATCTGCAATCCAGAGCATCATTTGGCACGGCGTAAAATTTTAAAGTAATTTTCAGGTTTTTTGTGGTTTTTGTGGGTTTTTTTCCCATCCTCCCCCCGCCAGTGCCACATGGTGATTTTTGTCCTTCGGAGAGCCAAAGGCAAACACAGGCATGCTCAACATCCATTGTCAAAGGGAGAGGTTTCCTAGCAACAATGCCGGTATGAATGGAGCCCAAGTTTCCTTCCCAATCCCTCATGTGACATTAGAGCAATTTGTACCACACAGGGAAGGGGAAAACAAGGATCTGAGAGCCCTGGCTCTGCAGAGTCACCCAAATCAGCAAATCAGTTTGTAAGTTTTGTTGGCACCACAATCACCAAGCACTGTGTAGTGCAAGGTAAGCCAGAAGGAAATCCTGGTGTTCCCATCAGGAAATCCCGGAGTTCATTCCCATCCTCTCTCCCAGCACCACGTGCTGCCCCAAGCCCGAGGAGCAGGGTAAGGATGCTGTCCACAGCAAGGAGAGAAGCCACCACCTCTGCCTCTCAAACCACCATCAAAACCTCTGCTTTAACCAGATTAAGCTTCAGGCAAACACCTCTCATCCAAGCCTGGCAGGAGATTTGGGATGTGTTGGCAACAGGCAGTGAAAAGTGCACTCAGCAACACCCAAGTGCAACTGTGATATTCCCTGTGTAACCAACTCCTGCCAAATGGGAAGGTGCTGGAAACAAGGGAAAATAGCATTAGAGCAGGGGAACACAGAGGAAAACACAGAAAAGCAGCACTAACTCCTGGGGTTTTCCCAGCAGCTGCTGCTCCATTGGGATGGCTGCACCTCCTTCCCTTCTGCACAAACTCATCCCCACTGCACAGCACCACAGCAAATCCCTGCTTTCCATCCTTGATGGCATCACACATCGCTTTCTTTTTCATTCCTTTGTCCTTTTTTTTTTTCCCTCACCCAGTCAGACTCCCTAGAAAGACAGATCCTCTCCAGGAAAGGACCTATAACAGAAATCAGAGGATCAAGGAATCACGGAATGGTTTGCTTTGGAAAGGAGAGTAAAAGCCCATCCAGTGCCACCCCTGCATGGCAGGGACACCTTCCACTGTCCCAGGTTGCTCCAAGCTCCATCCAAACTGGCCTTGGACACTTGCAGGGATGAGCCACAGGTGTCCCAGCTGCCCCCAGCCTCTGTTTTTAATTAGTGGTGTATGATAGGTTCCTAAATTAATCCTCTCTTCTGACAAACCAGGAGGCAAAGTGCCTCACTGAGCCACCAGTGTTAAATGCCCAAAGTTCCAGGGTTTGAATGCTGTATGTTATTTCTAACAAGGGAACAATGACCTCTCTGATCTCCAGTGGTCCCAATTTTCCCATACCCCAAACCCAATTTGTGATGCCAACTCCAGGAGGGAACACCCTGCATTTGCCACATCTAGAAAGAGTTTTGGAGCCTGCAGCTCATTGTGAGCTCCAGGATGTTTATTTACAGGGCACCATGCAAGACATCTGTTCAGCCTGGCTTTTTGACTGGAAGGGAATTTATCCTTGGCAAATCAGTCCTGGGAGTCAGGAACTGGTTTCATGGCAGTCCGAGGGTTTGGCCAACAGCATCATTTAGTTTGATTTCTGTCCCTTCTCCCAAGCACTCTGCCACAAAGAGGCCACGCTCAATCATCCGAGATGTGCAGCTAGAAGGGATTAAATAAAATTAAAACACTTATCTGAGCAGTGGTGATGCTTCTGAGAGGTGAGGTTTGAAATGCTTCCTATGAATTTAACAGAGAGTAAGAAATCATCAGAAATGCTGCAGAAAGGCTGAGACCTGGCCAGATGCCTCCTGAGCTTGGCAGGGTGGGTTATGGGGACACCAACCTCCCCTGTACATCACTGGGACAAGGCAGGCCAGGCCACACTAAAACTGCAGCTAAACCACATGGAAACCTTCAAAAAGCCTCAGAAATAAATCTGGAGGGTTTGCATTTTATTTTTTCCATGCAAGCTATGGCCATGCTCGTTTTTGGGGATAGTTTTTGCACATAGCTCTGGGAAAAGGGGCAACAGCCCTGGTAAGGGAGACACCACTGGACACCAAATTTTCCTGATCATGGAAACACCAAACCCAGCCAGATGTGAGCCAATATCCCATGACACAAGAACCCAAATAAATGCACTCTTCATGCAGCAGGGCATGGCTATCTTTTTTCCACTTGAAAAAAAACCCATATCATCCAAAAGCATTGAAGAAATCTAAATATTTACTTTAATAAAACATTTATATTCATTACCAGGCGAGACATTGCAAACAAGTCTGAGTAAGTGAATTTAGCTGAACTTGGGAGCTGTGCAGGGTAATGACTGCGCTGACCAGCTTCAAAACCACATTAAGACTACTGATTATTTATTATAAAATGCCTGCACAGAGGGAGAGACCTAATTGTGTGATGAAGATCCCAACCCCTGTGGGTATCACAGCACACTGTACCTGTAAGAGTCAGGGCTCATTAGCCTAATCACAAAGAATAATACTGGGAGCAGAGCTCTGCAAAGCTACTGATTTTTTACATCCTACGAGTTTCACAGAAACACCCCTTTTTTTTTTCTTCCCTCCAGTTTGGTGGGGTTCTTTATCTTCTATCCCTATCCCCAAATCCTCACTGCAGACAGCAGCAACCCCAGGCTCTGCAGGGCCACAAAGGTTCAGCATCTCCTGCAGTCCCTGATTAATCATCTCCATCCTCTCTCCATGGCAGAGCCACGGAGCTGGAGCAGGGGAGGGTGGCCAGCAGATGTGTGGGTGGTGGGGTTGGAGAGGGAGCTTTTCCTTTGCATTAATCTTGTGCATATAAGCACGGATGCAGCGGGGATTTTTTTCTTTTTCAGGCTCTAATATGTGTCACTGATGAGAAGCTTCCCTGTTATGCTGCTTTGGAACACAGCTACAAATTCATTCAGCTGGAATCCCTGTGCCTTGTTATTATGAGTTTTGAGTGTAGTTGCATCAAAGATAGGATTCATACCTGCATGCTTAATTTTCCTGCTGTCCCCTTTTTCTCAGCCCTGCTCCCTCTCCTCCACAAGGCAGCACTGAACAAATTTAACACTGATTTTTCATAAGGAGAAATATTGCAAGGCCTGTCTAATCAGACTGGTTATCTATACCCACATGGGAAACATCACAAGGCTGCGTTTTGCATCTTTTCCCTCCACCCTGTAAATAAAAAAAATTCTATTTGCTCCTCAAAACCATTTGGCCATCAGTCAAAGGTCTCATCCTTGCAGCAGGTTTTCACCTTGCTTCATTCCCTCACATTGCTGCCTCACAATGTGCACAGAGGAGATCCCTGGGCATGAGGTGGCTCCTCCAGCACTGTCCCATCCTCCCAGCACAGAGAAGGTCAGCCCAGGGCCCTGTTTTTTGGGAGAGCCGCTGTAAATATCCTGGATTAAGGATCCTCACCAAGTGCCGTGGGATTTCCAGGCAAAGGGAAGAGCTGGTGTACAATTTTTCTGGGATCTGGTGCTGTTGTCTCCCCCAGGCATGTGTGCCAGACCTGTTAACCCAGCCCTGGAGACACCAGCAGTATTTCACTCCACATCCTTCCAGCAGAAGGGGGAACCTCATAAATGCTTTTTTAACTCCAGGTTAATCCTCAGCAGCGCTGCTGCTCCACTTAAATCCCCAGCAATGAAGACGTGTGAAACCATAAACCCGAGGCTCCTTGGCTGGCAGCAGTGCTGGAAAGGCTTCAGAGGGACATGTGCTTTTCAAGTCAGGAGCTTTGGCCCCTGCTCTGGTGTTCCCTGGAGCTCAGAGCCAGCCTGACCCCCCTGGCAGCTCCTGCCCCTCCACTGAGAGCAGCTTGGCACCAAAAACCTGACACCCCGCGAGCCAAATGCATCCCTAGATGTGTTCCCAGCCAGTGCTGCTTCCTTTGAGTCACTCCAGAGGTGTCCCCAGGGCTCTGTGCTGCTGCCAAGAAGCCATGACATCACTTATGGATTAATAAATAAAATATATTCACAGATATAGCCACAATGCAGTCACAGACTCATATGACAGAGTTTTGCTTAAAGCCAATACCTTCTTTATCCTCCTTCCCACACCCCCAGTTTTCCCATTTGCTTATCTATTCCCTCCCAGGGAGGAAAGGTCAAAGGTGGGAGTAGAAGGAGTTAGGAGTATTTTTCTTCTTAAATAAACAAAACCCACATTATTCAAATGGTTCTTCCTTGTAAAATCCAAGCTCTCTGCACAACCCTTACAACTTACAAATTCTTGAAAAAAGAAATCACAAAAAACTCTGTTCCTTGTCCTGTTCCAGGATTTAGAGAATAAAGATTGAAGTTTTTGGAAGGGGAAATGCAGAACAAGAGCTGCACAGAGCCATTCCCAGTCACCCTCAGGTGGGTCTGAGTGATTTCACCGTGGCCAAAAGTCTGTTAAGCCTTTGCAAAGCAAACAAGCAGAAACACAAGGATCCTGCTGGGCTGTAAAGAGCCTGGCTCCTGGTTTTATGGCATGGAAAACCCAGGGAGAGGAGGGGAGGGCTGAGAGGAACAGGGAGTGATGGAGACAAAGTCAGACCACGAGACAACGTAAGGCTGTGAGCTCACTCAGTTCCACTCTCGTGTTTCCCACCTCTCTGGGACTCCAGAAAAACATGGATTTTCAGGAGGGTGAAGGTGCAGTGTGTGGTTTCACACCCAGCTCAGAGGATTTTTCCTGGATGGAATGGAGGCACAGGTAATCTGGAGATTTTCCACCCCCAAGGACACCAGAGCTCCAGAGCTGCTCCAAGAGGACCAAATCCACCTCCTGCTGCCCCAAGCACAGACTTGGCTGCATCCTGAGCATCCTGGGAGTTTGGACTGAGCTCTGCTCCCCTGAGCATCCCAGGAAACACAACTCCCTTGGTGGCAGGAATGGAGCTGTACAAACTCCCATTATTGCCCCAGAGGCACAGAGGGGGAAGGGAGCCAAACAGGGGCTTTGGTGAGCACCTGTAGGTTCTGACTGAGGTTCCCAACTCAAAGTATTTCCAACACTTAGCCACATCCCACTAAGTCTTGGAGTGCTCCACTGAAAGCACAGGAGCCACAACATCTCAGGGAGATGATTAGGGAAAGCAGGCAAAGAGGTAGATTACATCTTTGCGCATTAAAGAAAGAAAATTCCTGTAAACCAACACCAGCTTATCATAAATAAGTATTTTCTTTCCCTTGACAGCTTTTGTTCTGGGAAAAAAAAAAAAAACAAAACATCTTGCCCACCTCAAAAGCAGACAAACAAACAAACATCCGAGTCACCTTGGGTTTTGGGGTGGTGGTTGTTTTTTCCTTTGCCTACTGCTCGCAGCATCACAATTTTCTCCGAGCATGAAAATAAAAATAATATTTTACATTAAGAAAGGAGACAAGTTCAGATTTGACAAAGCTCTTTTTCTTAGTATCGACAAGCAATCATCATCCATCTTACAAATGGGTACTTGCCTCAGAGCACATCCACACCATCACTGGATTTCTGGTCCTCGGAGGACTGGGATAACAAACGAATCTTCACCGGCTTCAATGATTTCAAAGCTAATCAGAAGATAAAAAGGCTGGCAGGACAGCTGACAATACATTACCAACCAACAACGGATCTGTGCAGGACATTTATGTATTTAAATTCCAGGCGTGGGGAAGCTTGGACACGTCCCTTGAATACAGGGTGAGATAAGGCAGGGAATGGCAGAGCTTGGACACCACAGAGGGATTGGGGTGTTTTCCCTACACCCCACAGGGCTGTGCCACCACCATGGGACCCACAAACCCCATAAAATCAACACTCCAAACTGGTTTATGCAGGAAAGCCAAAAAATATGAGATGTCAGATCCCAATGACCCCATCCAAAAGCTCCCAGATTTCCCTGGGAGACAGGAAGGGTCCCAGGATCAGCTTGCATGGAATATCAGAGTAATAAAACACAGTCTTCTCATGGTCTGATCAACCACAGAAGGAGAAAAACCTCTTAAATAAAAGTAACTTGGGCCATGTATCAAAAACTTTAAATAAACAAAACCCACATTACTCAAATGACTCTTCATTTTAAAATCCGTGTTTTACGTGGTATCTTCCTGATCTAGAACTTGTTTCCAGGCATTCTTTAGCCATGCCATCACCTGAAGCCTAAAGCCTCCTGCTTTAAGGGGGCTCTTTCCATGGGGTGTGGATATTGTGGACAAGGATGAAGGTTAAAATCCTGATTCTTCAATCAAGCACAGCTTCCTACTTGCCACAGAGGCCCCAAAGTTCTCTGCACTAAGGTCAGCAGCCAAATTCCCATAAAACAGGCTCTGCAAAAGGAAAATGTGCTGGATCCCAATTGTCCTGATACTGTTTGTGTTTGGGATTCAGTGTTTTGTGGCCAGAAAGAGCAATTTAGGCTTTTTTAACAGAGCAAGGTTTGTGCAGTAAAACCTGTTCAGAGTCTGATGTTCTTTGTGCCACCATGATGGGTTGGAATCATGGAATGGTTAAGTTTGGAAAACCTCTGGAGCTCATCTAATCCAACCCTTCACTCATGCAGGGTGACCTCTGGAGGATTTTACTCAGGATCTTGTCCAGAGACAGCACCAGATCAGTCATAAAAACTGATGAAAAATGTAAATTTGATGGAAAGTGTAAATGCTCCTTCAGGATTTACTGGGAAAACTCTTAAACCTGTGGATAACTCACTCTTCCAAAGAGTTTGTTCTCCAGAGCAAGTGCCTACATGTGTCTGACCTGAAATATGGGCAACTATTTGGAGATCCCAGTGATCCAAAGTAATTCCTCAAATCTCCATCCAATGGAAACATCACAGGAGGAGCAGTCTGCATTCCCCAGCAGCTGATGAGAATCCTTGGAAGGGAAGTCCAGGGAGAGAGGGTTGGGATATCTGACTGTGCCTTTGATGAGGGAACAGCTCCTGAAGAGGAGCTACAATAACCTCCTGCCTCTGGAAAAACGAGGAAACGTGGCTCAGCAAGGATTTCCCATTGTTTCCCTTCGCCCCCTGACTCTGGAGTTCAAAGCTGTTTCAAAGACAGAGGAACAAATTTAGATTTTGGTGACGGATCCCAAGTTTCCCAAAAGCTTCTGATGGGAGAGGAATCACCGAGGGCAGCTGCAATTGGTGCAGGGAAGTTTGGATTATCTGCAGATTCCCTGTTTCACAATGCAAATAATTTCTGTCAATTCGCTCAGTGGGGCTCAGGAGGAATTCTGGTGGGAGCCCAGAATTCCTGATGATCCTTTCTGACACCCAAACCTCTCCCATCGAATTCCCACTGGAATTTCTGTCCACTTAGAGCCTCTCCACGGGGCTGTCATGGAGCTTCTCCACCCTGGCTAAACCCCAGCTCCCGAGAAGAAAATAAACCCAAGCTCTTTATCACCCATGGTTCCTCTCACGCAGGCTGGCACCGAGGATCTGCCAAAAAAACATCTGGAAAAGCACCAGGATTGCGAGGAAAAGGCCTGATGGGCTGAGGGAAGCAGCTCTATCCCCCACAGAACAGCTGCACTAATTTATTACATTTTAGTCTTCGGTCAACTTTGAGACAACAACTGAAGAGTGAGTTTCCATTACAACATCCATCATTGTATCAACCTTATTTTTTGTGATATTTTGTAAATTACAATAAATTTGCTTTCTTCTGAATATTCAGATGCTTCAAAAGGTACCCAAAGGATGCAATTAGACCCTAGGGAAATATGCTATTATGTGCACATATCATGTTTTGCATAGGCTTTTGAGCATCTACATAATTTATGTTTTTCTGCATAATTTCCCCCTTTTTATGTTTCCTATGTGTTTGTGAGATAATGCAGGAGTCAGTTCTCTCCCACCAAAAACACAGAAAGAACTTCAGTCTGCATTCTTCCTTCACCCAATCTGCTTCCCTTCCCGCAAAACCCTTGGAGAAACCCCTGGAGAATTCCTTTCAAATGCACCAAACATCAATGCCCGAGGAAAAACCCAGAAGGTCGAGGCAGCTCTCTGAAAGGAACCAGAACCTTGTCCACTCCCATATTCATCTGGGCATTCCGAGGGGCCTCTGATGGATAACGTTGGAATGGGAAAGCTTTTAAACTCTCTCTAATCCTCGCCTCGCGTTTGAGCCGCGCGAGAAGTAATTCCCGCAAACTTTCAAGTCGCTTTTTAGCTTTCCGCGCCAGTCGCTGGCGGCTTTTAATTAAAAATAAAATAGGGAGAACAATAAAAAAAAAAAAAAAAAAAGGAGGGGAGTTTTCAGGCAGGATGCAGGAAAAGGTGATGCCTACTCTTGCTTTTTAACTCTGCGGGTTGGAATTTCGAATTGGTCGATTTAAAAATTAATTTTTAAAAAATTAAAAAGGGAAATAAAAGTTGGGGGGTGACTTCACGCAGGTGACCCCTGGCCACAGGCTGAGCCCCCACCCAAATATGTAAATGTGGATATTCCTCTTTTTTAGGATGTGATAAACAACTTATGGGCTGGAAAATGGTATTTAATGGCTTTGGTTGGGTTTCTTGTGCTTTCTCTCTCTCTCAGGTACCACACAGGGATTTCTCTTCCCCAGGAGGTCAGGGACAAGAAATGGGGATTTTTCTTGCACCCCCAAACCCCATCCTCAGTGTGCCACTCAGCCACAGTGACTGCTTCACATGCCCCAGGTTCTGAAGTCATGGACAGCCTGAGAAAACTTCCTGAAAAGTCAACTAATAATAATAATAATAACAATAATAATAACAACAACAGCCTCTCATCTTTGCTTTCATGTATTCAAGTGCTCAGAAGATTGAGCCCTTCAGCCACAAAAATAAAAATTGTGAAACACAAAACCACACAATTCACCCATTCTCCTCCAAAAAACTAAAAAATCTAGCCTGATACAACAACCACTCCCAAACACAGTGCCTGCAAGTGAAATTGGGAGGAAAAAACCTGCATTTCCCTTTGTGCCTTCCCCAGAATATTATGGGCTAATCCACTTATTTCAAACTGACTCCTGAGTCCATGTAAAATCCGTCATGGAGCAGCAAGGAGACATTATAAGAATGTTTTCTTCTCCACAAACCATGACAGCCTTCAAGTTGCCAACAAAAAAAAAAAAAAAAAAAGAAAACCAAAAAAAAGTCTCATGTGAATAAAAGAAAACATTTCTGTTGTGAAACCTGCAGCGTGAAGCAGCAGGAATAAAATAATCTGGTAAAATTTAAAGAATAAGATTCTTTGTAGAAGACATAAGAGAACACCTGCTGCTTTCCTTATTTTTTATTTATTATAATTAATTAAGTTCAAACTAAGCAGTATGCAGATGTGTAAAAACAAACAGCCCCAAAAAAATAAAAAAAATTACTACTTGTCATTAAAAAGTTCATTTGAAGTCGAGAAACTGTATGATTAATTAATCAGAACAGAATCTGCTCGCTTTAAAGCCTATTGACATATGTTTTAAAATCATTTGTGTAATTCAAGATAACGAAGAGCAAGGACCACGTGCAGAATTCTCTCCCAGAGCCACCAACCCCATGAGCGTGAGACAGAGATGATCACAGCCACTTTATTGGTGAACAAAGCTTATTTTTAAAATGAAAAATAAGAGCAGGAAAGTGCCTTTCAGAGAAGATTTCTGTGTGCTGCAGCACCTCTTTCTTCAGGAATCCAATCCAGTGGAGCTCACCCATCCTCTCCCCCTTCCCTAATAATTTATGAATAAGCTCAGAGCCTCACACCTCCCAGCAAACACTCATTGATTCCATATATCCAGCCTGGATTGATAATAAATTTCCTAAGGAGCTGAAGGACTTGGGAAAAGCTGGAGGTTTAGCCAGGGCAAAAGGCACTAAAAGGAATTCTTTTATTCTAATGAAAGCAAACACAGTAAGTCAAGCCTGGGCTTGGGGTGGTGAGGGAGGTGAAATGGTAAAAGAAATTTATTCAGGAAGAAAATGAGAGGTAGGGAGGACAGTGATGGGGGGAAGTGGGGTTTGGGAATGAGGTCATGGTGTGCCCTCCATCCCTGCCTTCACATCTTTTTCCAAGCACTTCCCAAGAAAAGAGTGGAGCAATTTAAAATTCCTTGTGGGAGGAACACCCTTCCTGCCAGCCCTGCTAAAATTGTTTGGCCTCACCTTTGTACCTCTAAGATGGGCAGCCAGCTCCTGAAAGCATCAATCTCCTCTTATCCTCATAAATACTCCTCTGATTTTAAATTCTTTCCAAAATAAAGTGTCTCAGGAATCACCAGGTCCTTGAGGTTGGCAAGAACCTCCAAGATCGTGTCCAACCACTAGCCCAGCATGGCCAAGGCCACCACTGGACCCTGCAGCCTTTCCTCCAGAGGTCAAACTCTTATTTCTCTATGGAATTGGAAAATTAAAACAAACCCATGAGGATTCCATGGGATAAACATCACCTTTCCCTCCATGGGCAGAGCAGAAGAGGCTGCTGAGGCTCTCAGGAGCACCCAGGACCTCCTGAGCCCTCTGGGTGCTGCAGGGCTGGGACAATCCTGGGACAATCCTCAGCTGCCCCTGAAAAGGCAGAAATTACAATTAATCTCTTAAAATGGATTGAAAGATAAAAACTACACTGGAGAAGCTGGAAAGGATGAACTTCCTTCCACCTCTGCCCTTCCCGAAGCATTTAATTTCTGTTGCTCCTTCTGCAGCGTCAGCATCTAGACCAGACCACACCTAAATCATGCTCATGCAAGAAATAAAAATCCCTTACAAATCTCCTTACACAGAGGCAAACAAATTTCAAACCAAACTCTTTTGAGCAGCAACCATCACTAAGATTATTGGGTGTAAAATCCCCACGGGAAAAAAACAAAAAAAAAAAAAAAAAATCAACACAGAGAAAACAAAATGCAACTGAGTCCTTCAAACTGCCTGGTATTCCTTTGTCAGCTCGAATAGATACATCAAAATTGGTCTTTTTTCAGGAAAAAAAACTGCAATAAACTCCAGGGTTTTGGTCCAAAAGTGTTTGTCAGAAAACTCCCAGGCCAAAATATTCAGTCAGCACTAAGAAACAGTAGCCAAGGATAGATTTTCTTTCCCCCTAAATATTTTGGCACCTGTTTAGCATCTCCTAGTCACTAGGATTTCCCATCCAAGCAGGAATACCTATCCCTGTTTTGTCTAATGTACACAAAGATGGATGCCTTGGCTCCAGAGGGGTGGTGGAGAGATCCCAAGCAGTTCTGACCTCTGCTATTTACAGAGACCTTTCCTGGCAGGGGCTGAGCTCCCAAGTACAGCCAAGAGATTATTTTCTCACTCCAGTTTTTTTTTATTTATAGTATTATAAAAATAAACGTGACATATTTAGGGGATGTGTCATATTTTAAAAAAGCTCAACCAACAAGGCCCATTTTGGACTTTTTTTTATTTTTAAAGTTTGTCCTTTTTAAAACAGTTCCCTGACTGGTTTTCTATTTTCAATGATCAAAAATCTATGGTAATGTCCAGATTTTGTACCCTTCAGTTACCATCTCCAAAGAGCAAATAAGCAGAGACCCTTAGGAATCTACTGGACCAAGAACAATACTAAAATTCCCCTTTTATAGCAAAGAGAGAGCAACACTGAAGGTTAGACCTGGCTTTAAAAGGAGCTGGCCAAGTGCACATTTTTCCAGCAAGTTCCTATGCACAAACCCCATCCTAAACCTAAATTTAAAAAAGAAAATGTAAAACCTGGTTTTAAATCCAACTGAGCTGCAACGAGTTCATCTGCTTGATAAAGATAAGCATCTGATCCAGGCTGAAGGGATACAGCAGCTCTTGGAGTGCAAAAATCCCCTTTTTATTTTGGCAGGTGCTGAAGAACTTCAGTGCAGCTCTGCGAGGGAGCAGACAGGGTGGAGAATTTGGAAATGGGATTTCTGGACATCACTGGGGCAAATTCCCCACAAAATGACAGCAGTAGGCTGGAACAGGACCATCTTTTTATCCCCCAGCATCTATTAACTAATGGCATAAAAAAGATGGCTCTTTTTAAAATATTCATGTGAGAGGGGTCTGTGACTGCACTGCCAGAAACCCCAGGAGTGTAAATGTCTGCTCCACTCCCATCCCTGCCCTTTGTGCTCTGCTCTGCCTTTCAGAGTGCCCAATGCTGATATTTCCCTTTTCCCTGGAAATAAGGGTGGTTTAGCAGCTCTGTGTGCTGGAGCTGGAATGGATCCCCAGAGGGAATCAGGGCACAGGGAGTGCTGCAGGGGTTCAGGGTAAAACCCTGCTCAGGGTAAAACCCTGCTCAGGACAAAACCCTGCTCAGGACAAAACCCTGCTCAGGACAAAACCCTGCTCAGGATCAAACCTTGCTCAGGATCAAACCCTGCTCAGGATCAAACCCTGCTCAGGGTAAAACCCTGCTCAGGATCAAACCCTGCTCAGGATCAAACCCTGCTCAGGACAAAACCTGCTCAGGATCAAACCCTGCTCAGGATCAAACCCTGCTCAGGATCAAACCTTGCTCAGACTAAAACCCTGCTCAGGGTAAAACCCTGCTCAGGATCAAACCCTGCTCAGGGTAAAACCCTGCTCAGGATCAAACCCTGCTCAGGATCAAACCCTGCTCAGGATCAAACCCTGCTCAGGACAAAACCTGCTCAGGATCAAACCCTGCTCAGGACAAAACCCTGCTCAGGATCAAACCCTGCTCAGGACCAAACCCTGCTCAGGATCAAACCCTGCTCAGGACAAAACCTGCTCAGGACAAAACCCTGCTCAGGGTAAAACCCTGCTCAGGACAAAACCCTGCTCAGGATCAAACCCTGCTCAGGGTAAAACCCTGCTCAGGATCAAACCCTGCTCAGGACAAAACCCTGCTCAGGATCAAAACCTGCTCAGGATCAAACCCTGCTCAGGATCAAACCCTGCTCAGGATCAAACCCTGCTCAGGACAAAACCCTGCTCAGGATCAAACCCTGCTCAGGATCAAACCCTGCTCAGGACAAAACCCTGCTCAGGATCAAACCCTGCTCAGGATCAAACCCTGCTCAGGATCAAACCCTGCTCAGGATCAAACCCTGCTCAGGACAAAACCCTGCTCAGGATCAAACCCTGCTCAGGATCAAACCCTGCTCAGGATCAAACCCTGCTCAGGATCAAACCCTGCTCAGGATCAAACCCTGCTCAGGATCAAAACCCTGCTCAGGATCAAACCCTGCTCAGGATCAAACCCTGCTCAGGATCAAACCCTGCTCAGGATCAAACCTTGCTCAGACTAAAACCCTGCTCAGGGTAAAACCCTGCTCAGGGTAAAACCCTGCTCAGGATCAAACCCTGCTCAGGGTAAAACCCTGCTCAGGATCAAACCCTGCTCAGGATCAAACCCTGCTCAGGACAAAACCTGCTCAGGATCAAACCCTGCTCAGGACAAAACCCTGCTCAGGATCAAACCCTGCTCAGGACCAAACCCTGCTCAGGATCAAACCCTGCTCAGGACAAAACCTGCTCAGGACAAAACCCTGCTCAGGGTAAAACCCTGCTCAGGATCAAACCCTGCTCAGGATCAAACCCTGCTCAGGATCAAACCCTGCTCAGGACAAAACCCTGCTCAGGATCAAACCCTGCTCAGGATCAAACCCTGCTCAGGACAAAACCCTGCTCAGGATCAGATCCTGCTCAGGATCAAACCCTGCTCAGGATCAAACCCTGCTCAGGATCAAACCCTGCTCAGGACAAAACCCTGCTCAGGATCAAACCCTGCTCAGGATCAAACCCTGCTCAGGATCAAACCCTGCTCAGGACAAAACCCTGCTCAGGATCAAACCCTGCTCAGGACAAAACCCTGCTCAGGATCAAACCCTGCTCAGGATCAAACCCTGCTCAGGACAAAACCCTGCTCAGGATCAAACCCTGCTCAGGCCTCCCTGAGCCAGGCATTAAATCATCAGAATGGACACCCTGAATAGATATTCAGTGTGTGATAAACACCCAAGTCCTCCAGCAGCACTGGCACATCCCACAGACACACCTGAAACATCCAGAATGCTCTTTAAACAATAAATCCATTTGTTGCATTCCCTGTTTTTGAACATGCAAATATTTTCTAAAGTTAACCCAGAAAATGTAGCACCGTTGTCTCTGCTCAGTGTCCTTGGCCAAATTTGCTCAGCTTCCACCAAAATGTTTCCCTGGTTTTTCCCCCAAAACTCATGCTGGGATGCACAGATCAGGATGGGCTTTGTTTGGCTCTTTCGAAGATGCTCCTTTTGTGACAGAAAATTGCAAATTCTGACATCTCTTTACTCAGTAAATTCTCATTTACACATGTGGGGTCATCTGTAGTTAATATTGATGGAGAGCAGATTCCGAAACTGGGAGCACAGGACTCCACAATGCCCATTCCAGTGCTCAAAAAACTGCACAGAGTTACCCACACCTCCTCACTGACATTAAAAAAAACCCTAACCAGAGCCAGTTGCAATAAAGCAATGTGTGTTGGAGGGGGGGGGGGGAAAGTAGAATATTATAATTGATTATTTAGTGCAGAAAAGGAGGAAAATTATCACAGGTGGTGATGGCAGATGCGACAGCCCAGGAAACCTGGCAAAATATGGATTATATTTGATTACTGACATGGATACTTCTGTGGTGATGATCCAACTTCCCCTAAACCCTTCCAACAGCAAGGAGTTACAGGTAATAATATAAAATTGCAGCTACAGAATATTTTCTCCCTTTTTTTCTTTTTAAATGCCTAAATCACTGCGATCAATACCAGCTGCTGTGAGATATTCACTGCCTGAGCAAGGCAATAAAACTCCTTCAGTAAAACAATGGCAGCACTTAAATGTTTAAAAACTGCTCATTGTTGTCACCTCAGAATGGATGTGTGACCACAGGAAAGACACCACCCTGCAGGTTTTATCATGGCACAGGGCCAAAGCCACTGTATTTCCAAATAATTCACTGTGTTTCCAAGCAGTGAATTAAATGATATTATTATAGTTAATTAGGGAATGTTAATTGATTTTTATTATATTTTTAATTTCCTGTTCTGACATATTTGAAGATTTTTGGCTGGTGGAGATTTAGGGAGATGCTGGTGTGAAACCTCACCTGGGGACAGAGACTTCATCCTGATGGTTCAGGAATTTCCCACCCAAACCATTCTGGGATTCTTTGCTCCTGTTAAAGAGTTGGGTTAAAGAGTCCCCACTGACCACAGCTGATGAAATCCTTGTCCACTGTGTTGCACATTTGAGGAAAAAATAACCCTTATAAATATAAACTACGGCTGCTGTTTAATCTTTCACGTCATGTTTTATAAGACAAAACAATGACAAAAAGTTTCTTTCAAAGTGACAAAACTTTTCAAGGCCGGTTTGTCCAGAAAAATGAATTCATCCAACCACTTTTTATACATCTGACAGTAAAGAGGAAACAATCACAAGGGGGTTGTGCTTGGAATACACACATCACCACCAGTGCATTCATTATTTTTTTAGGAGGTTTTCCTGACCTGCAGGCAGGGGAAAGCCTGGGAAGCACAAGAGCATCCTGCAAACAGTGCTGAGGTCTGAAGAGAAATTACTCAACACCCCAAATTTTGCTCCCCCACTTCATCTGTCTTTGCCTCTGTTAAGAGCAAACAAATTGTTCTTCATATAGCTCCAGCTTCACCCTTAACCTCCTGAAGGATCACCAAAGAAATATGCCCCTGGTAGGCAGGAAAACTCCCAGAGGTTTATCTGGAGTGGGTTCAGCATTTTATTTTACCTCTCTGAAATATAGACCAAATGTGAGCCCTCGCCTCGTACAAATCTTCAACAAATCTCCCTTTGTTCGGAGCCTTTAGGAAAAGAGCCCTGAAAATTTAATACAATAAATCTCCAGGGAGAAAGGGGAGGTGGAATGGCCCAAAACCAACAGAAAAAGGTAATTCCAGGCCACAGTTCCAGCCCTGTGCCCAGGTGCCACCAGGAGCTGCCCACGTGGGCATGAAGGAGACCACGGAGCAGACAGGGTGGGCTGATCAGCCTTACCCTATAAAGTAAATAAAATAAAACCCCCATTGGCCTGGACAGCAGACAGCCTCCATCTCCCATCACAAAGGATAGAAATAAACTGCAATAATATTTCTATTAAAAAAAAAAAAATGAAAGCCCCTGAGCCATCCCTCCCCTTGCGAGCAATCAGGATGTTTTTCTCTTTCATGCTCTGCTTTTCTTTTCTGTGCCATGAATTTGCATTTTCTCCTCTGCCTAATTCCAGCTATGCTTTTTTTTTTCTGCAGTTGTTGTTTTAATATAAAATCTCTGTGGTTGGTGAAGGAGTCAGGAAGAGAAGAGGCACTTCAACTCCTCACGTGTTTTCAGCATCCTTGTGGTGGAATTGGCCCCTCAGAGAGTCAACTTCTGACCTGCTCTGAGTTCCTCTTCACAGAGATACACAAAAAAAGCCAAAATTCCTCATTTTACAGCATCTCCTTTAACCCAAATTTTATGTAGTTTCCTTGCTTACCAACAACCATCCTCACCTCCACCCACCAGCAGGGAAACCCTCCTTCATTTTTGCACCAACTCACATTCTATTGAGCCATAAAAGATGCTTTTAAACCCCATGATTTTTGGGCATCTCCTCTTTGACCCAGAGATTAAATCCCTACAGCACAGGGACACTTGGAGGAGCTTATTCCCGTCCTCACCTACAGCCCAGTGAAAAAAAAAAAATAATAACAAATTCCAAAATAGTGTTTTTTCCCAAACTGAGAGCAATGCAAGGAGAGGGAAAGGTGTTTCCTGGAAATCAGTAATTACTCAATAATTCTAAGGCATCCTTTATCCCAGAAAATTGATGTCATGGATGTGAAGGGTTCACATGAGACAAATACACAGAAAATCCATGTCCAAACAGGGCTGCAATGGAGCATTGGCCATTTTCTGCCCCTTTATTCCAGCTTTATTCATGTCTGAAAACACTGCCCAAAACAACCGTGGTGCTTTAATAAACCCCCAGTTCTCCTCTTGCTTTGTTACATTCATCTCATTCCTGCCAATATCCCACTTGCAGCTCCATCTCATCCAGGCACAGCCATTCATTCCCCAGAAAAAAAGCATTTCTGTGACGCAAAAACAAGCTGTGATTTTAAAGCAATTTGATATTCGGTGTTTTCCTAGCGCTAAATGGAGTTTTTGTACACAGGAATAGTCACTGTTCCACCATTCACTGAAAAAATGACATCAAATTAGCAGTAATCAAATCAGGGCTTCAGCTGGTACCAAACTGTTGATTAAACACCAGTTCTGGATTCACTGAGCACTGGCTGATCAAAGGAAAGGCAGAAAATAAGGAAAAAATGTTGGATGGGGCTTGGAGCAACCTGGGATGGTGGGAAGTGTCTCTGCCCATGGAATGAGATTTGCTTTGAGGTCCCCAACACCCAAACAATTCCATGACTCCCAAATGAGTTCAACCTGTCACCCCTGCCTGGTTTTGTCAGCTTTTCTTTCCCCAATATGAGATTTTCAGCATCTCCATACCTCACCCAGAGGTTCTAGCAGCTCCTAGAGAAATCTACTTAGTGAGAAGATTAAAATTTCCCAAAATTCTTCTGCTTCCTGTTATGCTTTTGATGCTGCAAGGGAAAAAAAG
The DNA here is from genome assembly GCA_024500445.1 of Entomyzon cyanotis. NCBI lineage: Eukaryota > Metazoa > Chordata > Aves > Passeriformes > Meliphagidae > Entomyzon > Entomyzon cyanotis. Next base: position 1,872,261 of record JAKEPQ010001000.1, read on the forward strand.
GAAAAGGAAAGAAAAACAGGGTTTTTGCCTCACAACACAAACCAAGGATCTGCTGGCTCTTGTCGCTGTTGAGCCGCTAGCAGAGAAGGAAAATCTGGATTCTCAACGTGGCATAGAAAAGGCGCTTTATTGTTTGAATCCAACATATATACAGACTTTTCAGAGGTCATCCAGATTGGTCAGTCAGAAACCTCCCCCTAGGCCTGATTGGCCAGGCCTGAACTGTCCAAATCTCGAGACACTGTTTTTGATAACATCCAAACTTTATCTTTGTTTATAAAACACAAAAGAAATTCTCATGGGAAAGACCTGTGCTAGCCACAGCTTCTGCCAAAGGGTTTGGAGAAAGAATGTTCTTCTCCATAAGGATGTTCTCCCCATAACTCCCTGCTGGCTGCTCCCCCTGATTCCTGGGATATCTTCAGCAAACCTTTGCATGGATTAACTTCCATAACACACATCAGCCAGGATGCTGCCACTTCCCCAGACAAGTTCTGCTCTGATCTGGCACATGACCATTTCAGCTGATGTTTTCCCTGTGAATTTGGGAATTGACATTCCCTAGAGTTGGGAAAGCAAAGCCATCAGCAACCCACTACTCAGAAGCACCCACAAGGATCTTAAATCCTTTAAACAAAGTTCAAAATAATGCAAAAAATTAGTTGCAGCCTCACCAGGCAAGCAATAAGGAATCTGTGTGTGTTTCCCTGTATCCATGATGAAGGAAATCCTTGGATTGCTCTGCCCTGGTGTCATTTTCTCCTTCCCTAGGCAGGGTCTGTTCCCTTCCACCAAAGCCACCAGCAGGGAACAAGGAACAATTTCTATTATATTCCCAACCTGTTTGCCTTTAAAGATGCCCAATGTCAGATTTTGCACCAATTACAGGATGAAGAGACAGAAGAACTGAAGCTGGGAGGTTTTTTCAAAAATACAAGGTGAGATTTTCATCATATAGTGCCCAAAATGAAGTCTTCCAGGGGAGAAATTTTGAAAAATTTCACATTTATTTGTAACGCAGCCTGGAGCCTTCAAGGCAGCATTTTTCCCATTTAAAAAGAGGGGTAAATAGGTAAATAAAAAGCTTAAATAGCACATAAAAATAATCAGTGAAGTTTCTGGTTGTTCTTTAATTTCTGAAGCAGTGCAGTTGTGTTTGCATCCACCAGCTCTGAACTGGGCTCAGGAAGATTCCATGTGGGGAGTTAGTTATCCCTCAAAAGGTTTCCTGCTGATGGCTGCAAGCAGAACTGAGGGGAAAAAACTGGCAAGAAAAATATTATTTGCAAATATTTCAATAGTTGCCAGTTTTCCTGATGCTTTGGAAAGTGGGGTTGGAGATTTTCTTCAAGGCTCAGCTTTGACAAGCAGTGATTAAATGAGAATCAGAGCCTTCCTTCAGATAAGCAAGAAAATCCAAAGTCCCCAAAGTTGCAAAAATTCTTACAAATGTGTTCCAGTGACAACAGAGACTCAGAAATAAAAGGCCAACCTTAAAAAAATAAATAAATAAACACAAAAAAACCCATAACCTAATTTTTTGTTATTAAGCAAAATTATTTTCTTCTGACTTATTGTTGGCAGCTTTTCCACTTCGTTTTTTAAAGAATGTTTAGGTTTGTTTGCAGTCTGCACATATGAACATTAAAAAAATTAATATAATCAGGCCAGAGAGAGTTTCTCAGTGAAGAAGCTTTTCCACGAGAACCAGAAATAAGGGATTTACATCCCTTGGTTTCTTCTTCTGTATACAAGGTTTGTACTTGACTGCTTGTCTTGGGGCTTCCACTGTCAATGGGGAGAGGGATTTCTCCAGAGGGAGAACCACAGCACCATTGGAAGGAGAAACCTCTGCCTAAGGCTGCTTCTTTCCTTCTCCCCACTGACTGCAGGAGAAGCTGAAATCTCATCTCTAATTGCCAACTCCCCAAATCCCAGCTGCAGGGATGCTGCCTCAGCATCTCTGGGCACAAATCACGAGGATCAAACTGTCCAATCTGGGATGGAGACGTCTCAGATTAAAGAATCAATAGCACAGGCAGTGACCATCAGGTTAGGATTGAAATACAGAATTAAACTGAAATAATCCACAGGCAGAAAAATCCCTTAAATTCATTCTTCAGGCAATTTCCATGCACACAGCACTGTGCATAGCTGGGACAACTCCGACGACAGATTTTAAATGTCTTCCCCTTCTTTTTCCCCTATAATCTCATCTTTATCAGCTCAAAAAGCCCAAAGATGACAGGAATTTTCAAGACCCTGGTGGCAGCAGTGCTCAGAGTGAGCCCAGCCCTGGCACAGGCACTCACCAGGGTGGGCTGGGCTGGGGGATGTCGGGGGAGATGCCTGGAAGTCATTTGCTTCTGGCTCACCTCCAGTCAGCCACTAAAGAATCATCCCAGTAAAGTTCACGCCATGAGCACCGAGATGTGAAGTGCAGGGGAAAAACACGGGAAATGTTACATCTGCAGGGAAGGCGTTTAATAAATGTTTAAGGAAACGACTGCTCTCCAGATCCTGCTCTTCCCCGTAAAATTAAGATCTTGCTCGGATTGTGCCGTGGAGTTTGTCGTCTCCCCAACTCAGCTGTCTCAATGAATTTGTGGGGTGCTGGGTGATCTCCCCGTGTTTACCCACCCTGGGTCAGGGCAATGCTGCCTTGTGAGTTCCTTGAATCCTTTCCAGTTCTCTTTCCCTGCTCCTCGGCAGTGAACACAGAAAACATCTTTAGCAAGTGCCTTTATTTCCAATTCAATTTACACCGAGCCAGCCTGATGACCCCATTCAAAATGCAAATGGAAGAGCCTTTCTGGAGACTTTTGCAGCTTTTACCCCTTTCAGATGCATTTGTGTTGGGCTCCTCTTTGTTAGGCAGAGCCAGGCATTTACGGGAACACTTTAAAAGCACAATCTGAACCCCAGAGAGCACATTGGGAGGAGCTGCGTGTCCCCAAGAAGCCACATGGCACAGAGCTGTCACACAGAGCCACTCAGAGAGTGCCCAGCCAGTGCTGTGCTATCCTTCCACTCATTTGTTAATTGTTCAGCCAGAGAGGGACTTAGGAGCAACAGAAATTGTGTAAAAGTACTGAAATACTCATCCAAACCAGGCTTGGAGCAACCAGGGATGGTGGAAGTTGTCCCTGGCTATGGCAGGGGTTGGGGTGAAATGAGTTTTAAAGTCCTTTCCACCCCAAACCAGTCTGGGATTTATTAGTGCAGGACAGGAGGAGAGGGAACAGCCTCAGGCTGGGCCAGGGGAGGATCAGGGTGGATATTGGGATAATTTCCTCATGGAATGAGCTGTCCAGCCCTGGCACAGTGTTCAGTCCCCATCCCTGGAGGAATTTCAAAGCCCTGTGGATGTGGCCCTTGGGGACATGGGGCACTGGTGACCTTGGCAGTGCTGGGAATGGTTGGACTCGACCTGAGAGAGCTTTCCCAACCCCAGGGATTCTGGGATTCTGCCTTCTAACTCAAGGAGTGCCATTATGTCAAGCTATGAAAATGAGAAAGATTTCATTTCTGAATTCAGCAAAACAATAAAAATCAGAAAATCTCCATCATTAAATGCACAAACATTGTACCCAGCCACTTCAGAACTGTATCCAGATTGCACATCCCTACAGAGATCCACCTCATCAAGGCCAGGACATCAACTCCCTGTCCACCCTGATATTCTGAATAAATCTTTAAGGCTTTAGGACTTCATGAGCTCTCCAATTAATAAATATTTAATTCAACACCTTTGATTCCTGTGCCAAAATAAAGCAATGCTTGGAGAAGTTGTGTCTGATAGACCCAACAGCACACTGCCAGCAGCCCAGGCATGTGCAATCAGCAATTAGGACTATTTAATACTCCCAGATAGAAAGGGGGAAAAAACCACACATGGAAAAGTGAGATTTATCAGGCAGTTAATTGCCAAGCATTTTAATTTAAGAGTTAGGAAACTGTAATTCTAATTATTACCGCATTATGCAGTCATACATTTTCATACCCATGTAATATAGGACCCTCAGAATGACATGACACATTTTAATTAAAACACAATTACTTATTGACGATTAGATCTGTTCAAACAGTGCCTCCCTTGCAGTACCTTTCCCTGGGTTCTTCCCATCAGGAAGAGGAAGAGATCAGATGGGATGTGGCAAATTTTTTGGTAGGCGTTAATTCCTTTCCTTTATCAGTTTATTTTTTAAAGCTGTCTTTCTATAGCTCTGGAATGATATAGAGAACTATAAATAATAATAATACAGATCTCTGCTGTGATTATTGGATCATTTGTGACTCTGTTTCCCTCTCTGCCAACCACAGAAGGAAAATTCACCCCAGTCTTTCATTGTTCATCACACTGAGCATGTCAACCAACATAAACTTCCCGCAGCTTCCATTTTTCTTTTCCAAGTTAAATTTTCCATTCACCAGCTCCTGAAACAAGCCAAATTTTTAGCAGGGGGAAGCTTTCAACCAAAACAAATAGCCAGGGGGGTTCTGGAAAGTCATTTCTCCATAGGAATGTACACAAACCACACCTTGGTCATCTTTCTTAGTGAATTCTTCCCTCTCTCCAGCTAAAAACCCATTTTAGATTTTCTCATGAGCACAAAAACCTTCAGATTTACCAGCAAAACTAACTGAAACAATTTCTTAAATATGTCCAAACCAATAAAACTTGGTTTTTAGCTGTCAACAGGACAAAAAAGGAGGAGACATCAGGATTCTAACCAATTTTTCTCCCACTTAGTGTGTTATAGAACATTTAAAACAGCCTCAAGTTGGAGAAATGAGGTTTTTAGGATGGTAACATCTCCGCCTAGCATGTTGGACAGGTTATCATCATTCCCAACAGCTCACCTGCAAGAATTCCTGGTCTCTAATAAAATTCCAAAGAAAATACACCTGGGGTTAAATTTAGCTATTTGTTATCATATCTTTTGGAAGCTCACAATGGAATTTCAACCCACACTTCACTTTTTTTTTTTTTTTTTTTTTTCCTTCAGAGTGGGATTTTTATTCCTCCCATCATTTTTTTTGTTTTACACATATTCCTTTTTTACCTGGTCATTTGCCAGATGCTTTGGTGTCCAATCCCTGGAAAACCACCCAGTCAAACCCTCCCACCTCCTCCGTGCCTTCAGGAGTGGGAATGATTTAACCTTCATCATAAATTCGAGGTCTAGTCTGTAGGGAAAACATTTATGGAACTACAGAGCTATTCTGGGGTAAATGACAGAACTGAACTTCCCAGTGACTCAGAATCTCAGCCAAACTTGTCCTAATTACGAAAGAGATAATTGTAATTTCTTGGGAGATGACAGCTGCGTTATAACACCAGAAATGCAACTTTCTGCAGTGGCTGCAAATAATCCAACTCCTGCTCTCCCAGAAAAAGCTCAGGAAGCCACAAAGCAGGTGTAAAAATGGAACACAGGCACATTCCAAAGGGGTTTTTCTCCAGGATGATCACAAGTCCATCAGGACCAGCAGCAAGCATGCACAGGGAGTGCAGAATCCTGGGAACCTCTAAAGGCATGGAGAAGAAAAGGAGTATTTTTGCAGGGTGGTTGGCAACAGGGAGGATGGTACAGAATGGGAGGAGCTGTTGGCTCCCTCGAGGGCAGGGGAGAGACAAATCAGGAGGATGGAGAATCACCAACCCTGTGAAGGGAAAGGTCTGAATTCTGCACCCAGGATGGGGCAGCCTTGGATTTATGACAGACTGAGAAGTGCCCCAGAAAGGGAGCTGGGGATGCTGCTTGAAGGGAAGCTGGATCTGAGTCAGCAGTGCCCTGGAGCCAGCAGGGCCATCCCTGTCCTGGACAGTCAGTGAGGGATTGTCCCACTCTGCTCTGGGCTGGGGTGGCTTCACTGTGAGTGCTGGGGCAGTTTTGGGTGCCAGAATGTAAAAAAGACACTAAACTATTAGAGAGTGTCCAAAGGAGCCATGAGGATGGGGAAGGGCCTTGAGGCCCTTATATAACAATATATAACAATATTGTTATATAATATAATATAATATATAACCATTATAACAATAGTTCGTTATATTTATATATTGTTCTGTTATATATATATATTCCCCTAATATAGTTAGTTACATATAGTTCTGGGTATATATATTTATATATATACATTCCCCTATAACAATAGTTCTGTGAGGAGAATCTGAGGACACTTGGAATGTTCATCTGGAGGAGACTGAGGAGACACTCAGCAGGGATTGCAGGTTCCTCAGGAAGAGAGGAGGAGGGACAGGCACTGATCTCTTGTCACTGGTGAGCAGAGACCTGAGGGAATGGCTCGAGCTGTGCCAGGGGAGGGTTAGGTTGGATTTTGGGAAAGGTTCTTCCCCAGAGGGTGCTGGCACTGCCCAGGGAATGGGCACAGCCTGAGGCTGACATAGGTCCAGGAGTGTTTGGACACCCTCCAGGGATGCACAGGGTGGGATTGTTGGAGTGTCTGTGCAGGGACAGGAGCTGGATCCATGATCCCTGTGGGATGTTTCCAGCTCAGGATATTCTGGGATTCTATGATCTTCAAGCTGGTGCCAAGGACCAGGACACAATCAGATGTCACCACCCAGCCACTACCACCATCTCCTGCACCACCTCCTGGCTGGGATCCTTAGGAGCCTCACATGGGCATGGGGTGAGACATTCTCTGCCTCTAGGTGCTAATTTTAAACTGCTCTCACTAACCCCATATCCAGGCATGTAGAATTTGGGGCAAGGGGAAAAAAATAAGTGGAATGTGGAGAGGGGGAAGCTTTTAGAATATACTCATTTTTGAGACTCACAAAGGAGGAGTGACAGCTGTAGCCCAGCTGATTTCACCAGTGCAGCAAAGCTTTTTGAGGATGGTTTTGCATTCTCCATGTGCAGAGTGCACCGAGGGATGATGTGTTTGCAGGGGTTGCATTTCTTAAAGGAAGACAAAACCAATCAGCGATTAATTATATAAAAAGCTGACACTCTATATAGGGATAAAATAGAAATTACAGCTCCCTCTATGCAAAACCTGTGGGGAAGCTCTTCAGTCTTCTCAGCGTGAACAGGCTGGTGTTGAATATTCCCTAAAATCTGGTTATACATGTTTATTTCCAGCTCCTCTGAAAATGATGATGCAGGACATGCTCTTCCCCTGGTTTATTTAATTCTAGTGGCTCTTCAGTCACTGATGCAGAGTTTTCCCCCTGAATTCAAAGAGCTGAACAGGCTGGTTGTGATCTGCAGGATTCCACTCTGTGAATTCCAACTCTCAGCCCTTTTCAGGAGGAAATCCCTCCTGTGGTAGTTTTAGGAGATACTATTGGGTTATTTCCTAGTTTTCAGGCAGTGAATCTCACGCACCTGGAAAGAAATGGTCACACAAACATCCTTAGAGGGTTAATACCCAATGGGAGTATGTGCAAACCCACTGTAGTCGACAGGAAATTTGATTTAATTGATTTAGATTTCACCTGCAAGAGAAATGGGATGTAAATGTCAAAAAAAAAAAAATGATTTTTGAATGCCTGAGGAGGAAAACAGTTGGGATAATTGGGATATGACATCACAGTGGTCTGGAAGGGATGTGATCTCATATTTTCTCTTCATTACACCATACCCTGCAATGGGAGGGTCAAGAGCAGCAGTTGTTGCCAATATCCCACTGGAATTGGCTCCAAACCTCACGGATTTTCACCTAAACCATGTGGATTCAATATTCAGCACAGGCATGGTGAGGGGAGAAAGCAGAGATGAGTATGTTGGTTAAAATAAAAAAATTTAAAAAAAAAGAAAAAAGCAAAATTTACTGATAACTGACTAGCTTCAGAAATATGTCCAAATAATCCTCCATCCCATCTCTCTGCTGGCTGGGGAATGGGAAAACAACTCCCACTGGATGGATAACTCTTGGGAATATTTCACCTGAGGGCTTGGAGCAACCTGGTCTAGTGGAAGATGCTCCTGCTCGTGGCTGGGGAGTTGGAACAAGATGGTCTTTGAGGTCCTTTCCAAAACTTGGCAATTTTCAGGTTTTTCACTCTGTAGCCACGGATTTGAGTGAAATCCTTCCAGTGGTTAAAAATGGTCTCTAAGCAACAAGCACTGAAATGTTTCCAAATCTTTTTTGCTTGACCCAGGATTTGTGCTGAGTTAGATGAGTAAATACTGGCATGACGTGACATTCCTGTTATTTATGTTACATCCAAATAAGTGGAAGATAACCTAGGCAAATTTCCATTATCTAATTATAAAAACCTCCTCATATTCCCATGAAACTAATTTTAATTTGATGAAAAGCAGACAACTTGGAAATGGATTTCTGACGATTCGAGCGATAAGATTCTTTCTCAGTGTGTTCTCAATTTACCAAAGACTCCAAAATTGGAGATCTCTATTAATAAACATTGCTGGTTGCTCATGCAGCGACTTTGTGTTATTATATACGCACAGAGAAATAAAAATAAAAGGAGAAAGCTCCTCTGCTGCATTCTGGGGAAGGAGGAAGGAACCACACTGGGCTCTATTTCCAAGAGGGAGCTGCAGCAGATGAAGCTCCTGCTTTGTTCAAAGCTGCTCTCACTGTCTGATGGTCACAGGTGCTTAAAATATCTGTAAGAATTCCACCAAAAATTGCCTTTGGAGAACAAACCCCTCAGCAGGGAGGTTGGAACTGGATGATCTCAAAGTTCCTTCCAACCCAAACCCTTCTGTGATTCTGTGGTTCAGTGAATTACAGGAAGCTCCTTATAATCATGATGTGCAAGGGATTATCTGCAGCAAAAATAAATTGTATTTTGACAATTGTTCCTTGTTAAAAGTCGCAATTCTGTTTTTCCTTGCACCTGGAAACTGCATTTCCAGTGTGAAGCAGAATTCATTGCATGGCTGTGGCTTACTGGTGCTTCTCCTGAAACTTCTAGTCTTGTCCAATGTTTATAACATCCAGAAGACAGAAGCAGCAGGAGAAACCTCAGGTTTTGCTCCAGTTCAGACCCAGCTTTGACCACTTCTCCTGAAAACTAAGCCACACAACCCTCCGATTTCCTGCAACATCTAAGAGGAAGATCAATTTAACTAATGATGTGGGGGTTCTGTGTCCCCGTGGACCTCACACATATTATTTATAGAATGCATTAATATTTCATTTTTCCCATCCCTAAACAGTCTTTGAGGGCAAAAAAAAAAAAAAAAAAAGAGAGATAGCTGGAGACAGGTAACATTTTAATTGAAATTAATGGGATTGGTTTGATTTCACCTCTGAGAATACAAAAATCATTCATTTTTTTGTCACGAAAAGGATCTCTGTATCTCACCAGTGCCCTGACAAGCACGAGAAGCTGCAGATCACACCTAGAATCCACCTCCCACCTCTCACTGACCTGAGCCATGGAGACCATCACCCTCCAGTTCGTGAGAAACTAGCGAGGAAAAAACACAGAGATCATGAAAAGATAGAGCTAAAACTCTGCTTTTCCATTTTTTTATTTTATGTTGGGGTTGGGCAGCATGAGGAAAAGGATGGGATGCTGCCCAGGCAGCTGTGTTGCCATCTTTTCATCAGTGCCTGTCAGCAGCTCTAGCCCTGCCCAGGAGCAGGCAGTGTGAGGAGCCTTTCATGCTCCCTCTGTGCTGCTGGATGTGCCAAATCCTTGCGCTGAGCAATTGCTGTTCTCCAAAGGCTGCGCCGGAGCCGCGTTGGAGATTTTACAAGAGCTTTGCCAAATGGCTGCGGAGCTGAAGAGCTACCAGAGCTGGCAGTGCCAGCCAGAGGCAGCAATCAGTTCAGTACATCCTTCCAGTCCTCCTCGAAAGAGTTCTGTGCTGCCAAAGTTGGAGCAGGAACCTCTTGGCTTTAATTTATACCATTAGTATTTCTTTTTTCTATAGTGGTTCAGGATGAGATTGTGTTTTCCAGAGCACCTGAGTTGCTGAGGAGGACAAATCACTGAGATTTGGGCTTTGAGTTCCTCTCTGTGTTTGAAAAGCTGAGTCAATGGAGCTCGTTGTCAACGGAATTGAGTCAATGGAGCTCCTAAGTAATTTAAATCACTTTCATAAATCTCATTAAATCTTCATAAACTTGAAAAGGAGCACAAATGGATCCCCACCCAGACCCCAAATTATCTCTCAGCTCAGTCTCAGTTTTCCTCCAAGCATCTTCCTCCTCACTGTCCATTATGGATTAATTTTCCTTTTTTTCATTAAAATCTCTTTTATAAAAGTTTTTTCTATACATTTTCCAGCTGCTATCACAGCCCCAAAGGCCAAGAGCTGCCCGGTGCCTCGGCTCAGTTGCACCTACATGACTTCAGTCCCATTGCAGAGGAAGATCTTGAAATTATTTATCTTCTGCTGTGATTTGCAAATTCTAAATGAGAAAGTGAAATACGACTCCCAGGCAGAAGTGAGGAGTGACTAAAATCCTACAGAAGCTGCAAGAGAGTAGATGGACAAGTCAAATATTTCATTTCCCCCTTAGAAATTGTAAGGAGGGGTGCAAAAATTACCTAAAATTTCTTTTTATTTTCAGCAAATGACACTGAATATGAAAATGAATCCTGTAGGATTTTGTGTTAGATTTTTAATTTTTTGAGAGGAAATACAGAGAAAAAATACCTCAGGAATTCTCTGTGAATATCAGCTTTTCATTTCCTCAGTTATCCTAACCTGGTTTATCAGAGTTGGGATCCAGAGCACACAGCACAGCTACTAAAATACCCTGGATCCTAGAAAACATGGAAAAATCCTGCAAAAACCCTCAGCAGATGTTTTTGGGTTTTTTTATTTTTTCATTTCAAGCCACAGTCCAGGTTAGTCTAGCTCCTTTCAAGGAATTAACAGATAATAATAACAATGGGCTGCTTGCTTCTTCCGAGGAAAAGTGACCTATATTCCAGGTAAGGAAATATTCCTCCCAACGAGGGACAGGCGCTGGCATGAAATGCTCTGCTAATAGCTACACTTGTATTATTTTTCATCTGGGTGCCCCCAGGATCTTCCTCCCCTATTCCTATGCCCAGTGCAGGGCCACCCTTTGTTACAACATTAAAATCTACTTAATATTTTTTTATCATTTCACATCACAGCCCTGGTAATTGCACCCTCAGGAACAAGGCTTCTTCCTGCGCCTGCTTTTCAATATTATTGGCATCTCCCTCATTTGGGGACCTGGAATGATCTTTTTTGCATTTTCCCCGTGAAATGACAAACACGGCTGGTTGTGGCTCAAGCACTATTTGGAGCATGACCCCCTTGGCTCCTGGTGTTATCCAAATTAGATTTTGATCTTTGTCAATTAGGCTTTGCCACTGTGGACCTGCTGTGCCATTATCAGGAGAATCCCTGTCAGGGTTGGGAAGTCAGTGAACTTTGGAAGCCTTTCTCCACCTTCCAGGGATGCAGCGTTACAACGGCAGATATTTAAAAACACAATAATAAAATAAAAATTTCTGTCCACAGCACTATTTCTAGTAATCTTTGCACTATTTGTCCTGAAACCAAGAATCGCTCTCAGCACGGAGAGCTCTGCCTTCCCATGGCAAAAAAAAAAAAAAAAAAATCCAAGCAATCTTGATTCCTACAAGCAATTTGGCTTTCCTTTTGCTCCTTTTAATGTTCCTGGCTTTGTAACGTACCCTGCCACGGATTTGTCTGGGGGCCAGTTTTGCTTCTGGGGGAAAAAATAGTGGCCAACTGAATAAAAAAAGACGAATGCCAGGAAATGTTGTGTGGTTGTCGCACGGCAGGGCTGATGTGCTGCTGCAGCCCAAGGGCTTTGTCAGCTGGCCGGGCTGGAGAGCTCACACTGGGCAGTGATGAGGGATGCTGGTCCTGGCACAGCCCCTGGAGCTCCCGCTGCACAGAGTGCCTCCTGAGCCATCCCAAAGCCTTTCACGAGGGGAGGCTGCCTGCCAAAAAACTTCCTTTTCCTTCTCACATTTCAATTCTGGCTCAGCTTTCCAAGGTGCACTGGCAGGGTTTTGTACGGAGCTGCCCTGCGTGGGGCATGGGAGATGCTGCGTGGGCTGAGGGGAGGAAAGAACCTTCCTGGCACGAAGAAATCGTGCTGAAAATCAGGATTTTCCAGCAGGAGAGGACATTTCGTAGGTTTTAAGGCCAAGAATGATCATGAGGCTGACCCTGTGTGACCAAAGATTTAAGGGGTTTGCTGACTCACTGCCTGTTTGAATTACAGCATCTATCAAAAATTAGTTATGAGTGAAACCTTCCCAAGATAAAAAGTCCCTTATCAACCAAGGGCCTGCAGTGTCAGGAGACAGGGAATGGCTTCCCACTACCAGAGGGCAGTGTTAGATGGAATATTGGGAAGGAATTCCCGGCTCTGAGGCCCTGGCACAGAGTGCCCAGAGAAGCTGTGGTGCCCCTGGATCCCTGGCAGTGTCCAAGGCCAGGTTGGACACTGGGGCTTGGAGCAGCCTGGGACAGTGGAAGGTGTCCCTGCCATGACAGGGGTGGCACTGGATGAGCTTTAAAATCCCTTCCAACCCAAACCATGCCATGATTCCATCACTTGTTAGATCCTTGCACTGCTGAAAACTGCAGCCCATTTGAAAGCTGATCCCATTTCCCTGAGGGCAGCAATTCCCTCTCCTTCACTCTCCCAACATTTCTTCCTCAAAGGCTTCCAACCCAAACCACTCCAGGATTCTGTGATAATTCTCAGGCTCCTCAGCACATCCATCTCCAAGATCCAGGGGATGCAGCTTTTGGCACTTTTCCCTCTGCAGTAATTTGGGGGTTAACCCAACATCAGCATTTTTCTTTTCGCGCAACCAATTACTTTTTTTCCAAGCTGGATCCAAACTTTCCCCCATGTTTTGTTGTCGAGTACAGGAAGGAAGAGCAAAGCAGACGAACCACACACAGCCACAGGAGCTCGGCTGCTCCCACAGTGACTTCCTTGGGAATGCTGGTGGAATTCAGCGATGGCAAAATGAGCCCTCCAGACGTGGTTGGGTTTGGTCCCCCGCTGCCCCCTTAGCAGACAGCTCCTCTGACCAGAATACACAAAACTGGAGAGAGGAGCGAGGACAGGAGAGTTTCTAATACCTGCCAGGAGGGAATTCAGTGTGGGAAGAGTGCTGGGAGCCAGCCTTGCACAGAACACTCACGCCCAGGGAGGCTGGGGATAAACAAGCAGATGAAACGGCTGCTTGGGGAAAGGGTTTCCACAAGCTGCCTCGGATGGAAAGGATCGATTTTAACAAGACTGTTTGCAGGAGAGGGTGTAGGGATGGTGTGCAATGGTTTGGGGCATCAGCACCCCTTGTCGCTCACGGAATTTTTTCAACCCAGCCAATTTAGCCTCCATTTTTATATATTCTGCCTCCAGTTTTCATCAAGCAAAAGTTGTTAATTTTTCTGCAGGTGCAGAGAGCGAGAAAATATTTTTTACAAGTTATTTTTTGATAATAAAAATAGGCGATGCATCCTGAACGATCTTGTGAGAGGTACAAATTTGGTATTATCAAATCCCATACAAAAAGCAAAATACAGCCAAATTTTGAAGAAACCTGGGTTTTAATTGATGAGTACATTGGGTTTGATCCATAGCAGTTTGACATTGAAAAGGTTTGGTCCAAGTCCTTAAAATACACACTGCTGATAATTTTTTACCTCTCAGCTTATTCAGCATATTGAAGAACATGAACTAAGCTGTCTTGACTGCAAATTAGCTCAATAGAAAAAGCCAGGACTAGATTTTTAGGATATTTTATTGCAGAGCCTGCCTAAGATGTGAGGCACAGATTGCAAAGTTCATATATCATTTTGCAGGATTTATTTATTCTTTCTTGCTAACTCAGCTCCAAAGCCCAGAGGTCAAATCCTACAGATCTTGACATCCATAGTTTTTGCCACTGACTTCACTGATGGCATCATTTCAGGCACGAAGACCAAGTTCTTGGTTGAGGTTTTTTTCCCTTGTACTTTTAAACCCCATCCAAAAAATCACTCTAAAAATTACAATGAGCATTTATAAAAATGGCTTTCCCAACTCAAACCCCAAATATTTAAAAAATGCTTTAAAGAAAATGAATGGAAACATATCCAGGCCTGGCTTTGTCATGTCATGCTCAGAGTTTTTAGCATGGTTTGGAACCACTGAGTGAACTCTTGCAGCAACTGCTGCACTTTTTATTCTTGAGTGTTTTTAGCTGCTCCTGACAAGGTGTGATATTCCAAGCTATGGATATGAACAGTCCTGCTGGAAGATTATCCTACTGCAAATTAATGTCTTGCCTTCCCAGCTCTCAGCAATGGCACAGGATGCCCAAACGAGCCTTTTGTCCTGCTGAAATCCTCTTTCTGCCCTGCTTTACCCTTGGAAGTGACCACTGGACTTTGTGCTGGCCCTGTGTGCAGCACTGCTGTCACCCAGGGTCATTCCCACCCAGCATCCCATTTAGGGCATGAATTTCCAGACAGAGCCACAGACAGATGAGAATAATAAATATAAAGCTGATGTTCTCACATACCTGCAAGTACTTGCGTGGATAAGTCCAGGAGAACAAAGCCAAGGCAAAGGCAACTTCCAAATATCCAAGTGGAACTCACTGATGTGGAGGCCAAGACTTCACCTGTGGTATGGAAATTGAAAGGGAAGCACCTCTTGTCATGGAAATAAGATTTTATTTTCATTTCACGCATATGTGTTTAAGACACAAAGCTGAAAAGAAATTGTTCATTGCTTAAGAGAAACCCTATTAAATGATGTTATGAAATTAATATTGGAGGTCTTTGGCTACTGTGGTGTGCCTTGAACATCCTTCTGATTTGCTTTGATAAATGGAATTATTTCAACAAGGGTCAGTCTCAGGTATGGAATTACACATATTCCTGAGTATCTACACAAATCTCCTCCTACAAACAGATGATGTCAATTTAGGGATATACAGGCTCATCCACATCCATCCATCCATCCACCCATCCATCCATCCATCCATCCATCCACAACTTGGAGCAGGAGGCAAATGCTGGGGATGCTTTAAGTCCACCATAAATTGTGCACAACTTCAGACTGAAATTGAAATTCGGAATTCTACCAGAATGGCAATTTCTGACTGAATGTTAAGCACATCCAGTGCTTTGAAACACCAGCACTGAGCAGTGATTCCTGGGTGCAGAAGGATTCAAAATCTCTGGTTTTCCACTGATAGTTCCACAGGAAATTCCTTGTCCCTAAGGTTGGCAGTGACTCACTGTCAACAGCCAATTTCATTGATTGGCCTCCGTTTCCCCACCTTTAAAATGGAAATCAGACTCACCTTTCTGAGCAGACATTTGATTAATTTATATGAATAAATTAAATTAATGACTTCAAAACAATCACTTCAGTAAAGGCAAAGTATTGTAAATTTACTTAAATCCTTGCTCTTAATAATAAAACCTCATTACAGGGTGCTTATGCACACTCATACAATCCCATGCATATTTATATGTTTTTATAGACATTATAAATATATGTTTGTGTGCCTGTAAAAGCATATTCAGACCCTTATTAATGTAGGGCCACACTAAAACACATGCTAAAGCTCCAATTCCAATGTTTTTTCTTGTATTTTGCTGATAAACAGGGCAGGATCCATGTTTATCTGCTTGAACTCAACAGCAGCAAAACCAGTTGAAGAAGTGCAACATCACAAGGTAAAATAAAAATAAAATTACCTAATCCTGTTGCCGATAAATTCAAAAGCTTGGATATTTATGGCAACATCCTGATCCATTGGCCACTAACCAATGAAACCAAGATTTTGGAGTAAGGATCTCATCCTGCAAGAGATTTTTGTGATCTTCAGGAAAATCCTCCCCAGAAGATTAAAAAAAAATTAGGGGACCTGGCTACAACTCAAATTCTGCTTAGTCTGCTCTGACAGCATAATCAAAACTATGCTAGAAAGCATGGAATAATATACAAATATATATATATATTTTCTCAAATGACTCTAAAAACCCACAGGAAAATTTTTTTTTTACTTAAATGGGAAGGAGAAAATCTATATCTCGGAGAGTGAAAAACAAATTAAAGGTTCTTGAAGGGTGTTTCTTAACATTTACCAGTGTTTTTCCCCATGGAAAAGATGAAAAATTAGCTTGAACCCTAGAGCTTTTGGTCTTTTGTAATATTTTCCCTTTTTTTTTCCCTCCACAATGAATATAGATTTTTTTTAATCCTATATGCAGCGATGTCACATATTTAGATTTGAAATCTCTCTTCTTGTTTTATGAGACAGTTTTAAATTAAAAATACATTTGGGACTTACCTGTGCAAGGAGGATGGAGGAGCAAACAGGCCTCTGCAAACAGATGAATCTGAGTTATTTTTGGAGCATGGTTTTGGAGTCCATCACAAAACAACCCTGACATCAAGAGAAATATTCTGCTGTCAGGTTTCCCATGCGAAGATAAGGATCTTTGCTGTCTGCTCCGATTTGGCTCCTTCCAGGAAAACATCCGCTGTCACTAAGGAGAGTTTTGCCTTCTCCCATCTGGGTCTCATCATAGACCCTGGAAGAGGAAATAAAGCTCCAGCAGCTGTCTGAGCAGGGGGAGAACCGCATTCTTATTTATCTGCATCAGCAAAATCAAATCTGAAGTGTAATCTTAAGGTTAAAATAATGAACAGGGGTTCAAGTATCTGGGTTAATTTTTTTTTCTGGACAAAATTCATCTTTAAAACACCCAATTCTCTGCTGGTAAAACAGGGGTGGTGTTGTTTTCTCTCTCTCCCATCCTTCCCCTTCACTCCCTGTTCAAATGTATAAATCCTGAGGAAGAACTTCCTCATCCTTAATGCTGATGAAATCTCACATGTGGTTAAATAATCATTTGAAGCCTAAAAATATCAGACAAATAATATTAATAAGATTGATTTCTGAATCACCTGATTAAAAAAACCCCACATACTAGATAAAACAATTCAAATTTTCAAGCTGTATTAGCTAAATTAGCTAAAAATAACAAAATTATTAGACATTCACTGTTTGCTTTTTCACACATTCTTGAGCACCTATTTCAAATCCATATTTTGATGAGAATTCCTCTTAGAGCTTTCCTTCAGGGATATCTGTGAAAAATGAAGACCAAAAAAGGTCTTTCCCATCCCTGGAAGTTCCCAAGGCCAGGCTGGATGGGACTTGGAGCAACCTGGTCTGGTGGAAGGTGTCCCTGCCCATGGCAGAGGTTGGGACAAGTCGATTTTTAGGATCTTTTCCAACCCAAATCAGGATTCTGAGATTGATGCCAGGATTTGGCACTGCTTGCCTTAGTCTCCAGGAGCACTTCACTGCAGTTGGAATGACAGAGGGCGCAGAAAACTACTTTGGGAATATTTGGCAGTGGTGAAAGAGATGCAAGATGAGACCTGGATGGAAATAAAGCAGAGCTGCTCCGCTTTTTCATGCATTATTAAAATTGAGGTTTTAAAAATTCAGACTTTATTTTTACCTCTAAAAAATGCAACAGATGTGCGTGAAGACAAAGCTGGTGCCTGCTCTGCCTCGTGGAAGCAGTTTTACAGTTGTGTGAAGCAGATTTCAGCGGAATGGCTGCGAGTATTCGTCATGTGTTAATTGGGGCAATCAGTACAGAGCCAAGTTTTATAGCCTTGCTCCATTTTAAGAGGTTTTTACACTTACTGAATGCATTAAAAACCCTGGAAATGTTTTGGGGATTGTCCCTTGGATTTTGCATGCTGAAATCTCACTCGTGGGGTCTACGGGGAGAGCTGATTTAGTTTTGCCATTTGGCCATAGGAGGACAAGGGGCAAAACAAGGAATAAAACTGCAAATCAGAGCTGGTGCAAACCACGAGACACTCAGCAATAAACCTTCATTTGACTGTGAAAAGCAATTTATAAAAGAGATCTCCTGAACATCTCTGGTCCCCCTAATCATATCTGACTATGGATTGATATGTTCTGTATGTGGAGCAGCAGGAGGAACGTGATGTGTCCAAGGCCACGTTGGATGGGGCTGGTGGAGATCTGTCTAGTGCAAAGTTCCCTGCCTGTGAACTCAAGGTGCCTCCCAATCCAAACCAGTCTGTGATTCCCTTATTCTGTGATTATGTGCATTCCTGAGCTGCCATGGTGAATCCTGGAGTCCTCATTCTGGAAAAATCCTACTTTAACTTCCACTGTCCCCACAGTACTTCTGGGCACCTCCCAAAATCACAGCCAAGGTGTCCCACAGCAGCTGGAGCAGCTTCCTCTCTGCTCTTTCACTACCAGCCATCCAAAATAACCACATAATTCCCAGCTGGAGGCTGGCTGGGGTTTTGCAAGGAAGCTGGAGATGAGGATGGAGGCAGGACCTTCTCCCCAGATGCTGCAGGATGTTCTCATGATCTGTTGGGGGGCAGCAGAGGGGAACCTGCTGGCTCTTCATGGCCAACAGGGCTGGAAGGGGCAGAAGCAGCAGAAAGGAGAAGGTCAATCCTTGGGATGTTCCTGGCACCCCCAAGGGTCACCCAGAAGGATGAGGCTGGTGGTGGCACACAGCACCAGGAGTGAAAAGTGACCACAGTGTCAGCTATCACTGCATAATTCCAGGATAAATTCAGTTCATAAAGCTGTGGCCTAATTAAACCCCATCCTTTGCTCCCTCCCCTCTTCTCCAGACAGTGCAAATCTCTGCAATGTTTTCACCTCTGGGCAGGGAATCCTGGAGCTTTTTCCCAGAAAATACAATTCCCTTACTGTATATTTGCAAGCTGGGTCCTGAAAGACCTGCAGGTGAAATGGTCTGAGCAAGCAGAGAAGACAAAAACGAACAAAATAAACACAATCAAAAATTTATTAAGTGGTTACTTAATATTTATATCAAAATTGAGCCAGGTCACCCAATTAACTCCACCAAAATTGTTCAGACCGGTGACAAGATTTGAATGAGCACAGATTTTAAAATAAGTAGATTTAAATACACAAATCAGGACAGTGCTATGCTATGGAAATTTCATCTATCTGAATATATATGACATCTCATACATCTGTGAATAAGTCAGAAATACATTCACACACACACACAAAATACAATTAAGGTTTGGCACACCACCCTTATTTCAGGAGATTTAAAATGTAACAGCAACAAAGAACATGTTTGTCGCAAGAAAAATGTGAATCAGCAGCTTGATCTGTTCCCTGTTTTCACAAGCAAAGTCCTGTCTCTTATAATCTTGTTTTTCTCAGCCATAAACACAGTGTGAAAAAAAAAAAAGAGAAATTTATGTTGAATATGGTTATAGTTATTATTTCCCTTCTGGGGATTTATTAAGCATGTGTTAGGAGTTTAGGTATAAAATGAAATTGTTTTTTCACTACATGGATGTCTTCTGTGACTATCTGTAAAATTTCATTAAGGTGTTAGACTTGATATTGCAGATCAAAGTAATCCCAAGAGATTAAGGAGACCCTGCTAATTGACTAAGGTCATGTACTGCACTTCCCACTGGCACTTTGGCCTACATTGACAACAGAGGAGCAGCCCCATCTCAGAGGACCATTCTATAAAAATACCATTTTCTTTATCTCTGGTCCAGTTTTCACACTGCTACAATAACAAGGGATTTCATAAATCCGGGTGGACTGATTAGAGTTTTGAGTATGTAACTTTCTGAGTAAAAAATATACATGATACTTTTGAACAATTTTGACATTTTATCTTACCCTTTAAAACTCCCGGGAACAGATTGCACGTTAGGTGTTTAAGAATAAAAAGTGTCAGCACAAATAGCGAGTTCCATCATTCAAACTTGGCACTAAAGAGGATATTGAAAGCCTTGCTGCAGACCATTAAAACTAGCTAATTTACAACCAAAGACATTGTTGCTTGAAGTGCCAATTTGGTCAATAATTAAGGTTTGGAGTATATATCCAGCTCTGACAAGAGAAAATTCCTAAAAACCTTTCCCTGTTGATCCAAACATACAATATATTACTCTCAATTGGACAGTGGCTCTTAGTTCCATGTTGTGGTGTTAGTGAAAATTATGGATTATCCAGAGGTGTGGTGAGGAATTATTGCTGCTGTCAGCAAGATTTGTGAACCCAGTGCTGAGATATCTGCTCCCCCCTGGATCCTACGGCTGGAAAAGTGAGTGCTGGAAAAGTTGCAGGGAATTCACAAAAGAACTTCAGAAAATATGGCTCTTTCCTGTCCCCATCATGGGAGAAGGAAGAATCTCAAAGCAAATTGACCAGAAGTTTAAGGACAAGATTTAGAGGGAAATAAACAGAAGAACTGGGATGGTACAGCCTGTTAATTTAGCAGAGTATGAATAAGGACCACTGACAATAGCAAGTTGAGTGAGAAAGATGTAAATTAAAACTTGCCTGCCATGATTTAACTGATCAAGTTATACACCAAGAGATTTTGCCACTTTTCTTTTGCTAGAAGTTTAAAAATCAGGTTATTTTGGGGTTTTTTTCCTGAATGTTGTGCTGTTACCAAAGGCTTGGGTTTTTTTGGTTTTTTTAAGATTTCATTCGCTGATTATTTTTCCTCAAGTCTATCCAAGTTCTTCATGAAGGGAGAACTCAAACTTGAGGCAAAGTCATAAGCAGTGGGTTTACTGGGTACATTTTAGAGATGTTAATGGATGTAACAACCACCCTTCCATTCACCAGATGAAATCCCCATCTAAGCAGAAGGATAGTAGGAGGCTTATGACATCCATAAAATGGGTGTCGTTTGCATGGAGATGAATTTCAGCCCTTAGAAGCCAACGGAATCACATTTTCCATTATGTTCAGCCAGCAGAACGGATTTCATTAATCAGCCTCTCATCAAGGGCTCAGTCCTACCACATTACTCACACTAAGTAATACCTAAGATGCAAATAGGTCCACTAAAGCAAAGGAGGCATCTGGAGAAGTTGTGTCGTTCTTCTGAGCAAAGGTGCTTTAATGGACTTTGAGAAATCCCTCGTTCCACAAGTGAAATCCTCCTACCCTTCTAGCTCTTCAGAAATGTCCTGACTAAATAAGTAATTCAACAGAAGTATTTAATCCCCTAAAATGCTGCAGAACTATGGCAAAAGTTAAGCTGTTGAAGGATGTGCCTGAAGAAAACAGGTAAAATTCAGCATTTACTGCTTTTTCAGCTCAAATAGAGAGATCAGAATTCCTTTGCATTCAGCAATTGATGTTGAGCTCTTTAACCCACCATTTTGAACAAGATACAGGAGGCCTTCAGTAGAAGGAATATGGAAAGTTTTGGTGTAGATGAGGCTTTATTACCCTTGATTCACTAGAATTCAAAATGCTGCCAGTATTTTAAATGTTCCATATACCCATTTAACCACCCCATTACTTGGGCTGGCTGGGTTTATCCATGATAAGGGATACTTACCTTTATACTGAATAAAATGTTTGTTTTCTATCTTATTAATATTTTCCTGAAGTTGGTAGGATGCTGTATTTTCCTTGCTTTTTATCCTAAGCAGAACTAAAAAGTTTGAATGATCAAAAGGACTAAACAAAGCATGAGAAATCCCAACTTTTAAATTTACATGGCATTGCCATTTGGTAAGTCCAATGAAGCTTTTTGATCTTCCTTTTGCCAAATGCGAATGAAAACTAAAAATATTTATTATTTCCAGTAATTGACCACTTGAATATTATTTCCTAAGAGGTGTTAGGTGAATTTTGTGCCCTTTTTAATATATTTAATTTGTTTGTTGTTTCCTGTTGCAATCAGTGAAAGACTCTTTGGGTTAAAATGTGGGAAAAGAATGATGTATTTGTTAATTGTTGCTGTTCTTGCTATGATCTTTGGCAACACCTGCTGGTGGTACTCTGCAGTGCTGGAGCCACTGTACGTATATGTCTTCACCATATAGACCTGGCCACACAATCCCTGTCCACGTGCAAAGAGCATGGATGTGGTCAGTGGCTTAAAAATATCAGCGCAAGTTCATGAAAACACTTGCACAGGCTTTGTAAGCTCAACCACTCTTTTATATTAAAATATGCCTGGTTTTGTTTGCCAATCCAGCCGCTGTGATTTATAAAAGTTGTGATTTTATGGCAACTTAATCCAAAGAGAATTTTGTCCAGAACATCTCCTGTCTGCTCTCTAGTAACGAGATATTTTGAGCAGCCAGATAAATAACATTTAGGCATCTAATAAAAACTGCTGGGGCTTTCTTTTTTTGTGTGTCTCAAATCCTCTTTTTTACATAGTACAGCAGCAAAGCCTTGTATTGTAGGTGAAAAGTCTGCAAATTTGCAGTAACTGAAAAATAACAGAAGGTGCAGCAGCATTCTTTATGTTAGTCTATATTGATCGGCTCTAATGAGCACCAGTGGAGCTGTAGCTAATGGTGGTATGTCTGGTGTTAAGGGCAAATGTGGGAGAAGATTATCAACCCAAGGGGTTTAACAGTTGCTGGACTGCCCTCAGCCCTCAGGGCAATGATGCACTTGAGAGGTCACTGTATCAAATGAGGGAAAAGATTCAGCTCGCGCTGCTGGAAGAAATGCAGCAGGAGCTGTGCTTTAGCCGACACTACTGGCATCAATAAAACAGTTCCTCTCTGCCGGCTCTTTCTTCCCCTCTCCTTTCCCATCACCTACCTAGCACTGCATTGCTAATTAAGAACCCTAAAGCAGGGATCTGGGAAGGGATGGAACCAAAGTGATCCGAATAAGTCAGGTTGGAATACACACCTTGGCGCCATCCGCACGAGGGACCCACGCGGAGCAGGACAAGTGACGGGCGCACTGGGTTTACACCCGGCTCCTGTTTGTTACCTGGGGGGGTCACGCTGCCATTTGATGGGAATTTGCTTGATATTCCATTCAGTGTGTTGCTGCCACCCCCTTCCGAGATCTGAGAGGGCTGAGATGAGTGACCACCAGAGCAGAGAAGGCCACCGGGCTTCAAGGGGAAGTTAACTGGCAGATCCGAGAGAACGCTCACAGTAAAATGTTTGAGCAGAAAGGAAGCTACAGGTATTCAAAAAGATAAAAATGAGCAGAGAAATGCCTTGAGGTGGATGGCATGTTGCACATTCCATGCTTTAATAGCCTAATGGAATAATTTTAGCTGTGTGAGGCTCCAAAACACACCAAGAAGCTCTGCTGAGAACCGAGCACTGAGATTTCAAATATTTGTCACAATAAACAGCAACATATATTTTTAAAAAAATTACAAAAAAATCAGAAACAGAATATTTAACTTAATGTTGTAAATAAGCAAATTAAGTATTACCTTAGCTCCATTATGCCACGACACCCTGTGGTTATGGCAAATTATTTATTAGGTCTTTAAAAATTCTAAGACATGCATTCCTCTTGTTCCTTAGAGACCGATGACGGGTCAGATTATTAAAAAAATCTTCACAGTTCTAATTTTTTTGCAGTGTTAACATGGAACGCACTGAATGTCACACTCTTTGTTCTAGTCAGAGATTTTCCAACCAGTTTTGCCTGAACAAGAAGGAAGCGAGTCAGGGTTTGGTCAAAAAAGAATATTTCCTACCACTGTCAGCAAAAACAAGAGGTTTTTGATTGTTATCGTGCTGTTGACACGACAATACCTGAAATAAGTGGAGCAGGCACTAAAGCTGGCATGCACACTCAGTGGGAGCAACAAGGCTGGAGACGAGGAGAAACATTTTCCGCAAAGAAGCCGCAGTTGACACATCCGACGCTCGCTGCCTGATGGGCTCCAGCTCAGGGGTTTGATGTCTGCAGCTCCCACCACTGTCCATTAGACAGGCGCCCACACCAGGGATGCTGCAACCACAAGTGACACTAATGTGCTCCACTGCTGACACCAGGGAACTTGCAGGAAAATGTGTTCATCCCCTGGCTGATGCATGGTTAAACGGGGAATCAGTCTGGCAAAACGGAGTGAGGGAGTTTGCATCCCCAACGCTTCATCTGTCCCCATTCTCATGCCTTGTGAATGCTGAGATTTCTGAATAGCCTAAGAAAAAAATAACTCACATTATTTTTAATGTGTGTCCTGAAAAGTATTTGTGCGTTTCCTGCTGTAGCTTGAATTCCAGTTGGTTTAGACAAGACCAAGCTGTTTCTTCACAACATGAGCAGACTGCAGCCAATTCATAGCATTATTTGCTACAACTTGAGTTCATAAGTAGCTTGAGTGGACTTGCTAATTTACACAATTATTGAGATTTCCTCCAGTCATAAATGCTCAGTTGCCATGGGATGTGAAGTATGAGCAGAAGACAACCATGTTCACTCATGAACATTTCTAATACTCTAAAACTCTTCTATACTCTTTGTTGTTTTAGTTTGGGACATATTTGACCTTAAGAAGGTAATAAATTAACTTTCAGATTCCTTTATTCTTCTAATGGCAGAGGTAATAATCAAATTCTTGTCTCTATGGCAGCAAGTTCCATAGTACAGAAGGACATTAATATAAATATATTTTTTTTAAATCTCTATGCACCTAATTGAAGCAATTTGGTGAAATGTTTATCTGAAAGGATAATATGAATAACAGAACAAGAGCTGTTCTGTGATGACTTTTTTTCTTAAGGAGACTTTACCATTTTTTAATTAATTATCTAATTTATTTCATACCTTTTGTTCCACATGATGCAGCTTTGGAGAGATGGATGTCTGGGATTTGAAATCAGCTTTTATTGATTCAGCTGAACTGGGAAGTCACAGCCAGGTAAGAAACAAGTGTGGAATCCTTTTGTATTTCTCTTTCCACTGTTGTCTCTCTTTGGATTGAGGGAAGCACCATGTGTGCATTAGAGTTCCTCAAAGCCTACAGAGGAATGTGGTGGAAATGCACATCACAGCACTGGACAGTGGATCCATACTTTGGACCTTGTCATATTTATCTATCTCTTGGATCTTAACTCCAAAACCTAGTTAGACCAAAATTCCCCAACCAAAGTCCCTCCGAGTTTAATGATGTAGTAATCCAGCCAAGGAACTTATCTGGGATTTTTTAATAGTTGATATTGACAAGTCATGTTGAAGTGTTTGCTTTGAAAAGGACATGCTATTTATTTTTTCTTTCCATTTAAATATCAAAAAGAAAAGATCTTGCTCTAGCTCCAAACAATAATTTATACAATGAATAACCACTCGGTGCCATAACAAATTTCCTCACTTAGGTGAAGAAATATTTTCAGCTCTTGAGATTAAGTAGCCACAAAATCATCCCCTTACAAATCAGTCTCAAAAAATCCTACCAGGTCATTATAACTTCAGTAGTAAATAAAATTTTACCTGTGTATTTTTTTCCATATGCATGTCTTGACTGGAGTACGGCTATTGCAGGGGTTCATAAGAAATGTACATTATGTTCTTTGCACTGGAGGTTTTTACCATGCAGCATCCTGGCCTTCACCCCTTAAACACCACTAAATCCCATAAGTGATCCCAAGATGATGTTGTTTAGCACAGTAATATTATTTTCTATGAAGCAGCAAGTAGGAGCACTTGGAAATGGATGAGCACGAGTACTTGGAAACACACAAGTCTTCCCAGGTTGGGAGAACACCCAAACTTGAACCTTGTGCATTTCATGAGAAAAAAGAAGGAAAAAAAAGAGAGGAAAAAAAAATCTCCAAACCCAAGAACTGTGCTAATTTAAAGGCAATTTAGAAATTAGTCTGTATTATCGTAGCTACAAACCACATGGAAATCCCCTCTTCAGGAATCAGTCCCTTTCCTACTTACTTATCTCCCTCTTGCACATCATTGGCTCGAGTCCTTGAATCCTCACATCTTCCTGCAAGGATCTTCCCATGCCCTTCTCTCATGAAAATTCATTGACATCTCACATCAGTCTTGGTGGAAGGAAAAACTTTCCTGGTCCTGACTGTCCTGTTGGATCTTGCTGGT
The DNA here is from genome assembly GCA_024500445.1 of Entomyzon cyanotis. Classification (NCBI taxonomy): domain Eukaryota; kingdom Metazoa; phylum Chordata; class Aves; order Passeriformes; family Meliphagidae; genus Entomyzon; species Entomyzon cyanotis. The sequence goes on from JAKEPQ010001000.1 coordinate 1,898,116, forward strand.
GATTTAAAACAGGAAAAGTGACAATTAATCCATTCAAACTCAAACCAGCACAACTGGCCACGGCTTATCAGCTAAGATGTTTTATCATTTACCTCTAGAGGACCTTGGCTAAACTTCCAGCCTGTTGTCCCATCACAAAACCATCTCTGACATCTTTGGATGATGGAAAGTTTTGAACCTTAAAAAGCTCTCAAAAGTCATTTGAAGAGTATTTAATAACAACATTCTTTGGTTGCTATTTGAGTGAAATAGCCAAAAAAGGCCAAATTTCTCAGTGGAACATGACCCAGACCTTTTCCCACTCCATGGCTTCATGTGGTTTATAGGACTCGATCCTCTTTCATTTTAATTATTTGCATTTCTGTGGTTCAAACCCAAATAAAAAGAATCTTCATACTGTGGTATTTCCTAAGTTCCAAATTCGATATTTACAGGAATTTGGTAAGGTGATGGTTTCAGGCCAGCTCTGCAGTGGGTCTCAACACACTTCACTAAATTATTTGAAGTAAATTTTAGTCTCCTTATCTAAACAAAGCTCCTTAATTTTTTGAGGTAAATATAATCCCATAGTAAAAGGGATGGATTTTGGCCTTCAATCACATTATGTGACCAGACTTTTGGATAGAGGATGAGATTTTCCTGTTTTCAGGACTTTTGTCTGTTGTAACTTCTCATAGCCAGAAGGACAATGTCAGTGCATCTATTAAAGCCCAAAGTGAAGACCTCCAGCAACATCTGTTAAATGGAATTATTGCCACCACTAGTTTTGACCAACAAATTTCTGTCTTCAAGATTTATTCCTAGATTTTTCTTTCCAAACTGTTTCATCGGGTTTTTTTTTTTTTTTTTTTTTTGGTTTTGTTTGGTTTGTGGGGTTTTAGTTGTTATTTGAGGTTTTTCTTGGTGGACCATCTCTAGTGTTTTCTCTCCATCCACATCAACTTCATTTCTGCTTTTACCTTCTCCTTTTGTCCTCTGCCATCACCTTCCCCATAAATATCCTTCCAGTGACAATTTACCTGTATTTCTTGCAGGTTTCTTACCATCCTTAAAGCTCTTAAGGCTCCATATTTACACCCACTGCCACTTGGTTGGGTCACTGGGCTACTGAGTTCAATCATCTTTAATTTACCTTTTTTTTTTCTACTTATTTCAGAGAAAGAGTACAAAAATATGTCTTGAAAAAAAGTCTCACAGCATTCAGGCATGGGCTTGATGCCTCCCCAGAATATACACGTGGTTCCCCCATTCAGAAATGATGCCTAAAATTGAAGGGTGACGTTTCATATTTAAAGCATTGTCAAGAGCAGTGTCACTAATAGTGCCTTGACACAGAAAATAGCAAAACCTAAGTCAATGTGGTGAAAACTTTGTTGATTGGAAAACAAAGAAATGTATCATTTCCCTCCCTGATCATACAAAATCATTAGCAATAAAAGGAGAGCAAGGAGAGGAAAAATCAAGTGCTGAATCATGAAAAGAGTCAGCAGATCAAGGTCTTTCTTCTAAAAAATCTTTAGCAGGGAAAAGAAGAAACAGTGGATATTATTTCCAATTATTTCTCAAATTGGAACAGAGAAAGGAAAATAAAAAAAACACACACACACACAAAAAAAAAAAATCCCTGACTTGGTGCTACTGGAGTTTGTAGCTGGAAGGAAAGTCCTTGCTTATATTGAAGTAAAGTTCTGAAAATAAGCAAAGAACAGATTTATTGATTTTTGGTGAAGTCTGGGTGTAAAAAAGAGAAAGAATAAAGAAGTGCTCTTTGCCCGCTATGTCCAAATGACATCCCCAGTGGCCTTCTTAATGGTGGGGGAGGGGAGGGGGCAGGTGCCTACCCCGGCACACGGCCACAACTGCCCTTAGGCAAGGGCTAATGGTATTGGCTGAGCCTGCTCTAAGCCTCTCTTTTCTAATAGCCAACTTTCTCTGTGCGAGAAGACAGACAGATATTGATTGGTCCAAATGCCCTTGAGTTGACAACATCTGAAATGAAAATCCACAAGGCTAGCACAAACTTTCTGCAAGTTCAATTCCTTGGAATCTGATTAGGAGGCTGGCCTGCGCCAGCGTTTTCGTGGAAAAGGTCTCCCTTTGTCGCTGCCTCCACACGTGTAATTAGCGGGGCGGATGCGGCTCGGGATGTGCAGCACAAATGGCAATTTTGGGAGGCAGGTTAAGGGTAACAAGGGTTTGATTAATGAAACAAAGCCAGCCGGGGCTGTTGTGAAGTTTAGCAACAAATTTGCAAAGACATGGGTGCCATTTCCTAGCTCTGAGCATTAATTAGGTGTAAATTAATAAAAGATACAATCTCTTTTCATCTGCTTCTATAAGGGGCGCTCTCAGAAGTTGTAGACAAAGTGATAGGATTTAAAGAGCCCACCTTTTGGGGAAGTTCCTACATCCAGACTAAAGTTCTAACTACCAGCAAGTCTGGGTTTATTTTCTAATGACTTTGTTTTCCAGAATTAAAATACTGGGAGTATTTTACAATTTGCAAATGTTAAGGATAAGGAGCGCAGAAAGCTGGAGGAGTTTATTTGTACCTTATTAAACATTCTTTTTTTATTCTACAAATTCCTCCTAAATCAATACATTGACTACTGTATAAAGCTTAAATAAAGCATTATTAAAGTGGAAGCAGTGTTCCTGTCCTACTGGGTTATTTAGAAGCATAAAAGATACACTCATAAGAATCAGGATCATGCCAGGTAAAGTACAGCTGGAATACACATTAAATTTATTCAGTCATTGATTTGTAATGTTGATCCTCCATGGCTTCATGTTTCTTTTCTCATTAATCTTAGTTAACCCTCTCAAAACAATGCCAGCGTTGGCGTTTGATGTATTGAAGATCCAACCTGCAGAGGATGCTGCTTTCTGGACTGTGATCCCTGCCATCAGTGGGGATAAAGCCACAGAATCAGACAATCTTCCTTGCTTGATTTTGTGTTAAATATTTAAAAAAGAGGGTTTTTTCTCAGAGGAAGAAGCAAAGAAAGAAAGAAGATGCAGAGTTTCAACCCCGCATGGTTGGAACAAGGTGATCTTTAAGGTCCTTTCCAGCCCAAACCACTCTAAGATTCTGTGCTGACCTAAGATAGGGAAAGGGAATGTTTTGGCTGCAGAGAATTGATAGATCTGCTGGAGGTCTCCTGTGGGGCAAGGAACAAACTGCTGTGGTGTTTCCACTAACAAACACTCAGCCCCAGGAGAAAGTCACTGCAGAGGAAGGCAGAAAAGTGCAAAACACGGTCCTAATTTAGAAATTCAGATCTTTTCCTATAAAGCCAGTAACTATTTTAATTGGAGACTCATCTTATTAAGGCATTTCCGTCTTCTACCTGCCCCTCCACCTGATAAAGGTGTTTTTGTAGAGAAGCTGGCTGAAGAGGAGGGAGAGGTCATTTTTGGAGGAACCAGCAGAAAACACACACAAGTGTGTGGAGACTAAGGAGCCTGGGGCATTTGCCATCCTGCTGGAGGCGATGCCTGTCATTAAAGCCCTCTCCATTCCTCTGTGGGATGAACTGGGCTTGATCCATCATTCCTCTGGAATTCTTGCCATGCAGAACCTGCTCTGTGGGGCTTACCAGCCAGTTCTGGAAATCTTGCCCTATCTCCTTTTAGCAAATATGGCTAAACATATATTCATTATTTTATGTCATGACACGTGTGTCAAATATCAGCTGTTTAGACTAAATGGGACTGGACTAATGGCTAATAGACTAATAGACTAATGGCTAACTTCTATCCCATCTCTCACTGCAAAACCATAACTGGATCGTAGTCCTTCCTGAGAATACCAGTGGTTTTCTTATGGAGCAGCACCATGGACTTGGACTTTAGCATCCAGCTCACTTTAAAATCCATCTATATTTTAATTATCGGGTGCATATTTCCCACGTGACTTTTTAACAAGCTTAGAATCCCAACACTGTATTATCAATATAGGCCAAAAACAAACAAACAAACAAATAAATAAATCCCAAGCTACAATTTCCCCTGTAATTATTTACGGCCTGTAGGAGATCAAGACTCAGATGAAGAATGACCACCCCCTTTCATATCCATAGAAGTTACATCCAGCATCAAGGGGGAAATGATTTAGCTGAAGACAGACTATGGAGCAAATATTAGCAGCAAATGTGAGTCTTGTTTGTGGTAAATCCATCCCTTGAAACTATTTCTTCCTTCAGCACCAAATGGTCTTTCTAATCTTTTGTCTTTTCAAATAGCTGTGATAATATTAAAACCATGCTTCACGGCAAACAGCATTTCTGGGATTTTCCTAAGAGATGTGGCTTTGGATAAGAAAGTGCAATTGAGTTAAAGCAGTAGGAGAGCCCGGAGTCAGTGGGGTTTGTTGTGATCCGTTGACCACTTCCCAGTAGGCATCTCTGCAGTCGCTGAGAATTACTAAACACCATTTCAAGGAATATAGGTAATTCAGTCAACCAAAAAACCAAACAAAATAAGCCCAGCATAAAATACATTTTAAAAAACCCTACTGGCATGTGAAAAGCAGGAATCTGTCGAGCTTGTTTTGAATCATTCCTGGTGTACTTAGCTAAGGAAAAATCAGATGGACGAAATTTCTCAGTGTGCACAAAGATTGGAAAATAGATATTTCTGCAAGCACTGAAATGTTTTTGAGAGAGAGAGAAATGACAAAGCTGGCTTCTTTTTGTCCCAATGTTTAGAACATATCACACCTTGCAGGCAAATATGGCACAACAATTAAGGCAGTAAATAAAAATAAAGTATTTGATAGCAAAATTCAGAAACATTACAGCTGAAGAACTTCCTTACTGTCAGATAAAACTGTGGCAGGTTTACCCTACACCAAACCTGGCTCTCTGTGGCCGTGATTTCTGCTGGAAAAAACCTGCCATATTTTCCCATAATTTTTCATGAGTAATTGAAGCTGCAAACAGCCAGGACAAACAGCTGAGGAGCTCTCAGTACAGCCGCCCCAGTTCTCAGCCTTTTCAATCAGAGCCACTGATTTATCATAATTTTTTTTTTTTAAATCCTCGACTGGACTTCCACAACCACTGTTGACAAGTAACTATTTATATATATATTTGTCCCTACAGATGTCCCAGAGTTTACTAAAATACCTGCGCATGCAAGATGGAATGAAGAGGTTCTGTTGGTATTTTATCATTATTGCACTTCTAAGACAATACCCTGCTCCCTCTCTAAAGAATGATAGGATGGGCCTGCTGAAGTAGCTGCAGGGGATCCTACGCCTGTTGCCTGCCAAAGCTGCTTACTACTTAACAACTGATCAACTGGCCCCCAAGGCAACAGCTTAACAAGCCCCAGTAGAAGTGGACTCAAGATTTCTTCCTCAGCAAAGAAAATGAAACCATTTACCAGGTATGACCAATATCCAGAAATCAAGGGGAGCAGCCCCAGCAACACTTTATCTCCCCAGCTCTTCAGAAATAGCAAGGTGGTTTTAGATTCTTAAAGTTGAGCAGGCTTTAATAATATTGGACTAAGAGAGGGGAATGGGATTCAGAGCTGCTTTGCAGGTTGGTTGTGCAATTCCTTGCACAATTCCTGCATCCAACACTGCCAGGGAGAGGGATGCTCGTGGGTGCTCTGGGGCAATGCTGTGTCCTCCGTGTGTGTGAGAGAGAGGCAGGGAGAGCTTCAGGAGTGAAGTGCAGCAATTCCTCCGGGGTGAGCTGTGGCAGCTGTTTACCAGCACAAAGCAATTCTGTACCGCGCTTTCGCTGAGGAAATGAGGAATCCTGCACTCGGCTGAAACTACAGGGGGGATTTTAGGAGAGCAGAATTTAATTACCCAGGCTGGAATTTGGCCAGGACACCAGGGCTCACACCTCTGCTCTTGTGAGGAGTGCCAAGAGGTCTTTAATAGTAACAAATGGTCAAGATTTGGGGTTAGGGTTTCACCTGAACGCTGCCACCCCCAGTAACACTTTGCTCCTTACTAGTGTTATCAAAACTTTATCCAAAAGTCCTTGGGATTGCAGTGGGGTTACCACGAAGAACAGCTTTTCTTATAAAGTTTTTGTTTATCTCAGGATCACCCAGAAAAAGCCACCTCGTAACACGTCTTCAGGTCCACTGCAGGAAATGAAAGGAATATTTGCCATGCTCAGGTGGGGTAGACCAGGGAGATTTCCCCTAATACATCCAGATTAGCTGAATCAGCTCCATAACCTCCCAAAAGCCTGACACATTTCCTAAGGCATCCATACTCCAATTCTTCCATCCCTCAAGTCACCAATGATCTTCTTGGGAGATTCTTTTTTTAAAGCAGTATTTCAAAAGGAAACTTGAAGCTGGAGGGAGGGTTGGCATTTTCCAATTTGTTTCCATGACCTGCTTTTTTTATAGTCTTAATCCTGCAGCCATCAGGAGAGGTGTGAGGAAAACCTGCAAGGACAAACCTTATTTGAAAATTGGAACGACCTGTTGACAACTCCCCTTCCTGCACACGGATTTATGAGCACAGGTTGCTGGGTGGATTTAGTGGGGTTTTTTTAAGTGACTGGGGGAGTGTTCTCCAAATTTCTTCTCTGTTTTCCCTGCTGCCATTTCTTCCTCAGCCATATTCTCCAAGTTAAATTCTCCAAATTAAATTAATTCTCCAAATTTTGAATGTTGTCTTACTCATGCCTCTGACTGTAGGTCATTACTCATCTTCTCCCTATGTGAATATCCAAAATAACTTGACAATAATGAGGTTGCAGATTGCTGGAACTATTCTGTATAATATTAACCAGTGTCACATCATTTCCTTCTATTTTTTACTTCTAACAGACACTATTTGCTTAGACTGAAATTAGAACTGTTTTCCTCTATAGAAGGGCTCATAAACATTTTTGCAACGACAAAATTACCATTATTAATGAACAAGATACCAACTGTGGAAGTCTATTACACATCCAGCCATTTGCACAAGCTTGGAAAAAGTGAAGTTTCAAAAACCACGGCTCACCCTAAAATGCTTGTGATGACAACTAAAAGGGCGAGAGTCCTCAAGAAGAGGATATTGAATAATTTTGAGGTTTTGTGAGAGCTGTTTGAGACCTTCAGAGGGGTTTATGAGGAAACTCCAGAGCTCTGAGCAACCTGGTCGAGTGGAAGATGTCCCTGGCCATGGAGGGGGTTGGAATAAGGCCATCTTTAAGGTCCCTTCCAACGCAAGCCCTGCCATTCCCAGGATCACATTCAACACGAGGGAAAGGATGACATCCTGCACATAAAATAATCAAATCACAGAATGGTTTCACTTGGAAAGGACCTTCAAGGCTTTCTAGTTCCACCACCTCACCCTAGACCAGCTCACCAGGTACACAACATATCTCAGTAAAATAACCTGAGCGCAAAAAAAGGAACAAAACAGAGCAGATTCCCTCAACAAAAAAATATTAACAGAAACTTTCACTCGAAATTCCAGGCATGACTGCTCTTGTGCTGCTGCACCAGTATGTGAAATGTGAGCTCCAGGTCTGCCAGCACCAAGAGGATTTCAATATCACAAGCCCTAATGATTTCTATTGCCTCATTGTAGCATCCTCTGAAAGAAAACACAGTGCTGGATCAATGTAGTCATTGACTGACTCAGTGTATGGATAAGTGTTGCACATTAATACAGCCTGCATTGAACTGGAGTGGTCCTCAGAATTACAACTAAAGGTATAACAATGCAATCTTCCCTTTAACCTGAGCAAGAGCTGCATTGACTTTTCCAGCTCTGTTTTCCAGCAGGCTCTGCCAGCTCTGTTGCAAGGCAGCCTGGCAAGCCCCCGAGCACCTCTGCACAAAACAGGGAGCAGCGTTAGGTGAATCAAGCCTTAAACGCAGCCCAGCTCAGCAGACAGTGCACCATTTAAAAGCACTTTGCACTCTAAAGCATCTCTGTAGAGCTCACTGATCTATAGGTGCTTCGTATATACTCTTAAAAATCTCGCTGGAGACGGAGAGAGATCAGAATCGATATCCTCATTTGATAGATGAGCAAGCAGATTAAACAGCGAACCAAAGGCTGCACAACTTTTTGTACCATGTGCTCCTAAACTGGAATCCTATTCCGTGGCTGGGATGCATTAAGGATTTTCTCCTAAGATATAAAACTTAAAAAACACTCCTTACTCTCCACCACGCTGAACTTGCCTGTAGCACAGAACTATTCTGCAACTGTACAGCTTCCTTTCTTTTATCTATTTTTTTGGTTTTTTGTTTTTAGAACTGACCCGGTATCACCCCTGGAACATGGAAACTCAGCCAGACCATCAAGTCCTGCTTTCTGACACAGCAGAGCAAGGGGATTAGAGAACACTCAGGGTGTACAATTAAATTATAGATACTGCCCATGCCATGCCCTGTCTGATGCTGCAGGAGAGCTCTGGTGCAGCTGAGGCTGAGCTGGGTCCTGCATGTTCCACACTTTATTTCCAGGGAAAAGTGACCAGGAGGAGGAAATCCCCAGGCCCAATAAAATTAACACTAGAATTCACTAGTGCCCAGAGGCCAATGGCAACCCACAGGGCTTGGATGGATCCCTAGGAAGCAATAATTCATCCAGCCAGGATAATTATCCAGAATAAACAAATGGAGCCTCAAATATATTTTTTAAAAGAGATGAAGCCTCACATACCTACCTTCAAAATGTTCATTTTTGACTTTCATTAATTCAGTGTTTGGTCCCTTTCTGTTTACACAAAAAACAAAGCAAAACCTAACTCTCTTCCAAGGGATTATTATAAAGACAAATAAGAAAAAGATTATGGAGTTAAATCTTTCGATATCCAGAATTTCAGAAAATTGTGCTTCAGTGCAATTAAGTTGCATTTTTGGATGTTGGTTTGGTACATTTCAGCAGAAAATCTTTCTATCTAATTAATTAAGAGAGCAAATTAGCAGAGTAAGATCAAACATGATTACCCATGATACAACTACTAAAACATTAACTGCTGTAATATTTGTTATTTGGTGTATATATCTTCTTTATTGATTAATGATGTTGTTTAGAGTATAATTAATAGGTAAATTATTCAAAACAGGGTTAACCTTTAGATATTTTTTAAAAATTGAATAATTTGTGGGAAAGAAAAAAACCACTTTTTTTTCTTTTTCTTTGTTTCCTTGCACAGAAAACTGGTCAATCATGACTCATTTCTACCACTCAGTTAATACAGCATGGACTAATTCTAAATTTAAAGCTGAGAGATCTTTTTTTTTTTTTTTTGGATACCACGAAGTCTACCAAGTTTAAGCAAAAATATGAGATGTAACTGTGAGTTAGGAATAAAAAAATGTCTTTCCCTGTGTGAACTTCTTTTGCATGGAGTTCTGACAAGTCTTTGGGGAATCCTGTTTTCATGTAGGTACTGTGAGCCAGAGATTTATCAAGTAACACAATACACGCAGTACAAACTTCAGCTCCATTATTCTTTCTAAGGAATGCTGAGAAATAATTAATCATGATCTCAGCTCTAAAAGCTTTTATTTCTTAAAAAAAAGTCTCCTCACATCCTTTAATTTTTTACTTGATGTCATTTCAGAAGTTCTCAGTAATCATTTCCCTGTTGTTAGCAACTCTCAAATGAGACAAAGTCAGTGTTATCATGGAAATTTAATTGTGGTCTCTACAAGGCTAAAATACAGGTTAAAATCATATACTTAAAATTAAATATCTATTTACCTTTATGCTTTCATCTTTCCTTCTATATTTTCCTTCACAATGAAAAAAAATCCAAAATACCTGTTGTTAAACACTTTGTGCAGGTATGTGGAAAACTTTTGATGATTTTAATTCAAGACACAGATGAAAAAAAAAGTTCATGAGTATTTTGATGTCTAGGACTACCAATATTTTCTCTTTCCCCGTGCAAGAATTTCGCTGAACATTACAGGTCAATCAAGTGTTTCAGTCTCTGGAGAAAGTGGAAGAAATCACTTGAAAATGGCTGGAAAAAATCTTGGTTCCAGAAGGAGTTTAGAAAAGGTGGACTCAAGGTCAGCAAAGTGCTAAACGCTGTTCCCGACTCCCGCCAGTCCCCTGGCGATCTCGTTCATACAGAAGTTGATTGGAACAAGCTGAGCTCCAGGATGCCTTGTCATTGACCAACGTGCATCTGCTGGACCTGGAAAAAAAGGGATATTTTAGGGGAAGCCAAAGCACTCTTGTTTACACAGCCTGGAAGAGGAAGAACTGATGCTCGATGCCTTAAAATATATAAATACATTCGCTGTGATTTAAGTCATAAAGATGTATTAAACACTTATTTTTTTTAATCATTCCCAATTTCCCTTGGAGATCTGAAGAGCTAATTGGAGAAAATAGAAGCCTTCATATGATAAACTATTTAAAAACAGGAGTTAACCATAGAGCAAAAGCATTTCTAAGTGGGGTTAGGCTGATTTTGTTACTAATAAATAAATGATCAAATTCCGGGATCTTGGAGTGCTTTGGAGGTGACTCTTCTGCCAAGAAAATAAATACAATTATTGACCTGAATCCCAATAAAATCGTCATGTTCCAACTGGTCATTTTTATATTAAGTTCGTGCAGGTAGAATTGATTATAAAAGCCAAAAGCTCTTGGGATCCCCTGCTCTAAAATTAAGCTCCACAAGCTCCTAGGAAAGCGAAACAAACTGTGCAAGCTTGGGAAGGTTTTTGTAGGAGGAGGATGCTGGAAAAAAGGGAGAAGAGGATTTTCAAGTTTTCAAGAATATCTTCCAAAAAGATCAGCTCTCTTTTTAAAGTGCCCATCAGATTCCTTAGCTAGAAAGAGGTTTATTTTCTCTTTTGTTTTTCCTTTAGGAATATATTTATTAATTTTGTATATTCAGAACCAGTTCAGAATATTTTAGACTGCAGTAGTTGACCTTGCAAATACTTGATTGTACTAAACTCTGATTTTAACACCAACTTAACGTCTTTTTTTTAATTCAAGATGTTTTCTTACATCTGTAGATGATCAGAGGTGAAGTTATGTACATGAGATCATTTGAAGACAAGAGAATAAAATTTTAAACTACAGAAACTTAAATGTACAGTAACATAATTATAATCAGGGATCAATCAATACATTTATTTTTACATACATTTATTACATCTTTTCTAGACCTACACTGTAGCTTTCAACACTAATTTCAGAATTTTTGTCACTAAGAATTTCAGGCAAAGTTCCAAAATATATTAAGAGAATCAAATACAATAATATTCGTTTTTGACCAAAATTTTTCCTGTACAAATAAATGTATGGTTTAATCAATTGGAATCACTGGGATTTAACATGTGAAAAACAAGGAGTGGGTATCAAAAGAATAAATCAACATTACTGCATTTTATAGCTAAGCATTTGAATTTAGTAAAATTATTTAGTAAGATGTAGTAAATGTGATGCTTTCCCTTTTAGAAATACTAAAAATCTCTTCAAGAGGGCTGAAAAAATTTGGGTAATAACTCCCTAGCAGCTGTACCTGTGCAACCCTGTCCATGCTCACTACAGCTTCCATATTTCTACAGATTTTTTAATGTAATAAGATTACAGCAGCAATGAAGTCACCGTAAGCTTTTCAATTTGTATGGATTTCTCCTAAAAATAGTGGTTGAATGCATGAATTACTTGGTGGAATTCCGTGATTGCTTCTGCAGAAGGCCAGGCTGGATGACCATAATAGTCCCCGCTGGTCTTCAAATCCAGGAGTCAATTAATAGATGACTCTGATATAATTTCAAGGCTTGTTTTCGTGGGCCCACTTGAGATTAAATAGAAATGGCCAAGCTTTAATTATTTTAACATCTGATATTTGTCAAGCAAATTACTTCCAAATCAAACCATGAGTTTCCATCCTGGTGAAAATGTTTAATTACACTAACTACTGGTAAAATGAGTTCAATCTGGTCTCCAGTGCTTTTGGTTAGTGTTAAATACTGACACGGCTGTTTTTCCTTCTGCCAGGTTCCAGTGCTCAGGAACATTTCTCAATTCCATTCAGGAAATCCTGCTCTCACCTGCCACAGAGGCAGCAAAAGCAGCTACCTGTGCCTTGTGTTTCCAAAGAGCTGGAGATTATCCAATATCATTGTTATGGATGCAAAAACCATTTGGAAAAGCTAAAATCATGGATTTCTGCTTGAGTTTTAGAACTTTTTTTAAAAACCCTCAAAACAATAACACAAGGTTAATAATAGGAAAAAAAAGGTATTTAGGTTGACTATTAGGAAGAATTTCTTCATTTAAAAGACTGTTAAGGACTGGTAGAGGGTGCTCAGGGAGGTGGTAGAGTCTTCATCTCTGGGAGTGTTCAAAACTCATGGCACTTGGGGACATGGGCTAGTGGTGGCCTTGGCAGTGCTGGGGGAATGGTTGGACTCTGATCTTAGAGGATCTTTTCCAACTTCAGTTACTCTATCATTCCATGGTTATTGATAATTACCTTTCTATGAAGACCTGGCAATTATTCAATATCATGATTCGCATGGAGATGACTTCAGAACTGAGATTAATATATTTTCATGTTTTCTTCCATCTATTTTGCTTTCTGCATCCACAAATTTCTTCAGTAAAATTATTTCGCCTTGCAAAGATATTTTTGGAAGTGGGCTGGCAGTGAGCTAAACCAAGAAATAGATTAAGATAGACAAAAATGTTACAAAAATCAGTGTTATTTAACATTTCACTTATGGTTATTAATTTGAGTGTGACCCCAACAAGCTGAGGTAGCAATATTGGTTTTTTTGGTCATACTGTACATTTTCTCTACGACAGGAAGAAGTTCTCCTGGAATTGCTCTAGCATTGAAAAGGCTGGGAGTAGTGAGGTGAAATATGGCAGGAAAATAACATTCAGCCAAATACCATTTTACTGAACACCGTGACAAAAATTTGGGTTGATTTCAATGACGTCACATCTTTAAAAAATCACACGTTTGGAATGCATCACTCACCACACACTCTGACTTTCATTTATGCGGGAAAGCTAAAAGCTGATCTAAATGCACAAGCTGATACAAATTTAGGAATTCTACCAACCCTAAATTCTGAATTCTCCAAAAGCAACTCAACAAAGACCAGCAACTCCCAAGAAGCTGTCTCAAAGTGTGAATATTCACATGTTGATGAAGAGTCAACTCTAAGCTATCCAACAACATAAGATGAGCAAGTCTAATGGTTGGACTCGATGATCTTGGAGAACTTTTCCAACCTAAATGCTTCTGTGATTCTAAGTCACAGTGGGAGTTAATTAAGCTATTTTATATCTGGGTAGAATTGAACAAAATTAAATGTGAGCATTTTAGGATTGCAGGAAAAAAAAGCATACATTGTATTTATCCAAACCAAATATGAGAACACTTAATTAGGGATTTTACAGCTATATTAAAATATATCAAATTTCAGATTTTAGAGATACATTAAAGTGTCTAACGGTAGAGCTAAAGTGGCTCTTTGAGAACTTTGAGAACTAAAGTTGCCTTGAGAACTTCTCTCTGTGGAGATTTGAGCAGAAGCTGCTCCTAACAGCTCTTATTTGTTTTCTTCCAGGACAATACAGAGGCCCTGGTAGAAAGGTGTATTCAAATGCAAAATGCACTCCAGGCTGATAGTTCTGATCTCCTTTAATCTTCCTCTCTTGATTAACAGTAAGGGCTTCTGTGAAGGACAATTGATGTGGTGCAATAGGTCACTCTCTGGTCTCAACCTTGGCGGTGTAATCAGATACCTGGCAAGCTTAATAGAGGTCACTTAATGCAAAGATTAAAATTAACTGGAAGTCAATAAGGGAATAATAAAGGAAAATGATCACCCTGTTGCTCCTACTTTGTAAAAGTAAACCTCACATTGCAGGCCAGGAGTAAAAAAAAAATGGAGTGGCAGGCGATCCAACAGGCCTTCAAAAGCCCTCCAGCAAACAATTTAATGATTTCAGGTACCCTTTAAACTAAGTGGCCAATCACTGTTAAATCCTTTGGTATTCGTTGTAATAACACTGATCATGATGAACTCTTTTGGTATTAATGTGGATGTAATATATACCTTTTTAATTATAGAACAAGAAAATCCAATTACCCCTTTGCCTCATCAAAGTTCTCTGCGAGCTGCAACTATTTAAACATACATTATGAAACATTCAAACTGAGGGAGGTTTTTGTGCAAAGCAAGGGCCAAATCCTGCTGGGTGCTGACCACTCCTAACTGGCAGGTATTTTGGGAGAAGCACCTCCTGCTCTTTGCAGGATCAGCCCTTGATGGAGCATGGAAAGGCAGAGGATGCACTGATCAGCTTTGGGAAGATCCTGATCAAAAAGGCAGAAAGAATTTGTTTCTGCAACGGAGCAGAACCTGCTATGAACAGTTAAAATGATCATTAGCTGGGACACAATTTACTCTGTAGAAAGGGGAGGGGGAAATAATTTAACTATTGGAGGATAAAAGCAGAAAAGTTCAAATTCTAGAATGAAGTTGTCCTTTTGAGCTGATCCTGCGGAGATTTGCTCAAGTACATTTATAGTTGTCCCTTCCTAGAAACTGGCCAAGAAAACCTTATGTGAAAAAAAATAATTTCTTAAATTTTGGGATTTGTTTGTTTATTTGTTTCTTCATTTCTTTGGGGTTTCTTTTTTTGGTCACTCTGTCTGTTCAGTTCCATAAAAGCAAATTTTGCCAAAACCCTTCCAGGAGAACTTCATAACCTCACAGAGAATCCAAAATATTGCAGAGCACTGCTATTGAAGGGAACCTGTGAGGTATCTTCTCCTATTCCAGTTGAAAACTACCACAAAATCACACACAAAAGAAAATTTTTATGACACCTCCAGTAGATTAATCTTGGCACAGCTGTCCCAAAGGTGAACTATAGGAGAGGTAGCAAACCTCAGCTCTTGCACGTAGGAGTAGTGTCTGAGTAGGGACCAGGGGAGCTACAGACCACTATGGTATATAAATATACTCAAACAACAAATGCCTTTACAGCAAAATGGCTCTGTAATCATGTCAGGCTGTAATTTGTAAGATATCACTGAACATTTATGAGATAATTGCCCAATTTCTATAGCTCCATTGCTACTACAACCGGTTCATCACAAAAGGAACATTCAGAAGGAACAAAACCAAATATTCACAATGCTTTAATGCTACATGAGGCAGTATAGGACTAATAAAGATATTTCAAATGCATTAAATGCTGCTCTTTCTTTAAAAAATTACATTATAAAAACCTTTCTTAAACATTATTTGAATAAAGCCTCATTACTCACAGTCCAGAGAAGTTCATTAGGAGAAGATCACTTTGGAAAGCATTCAACTAACTAGCCTTTCTTCTCAGCAGTGAATTACATTAGCTACTTCCTAGTTATTTAAATCTTGAAATAAAAGATGTAAACGCTACAGTGACATCTTAAGATCATTGGTAAGGCAGGTCTTGCATGCACAAAAATGCCCAGCTGGTCCGGAGATAAAACAGATTGATAATTAGTTGCAAAATGTAACATTTCATCAGGAATATTTTGAATAATCCAATTTATCTTTGTCAGATATGCGGCACATATTTTTCCTTCGGAGACCCTTTGTTCTTTAACACAACATTATAATTTCAGCCTCCTAATTAACGCGCGCGTCGGTCGGCCCTGCCTTGATGTCCCGCCGCCGATCGGGGGCAACGGCCCTGTGTGGAGGGAAGGTGGCTGCCCTGAGCCACGGGCCACCCCTGGCTCCTGCTGCCTCCCACCACCCTACCGGGCCCTACTGGTGTGAGGGGAAGATCAAAGCCTGGGCTGGGAGGGAGGCAGGAATGGCTCTGCTGGCTAGTCCATGCTGTGGGGAGAAGATCTCTGGGCCTCAGGGCCTGCAGAGCGGCTGGGATGGCTCAGAGCTCTCCAACAGCCTCCCAGCTCCTCAGCTTCCTGAGGAACTGATGGAAAATCGTCCTGGCCACACTCGCTGCCCACACGGATCTAGCGGTGTGGGGATCCCACAGCCGCCTCTCCCGCCTTTGCCGTGTTCGCCCTCAGAGCGATGGGTGCTGGGGTGAGGGATGCCTGCTTTTGCCAGGTGTGGCCCTGTGTGGAGGGAAGGTGGCTGCCCTGAGCCATGGGCCACTCCTGGCTCCTGCTGCCTCCCACCACCCTACTGGGCCCTACTGGTGTGATGGGAAGATCAAAGCCTGGGCTGGGAGGCAGGCAGGAATGGCTGTGCCGGCTGGGCCATGCTGTGGGGAGATCTCTGGGCCGTGCCGTGGGGAGAAGATCTCTCTCGGAGAGAAGGCTGCAAGGTTTTCCTTGGGCTTTTGTAATAAAACATTGGCTTTCTGTGATTCCTCCTCTGCCTTGGGATTCAAGTCCTCATTGACCTTGTAGGAAGAGGTGCAAAGTGCCCCTGGGTCAGCGTGGCTGTTCCTGGGCTGACCAGGCATTTGTGACCTCCAAAAACAACAGTTTGTGTCCACCCCATGTGTTTTAAATGTTCCTCACCCTGCTGGCTTTCCTCATGCACTTCATTCAAGTAGGTGCTCCTCCACATGCAATGCTTTGGCTCTTCAAATTTCAGCCAATGTTTAGGAAAATAATAGTAATTTGGAGACCTAGATTAAAAGTTTGGTGTGAGTTCTTTGCCAAACTCTCTTCAATAAGAGATGGAAGTCATGTAGCCTTATCAGGCTGCACCTCTGATATGTTAATGATATCTGTACCACCCAGAAAGTAGGTCACAGTAATTCTTCATAGCAGTTTTTGTAACCTACTCAGGGACTACAAGGCCAGCTATTCTAAAGATAATTCTGAATTTCTTTAATAAGATTTTATTGGATTCAGATAATTGATCCGATTATTGAAACCTGGGGAAAGTGCTATTGACCTGAATATATACATCAGTAATTCTTTTTTAAATGAATTTAGGTCATCACAAAGTTATTGCCTCTGCTTAATGTCAGGCAAGGTGCTCACTACAGGCCTGGCAAACAGCCACAGCTCCCATGGTCCTGTCCTTCCCAAAATATGTGGGAAGCTCCTTCCTCCCGTCCTCAAGAGGGGTCAAGGGACTTGAAGTCTGATTTAAGCACTTTGGGACTGGTCTGACTTTCACTGTGAGAATCATATCTTTTGATTTCTTTCTTTTCCTCTTGTTTCTCTTTTTAGTCAGCATCATGAGATACCCAGAACTCTGCAGCTGCCTCTCATCCTCCCTGGCCATGGCAGGGGGTTGGAACAAGGTGGTCTTTAAGGTTCCTTCCAACCCAAACCAGTCTGTGATTCTGCGATTTTGTTTCTGATATTGCAACTATTTCTGATCATCCAGTTCCAGAAAACTGCAATTTATTTCCCACCTTACTCTTAGCTTACTTTCCACACCATCACACAGCTTCCCTCCTTGACCTATGGAATATTTATCTCCACAGCACCCAGCCCACCCAGCCCTTCCACACTCCTCTTGGAGAAGGAGAAGCAACAAGGAAATTGTTTCTAATTGTTTCTAATTACACCTCTTGTGTTACCCACCTTACTCCCAGCCTACCGCAGTGTTCAGACACCAGTTCCACCTTTTGCAGCCCCAGCAGATGTCCCTGGGAGGTGACAGGGAGAGTTTTGGAGCAGAGGCTCCATGGCCATCCTGCCCTGCATGGGTGGAAGAGCTCTGGTTGTGCTTTGTTTCCCCCTGGTGTGATGCACCACAGCCTCTCACACACACACAGATTAAGCTTTTTCTAGGAAGGAAAAAATCACATTTCTGCACTTCTTGCATTTTATAAGTCTCAGCTGAGGGTGGCTGGGCTGCTCTGATTGCCTGGTAGTGCCCTGCTGGCTGGGCTGTTGCTCCCCTATTTCCTTGCTGTAATGCAATGCTCTTGATGAGATCTCCCACATCAGGCACGGCAGAGCAGGCTGTGATGGGAATGCATCCAGAGACAAAGCTGGGACAGCCTCATTCCCACTGCTCAGAGGGAATGGGACTGAGATTGTCTGTGCAGCCGAGCCCTGGACCTGCCTCTATCATCCCACATCAGATCACAATGACAGACCTTCCACAAAATACCTTGGTTCATTCAGGAGGAGATGGAAAAAAAGGCACATTTTTCTTATTTGTTATTTTCTGCACTCCTCAGCTGCACAGCTCTCAAAACAAAACTTATCCTTGACCTTAATAACCTCCCGTTTAACATGACTATGCAGAGTATTTCTTTTTACTTGGATTTTGCTTTTTACAAGTATTTTATTCTTTCTTTTGTACAAAGTCCAAGCCGCACTCTTGCTACTTTAAGCATTTTTTTTCAGTTCCTTTCTGTCCTGAAGCAAAAAATTTTCTCCCAAATAGCACATTTTTAGCCCATTAGCAGTTCCAAGTTGGTGGTGGAATTAGTCTTCCCTCCTCTTCCAACCTCTTTGAATTTCTTGGAACTCTGAAACCATGGGAAGCCTTGTCTAAGTGGGTGTGAACACGAATCTGGAATGTACAAAATAATTACCAAATTCAAAATCAAGGGAATTATCAAGACTTACATTGCAAATAATTGGATGTCACTCTAAAATGGGGTCCTGAATGGTTTCACAAACTGCTTGGGATCTTCTCCCTCAGCTGCACACAGTGAAGGCGGAGGGAATCTCTGCACAGGATTTGGGTGATGACAAGTGATGGAATTGGGATTGTTCAGCCTGGAGAAGAGATGGCTCTGGGAGACCTCAGAGCTCCTTCCAGTGCCTAAGGGGCTCCAGGAGAGCTGGAGAAGGACTGGGGACAAGGGATGGAGGGACAGGACGCAGGGAATGGCTTCCAGCTGCCAGAGGGTAATGTGAGATGGGATATTGGGAAGGAATTATTCCCTGTGAGGGTGGGCAGGCCCTGGCACAGGGTGCCCAGGGAAGCTGTGGTGCCCCTGGATCCCTGGCAGTGTCCAAGGCCAGGTTGGACATTGGGGCTTGGAGCAGCCTGGGACAGTGGAAGGTGTCCCTGCCATGGCAGGGGTGCACTGAATGGGATTTAAGGTCCTTTCCAACCCAAACCATTCCATGATTCCATGCAGTCCTATCCACGCTGGAGACCAGCTGGTGATCACCACCTGCAGAGCCAAAGCCATCCTTGAAGTTCCACCAGAGCCTTACTCCAGTCCTGGATAACCAACTGATTTCTGCCTGTGCTTTTCCGTGATTTCTTTTGTTGCTGCTGTTTTATTTCCCTTTGCGTTGTCGTGGAATTATGAGCTCTAATTACGTAAATAAACAGCCAGGAAACAAACCAAACCTCTGGGAGTCCTGAGGGGATTCCCTTCCCTGCAGACATAATGGCCATTTGCAGGTTCCCACTAGCTTTGCTTTCCTCATTTTTTTTTTCTCTTGTGCTGCCTAGAGGGGAGGATTTGTCACTAAGCAAAGCAAGTCTCTCAAACTTCTAAGAAAATCATAAACAGGCGGCAGTCCCTCATGAAAGTGAAGAAAACAAATGTGTGAGCGGCAAAATCAACTATCTCTAATTTATTTATCATTGAAAAGCTAATTGCATCCTCCTCAGAAGCATCAAAAAAGCCTCAAAGTGCTGCAAAACACACGAGCGTTTAGGGTATCCTCTGGGATTATCCCAGGCAGCTCCTGCTATCCTCCCTCTGCTGCTGAATGAGGAGGTTCAACCCTACAGGCTCCATCCTCCCAAAATCTCCCTGGATGGGGTGCAGCTTCCCAGGGAGTGGCAGAGGTTGTATTCCTCACCAAGCTCCTATAAAATAGAGTTTGTAATCTTTTTTTCCCCCAAAATATTGTTAGATGTGCAAAAAAGCCTTCAACATCGTGAGGAGGGTTGGGATTTCCCAACCCTCCTGAGGAATTGAATTGACTTTACCCCTGGAAGAGTCCTGTGTCATTCAACAGGTGTCATTCAACTCCTGGAAGTATCTAAATTTAAAAAAAGAGTCAATTCCGCAGCCATTCCTTAGAAAAAGGACAGAACAGAAATGATGATGTTTCCTGGGATTTTTAGTAAAAAACCAAATTTCAATGGCAAGATAAAACCCTCGATTAAATTTTACAGTCTGGTATAAAAGGTGCTGTCTAAAGGTTGTTATTGTCTATTATTGAGAGTTTTCTTGAAGACACTGGGATAACTCATTGGGCTTTTATGATTTAAGACAGCTGGAGCTGAGGAAAATTTTCCTGGAAGTGAAATGAAACACCAGGAAGGAAGAGCACTGACATAGCAGGGATGATAATTGTCCCTTTCCCTGTCTTCTCTCAATATCCAACTATGAATATTTAGGGATTTACTGCAAGTTTGCAGAACTTTAATTTTCCCTCACACAGTTTGATAGTGAAAACATGCCTTAATATAAGCTGTACCAAAATAATATCTATTCAAATTATCACCATTTTTTGCTGGTTTATCTGTAAAGTACCTTGCTGTAGACTCACCAGAAAAATATCTATAAACCTCCAAATTTTTTTTTTTTTAACTTTCTTTTGGTTTCTCCTTTGCAGTGAAATAATTGCAAGTAGAGTTTGTTTGTGGATAATCAATATCCTGCTGCCAGTGTCAACGGGACATGTGATAACACAAGGACAGTCCCTCTCCAAAACAAATTCCTGACACTTGCTATCAATCATTTCTGAAGGGTTTGGGGTTCTTTTCCAAATCAAAAATAAACCAGGAGTTTGGTTTTTGTGTGCACAGTTATAAAGTGATCATTTGAGAGAGCTGTAGATTACCTGTGAATAATCCAATCTTTCATCCGGGTTCATTTTGGATTTCTATAAACTGAAAATGGTGAGTAACTCAGCTGTGTGCTCAGATGTGTTGGTGAGTTTGCAGATTAACAAAGCAAATGTATGAGTAGAGGAAGATACCCCTTTTTTTCACCAGATAGAAGCTGTCATCTCTTCACACTGTCAATAAATTTCCAACTTGAACAACTCCTTTTCAGTAAATCCTCAGAGCACAAACAACAACAGTGAATCATGGAATCAAAGAATGGTTTGAGTTGGAGGGAACCTTAAAGATCATCTCATTCCAAACCCCTGCCATGGGGAGTGACGCCTTTAAAAGATTCCTTTAAAAAATTATCTGCAATGACTGAGCAATCCTCCTTGAAAAATCCCATTTTTTTAATAAATACAAAGCTTCATTACTTCAATAAAACCCCATTTTAATGCATTCATTTAAGAAATGGGAACACAAATATTATTTGTGCCAAAGGGAGCTGAGATCACCCTGTGATACCCCTAGACCTGTGACCTTGAGTTAATTGTGAAGCAACAGCAAGGGAAAATCAGTGTGAAAAGGAACAAGCAAGAAAGAAAACAACCTAAATTAAAGACCTTTTCCTCTGCAGCAGTTTGGGCAGCAGCTCGGACTGTCATCAGGGGATAAATCAATTTGCAGGGCTGTGGACAGCTCTTTAATGTGACTTCTGAACGGTTTAACTGGGGAAGTGTGTGAGAAGCTGGAGGTGCAGAGTCAGGCTGAGGTCAGGGCTGGGGGTTCTCCTCCAGAAAGCTCTGCCCTGAGCTCCTGCATCTGCCCTCACCACCAGGGGAGATCCTGGTGGAAAAGTTTCTTCACTGAAGAGTGGTCAAGCATTGGGACAGACCATCCAGGGCAGTGGTGGAGTCCCCATCCCTGGAAATGTTCAAAACATGAGTGGATGTGGCACTTTGGGACACCCTGGCTCAGTGGGTGTTGGTGGGATGAGATCACAGTTTGCCTTTGATGATCTTGGAGATCTTATCCAAAATTAATGGTTCTATGGTCCGAGTCCTTAGTTTTGGATATTGGAACCCAAATCACTCCTTGCTCATTCCTTAAACCCTCCCAATGTCTCAAACTCCTGTGACAATGATGTCACATTCCATCCCAAATCTGTCCCTTATCACCAGCCTGAGGTGTGAGCCCTGCCCCATCTTCTGGCTGTGCCTGGATTCTCATATCAGCAGAAAGTGGAGGAAAAAGATATCCTCAACAACTTCCCAAGGTATTCCCGATCAACTATTCCTTACCTGATACCTTTTGCCATTCTCATCCCTGTTAGCCACAAAGTATGTTCTAAACTGACAAAGATCCCACATCCCATCCCAAAGTCCTGTCCCTTGTCACCAGCCTGAGGTGTGAACCCTGCCACATCTTCTGGCTGTGCCTGGATTCTTGTATCAGCATGAAGTGGAGGCAAAAAGATATCCTCAACAACTTCCTGGGATATTCCCAATCAGCTATTCCTTACCTGATACCTTTTTGCCATTCTCATCCTTGTTAGCCACGAAATTCATGTTCCAAACTTGACAGCCTCTCGTCACACACACACCTCACCCTCTGTCTAATCATTTCCATCAGCCCTCTCTGAACTTTTCCTACTTCAGCTGTGCCTTTTTTGAAATGGAAATGAAAGCAGCGTTCAAGGCAAAGGCACATCACCCCTTTATGGAACAGCATTCAAGTATTTCAGCTCTATTTTCTCTTGCGCATCCTGCGCTGGGGTTTGCTTTTTACCTGGGAAAAATGGGAAAATACTTACTTTTCTCCAAGCAAAGGGAGAGTAAGTGGTGTCCATGAGCTGGAATTGGTGGAGAGGAGCAATCTGCTTGTCCACAGCTGGGTTATTCCTGGATTCAAGCTCAGTTCTCCACTATCCAAAATCTTGTGCTCCACTGGACACTGCAAGAAATAAAATCCTTTCTTCTGCTCTAAAATGTTGGCTTTATCCCACAAATAATACTCACTCTGTCTAAATCCAGTGGTTTTCCAATGTTTAATAGAGGGATTTCAAAAGCTGCTCCTTTCCTCAATGAATGGAAGTGAGAAAACAGAATTATTTTTCCCAAAAATTGGGATCTCAATAATATATCCCACTAATCTCCCAGCCACAAAGGTATTTTATAACTAAAGCAGGGTGATTTTTATGGGTCAGATGTTGTTGTCCTACTGTACTGGAGCTTGTATCCTCCTGATACCACACATGTTTGTTCTCTACTTAATTTTTAATGTATGAATTTGTTTTTATATTAAAATTCAATAAAATTTTAATTATAAAACATAATATATCACACTGAAGTATATATATCTGCGGAGAGGCACATCTGTGGTTTTACAACAGATGTGTGGAACTCTGCAAATATTTAAGATGCAGATTTTACCACTCAGATGAGCACAAACCCAGCTTGCCTGGAGATGAAAAGCTCAGGTAGGCCCAGGTTGAGTGCACCTAAATGAGTCCCTGATCTCAGTGAGAGCAGGAAGGTGATGGAGAGTTTCTGAACATCACCAGGGAGCAGGAGGAAAATCAGAATTAGAGCAAAAATCAGAATTAGAGGCACAAGAAACCAAAAGAAAGGGAGAACTTCTAACCTGCAGAACTGCTTTTTCCATGAATATGTTTTTTATAGTTCTGGATCCTTTATAATTTATACCTTTTTTGAACCATAGACCTCCTTAGTGTTCAGTGGCTGAGGAATCATCTTTCTTTCATCATCTTTACTCATGTAAAGCCTGCACAGCATCTTTTGTGCCATTTACTTGTTGCCATTCAGAACTCTAAATATTAAAAAAATTCTCTATTTCTTTTTGATTTGTAAACCAGAATTTATTCTGCTGCCATTGCCATGTCTGTTGTACTCTAGAAGTTATTCCCGTAAGCCTTTCAAGAAAAAAAGTAAAACAAAAAATTCAGGAGAAAACTGGGATGAGAAGATTAAAATAATAATGAACGATGAAAATTAAAAGCTGAGTTTGGTGCTTATTTAAAGCAGTCCAAGGTGTCATAGTCATGTAGATATAAATCAAAAGTAGCCCCAGTGAAAGAAATGAAAGTTGGAGGGAGGAGTTGGAGTTGGAGGAGTTGATGGGAGGAGAAATGGGCTCTAGGGAGAGCAATAATGCAGAATTTATCAGAGAAAAACTAAATGAAGATGGGTTTTTTCAGGTGAAACACCTGGCCACTGGAAGATCCTCTTCAGCTCCTATCTCACCAAAATTCTCACTTTCTCATCTTACACTTGCAACTGAGGATGTGGACTATTTAAATCCTCACCTGAATAATAAATAAAAACAAATCTCTCCAGAGGAGCCTAAACTGCACACTCCAACTCGCTTTGCAGCACCTTGAGCAAACCCAAACCCTTCAATTGGGCACCCTGGACGTTTTTACACCAAACATTTCCAGCATTTTCTTTAGAGACATCGAAAATTCAGTGCCTGAAATGCAGCAGATTTTCCTATTCACTGCCCACATCATCAGGCTGACCCACATAATTTTAAGCAAGGAGTTGAGATCTCAACCAAACTCCACAGAGATTCCACGTGATATTGTTTTAACTGTTTGCTGAACTCTTTCTAGAATTCTTTGTCCTGAATTCTGGTGACATAAAGGGAATAAATAATCACATCTCACCTGGGAGCAGGGAATCTGAGCAATGAGTTTTTAGCAGTGGAACCTTTTTTTTTTTTTTTTTTTGGTGGGAGGGGAGAAGGGAGAAATCTGAGTCGAAGAGCAAGGTCTGCAGGTTGTCTACATGCTTCAAATATTAATCAGTTGGCAACATTTCTCCTCTGGAACAGAAAAGAAAAAAAAAAGTAGAAAAAAAGACATTTCAGAAAGCCAACAACACTCACAACTCGAGAAAGCTGTAAGATGATCCTTGCCTTAGAAAAAATCCATCACCAGCTAAACTCCTAAAGCAGGGTGAGTTCTCAGGATTGCTTTTTTTTAAAAGACAAACAAATGAAAAAGCTGCTCGTTCTCTTAAAAGTAAGGAAGGGCTGATGCTAATGATTGCTTTCTGTCATAATTGCAGCGAGCTGTCATCAACAAGGAATTGCAGCTCAGAACTCTTGGGAAGTACAGCAAGAGAGGCAAATCCGTGTCAAACTTCTGCAGATGGTGCAGATTTATGCTCTCTATTAGACTCCAGTGGAATGTGCTGTCTCTCACCTTTTTGGTTTTTTTTTTTAATTAAAAAAAAAAGGAAAGGAAAAGGGAAAAAAAATAAAAAGCCATTATTAATAATCTCCTTGGCATTTTTCACTCTGTGATTTGCTTTTCAAAATGATGACTCTGCCTGAAGTTTTTAACACCATAAATAAACTGGAACCTTTGTGCTTCCAGAATGTCACTGCTGCTTGTGAGCAGCTTTCCCTTTCTTCTTGCCTTTCTCTTCTTGCAGAGAAAGCTAAAACACCATCTCCTCAGACCTTCAAAGATGCCACACAGATCTATTTTTAAACATCTATTTTCAGATGCAGAAATAAACTTCTCCTTCGTTTCTTTTTTGTTTAATATTAGGGGGAAAGTGTTCCCTCCATCCTCAGCGCTCAGTCACTGCTGCAGAAACTGGAAATTCTGAGCTCAGGATGAGACCAAAGCCCAAAGTTCAGTGGAGTAGAGATAATAATAGGATGAGGAGGAATTGTTTTAGCTGGAAAAGGGTAAATTTTGATGGGATTTTGGGAAGGAATTGTTCCCTGGGAGGGTGGGGAGGGATGGGATGGAATTCCCAGAGAAGCTGTGGTGCCCCTGGATCCTTGGAGTGTCCAAGGCCAGGCTGGAGCAGCCTGGGACAGTGGAAGGTGTCCCTGGTGGAACAGGATGGACTTTAAGGTCCCTTCAACCCAAACCACTCTGGGATCCTGTGATAACAATTTGGGGTTTGCCACAACCCTTTGTCCCTGGGCAATCTCTGTGTCAGAGGTGCAACTGTTTCCTAAACCATCATTTTCCTATTTTCTTCTAAGAAAGAAAACTGGACCCTCAAACCCCTTTGTAATTCAGTCTAGCAGCCATGCAAATAAAAATATTTCCATAATCCAAGTATGAATTAAAAGTCAAATTACTTTATGGATTTATTTATATTTGCACACGAGGGACTTCATCAAAACAGACCTCAAGAGCTGAAAAACAATTTTTTTTTTTTTTAAGCACAGCTTTTCTCTTTCAGTGTTAGGTTAACAGGTTCAGCTCTGTGATATTGTAAAGCCAAAAGGGGAAAAGGAACTGTGCTCTGTGAATTTAATGAATTCTCTACTTGTGGTACAAGGCATCTAAATGGCTGTGAAGGAAGCGTGAACATGGTACAACAGTGTTTTAGTGGGATTGCTCTTCTTGGAGTGGTTTGGACAAGGCTGGAGGTGGGATTTTCAAGTGGCTGTGCCAGTCCAGCTCCCTGCAACCCCACAGTGATGCTCCTAAACCACCTTGGTCCTGGACATGTTCCCCTGCTCCACAGAAAATTATTTCAATCGTGGCTTTGTGGTGATTTGCTGCTTTTTTTGGTGGTTTTTTTTTATTTTTTCTGCATAGCTCTCCTTCCACATTGGGGGGAATTCAGTCTTTTTCACTGATTAAAATTTGGGATTCTGGGGGAAAAAAAAAAAAGCAATAATAGTGACCTTTTGATGCAGTCTACAAAGTACTCCCACTAAACAGGCAATAAGTGAATCTAATAGACACCCCAACCCACGCCAAGTCCCATAAAATCAGGGTGTGAAGCATAAGGGAGAGAGGGATTCATATTAATAATTCATTCCAAGCAACCCCCTGGAGCAGTTTTACTATGATATGCTATGCAGAATGCTTCAACACACTAATTAATATTTTCAAAGTGTTCCACGAGCCCCTTTTAAAAGCACTTTTGCCATTCATTGAGCATTCTGCATTTCAGAAGGGGAAGCTCAGGCCTTTCCCCCAAACCCTGGGCTGAGCTGCCCTCTTGCAGCAGCACTCGGGGTGCAGAGGAAGAACCCAAAAAAACCCCAAACCTGCTGTAGCCCCCTTGGAAATGGCCTGAGCCTTTCTGCTCCTCAATTCCAAAATGAACTGGGATAAATTCCTCTCCCTTTGCAGCACATGGAGCCGAAAATGCAGGTGACCTCCAGAGAGATGTTGTAATTGCACTGAAGAGTCCCTGCCTGCCCCATTCCCCTGCCCAGATTTTTCCAGGGAAAAGCTCTGCCGACGACTTGAGACAGCACCAAGTTCTTCTCAGGCACCAACCTATTGTTTCTTACCACAGATTTACAAACCAACCCAATTCCTGCTTCAATTAGCGAGGAAACATAGCGAGGTTGTGCTCAGCAACGAAAAAAAGTGGAGTTTTGTAACTAATGAACTTGAATTTCAGTACCAAATTATATCTCCAGCAAGAAATCTCTCCATTATATTTCTATTAAATGCACTACAGCACTTTATTTAAATAAAAAAAAAAAGAGCCAGGATGACACTTGACCTGCTCATGCTCCAAAAATCAAAACAAAAGGATTTCTTTAGGAAAAATAAGGCAGAACTCACCATGAGAGTGAACCCTGCCCAAATACTTGTTTCCTGGTTTGTCCAAATAATCTCTTGTCTAATTAAACGCTGAAGAATTCAAGGAGTGAATTATTCTTAACCCCTAGAGTGCCAGGGATTGTTTTATAAAGGTGAAGGGGGTGGCTTCTTAAAAAAATTACACTGGAGTAAGGTTCAGTAAAAATTGGCTGGGTTTAGATGGAAAATATAGAGAATTGAGGTGCCTAGGATTCCTAGGAATGCTGAAAAAATATGCCCAAATTTCCCACACTTATCTAAAATACGTGTCCTGCTTGTCCTTTGAAGATCCAAGTGATCCCCACCAGGCTCACTGCATCAGGATGAGGTCAGGATTTGCCCCAAAAGAGGTGCCACTTACACAGACTAACTCTCCTGACATTTCAGAAAATGCAAAAAAAAAAAAAAAAAGAGAATTGTCCACTGTGGAGCTGCATCAGCTGTGCAGCAGTGAGCAGTGCAGGGCCTGTGCTTCTCCACACAAATCTCCAGCAGTTCTGCCAATGCAAATATTAATAATCAAGATAATGGTGTTGATTTTGGACACTCCCTGGAGAATGCCCTCTAACCCCAGCTTGGCAGTTTTCGAGAGATGCGATCCAGCACAGCTCAGAAGGCTCTCTGTCCCCACAAGCCCTCTCAGGAGTGTCCCCATGGGTGCTGGGTGACAGCAAGGACAGAACCCCCAGCCCATAAACACCCAGAAAGCAGCTGAAGGAGTCACCAGGAAGCCAAGGGCAGGGAGAAGCTGGGAATCCTCATTCCCAACTCCTTCCCTGCCTCTGCCCAAACCCATTTTGCTTCTCACCCACAGCCCAAAACCCCCTGACACCCCAAAACTCACCAGTATTGGGCACCCCACAACAGGGGAGAGCTCTTCTGTCTGCACAGACCCCAAACTGGTACCAGCTCCTCTCCCAGTGTGCTGGGAGCTTTAGGATGTGCATTATAAGAGTATATATATGTTATTATTTTGTGCTTTAGAAAAGAAAAATAAAGATATATATATGTTCATTATTTTTGTGCCTTTAGGATGAGTCTTACCCTGGAACCTTCAGGATGTTCATTATTTCTGTATCTTTAGGATGTTGGTTACTCTGGCACTTGGAAAGCATCCCCACCATGGGCTTATTTGGTGTGCAAAGAGTCAGAAATTTGTCTTTTTTTTAGAATTTTGTGCTCTGGCTGCCCTTGATTTAGTGATCCTTTGCCACTTAGTTTTTAAGAAGGGGTTGTATCCACTTTTTCAGGATTAATTCCCATTCCTGCAGCAGAGGCTCCTTGAAATGAGGACAGACAACACAGGGGCTCTGCTGGACCCTTCCAAACTTCACTCCTGGTACAGCTAGTGATGAAAATCCCTTTTTTTTGGGATCAGTGAAAGGTTGAGGAAAAACCCTTCCCTGTAGAGCAGCTTGGCACAGGCTGGCCCAGCAGGAGCTTCCCACACTGCTGGTCAAGACCTGCTGGAGAAGTTTGGAGCTCTCTATCCGAGGGTAGATGATCCCTCCAGGTGAGGAAGGGAGCAAAGGAGAGAGGTTTTGTTTCCTCCCCTGCCAGGAAAACACAGCAGGTCAGCAACCTGTGCTCAAGGCCAGGTTGTGCTTGGTCAGCAGGGCCCAAGCTGTGCCTGGACAACCCCAGAGCACGAGGCTGCAGACCTGGAGAACCTTTCCAGAGCCCAGCCCGACCTGGAGAACCCTTCCAGAGCCCAAACCCGCCCGGCAGGAGGGCAGAGGGGAGCAAGGAGCAGGAATTGCTTCTACAGCCATGCTGCTGAGCAGTGATTTGCTGACTTTCCCGACAGCACACACATCCCTCCTTTGGAACCAGGGCTCTGGGAAGGGCAGGATGAGCCCCAAGCCCCCCCTGCCTCCTTCCCCTCCCACCCACACTGTTATAGGGAGAAAATTCAGCACTCCAGATGGATGGATGGATGGAGAGAGTTCTTGTTTGTAAAACACACTTAGTAACAAAAGCTGTTGAGAGAGCAGCCCACACTCCTGACTTTTGTACAGCTTAGGCTGCGCTGAGAAAGCTCCAAAACAGAAACTCTGACCTTTTTCCCCTATCAATGTCCCAACACGAGCTGGCTCGTGGGCTGTGGGGTTTGTGGCCTTCTTGCCGTGCAGAAGGGCTTTTTGAACTGATTTTTTTTTGGGGTGTGTCTTTTTTCCAGCTGCTCCCCTTGGCCCTTCAGGGACAGAGCCCTTTCCCTCCCTGCCAAGCTGATCATCCCCAAATCCATTTGGGATGCAGCTCCCGAGGTCACGGCCTGGGGTGGGATGGGGACAGCTTGGGACTCGCAGATTTCCAGGGGACTCCGAGTTGTTCTGTGTCCCCCCAGCCCCGCCAACTCCTCCTTGGCTTTTGGCAGGGAAAAAAATCGGTTTGGGATTAAATGCTCAGAGCTGGAGCTGGGATTGTTTGAAAGCCTAAGAGTGCCATCGTGTGGATATGGGGTTGTGTTCTGCTCCGGGAGCTCTGCACCCTCCTCTTCCCCCCAAAACAGTTATTTTCATTTCCTAATAAATCTGCTATTTGGGGTCCCACTGTCTCACCCACTCTGTAACTCCTCACCCTTCTTTTCTTTTTGTTAATCATCTTTTTTTTCTTTTTTTTTTAAATCATCATTATTTTTTATTATCATTGCACTTCATTACGGGTTTAACCTTTTCCCTTTTTTTTTGTTTATAGAACACACTTTGTCCTGGCACAAATCACATGAAGCTAAATAAACCATGGGACAAGAAAGCAAGAAGAAAATAAATGTCTTCATGCTGAAGCCATTTCCTTTGTGCTTTTGGACTCTGGGGCTCTTTACATTTCAGAGTTTCATGTTTTACTGGCTATTAATCGCCAAATTTAAAAATAAAAAGATAAACTGCTCTTTTCTGCCTGCGGTTTAGGAACACACAAAATCCTATATTTTGAATATTACAGATCTGGAAGGATTTAAATTCCATACATCTCTCCATTTAAAAAAAAAAAAAAAAAAAGGAAAGGAAAGGAAATAACTGAGATTTCCCAAAGTGAGCTACATTTTCACGCAAAAAAACAAAGGGAAGGAATTTTTTGCATTCAGATTTGAATGGGCAAGCAAAGACATTTTCCTTTTCTTTAATGCAATGGGTGTTAATTAATGAAATAGTGTTAATAAAGTATTTAAGGGCATGGGACTGATCCTGCTCTGAACTCGATGGCCTCATTCCTTCCCAGTGCAGCAGGTCTGGGCTGAAATCTGGGAGGATTTTGGTCAGAAAGTTTTTGATGCAGGTCACTGAAGTCAGGAATGACTTCCACCCTGACCATTGATTCCCCAAAAAAATCTTCTCCTAAATATCCATTTCTAAAAAATTCAGCCCCAAACCTGACCTCGATATTGTTATTTGCTAACAAACAGCTTCTGGATCCCAAGGATTTCCTTCTTTTTTAAAGAACTTTTGCATTCAAACACTACGGGGTGGGGGGATATCAAAAAAATCCAAAGCTATACTCAGAAAAAACAAAAAAAAGCAGATTTTTTCCCCGAAATGTTGGTGGAGGTTTCATGTCCCGCATTTGGAACAGCAACTCCAAGGCTTCAGCACCAGGGCAGGTGAGGCTTGTGAGGATCTGGGTGTTACAAGAACAGAAAGTGAGACTATCAGGGCAGAAAATTGCATCTAATTTGTTTGAAATTCACAGAAGTCTCAGTCTTTTGGGACGGATTTTCACTTTACATATTTGTTAATGCGAAACGTTCCCGTTGCCAAATAAGCTTAATATTCAAGTGGAAACGGATTCTGCTTTCGCCTCCTTGCTCTTCCTAAACCAAAAAGAAATCTCCTTTTGCATCATGCAGAATTTCCCTCCTACCCTCCATCCTTCAAAATTCCAGCTGAGAAAGTAAAAGCACCGGGAGGGTGGGATTTTTAATTTGCTAAAAAAACCTGCCAGAAGACTCCTGCTCTCCTCACCAGATCCCGTTGTGGATTTGGGAGGAAGGACACAAAGCTTTTCCAAGGCAGGGCACATTCCGTTCCCAGTGTTCAATCTCAGCCATGGAAAGTGGCTCTTCGAAACTTCATTTGAAAAGCAGGCTGCAGGCAGACTCGTGCAGCCCTGCGACTGAATAATTCATATTATTTGCCATCGTTTAGGGAAGCTGCCAAATGCCAGGGAATAAATATTTGGAAAAGTATGGAAATCTGTCCTTCAACACCAGGGGAAGGGAGAGGTGCCAGCAGCAGGGAACAGCAACTCTGAGTCAAACCAGCACCTTCTGCTGGGTTAAAGGACCACTTTGAAAAAACAGTTTGAAAAAACAGTTTAAAGGACCAGTTTGCAAAAACAGTTTGAAAAAACAGTTTGAAAAAACAGTTTAAAGGACCAGTTTGAAGGACCAGTTTGAAAAAACAGGTTAAAGGACCGATTTGAAAGACCAGTTAAAAGGTCTGCCAAATAAAAGCCCAGTAGCAAATCCTCTCTGAACAATCCTAAATGAATCAGACCTAAATCAAGGGAAAATGCTTCCCTGAGAAAAGCAACCTGCCCAAAACATCCCAGCGAGCCACTCACCAGGAAAACTTTCCCAGTCCAAGGCTTTTGGGGTCTGGAAGAAACTGGGTAGGGGTTTAAAGGACCAGTTGGAATGATTTGTTTGAAAGATCACTTTAAAATACCAGTTTAAAATAGCAGTTTAAAGGACCAGTTTAAAAAAACAGTTTAAAAGACCAGTTTAAAGGCTCAGTTAAAAAAAAAAAACCAGTTTAAAGGACCAATTTAAAGGAGTGGTTTAAAATACCAGTCTAGAGCTCATCCACCCAGCTCTGCCAAATCATTTAAAGGACCAATTTAAAGGACCTGTTAGAAGGACCAGTTAAAAGCTCTTCTACACAGCTCTGCCAAATCAAAGCCCAGTGGAAAATGCTCTCTGGACAATCCCAAGTGAGCCAGGCCTGAATCCTGCAAAAAAAAACCCAACTGAGGGAAAACCCTTTCCCAGGAAAAGCAACCTAAACTGTCCCCCCAGCAGTAAAGCTTCCCCATCCAAATCATTTGGGGTGTGGAGCAAACCCCTTGTAAAGGAATTACTCCTCCTGCTGCCTTTGCCATCAGTCATAGGATGGTAATAAAATCTGGAGCTGTTTCCTTACACCAGCACTGCGATTTACCTACTCTAATAGACAATGCAAATGCTAAAAGGCACATATACATCTTCATTATATAAGCTGGTGCCTGAGTCATTTTCCTCCAGAGACAGTTTTATTCATTTTTATACAATTTGCCTACTGTACAGTGCAGATGGTTTCTATTAAGTAAAATATCTGTTTGCTTCCAAATTTTTAGTTTTCGTGATTAAATTACTTGAAAATGATGGTACATTGTATTACCCTCCTTCATGACTTAATGCAGTTGCAATTGCACGAGTCTGAACTGGAAAGCCCAGTTCCATTCACTCAGAAAAATGGGGCTTTTGGCCACATGCTGGGAATTTCTGGGGTCTGGTTTATATGTGCTGCAGCGTTTTTCCAAAAGTCTGAGCTGCAGGAATTATTTACTAAATATATACCTTAACAAGGAGTTGAAATAAAAATGTTGGATGATATGATGTAGGGTGAAAAAAACCTGATTTTTTTTCTTTTTTCTTTTTATTTTTATTTCTTTTTTTTTCTCTGTTTTTTTTTTTTTGTTTGTTTGTTTGTTTTTGGTGGGGAGGGGGGTTGGTGGTTTTTTGTTGTTTGGTTTTTTGGGGTTTTTTTTTAAGGATTAGGGAATAACTGCCGCTTCTCTGGAAGGCAAAGGCAGGGCTGTGCCGGGAGTGTGACATCCATCGCTGTGCTGCCATCGGGTGGATGGCTGGGAAAGCTGCACATTCCCAGCGAGCAGCAGGAGAACCTCCCAAAAACTACCTTCCAGCACATCCCTGGGAACAGGGACATCTCCTGCAGCGAGGACAGGATCATCCTCAGGAATTTGCCCAGCCAAATAATAACAGCCCGGGGCTGCAGCAAGGCAAGGAGTCATAAAATTATCAGTGGGTTGGGGTGGAAGGGAAATTTAAAAGATTTCTAGATCATTCCTGCCATGGCAGGGACACCTTCCACTGTCCCAGGCTGCTCCAAGCCCCAATGTCCAGCCTGGCCTTGGACACTGCCAGGGATCCAGGGGCACCACAGCTTCTCTGGGAATTCCATCCCAGGGCCTGACCACCCTCCCAGGGAACAATTCCTTCCCAATATCCCATCTAAAATGATCCTCTTCCAGCTCAAAGCCATTCCCTGTGTCCTGTCCCTCCACCCCTTGTCCCCAGTCCCTCCCCAGCTCTCCTGGTACCCTTTAGGCACTGGCAGCTCTCCCTGGATCCTTCTCCTCTCCACTCTGAACAATCACAAAGGTCCTGCAGAACTCACACCAAAAAGGAGCCAATCCCACACCCAGGGACTGCCACACCTGAGCAGATCCCAAAGCCAAACTCTGGGATTTTCCCAGGTCCCCCAAGCCCCTCTGCTCCCCCACAAACACAAAAAGAGGCTCAGCTGTCCATAGGGCAGCCAATGGGGTTTACCTGGATCCCTCAAACAGACAAATCCTGCTGAGCATGCAGCAAGTGAAGCACCAGCATTCCATTTAAAAAAAACCCTCTGGGACATAAATCTACCATAAATCTACCATATTCCACTGCTGTTGAAATGCACAGAAGTGGGAAGAGGTTCAGGAACACGATGGGGATGGGGAGAGCTGTCCCCTGGCAAGGGTTCACTGCCTACACAGATTTTGGGATCAGCCAAAATCCCCCTGGCATGAAAGGCTGGCACGAGAAATAAATGAAGACACACTAAGGGGAATCTCTCAGCCAAGGTTTGATGCCAAACACCTAAAAATTAGATGACAAAACATTCAGAGCGCTACTAAATATCAGCAATGCAAACTGGAAAGGAATAAAAATTCCATCCCAGGGACTGGAGAAGAGAAGCAAACCCTAAGGAAGTGCAAAGCCCAAGGAAAGCTGATACAGCTCTTGCAAACAGTAGCAACAAACCCTTTCTGTGCTCTTCCCAACCCAAAACAAAAGCTTGTGGTGTCTGCCAGAATGTACAAATCTTCTGGAGGAACAGAGGGGAGAGAAATAAATGTACATCTGTAACAAGTCTCCACAATGTCAAGCAAAAATCCATTTCATCTGCTGGCATTGGCAACACAGCCCCATAAATCAGAGAAAGCAAAATATTGCCTTCATATCCATTGGAGATGTTCAGGGAAATAAGGATCTCATCTCTTGGGCTGCCACGAAAATTATCTGCTCCATCAGAAAAGGCAGATGTTGAGTGTCAGCAAAAGCAGCAAGAACATCTGTTGTGTGCAGCCTGTCCACTGCCTTGGTCTGGAGAGAGCCAGGGGGGAAAACCCTCCTGGAGGAGCTTCTGCTGGGGCAGAGGGGTGGGAAAGAGACCCCAAATGCCACCCTGAGGACACAGGAGCACTGACAGCACTGGCTGAGAACACCAACACTGACCAGAAACACAAAGTGCCACGAAAGGGCAAAACTGGGAGCCAAACTCTTTCCCTGTGTCTCCAAACTGGGAGGGAAAAGGAGCATGGATGAGTCAGGGAATTGCAGTCCCACAGAGCAGCCACAAGACCCTTCAGGAAAAAGTTCTGATTTTCCACTGTCTCATCCCCAGATTTAGAGATTTGTTGAAGATGGGAAGCAGGACATTAACATGTACAACATGCCAGCTACCACTGCAGCATATAATTCCTGTTTTTCCATCTGCCATCTCTCAGCTGGGTAAAGGAATTCCTCCTGCAACATCTGAGCCGTCGTGTCTTTTATAGCTTTTTAATGGAAAGCAAGTAAAAACTCTCCAACTTCAAATTTATCAAAACCATCTTGAAGAGTCTTTCAGAAGAGTTTTTCACCCTTTTCTGAGGGCTGCACCAGCTGCATCCAATCATTCCCAATAACTCCTTCCCAGCTATCCAGTGAGTCTGGGAAGGAACCAGAGCCTGCAGTCCAAATCCATAGGATGGCTGATAACAGAGGGAAATGAGATTTCCAACTGGAATAATGCTGCAAACAAATTGCAGGTGACTGAGATAAAGACAAGATTTTTTTTTTTTTCAGAATGAAGTCCCATCTGATAATAACCACAGAATAAAATAATTTCCAGGCTCTAACAAGACCTCGTTCTCTGGATACACTTTTGGGTTTTTTTGCAAGTACAGAACTCAAAATATGAATTGTAAAATTCCTCAGGAGGATGATGTCACTGCTTCAGCCAAAACTCAGTGGGAGCCACATCGCTGAGGAGGAGTGCAAAGTGCTGGGTTTGTAAGAAATCAACACCAAAAACAAATGTTGACCTCAAACTCGGAAGATAGCACTCCAAAATTTTCATTTCTGAGCCTCTGTGCTCTCAAGACACAACCCCCTGAGCAATTTAATGCACTCCCAGGACAGGACAGCACTGAAATCATTTTAGAGGTCTCTGATTGCTGAGTCTGCAGCAGTTTGGATTTTAAGTTCACCAGGAAGTTCTGAATGTACCAAAAAAAATGGATCCTGCAGAACAAATGGAATATACTGAGACACCATGACAAAATCCCTGAAATAAATTAAGTGTTGAGACAGCAACACAAAGCAGAAACACAAAGTCCTAATGTACAGAGCTCTGAGAAATATTCAAGAATTCCTTGGGGTGAGGAAAGGAAAAGAAAGCGACAGAGAAGTTTTTCACTCCACCAGAATTCCTGGATAAGGAAAAGCACAGAAAGGAGGTTTTGAAAACATTGACAGGTTTTCTAGAAAAGAAATGCCATGTCTGTCCTGGAATCAATTTGTCTCTTGAATAGAAGAGATATATGAATATATAGAATAAAATATAAGAACACATACGGAATAAAAGCTCTTGGCAAAAGGGAATAATGCTATCAATCCATCCAACCGTGGGATGTCGTTTTCCTTCCATAAAATCCTGGAAGAACCATAGAATGGGATGGGTTGGGCTGGGTTGGGCTGGGTTGGGTTGGAAGTGACCTTAAAGGTTGTGCCATCCCAACCCCCGAGGGGACAGAGAGACAAAACTGGGGTGAAAGAAGTCCATACCCTGAGAATGTGGGGCTCCTGAGCATCTCTGAGTCCAGAAAGAGAAGACAGAGCAACAGAATCCAAAGCAGCACAGGTTCTCTGCTCAGTTCAAAGGGCAGAGAACACAATAATTGGTGAGGTGCTGCTGATAGAAACCACAGTCACACCAATAAAATCCTTTCCCAACAGAAACCCTGCACAAAAAGTTGCCTTCGTGGCTGCTGTCACTTGGTTTGAAGTGTTTTTAAGGCACAGTTCCTGTACTTGGATGGAACAGGAAAGGGAAGGAGTGTTGGGATTTAATGCCGCTCCTTTTCAATCCTGTCTGAGTAAAGATCCACCTGCCAGTGGAGAATGGGCACTGGCTGGAATAAAAACAAATTTCACTGCCCAAGCTTCCTGTGGTGCTGCATCATGGTGAGGATTTGGGGTAATAATGCACAAATTGGAGTGTAAATGCAACATTTCAGAGGTGGAGGAGAAAAACTGAAGAACAGAGGAATAAAGGACAGAGTTTAAAGCAATTTTAGTGGAGTAGACATTACTGCAGCAATGTCCAGCAAGCAGCACCGCTGCCAGTGGCAAGGGAGGGAATTCATCCCCAGCTCAGAAAAATCCTGAAACTGCACTCTCAGCAGGACCTTCCCTGTGCCTCTGGGATCAAGATCTTCAGGGGAAATTAAGTTGTGATCTTCAAGTATTGGACTTTGAGACAAGAAACATTTTCACAACACGAGCACAGGTCAATTGGATCAATTAAAGCCTTATCAAACCTTATCACTGCTGCGTTTGCAGAGCCTTGGAAGCACTGAGGTGGGCAGGAGGCTTTTCAGGTACCTCAGATATGGAGATCCAGTTTGGGTTGAAACCAAAATTTAAAGGGCTGCCCATAAATATTCCCAGACCAAGATCAGAGACTTTTAGAGGAGCTCTGCTGTGCCATCATAAAGGTAAAAACACATCTTTGTTCATGAATCAATCCAGATATATAAATAATTTTATAATTATCCAGATTTCAAAGTAATTTTGTAACTATCCAGATTTTAGCCGGTAATCAAACCCATGATTTTTAGCCTCAGACCAGCCCAGCCATCCTGTCTTCTGTATCTTGGACTGACAATTCCAACATTTGGGAGCTTCCCCATCTGCTGACTATCCCAGGTTGTGTCAGAACGAGAGGATCCATGCTGGCTGCAGGCCAGCTGAGAAGGAGGAAGATTTATGCAAACTCTCAAGGAAAACCTTTCGAACAGCTGGAACAGAAAGAAAATCCATGCAGCATCTGAATCACAGAATTATTACTCTGCCACTCCACACGGCATTACCAGGGTCCCTCCAGCAACCACATTATTTAATAGACCATTTAATAGACTATCAAAAATCCAGTTGTCTTCATTACAGCAAACAGGAAAACGTGGGATAACAGAGGGAGGTTGTGAGTGGAACAACTGCTGGGAACCAAAGGCGAAGCAGCATGGAGAAGTTTCACAAGTGGCTGAAGTAAGAATGGGTGAAAACTGGGAAATTTCAGGTTGTGAACAGCTTAAGTCTTACTCTGGGTTAGCATGAGTAAAGAAATTAAGCAAAATTCATTAATCTGCAAAAACCCCCACAGAGCAAATTCAAGACGACCTTAGTGTTTTCTACATTTTAACGAAGGAAAATTCCAGGAACTTAGAAAACTTCCTTGTTCCTGCAACAAATGATATAATTCGTTTTTCCAGATCTGAAATATTCACACATTTTATATCTGAACTCTCGAGCTTTTCCAAGTCTAGGAGTGACTGCTCCATCCAACTAGGATATCAATAATTAGGATTTTACATTGATATTCATGATGGGTGCAAACCCCAAATGACCAGGACTGCTGCCAGTGGGGATCCTACATTGTGGGGAAAAAGCAGGATTCTTCTGTTGTTGTTTTTAAAAACCACATTTCAAAATAATTCCAAATTTTTAAGTATTGTTACAGTAAAATGAGCCACTGACCTTGGGTTTCCACTGTCCACAGTGCAAATCAAAGCTCCTTGAAAAGTGTTTCCTCCAGGTAACCATTTGCAGCCTCAAACCTGGAATAAACAATTTGAATATTTGGATTTTCCACACATTTCAGCTGGAAAGGGAAGGAAAACAAGCATGTGAGGCTGCAGCTCTGCCCATGTGCAAACAACGTTAAAGACAATTAACCTCCAGTTAAAAGTCTAAAGCACAGAACATCTTGTTCCTATCCTCAGGATGTTCCACATCCAGTAGCTCTCACCTCTGGAATTAGGGAACAAGCAACTCCACTTTTCCAGTGTGGCTTGAGACAAACAGGAATCCACCAGGATTCCCATTATATATATTAATATAATCTGGACAGAAAATGGGATCACTAGGAAAAATACATCCTGAGATGAATATTTTACTGGAGACGTCATTAACAGGGATCAGGATGTCTGATGTGAACTGTGTGTGCTCCAGTGGTCTCAAATCCAAGGAAAACAATGCCTTGGCAAGTTAATTCTCTGCAGGCCAAAGCTGAGAATGGGAGAGGAGCATATCTTCATTTTCAGCAAACATCAATTCTTTTCCAGGGTAATGCCATTAAACAATCCTGTCAGGGCAACATTTCTCTGGGAGCATTCCAGGACCAAAGTACTCCTTCCTCTAGGATTTCCATCCAGCCAAGTGATCAATATTTTAGCAATGTTTCACCCATTTAAATGCAGGCCTTGCTACAGGCAGGAAGAGGATAATGGATTCATCCCTGGCAGATTCCAAGGCATTTCCAAGGTGGATTTTGTCACCTGGTGATCACCATGATGGGGACAGGAGGTTTAGCTTTGTCACTGGGATTTAGAACAGGGTAGGGCACCCCAAACTGGAGAGATAATGGGATTTTCTTTAGATCATGGGAAATTTCAGCCCCTTTTCTGGAAGGACTGGGCTTGGTGGTTTGGTCATGCTGAGGATTTGTGGGAATGGAGTGACAACATCCACTGGAAAAATGGGAAACCACAGCTTGGAGATCTCATTGTCAAACCAGGAGGTTATATTAGTATCTGGATATTAAATAGGGAAGCAGAACTCTGTTCCGAATTAAAACAACATCCAGATATTGCTGCACTACCAGATCCACTAAATTTCGCTATTTCTAATCTTGCAGAACATCAAACCAGACAAAAAAATTACCTAAATTATCAACAGAAAAAATGTAACCTGCTCTAGAGCTGATGACAAAGTCTATAATTTCCTGGGAAAAGCACATCTTTCACCAAAACTGACAACCCAGAAAGTGTTAAATTTGTACCAGCATTTGCATCAGCATTCCGGGTGCAGGTGATGATTTGAGGAGAAAAGGTGAGAGAATGGAAGAGTTTCTTACATTGGCCTTCAACCTTCACCAGTTGAAAATTGTTTTGTGATTATTCCAAGAGGAAGTTCAAGACATGAGTTTTGAAAAAAATAAACTAAATTCAAACGTGTCACCACCTCCACGTGATACGAACTCGCTTACCTTGAGGTGCCCAAAAAACGCTAAAACTTTGGGGTTTGTTTGTCCCAGGTGTGATCCATGAAGTGCTGCCATGTTTCTCCAACATCTGGGCCTCATCCTATCTGTCCTAAAGACTCCCTGGAGTGCAGGATGGGTGGCTGAGGTGCAGCTTTGTGGTGTCACACAGAGGGAGGGACCAAGGTGGCGTTAAGGATTGGCGTTAAGGATTGGAGGAGCCGTCACAGGTGGTTCCAAAGGTGGATTTAGCTGGATTTACCTCATGGGAGCATGGAGACAACCAGCACAGAGGAACAACCAGGAGCAGCCAGGACTGGCTGGGTCACTCAGGTGAGGCTGAGCCCTTCAGTCCATCAGGGACAGGAGCAGCTCCAGTTCTCCAAGCCCTCTCTCTCCTCGGCGCTGCACGTAGGATGAGGTGCTGGATGAGGTGGATGCCTGGCAGACATTTCACATTAAGGACACATCAGTCACATCCTCTCACTGCCCAAAGAACAGGAAAGCTTCTCCTAAAGTGTTTTGCTGACTGGAATTTGACTTTGTCGAAGACATGTGCCTTTAAACCACGCCGGCGGGGAAAAGCTGCTTCAACAAGTACATCTTTTATAATAAATACAAGGAGATTCACAGCCAGAAAGGAAATTGTATTTAGGAATAAATTTGTGTTCGGATTTTATTACTAATTCATTACATTCTTAATCTGAAAAATCCTGAAGCAGCACAACTAGTTGAGAATTATCATTAATAATTACATTGATACTGAATTCTTTTATGCAAATAGTACAGTAGACTTAGAGATAGGACTCCTTGTAAACCTCCTGAGTGTTTGCAGGAAGTTTAATTCATTCCCTATCTCCTTTAGTTTGCAAATGAGGTGTGAAACAATTGTCTGTTCCTGGAAGGTGTCAGCATTGAAGTGCCACACGCAGGACGTGGATGGGTTGGGCTGTGCTGCCAGCAAATGTCCCCAATGTCACCGAGTGAGGTCACCCGAATGCTGTGAATTATTGCAATTTATTAAGGGCTGGCAGTGTAGAGATGACCTGGGTGACTTTGGAACTCACCTTTGGATCCAGAGAAGGCAACATCCAGGATTGTTCAGGGAGCAGGGATGGGCTGGGGCTGAGCAGGACCCACCTGAGCAAACAGGGAAAATCTCTGGCCCATCATTAAATCTTTTCCTTCCCCAAGGAGGGAATAACTCCCAAGCAGGTAAACATGATTAACAAAATGCCATAACCTCCCAGACACCTCTTTTTTTAAAAAAAAAGCAACACTGCCTGCTGCCAAATAGTTCAGGGAAAGGAACAGAACTATTCTACTAAAGAGACATCATTTGAATATGTTGTGCCTGAGCCTCATCCTGGAGTTTCTCAGCTTTCCTATCAGTTTCTGCTAATGAGTTTAGCTCCCTGGGTAGAATGTGTCTGGTAAATTTTTCAAGAACTGATCATTAGCAATGTTTTGTATATTTTATTTTCTTGTTTTCGCCGTCTATAGAGTTGTCATTTTTAATTCATTGCCCACCGGAATTTTACGAAGGGAAACTCGCATTCTCTTGAAAATAAGATGAGGAGGTTGGCACGGATTTTAATAGATGCATGTTGCGCTGCAGGTGAAATTTTCCAATTCTAATACGAGTGCGTGAGAAACGAGGAAATGTTAGCCACGCTGAGGAAGCAAAGGGGTTCTAGAGACAAGAAACTCACTCTTCCCATGGCAGGAAGAAACTGATAGTTTAAGGAAAAATTCCTAATTCTTCCAAATATACAGCGTGGTCGTTGCAGTTTCCGAAGTGCATCCCCTCTTCTGGCCTCTGGATTCAGATTAGAGAATCTGAGCTCAGCAAATTGGGGATTTTGTTGGCACAAACCCCTGAAAACTCCAGTTTAATCCTGATTTATGGGGGAGGGGGTAACGTAATCTTCTTACTTTACAGTATTTAAAAGGGCAGAGAGGAACCGAGTGGTTTAGCTTAATTTAGCTGGGGTTTTTCTACTAGATTTGTAGAACAAGATGAAATAAAATGAATGTGGCCACGCACAGAATGTCTTATAATGAGTTGAGAAACTCTACTGGCAAAGAATTCTAATTGTAAATTGGGGTTAAATTGCAATAAAATATTTCTTTTGGACTGATTCTTACTTTTGGGTTTACTACACTGCTGTGACATCACAACACTGACATTTTTCTGTGTTACATCATGGAGATACATCTCTGAATGGATCACCTGTGAAGGTGCTCACCCCTCCAGCTCAAACCCTCTATAAAATTCATCCTATTTAGCCCTGAAATTAACCCCTTTCCAGCCATTTTTATCATGATCCATGAGGAAGGACTTCTCCCCCTGCAGATCTGACCCGTTAAATCAGGTTTAAAACCAGACACAGTTCTCCAAAGCTTGCTGTTGTCTGTATCAGGAAGCTTTTCCCTTTCCTCCACTTTCTCCACCCATTTTACCTTCCAAGAAGTGTTGAGGTTCCTGGAAGCATGAAGGATCCCAAGCCCACTCCTTTCCATGCTGGAGAAGCTGAAGAGAAGTCCTGTGGATTCATCCTGTGCCTGCAGAGCACAGAGCTGGAGGGATTTGGTCATTTCTTCCTCCCCTGAGCTGAACCTCACAGCCACAAAGCACTGAGTCTTCTCCCAGTGCAAACAGCTCTGTTCATGGAGAGTGAAAATTCACAGCCTCCTGGAATGTTTTGGGATGGAAGAGATCTCAAAATCAGCCCCTTATAACCTCTGCCATGGCAGGGGCACCTACCACTGTCCCAGGCTGCTCCAAGCCCCAATGTCCAGCCTGGCCTTGGACACTGCCAGGGATCCAGGGGCACCACAGCTTCTCTGGGAATTCTATCCCAGCCAGGAATTCCTTCCCAATATCCCATCTCTCCTTGCCTTCTGGCAGTGGGAAGCCATTCCCTGTGTCCTGTCCCTCCATCCCTTGTCCCCAGTCCCTCTCCAGCTCTCCTGGAGCTCCTTTAGGCACTGAAGAGGCTCTGAGCTCTCCCTGGATCCTTCTGTTCTCCAGGTGAACACCCCCAGCTCTCCAAACCTGTTAAATTCCCACCAAACCTCAGAAACACTGACAGGAATCAGTCACTGTGCTCACCACTGAATTAGAAATTCCATTTAAAACCCACTTTTCTCTCTCCACGCAGCAAAGGAGAGCCCAGCCTGGCCCTGGGATGTTGGTACCCAAACCATTCCCATTATCCAGTGACAACCTGCTCTTGTCACATCTCATCCCAATGTCTTCCCAGCGAAAGGGTCTGGTTTTCACATCTCTCAGCGTGTCACAAATGAAAGGAAAAGCGTTCACCACCTCATGCAGAGCATTTCCTGACCTCCCACTTGAAATCAGAAATGCATTTGATGAGAGGCAGTTAAATGATTGCAACAAAACATCCTTACAACTCCAGTGTCTCTCCAGGAACATCCAGAGCAGAACAATATGGATATTTTGCAGGAAATTGTGCATATTCAACTACAACTTCTTTATCTGCTTTTGAAAACACATTTTCTCATGACTATTGAGATGGATATTTAGGATCAGTTATGGGGCAACTAAGCCCAGATATCAGAGGACAAGGAAATATTTGACATCCTCGTGGTAATTTGGAATCAGAAAACCTGCGCCAAAAGGAAAGGAATACATAATAAAATGATTCCACAGGAGCAAAATGCCTCAACTCAGCCTCACCCATAGCATTATAAATGGATTTTGTCAGCCCGCAGTCTTACAAGGCTCGTTGATAGTAAATTAAATTTGGTCAGTTTACAGAGGTATTGCTTTCATGTTCCTCTCACAAGATCCTCCATCCCTCTGAGGTTTGGAATCACCTTGCTTCTCCTCGCTTGTCTTCTATTCTTCATTACACAACAGATGACCTATCAGATATTCTTCTTCTACTCCAGCAGCTTTCCCGTTGCCAACCTTCAATGAGAATAAAGCCTGCAACCCTTTTTATCTTCATTCCGCTGCTGTTTCCATCGGGGTTTTTATTTTTTTTTTTTCCTAAAGATCGTTTGCCGGCGTTGCTTCCTCGGTTTTTTACCCAGTGGAACAAGCAGTGTCTTCTGAACTGACAATTCTGACTTTTTGCTGCTTGTGATTTTTCTAAAGCATGACAACTGCTGGCATGAAGACATGGCAAACCTTTTCAGATAAGGAGCTGGGAGAACAGGGCGGCCTTTCAAAGAGCACTGCTAGCTGCTGCACGACGAAACAAATCTCCCATGGATTAATTTAATTCAGCTGCACCTTTGCCGTGGCAGCAACAATTAGAAGCAGGACTTTTTAACGCATTGGGTTAATTTTTTTTAAAGAAAAAGTGTATTCTTGCACCGAACGAAACTTTTTTTTTCTCTGACAACGAAAAAATGTGATTAATATTTGATATATTTTGCCTTGCGTGAGAAATGGAAACAGACATAGACAGGAAATGGATCCCTGGAACTCTGTTACAGGGAGAGGAAGGTCTGGGGCAAGACTTTTT
Organism: Entomyzon cyanotis; assembly: GCA_024500445.1. Lineage (NCBI taxonomy): Eukaryota > Metazoa > Chordata > Aves > Passeriformes > Meliphagidae > Entomyzon > Entomyzon cyanotis. The sequence goes on from JAKEPQ010001000.1 coordinate 1,942,446, forward strand.
AAAAAAATTCTACTGTGTGTATCTCATTTTCTCCTTTGCACATTCTTCAGAAGATCATCCCAAACTGAGAATTAACAGAATATCACTGATTTTTGAATGAAAGGATTCTTGAGGAGCTGCCCAGGATTTAAATTTTGCCCAGATAAGCTGTGACTGCCCCTGGATCCCTGGCAGTGTCCAAGGCCAGGTTGGACATTGGGGCTTGGAGCAGCCTGGGATAGTGGAAGGTGTCCCTGGGTGGAACTGGATTCGCTTTAAATTCCCTTCCAACCCAAACCATCTGAAATTCCATGAATCTGGAGAATTGCAGAATCCTAAGGCAGCAGTGCTGTGGGGGTGAGATGAGGCAGGCCAACACTAACAAATAAACAAAATAAATATTAAAATCAAAATCAATAAATAGAAATATAAAAATAATTTTTTTTTTTTAAATGAAATAAAGGAGCAGTTCTCAGTCCTCGAGCAGGAGGGGATGGTGTGATGAAGTCTCTGCTGTGCACACAGTGAGCTGGGCTGGAGCCTGGATGTGGCTGAAGATACTCTGGAGGATCCTGGCTGGATGCTGGTGGAGTGAAGGATCCAGGCAGCACAGACCTTCCCGAGATCTGCAGCCTGAGCAACGGAAAAGGATGATTAATGGTGATGGCAGAGCAGGAGTTTGCTTTCCACAAGCCTCAATCCACTCAATGGAGGTTCCAGGCAAAAGGCTGAGTCCCTTTCCAGGGCAAAAGGCATCACCAAGGCTTCCTCTCTGCTCTTCAGAGGAGCTCCCATCAATGCCCACCTGCTGAAAAGCCATTAAAACATCCAGGAGTGAGGACAGCGAGGGCTGGAAATGCAGCAGAGTGAGTTAATACCTCCTCATGCACAGAAACAAAACCATTTTATCCCTGTTCCATAATGGATCCAGAGAGCAGCTCTCAGCTGATATTATCTCAGTGTAATGTGAATGGAGGATAATAGGCTGCTTCAGCTCTGAATTAAAAGGAGGATTGAATCAATAGATGTGAGGAGATGAATCAAGTGTCCATTTCCTTGAGCTGATAGCAAACAGGATGTGATAATGCATGAGAAGCTCTGCTCTAACATTTCTGGGGTGTAACTGGAGAGTTCTCCTCAGTGCCAGCCAGAGGATGAGGCTCTTCTGCCCCAGGAGGTCAAAACCAGGAGATGCAAAACCCTCTGCAAAAAGGAACAAGTGCTGTGAATTCAGCCACTCACCAAGAACTTCTGCTCAGCACCGAATCTGTCGACTCATTTGCTTTTCTCTCCTTCCAGACCGGGAGCAGTGCAAAACAGCTGCTCTGCAATAATTTATTACCAGCCCTGCTATTGTTCAGTGGCTCTGGCAGCACCTCCAGCACGAGCCATGGTCCTGTAAGAGCTCCAAATTGGCTTGAGGAGCTCCTTTGCCAAGCTAAAAGGCAGCAATCAGAAATACATCGCTGCTCTCTGCCTTTCCCAAGGCTGGCCAAGACTGTAGAGGTCTGGAGAGAGAGCATGAAAAATGACCCCACCTTGCCTCTTCCTGAGGAGCATCTTCCTGCTGCCACCAGCACCACTCATCCTCTTTAATTGGAGGGAGGAGCAGGCAGTAATTGCCAGAAGAGGAGAGCTGTGCCTGCAGTGATGCTCCCAGCAGCACTGATTAATCACACCAGGTTTTTAACGAGTCAGATCCTCGCCGAGGTGCTGTGAGGTGCTTGGTGATGTTCTTAATTCATTGATTGGAGGAAAGAGCCTCAATTCTGCTTCCAGCCCTGCCACAGGCTCCCGGTGTGACCTTGAGCTTCTCCCTTTCCCCACCTGCACAACCACAGCAGCAATTCCTCACCCCTCACCTTGCTGCTCTGCTGAGCCACACAGGTTAGCTTTGCACAGGACATGGAAGTGTTTTCCTGAACCCATTTTTGGTATAACACAGGTACCACACTGTCCTGCACTGAGAGAGAGTTTGCCTTAAAAAAAACCAACCAAACAGGCAAACAAATAAACAGAATTCTGTATGAAAATGGCTCAGAAGCTGCTGAGAATTCCAGATACACTTCCCCTGTGCTGATATTTTTGGTATCCAGGAGAGCCATGCAGTACCTGAGGTTGGAAGGGATGCCTGGGGTTGTCTAATCCAAACTGCACAATATTTTTACCTGTGGGTTCATCTGAAATTTGGCCCAGAACAGCTCCAGTCAGGACAGTCCTGAGGCACAGCAGTGAGAAAAGCTCCTTTCCCAGGGCAGTGAAGGGCATTTCTCCAGTTCTGTTATCAACCTTCATCTGCATTTCAAGCCAATTCCAGCAGACTTTGCTCATCCTTTGACTAAACCCCAGGATTCATCAGCAGTTCTGGAAAATTCTGCTTCTCTTTCTCTTCCCATCCAGTTTTATTTTCCCCTTTCATCCTCTTCACCTTCTTCTCCAGAACATTCCACAACAGACCTCCTGCTCCTCCTGGCAGTGAGGGTGAAGCAGCTAATCCACACAGACATTTAATGTCTATTTTTATACAAACCACATCAAATCACATCCCTGGTCCCAATTTGTCTCCTTTCACTCAGCCTTGCCTTTTCCTCTCTCTGTTGACACCTCTTCCTGCAAATTCTGATTTAAAGTGACCAAAATTGGAGTTTTGCTCTTTCCTCTCAAGCGTCCTTCCTTCCCAAATTCGCTGTCAGCCCTGTCAATACTCTGATTTTCCTGTCATTCAGGACTATAAATGAAGTGGTCACAGGTGATGACAACCCCTCTTTAATATTTTAGGCAGTTAATGGTCACTTGGCTGACAGAGATATGAAGATAATGAGTATCTGTGCTATTATTTGTAAATGTAGCCATGAAACTTTGATCTTTATCAGTAAAAAAAATGTTATTTTAAAGCAAACTTCTACCTGGATGTGCATTTTTAATATGTGGAAATGAGTCCTGCTATCCTCCTCCCACACACATGTCCCTGGTTATTAATGCAGGGTAAAGAGCAGAAAATCTAGTGAAAATTCTGATTTAAGTATATTTGGATTAAAACAGAAGATTTTCTGTAAATTGAAAATCCCGATTTAAGAATATTTGGTTGAAACATAAGATTTTCTGTAAATTTTCTGGGGAAAAACACCCAAGTATTGGGGGGAAATGGCAAGTATTAGCAAGAAAGGCTGTTTAAAATTCCCTAATTAGGAGAGGATGCCATCTTATATTCACCTTACATAAACCATCGATGGTTTATCAGATGAAATATGAAAGTTTATAAGTTAGGTTTGGACCTTCAGGAAGGCAATGCATTCCCAATTCCCAGGTGTTTTGCTCTCCTGCTTCCCCAGCCCCAGGAAGGTGGGAATAACAGAGGAAATAAGTTCCATGCTGTATTTTGGGTGAGAATAAAACTAAATTTCCACACCTCCAGTACCAGGGAGCTACTCCAGGTGCTTCCCTGATATCAAATTGATGGGAATTGTGTCACCCAGGACCTGCTGGAGCAGCATGAGGAGCTCAGGGCAGCTCAGCCTTCCTCCATCCCTGAGCTTTTCCTGCCCCAGGAGCCCAGCAGGATCCTTGCTGTCAGCACAGACAGGGAGAAGGAGAGCTAAGAAAGCAGGAGGAGGAATATCAGACAGTGGGAGACCAAACCAGGGCTCTTCCACGTTGGAAAGGACTCTCCAGGAGAGCTGGATCCCAGCTGACATCCCCCTGCTTTCCTGGTTATTAGTGCAGGGCAAAGAGCAGAAATTCCTGGGAAAAATCCCATTTAAATAGATTTGTTGGCAAATCACAGCTGCTTCGAGGTTTTTGCTTGCCTTCCTGCTTGCTGGAACAGTTTTTAAGCACAATAATTCCTGACCAGGCCTGGCAGGCTCTGTGCCATGGGGAGCTCAGGGTTCTGCTCTCCTCCTGCTGCTCCTCTCCATCCCTGCTGGCTGCAGAATCTTCCAGGATCCCCCAAAGGCCTCTCCACTCTGCCAGGAAATAAGTGTGCATCTCTTTTTTTCTCTGTAAGATGTTGTTTTTCACCTTTATTTGAATTTCAGCTCTGGAATGAAGGCAGGCATTGTCTGGAGGTGCACAAAGCATCCACTGCTCTCTGCCAGGACTTGAGGAGCATCAGCTCAAGTTGTCCTGGCTGAGTTGGGCTTTGGTTTAAAGAGTGTTCCAAGTTCATGAGGAGCATGAAATCACTAAAGGCAGCTTTGCAGAGGTTGTTTCAGTCCTGCAAAGATACTTAACACACATGAGAGAATTAAAAATCTGGGCTGGCTGATTTCTTTGCATCTAAAAGTCTGGGTGCTCCTGGATGCTTGCAGGAAAAGAGAGGAGATATTCCCAGGAAACACAAACAAAAGTCAGGAATAGAGCTGAGAAATCTTTCCAATCAGACTGATTTGGGATTCCAGCCATGCTGATTGCACAAAGGAAAGCAAACTTTGTCATGTTCTATTATTGTTATTAAGATGATGATAATAATAATGGAAATTTTAAGGAGAGGCAGAAAGAATGTGAGGCTCTACAGCCTATAAATACAGCCTTGCAGTTTATTCCATATCAGAGCACTTTGATTTACTCAGGAAATAAAGTATCTTCTCCTGCTCCATTCAAATGTTATATACAGATTTAATCACAAGCCCTGTGATACTTCCCATTAGTCACAAAGCTCAGCTTTTGTACTTCTCACATTCCATCCCTTTGCCTGTTTTTTTTTTTCTTTAAGTACCCATGGGGTTAAACTAAAAAAAAAAAAAAAAAGCAAAAAAAAACCACCCACAGAAAAAAAAACCCAAAACAAACAAACAAACCAACAAAAACCTTAACAGAAATAAAACTTTTAAAAAAGCCAAATGCAGGGCCACAAATGACATTTTGCTTTCAACAATCTTATTTTTTTAGAGATGATCTGGGGGCCTCACCTCCATTCCTGAGTGCTTGGGACTGCTGGTGCATGATGAGGCACACTTTTGTCACTGGCATATAGAACATTATAATAAAGGGCTGAATACCACGAGTGACTCAACATGCAGTAACAAAAAGGTGCAGTGCCTGCTGGGGGAAAATGGGCAAAACAAGCAGGAAGGGAGCAGAAGCAAGACCTGGATTTAATTCAGGAGAAGAATGAGGTCCCCTGAAAGTAATAAAAGCTTAGGAAAAGGAGTAGAGAAAAGGGCGAAACAAGAAGGTTGAAACAAAGGTTTGAAAGGGTCCCACCTTTTATAAAGATACTGATCTGAGGCACTGAAGCTTTGCCAGGATTGACCTTCTGAACTTTCCAGGTGCCAAAGGAATCATTCCCTTCCCTGGACTCGCCAGGTTCACACACTGCTCCTCCTCGTCCTCCTCCTCTGCAGTCCTTCCTGCTGCTCACTGCCCAGAGAGCTGCTCGGTGCAGGTGAGGCTGAGGGGAAAGCAGTGCAGCAGCTGAGCTCAGATCTGCTCAGCCCTGGCTGCTCCTGCAGCAGGGAGAGAGCTCCTGGAGCTGCTCCTGCAGCAGGGAGAGAGCTCCTGGAGTGCTCCTGCAGCAGGGAGAGAGCTCCTGGAGCTGCTCCTGCTGCAAACACTCACACTGCGTGGGCACTCACCTGTTATTGCATGGAACATTGCATGTACACGTGTTATTGCATGCACACACATTGCATGCACACACTCATCTCATGCACACACACAAACACATTTCATGTACACACTCATTTCATGTACACACACACACACATTATTTCATGTACACACATGTATTCCATGGACACACACATTGCATGCACACTCACATCTCGTGTACATACATTCCATGCACACACACATTCCATGGGCACTCATTTCACGCACACACAGTATTTCATGTACACATATTTCATGCACACACATTCCATGCACACACACGTATTCCATGCACACACACATTCCATGCACACTCACATATTTTATGCACACACACATATTTCATGTACACACACACACACGTATTCCATGCACACACACACATTCCATGCATAACACATATTTCATCCACACACATTTCCTGAAAGCCTGGGGGATCATGGATGCCAAAGGCACAGTCCCATGAAAAGTTCCCATGAGCATTTAGGAGGATGCTCAGAAATGCCTCGACTGTTTTCTAATATATTTTTTAGAATCACAGAGGGGTTTGCATTGGGAGGGACTTTAACATCCATCCATCCCATGGCAGGCATATTTCCACTATCCCAGGCTGCTCCAAGCCCTGTCCAACCTGGCCTTGGACATTTCCAGGGATCCAGGGCCTCCCCACCCTCACAGGGAGCAATTCCTTCCCCATATCCCATCTAAATTTACCCCTTTCCAGCTACAGCCATTCCCTGTGTCCTTCCATCCTCAGTGGAGGTAGATCGAGGTGTCCATCACCCTCAACTCTCTTATGCTGAGCTGGAGAGGAGCTTTGACTCGAAGCCAAAATTATCCTTTAAAAATGAACATTAAATTGTTACAGCATCCCTCAGCAAAGGCGCTGCAGGAACAAAATACTCTGTTGACAACAAATATGTCAAAAAATAAAAAATAAAAAAAAAGCAGAGAAGACACCAAACTTGGGCAGGGCTGGTTTGAGTCTCCTTTCTGGTTTTCCATGGCTAGATCCCAGCAGGACCCCCTTGGAGCAGGACAGAGGGAGAGGAGCCAGGGGAAGCCTCTGGGCTGGCAGAGGTGCCTGGTGAGAAGGTGGCCACGGGACTGAGCCAGGTTCAAGGTATGAACAACAGGCAAGGATTTCAAACTTTGCTCATAGATATTCTTCAAGTGGTGTTTAATACGGCTCCTTTTGTTTGTTTTGACAATGGATCTTATCTTTTGGAGAGGGCTGTGTTCAGGACTATTATTACCCTCTATAAAAGCCTCACAGTCTTTCTTTCCACTTGTTCAGCACACCAGAGTGGCATAGCAAATTTAATCGAAGAACGCAGCTCCAGGGAGAGCCTTTGGAGACTCTCCCCTTTTTCATAATGCTGTTATCTCCCTTTCCTTGTGTTGGGGATGCATAAAAATCACAAAAAAGTCATTCTGAGTATATTCTTCCTGATAATTATTGTCAGACTCCGAGATAAGTACCCTACGTGATGTAATGTGTGTCAGCCCAGGCTCTCTGAATGCAAATCCTGCAGCACTTCCAGGCACAGACAATGGGCACCCTAAACACCAGGGCCTGGTATTTTGCCACAGACAAGAGAGAGCTTTGATTTTTTGTGTTTCGATAAGGCGCAATCTGGGCGCCTTTATCTCAGCTGTTATATTTAAAGATGACATTCTAGCCTTGCAGCCTCGCCTATTGTCTTGACCCTGATTATCTCCAAATGTTGTTGTTTAGTCAAACTCAGCGCTTTAATGAAAGGCCTGCTCCCAATTTAAGGCGAATTATTTAAATGCAGAGTATCCTGCACGCTGCGGCTTCCAAAAGAACTAGGCGGTTAATCAAAAGTTAATTGTATAATTCTCATGCAGATTAGGGCCTCTTGCAAATGAATCCCAGGTTGTGATTATTAAAAAAAAAAGGGAGAGGGCTGGAGAAATGCACCAGGGTCTTCAGTCTGGTAAACAATCAGCTAAGGTTTAATTTGTGGTAAACAAAGTGCTGATACACCAGGGGTCTCCAAAGGAGACAAAAAGGTGAAAATAAATTAAAAAACAACATACAGATATGATCTTTTTGTTTTTCGGCATCTTTCAAAAACCACGGGCTAAATGAACAAAAAGTCAGCCGTTAATATTTCCTGGCAGCATCCTGGCAGTGTGCAAATGAGATCAGGCCCATAATTATGCTGCAGCCCTTGGACAGAGCTCCTGCTCACGGAATGTCACTGCCACCACCTCCGTCGCCACCTACACGCTGCTCCCGTGGCAAATGAACAGCTCTAATGAACACTTTGATTAATCACAAACTGCTGCTCCCCGTGCCAACCAGCAACCTTGGCAGAAAAGGGCATCACTGGTGGGGTGGAAGCCTTACCAGTGTGCTTTGAGGTATCTGAGGAAAGGAATTGCCCAGGAGTGGTGCTTGCCATGCCAAAAAATCATGGCTCAGATGAAAAAAAATATAAAATAAAGAGGAGGTGGCGTTCCTGTGGAGCTTAGCAGAAACTCTGGCTGATCCCAGGAACTCAGGCTGGATAACCAGCTCCAGGTTTTTACCCAACAGCCTCAAAAATTGGTTTTTCTTGCCTGGATAACAACCCAGCAGGAACAACACTTTTTTTACCAAATTTTCAAAGAAAGTGCCTGAACCAAGCTGGAGCCAGGATGGAAGATTAGCAGGGTTATAGGCAACTCTCTTGTGATCCTTCAAACTGGGATCCAAAGTGAGAGCCTTGGACTCTCCTGGGATGTGAGTGGGACAGCTCAGGGCTGCTGAAAAGGTGTTGTTCCAGTCAATCTTTAAAGCTTTTCCTATAGAAATGGTGCAAATCCCAGTGACTGAGGTGCTGTCCCTACTTGTAGCTCCTTTTTCTGTCTGCCCAGAAAAAAAAAAAAAATCTATTATCAGCTTTCTTTCCTGATGACAACATGCATGGTCCTGTATAAACAAACCAACTAAAAAGCCTGAAAGCAAGGCAGGAGCTCCATCCTGGGGTTAGGTGCTCAGCACTCACCTTCCTCCATTTTCCTTTCTAGAGGGAGTCTGAGACATCATTTTCTTCTGCCATGAAGGGATTTATCCTTTCAATTTAAATTCAGAATAGGATCCTCAGCCAGATACGGGTGATTAAAGCGAATTTCCTCACCGGCCACACAGGGCAGGCAGAGCAGGGATGGATGGGATGTTGGGAAGGAATGCCTGGCTGGGAGGGCAGTGAGGGGCTGGGATGGAATTCCCAGAGAAGCTGTGGTGCCCCTGGATCCCTGGAGTGTCCAAGGCCAGGCTGGAGCAGCCTGGGACAGTGGAAGGTGTCCCTGCCATGGTGGCACTGGATGGCATTGAAGGTCCTTTCCAACCCAAACCATCCCAGGATTCTAGGATTCCTTTGCTTTGTACATAAATGTGCATTTTAGACCAAAAGAGTCATTCAGGCTGCTCCACACAGAGCAGATTTTCAGGGAGAACCAAGCAGCCACTGCCAGATCCACAATGAAGATGTTGGCAAAACAGACTCGAGTTGTCCTGGAATTTGGCTCAGTTTGGAATGAAATGTGGGAGAAGGGATGGGAAGAGGGACCAGCTGCAAGTCTCTGTCATTTTACTCTGCCAGAAGCTCCAGTTTTGAGAAGAAATGAATAGGACACACTCCTAAATACTCAGAAAAAAAATGGTAATAATCTGCCACTTCCCTGGATTTAACAGTAACTATTGTGATATTTTAAAGGGATTATTTATAGAAAAGATGACCACCAAATAATCCAAGCCTCCAGCAGTGGAAGCCTTCACCTGGAGGCGAAGAAAATGCTATTTGACATTAATTAGGAATTAAGGGTAATTAAGGAAACACATGTTTATTTCCCATTAATTGAAAAAAAAAATTACTAAGAATGGGCAAATTAGTCTCTACAGGGTGGTGGGGGTTTTTTTTTCATTTTCATACTATTATTATTCTTACTTAGAACATTTTGTTTCAAAGGAAAAGGAGGGAAAATGCTGCCTTAGAAGTAAAAACCCAGGAGCTATTAATTATGAATTATTATTATTCATAAGAATAATAATATTGCTATTACTATTACTGTTATGACTATTATTACTATTGCTATTTTATTAATAATGTTATTGTTATCATTTTTTTTATTATTAATAGTATTGGGGTTTTTTGTTATTATTATTATTATTATTATTATTATTATTTACAGGGGGTGCAGGTGAGGGCAACGTTGACTTTTCCCACATTTCAATCAGCCCATGGCAGATTCCTGATAAATCTTACATCAGAGACAGACTTTGGAAACTAAATTGTTCCGTAATATGCATTTTCGATCAAAGCACAGGGGAGACTTTAAAAATTTACTGCGCATAAATAAAATATTTGATCTCTCTGATTCCTATTTTCCAAACCCTCACAAGACACTTCCTACTAATATTGACATTAAACTTCAATATTGATGTAGGGATGATAAAACAGAACTGCTGTAAATACTCGGACAGGATGCAGGAGGAAGTTCCTACAAAAACAGGGTTTTTCCAAGAGGTTCTTGGGATCATTTCTCCACCAGGGAGATACAAATGTGCCCAGAAGGCTGTTCTGCACCTGAGCAGGACACTCAGGTGTGGAAAAGAGCCAGGTGGGATTCCTGGAATCATGGAATGCTTTGGGTGGGAAGGACCTTAAAGCTCATTCCTGCCATGGCAGGGACACCTCCCACTGTCCCAGGTGCTCCAAGCCCCAATGTCCAGCCTGGCCTTGGACACTGCCAGGGATCCAGGGGCACCACAGCTTCTCTGGGAATTCCAGCCCAGCTCCTCACCACCCTCAAAGCCAGGAATTCCTTCCCAAAATCCCATCTAAATCCTCCCATTTTCAGCCTAAATCCATTCCCTGTGTCCTGTCATCCATCCCTTGTCCCCAGTCCCTCTCCAGCTCTCCTGGAGCTCCTTCAGGCACTGGCAGGAGCTCTGAGCTCTCCCTGGATCTTTCCCTTCTCCAGATGAACATTCCCAGCTCTCCCAGCCTGTCCCAGAGCAGCTCCAGCCCTGGAACATCTCCATGGCTCCTCAGGGTTTCCCCCAGCAGCTCCTGTGTCCCATCCTGTCCCTCTCAGCCCCTCATGGCCTTGAGAGCAAAGAACAGCCTGGGAGAGCCTTGAGAAGCCAAATTCAACCCAAAGTCCCATCTGCAGACCAACCTCAGGCTCAGGAGATGTTTGCAAAGCCACCCAGGATGGCTCACACCTTCCAGAGCCTTTGTGCTGCTCTGCTGCTTCCCAGCTGGAAAAAAGTCTGGAGAATTGCTCCAAGGGCTCCCTGGCACTGCTCTGGGGTGACAGCCTTGTCCCCAATGCCAGCCCCGGAGCAGGGATGGAGCACAGCCATGTTGTCACCCTGGGGGTGTGTGACACCAGGGGATCCCATCCCTGCCGTGGCCTCACTCATCCAGCGAGCTGAGAAATCTCCTGGAAGCCACAATTCTCCATCAAACACATCAGATGCCTGCTTAGCACAATAAACAAAACCACAGTCTGCGTGGCACGGCATAAACATGACATATTTTGAAGTTTCTCTGAGAAAAATACAAGTGAAGAGCCCAGTGATTTAATTTTAGGCATGGTCTATTTTTTGCTGTGGAGGAAAAAGCGAATCGCCAGAGCCAACATCAAAAATAGCATCTAATCTACTTTCAAAACAGTAAAAAAATTCCAAATAATTAGAGCTGGGTTGCACAGGAATCGTTAGAGAAATCAATATCCAGCACCAGTAAAGTGCCTACAAAATACCAGATGGTCACTAGTAAAATCCAGAACGTGAGAACTCCAGTTCTGCCTGTAAAGGGAAAAAAAGAGATGAGTGTGAATTTTCCTTGGGGGAAGACAAAACTGATCGAAATTAAATTCGGCAATTTGGTGATGAGCTTGTTTTGCTAATCAATATGTGAGCAGAAGGGCTGGGCTGTGGGGTGGGCAGGAATCCCAGGGGGAACGGCCAAGGCTCTGCTCCTCATCCCTGAGCATCACAGGCCAAGGGCTCCTCCTGCCTCCACAGCACTGCAGAGACACAGGGCTGAGATGAATTCCTCAAAATTGGAGTTGGAAGAGGGAAAGGAAAGGAAAGGAAAGGAAAGGAAAGGAAAGGAAAGGAAAGGAAAGGAAAGGAAAGGAAAGGAAAGGAAAGGAAAGGAAAGGAAAGGAAAGGAAAGGAAAGGAAAGGAAAGGAAAGGAAAGGAAAGGAAAGGAAAGGAAAGGAAAGGAAAGGAAAGGAAAGGAAAGGAAAGGAAAGGAAAGGAAAGGAAAGGAAAGGAAAGGAAAGGAAAGGAAAGGAAAGGAAAGGAAAGGAAAGGAAAGGAAAGGAAAGGGGGAAAAGGAAAAAGGAAAAAGGGAAAAGGAAAAAGGAAAAAGGAAAAAGGAAAAAGGAAAAAAGGGAAAGGGGGGAAAAGGGTAAGGGGAACAAAAGGGAAAAGGGGGGAAGGGAAGGGGGGGAAAGGGAAAAGGGGAAAAAAGGAGAAAAAGGAAAAAAGGAGGAAAAGGGAAAGGGGAAGGGGAAGGGGAAGGGGAGGGAGAAGGAGAAGGAGAAGGAGAAGGAGAAGGAGAAGGAGAAGGAGAAGGAGAAGGAGAAGGAGAAGGAGAAGGAGAAGGAGAAGGAGAAGGAGAAGGAGAAGGAAAAAAAGGAAAAGGAAAAGGGAGGAATCACAGGCACAGAATCACGAAATCCCAGAATCACTGAAGTGGCCAAAAGGAAGCTCAACAAGCCATGGCAAAACTGGAAATCACACCTCTGTTCTTAACAGATATTTTAGGGGAATTTTAACATTTAAATTTGAATTGAAACTGAAGATTGAAATTCAAATTTATGGGGAATTTTAAAACTGAAGCAGATTTGTGACTCCATAAAGAGGAGATCACGTCACACACAAGATCAGTTTGGCATGAATTTTTTGGTTGGTTTTGTACCTGGATACAACTCTGAGTGAGCTGAACCAACCAAAATTGCTAGTTTTTATTTCAGCTAAGGAATAACTTCCTTACCTGGGCATTCAGAGCTGCACAAATGAAGAAATGCCAAGCACACTCCCAATAAGAACTGGGCAGATCCATGAAGAAATGAGATCATTTTCACAGTTTTATATTTCTGTCAGGTTCCGAGGCACTGAGGTCACCAATTGCACAATTCCCAACTCTTGGCCTCAGTGCAGAAAATCTGCAGAGGCATTCATGAAGTAATTTCTCCTCCTCCATGAATCAGTCATTGAAACAGTCCATGGCTGCATTTGTGGATGTCAGGAGTGTGGAAAACCAGGCTGGACAGCAAATATAGATTAAAATTACAAAGCATGCAATGATAAATATCTGGAAGAAGAGCCTGTTTGGAGCTGTGTTTTATCTCTCCCATCTCTCAGACACCAGAATTTCTGCTGTTGCAACAAAACTGGAAATCTTCTCAAACTGATAGTAGCTGAATGTGGCTGTGCAGCTCCAAAACACCACAGCAACCAAGAGAGGGGTGATATTTCACCTTGAATTCATTTAAAATCAAGTGGCTGCTTGACATCACTCTGACATTCCCTCAGATAGCCACAGCCAGCTGATGTCACACCCAACTGCAAGGAAATATGTCAAAAGGGATTAGCTCATATTTTTTATCTGGGCAGCTATCACATGAAGTCAACAGAAAACAAACTCTGCTGAAAGCAAACATCCCCATTTTTACAGTCTCAGAAGGGACAGAATGAATTGTTTATAATGCTGCAGTTTTTACACGCAGGCAAGACCTTTCTCTTCAGACTTTGGGAAAGAGAAAACAAGGAAAGCATTAAAAAGCAGCTTATTTTCAAGTCTGCACAAATTCCAGTTTCGTAGGTGTACAAGCCAGCGTTCCCAGCAGGCTGTGATTCATAATTCTGCCTGGAAATGGGCTTTAAAACCACTTGTTTTCATGTGTAAATGGTGAGAGCTTGGGGAAAACCAGCAGGTTCCTCTTTTGGGTGGCTGTTTTCCCAGACACAGACTCTGTTCCCATCCCTCCTTTCCCAGTCCCACTGTGGATCACACACACACAAATACTGGCACCTCTCGAATATGCATTTCACCCAAGCCTGAGAGGCAAAAGGCAGTGCCTTTGCAAGCCTGGAGTCACTCAGGAGGGTTTGATCCTCTGTCCCACGGCTTGAAATAATAAATTACACACTGTGACACATCTATCCGTGGTGTGGCATCTTCTCAGCCCTCCTTGGCCACTCTGTGAGCTCAAAAATGCCTTGATAGCAGTGCCTGAGCTAAGCTCTGACTTACCAGAAACATGGTTTGATCCCAGGAATTTGGGCTGTTGGGAATAATTCCCTGTGGAAAGCTCTTTTTCTTGCCTGGATAACAACACAATTGGAATATTATTTTTACCATCGAACTTTCAAAGAAAGCCACCCACCTGAGTTGTGGCCAGGATGGAAAACAAGGAGGACTAAAGTCAACTCTCTCGTGACCCTGCAAAGGCTCCTGCAGCAAAAATTTCTGTCTGGCTTTTGGGGAAAAAAGGATTTTAAAAGGTTGAAGTGCTTGTTGGGGCTGCCCGAATGAACAGGATTTTAGGATTTGTGGGCAAAGCTGGGAGCTCCCGGGTGGAGCTGTGGAGTTCCACTGGGCTGCTGGGGATGCAGAGAGAACCTGAGAGGATGGGAGATGAACCAGAAGGATTTCTCGACCTCTTTGAGACACCAAAACAGCCTAAAATTCCTCGTGTAAAGCTTTCCAGGGACTTTCATTCCAAAATTCCAGGGACTCTCGGGGTGGCGGCATATTTGGGGGGAAAAGGCATCACTGAAAGAATGAATTCACCTGATAATTAATTCCCCAGCGCGGCCGCTAAAGCAGGCGATGGGCTGCGGCGATTTACAGTTAATTACCGGTAATTAAATGCTCAACCCGCGTGTTTAACTGCTGCACTGCCCGGGCAGGGACACTGACCCAGGGCTGCTCACCTTGGATGGATGCTCTGCATGTTGAGGATGGATTTCCTGATTCCCTGAACAGGATAAAGCACAGTTTGCTGGTGGGGAAAGATCCAAAATCCCTCCGGGGTATAAAATTTCACCCAGCGCGTGCTGAACATGCAGAATTTTTGGATCTCTCACTCCCCCGAAGTGTGAAACTGTCCCTGTATGGATGACATCCTAATTGATGGAGATTCCCACTAATTCCTCCTAATTGCAGGAGAAAGGGAGGGGAAGCAGCAGCAGGATGGGAAGCGTTGCATGAAGAATGAAGTTCAAATTTCGCCTGGAAAGTGTCAAAGACCGAGTAGAAAAGTGAAATCTTTGGCTCCCTGGGGAAATCACAGACAGCACGGGAGGTTCTCGGGACGCTTTAAGTAAAATAAACAAATAAAGCTGCCCAAATCAAAGAAAGAATTACAATAATTAATGGGAATTTCGGTGTGTTGGAGGAAACTTGTGCCCTGATTTTCTATCATTTCTGGCCCATTTTACACACTTTGCAAAAAGGAAACGGTGGGAGTGGAACTCAAACAGGAGGAGGCAGTCAAAGCCCTCATATGGGAATTACAACTTCAGAGAGAAAGGGAGGAAAAGATGTTTTCAAAGTCCAAGCTCTACTTCCAAGCTGCAACAAAAAGGTCAGGATGACCAAGGTATTCTCTCAGAAATGTACATTTGCAGACAATTTTGGTGATTTCTCCATAAACCAGCACTACACAATCTACTTAAATGGGATATCTTGGAACAGAAAAGTCTCTTATGTTCCTACAGTCATTCTTAGTTGTAAAAGTAAAACTTTTGATCAACACCTTATCTTTCATTTTGCATAGTACAAAGGCTTTTAAAATTTTCAAGTCTAATTCTCATTTAGCTCAGTGTGATTTTTTTTTGTTCCTTGAAGCACTCTTTGGAGCACAAAACAATTAAAACAGTTTTTAAAAAATCTACACTTGGTACAGACACAGACAACAATTCTGTTTAAATGTTGACAGAAATGGAGCTTGTAGGTAAAATGAAGTGATCAAAAATTAACTTCTGGCCACAGAAAGTGCCACACTTCATTTTTGGTTTTGAGCAAACACCAAAGTGCAGCTACTGTGGAGAAAGGGACTCCAGGCCTTTGTGTCACCATGGATTTTTGGCAGCCTTTAATCTGAGGAGCCACTTAAGTGATGAGAACTATGGACATTAAACTCATCACATTTATGATAAAATATACCAACTCCCCATGCACAGCAACCATTTTTCAATACTGTGACTTGATTATCTATTTTTTTCTTTTTTTGGGGGAATAGTAAAGGATGTTTGCAACACTGACAATTTATTCAGGAGCACTGTGGTGGAGCAGGGTTGATCCTGGCTGTTCCACCAAAGCCACTCCATCACTGCCCTCCTCAGCAGGGCAGGGGAGAGAAAACACAACCAAAGTCTCAGAGGTTGAGATAAGGACAGGGAGAGATCACTCACCCCTTCCCCTCCTGGGCAAAACAGCCCCGACTTGGGGAGATTAATTTAATTTATCACCAATCGAATCAGAGCAGGCTAATGAGAAATACAAACCAAATCTGCAAGCACCTTCCCCTCCCAACCCTCTCTTCTTCCTGGGTTAACCTCACTTGGGATTTTCTCTCATTCCCCATTCCCAGTGGCTCAGGGGATGGGAATGGTCAGTCCATCACCCCTGGGGAGGATTCCTCTCACCATTCCCTGCTCCAGGCTGGGTCCTTTTCCATGGAGAGCAGGGGAATCTCTGCTCCTCCTTCCTCACAGATCTGGGGCTCTGCAGAGCTGTTCCTCTTCCACATCCTCACTCCCCTATCCAGCTGAACTCGTGAAGAGATTTATTTTTTTGTCCCTGAGCTGCTGGAGTGTCACTGCTGGGCTCAGTGGCAGGTCTGTCCTGGAGCTGGAATTGGCTCTGTGGGAAATGGGCAAAACTTCCAACAGCTTCTCTCCCCACTACCAACACTTTGTCAAGCAAACCCAGAATAGCTGTAGAGAATAAATTCTTTTGAAATGGCTGAAACACAGGATTAATTTCTTCCCCACCCAAGGAAGGCTGAGGAAGGGAGTCCAACCATGTGAATATCCCATGGCTTGGCTGTTTCTTCTTTCCTTCTCCTGAAGGATCCCTGGAAAAGCTTCCAGCTGAGCATCTAAAAGTGGAGTTTAGGGTGGAACATCTGCCTGCAGTGCTGCCGTGGGGGTGTGGGGAGGAATGGAAGGAGGCTGAGTCTGTTGTCTGAGAAATTCGTTACTTTTGGAGTCAGTGAGAAATTTGGAGTAACAAATTGAGAAATCTGTCACTTTAGGAGTCACTGCAGCTTGTCCTGAGCTGGGTCACCAACACCAGGTGTTCCAAGACCTCAGGAGCCTCCAGCAATCCTGGAGTTTGTAAGAATTGGAAAGAAGACATAAACCACAGAGATATATTTTACCTGAGACAAGGTAAAAGCACTTGGCAGCAAGCCTGGAGCTGCTTTCTCCCTGGAAAAGATCCATTGGCATTTGTCCTCTGAAAAGATGAGCAAAAGTTTCTGGGTTTGGACAGAGGATGGAGAAACCATTTGAGGAAAACATTTCCAGTGGGATGTCCTGGAGATGCAGAACGGGCAGCACTGGGGGTTGGCTGGGAAATGGAAAATATCAGATCCACATCCTGGCAGCAAGGAGAGCTTCATTCCCTCCTTTTCTCCCCATGGCTGTGGTGTGTAAAGGAAATCACCACAGCCTGTGACCCCAAGGAGCTACAGGGATATCGAGTTATGGGAATTCTTCTGGCCCTGGGAATATTTCCTGCACAAGCCCAGTTAAACCTGGGGTTTGTTTGAACTTCTCAATTTCCACTTGTGCCTCACCACACTCACAGCTGGCAGGAAACATTTATGATTTTCTTCCAAGGACATTGTATTTTACCTGAAAGGAACGACAGGGCAGGGGTTTTATTTAAATTATGGTTTGCAGGGTGATCCCAGTGAGACAAGGACTTGGGGAGAACAGAAAGCAGCTGCAACTTGGCTGGTTTGGATCTCTTTGGGTTTTATTAATGTGACAATGCCTGGGACAACCAAGGGCTCCTTGGCCAAAAGGGGAAGGTGAGATTGTCTAAGAAAAATCACATCCTACAGTTTTGTAAGAAGATTCAAATCCTGTAACAAATATTTCATTCACATTTAACTGCTTCATCTTTTCTGAAATCAAATTCATCATTAATTCACTTAACCAAGGAAAATTTTATCCATATAATTCATACCAAATTCTTGAGTTGTTTCATCCCACTTCACTATTTTTAAAAAATATTTATATCTGTGAGTAGAAGAGATTTTTTTTTTACCTGCCAAACATATATAAATCCCAGATTGAAGTCCATGCATTTTTAAATAAGTGCTCCTTAAAAGCACAGGTGAAACAGGAGCACCTCAATATTGCAACAGCAAAGATATTTTCAAAGAAATTCATTATTAATTATGAAAATGATTATCAAAGGTGTGATTCTATCTCTGCCCAGACCAAGCACCTCCTTTGCTGAGTGCTCAATGTCTCCTGACACCAAATCCATGGGAAGCCAAGTGGAAACTGTCAGGAGAACAGGAGTAGAGTCTGAAAAAATGGTCCTGGAGTAATATCTGTGCGCAGTTTTTGCCACTCCATCAAAACCTCAAGCGAACCAAAAATCTTGAGTTTTCCCTTTCATTTCTAAATCTTTGATTTTACTACTTCTCTTAGACTTTCTGGGTTTTTTTCCAGCTTTAAGGAGTTGGTTTTACTCCCAATTTAGAGCAGGAGAGTTTTCCTGTGTGTCTCTTGTACACCCAAAAGCAATGAAACTGCTAGTGGGAATTTACTAAATCAGGGGCAGGTGATCCACAGATCAGTCCAGGAAATGAAATAAATAACCTGGAACAGGAGAAAGATGAGCCCTGGAAAACAGAGGCTACTACAGAGATTCATCTGAAAGTACCACTTAAATCTAATGCTGAATTTTCTTGCCAAGATTTTCCACTAGGACAAGAATAAGACCTAATTTTTTTTTCAGTTTTCATTTATATTTTCAGGTTTTTTTCCAGGTCAATATTCACTTACCTACCTTAACATGATTTTTGTTCCATTCTGAGAAGGCATCAGTGTAAAACACTCCAAAGCAAGCCGTGCCTGTGTATAAAATTTAAAAATGAAATAAAATTTAAAAATGAAATGAAATGAAATGAATGAAATAATAAAATAAAATAAAATAAAATAAATAAAAGTTTCAATTCTGGGCAACCACTTTAAAACAAACATCTGTTTTAAAACCAAACAAAAAGTAGGCAATTGGGGGTGTGAAGCACCTTGTTGTTTCCACCACAAACCTTTTCTCTGAGCAGTAAAACCCCTAATTATGTTCAGGACGAGGACTTCCTCCAGCAAAAGGACAAATGCAGACAGGAATGTTTTCCTGATAAAATGCACCTCCTGATCAGGTGTTTTCCACCTTTCTGAGCCAGCAGCACCTTGATCAATAGCAATAAATTGATATTTAACCCTCAGCAATAACCTCTCTCGCTGCCAGAGCTCCTTACAGATTTAAACACACATATTTTTGAGTAGGGACTATTTAAAAAACCAACCTTTTTTTTTTTTTTTTTTGCCTCCTCCTGCTAATTGTCACAGCTGAGGAATTACCCAGTGCAGGGAAGTCTCTTCCATGCTGTTTTGCCAGCCCTGCCCTCCTGCATCCCTGTTACTGCAGCCTTTGCCCTCTCCTGAGCAGCCGCGCTAAATTGGGTAGTGCTTTTGGAAGTGAACAAATTGGGACCAGGGAAAGACCCCAAGCTCATTTTCAATTTTGTTCTGAGCTCCTGTTTGAGCTGGAGTAGTTAGGAAAGCAATAAATAGGCCAGGGCCATGGGGGAACAGCTCTGGATGTACATTTGGGTCAGGGGCTACCGCTAGGATTTCTGGCGGAAGCCAAACGATATTCGATTATTCAAAAAAAATTTTAAAAAAAAATCCCAACCACCAAAAAGTTTTGTGTGGAGGATTTTGGTAAGTCAGGAGCACGATAGTGAGGTGCAGAAATAACAATCAGAGCTGTGAAACAGGGAAGGATGATGTTTAGAGCCAAGTTTGTAAACCTCCCCAAATGTCTCGGCTTGCAATTTAAAATGGGCATTCTGTCCATGAATTAATTACTGTGGGAAGATGTTAATTGAAGCAGGCTGTGCTCCTTTAAACTTATTTTTTAGCAAAATCTCTAGTTTAGCAATATTAGATGTATTAACTCACTTATATTAGTGTTAGTAATAGATGCCTAATTTGCATAAATCAATAATAAACAACAAAGTGTCAGTCTTTATCATTATTATATAGACCTTTAAACTATAGAGTTTTTTATTACCCAAGTTTCTAATAGTTACATAATTAAGCAAAATAACAAACCTCTCTGTCCTTTTTTTGTTCTTCTGCCTTGTCCTTTAGCTGATTAACACACAGGAAGCAGATTAAAATTTGGGTTTTTTTTAAAATGGAGATTATTCATAATTTGGATTTTGGTGTGCTTTTAGCTAAGTTTGCTCTACTTTTCTGGTACATGGGGCTGTAAATTTATATTAAAGTGGGCAAGGCTGAAAAAAGGAGAGGTTTAGATGGGATATTGGGAAAGAATTGTTCCCTGTAGGATGGGGAGGGATGGGATGGAATTCCCAGAGAAGCTGTGGTGCTCCTGGATCCCTGGAGTGTCCAAGGCCAGGCTGGACATTGGGGCTTGGAGCAGCCTGGGACAGTGGGAGGTGTCCCTGCCATGGTGGCACTGGGTGATTTTAAGGTCCTTTCCAGCCCAGCCCTGGGATTTTATGAAGAAAAGTTTCCTCAGCAAGGACTGGAGGTGTTGAGGTTTCCCTGCAGACATTTCCTGCCATCAGAGCTCACTGGGAAGCCTTCAGCCCATGGCTGCTAATGGAGTGGATTTGATCACACAGAAATGTCCTTGCTAGACTTTAATGAGAAATATTAAAAAATATTTTTAAATATTACATTTATTTAATATTAAATAAAAAAATATTACGGTTCATATACTCCCATCTAATGAAATACCTGGAGCATCAGGAATGAAACTCACACCCTCTCTTTAGCAGAATAATGAAGAGTTGCTCTCAACATACTCAGGTTTGGGTATTCTTGGAAGTAAATTGGATTAATATAAACAACAAACAACCTTTGCTCATCTTGATTCCCTTCATTCCTTCACAGCTGGACACTGTTCATCATCACTCTGGATGAAAGCAAATGATAAAACAGTTCTTCTCCTGGAATGAATCATTCAAAGAAATGACAGAAAAATACAAAAACCTAAGGAACGTTACTTTGAAGAAAAGGTTCTTCTCTTTCAAGGCCTTTCTTTAAAAGTGGAGGAAAAACTTGGAAGGGCCTCCAAATTTTATATCTGCCAATATCTGCTTCAATATTAGTTAGAATTAATAGATCATAATTGTATGAAATATCGTTTGCTGGTTAAAGCAGAAACACTCTGGGAGATCACACCTTTGAATAATTAAGGATGCAAGGGAAAAGATTAAGGATTTTAAAGTAGTTTTATCCATCTAATAATAAATGACCAAAAGTTTGGATAAGAGGAGAAATGAAGTCTTTGCTACTTGCTACAACAGTTGTTTTCTGGGACTGAGGTCACATCAGGATTCCAATAAATTTGCTTATTTCAGATGTACAAATCAATGCCCAGAAACCTACAGGTAAATATTAAACAACTGGTTGCCCACTGAATGTCTTAATGACTTAGACAGAATTAAAACTCATTATTTCTCAAAATAATTTCTAATAAAGGCTACTCAGCCAGCACCATACACGTTTATTTTGCATAGAATCACAGAATTGTTAAGGTTGGAAAAGACCTTTGAGATCATCAACTCCAACCATCAACTCCTTGAAATAGTTCCTGGAAAAAAAAAAGTGATTTATACTGAAAAAGACATTTCTGTCTTCATTCCCTAAGGCAAACATGTTTCCTCTTCCCTCCCTGCTTCTCACAAGGGAATTGGTCTTTGGAAAACATTAAAAAAGCACTTAGAAAAAAGGGTTTTCCTTTCAGAGAAAGTTCTCAATGCGTACTCAAATCACTTTTCTTTATTCCTACCTCATCTGTGTTTATGCACAGGTATGAGGGTGAGGAAAAGGCAATAAAAACCCAAAAATGTGGGGTTTGGGGTTGGAATTTAGCAGGGAGATGAGGACGGGAGGCACAGGAGGGACAGAGACCAGGAAGGTAAACAAAGCAACCCCAGGCATTGCTTTCCACCCAGCAGCACCATTTAACCCTGGGCTGAAAAGGAGGATGATGCTCACAAATACAGTGAAGTCATGTATTCAATTTTGCTCAACTACTGGTGTGAAATTTTAATCAAAAAAAAAAAAACTAGAGAGCTCATTCAAAAAAGAAATTAGCGAAGGCAAAAAAAAAAAAAAAAAAAAAAAAATTTGGTCGTCTCTCATCAGTGAAAACTGATTTAGTTATGCAAATTACTGCTATGAATATTAAACCACTGATGAAAGGTTTTTAATGAAGGGATCTTTTGTTTTGGAAATGCAAGGGTATATGCTTTAATTTCTTGCTAATTTACTGTTCTTTGATAATGTTCGCATTTTCCCCAAAGTGACTCCACTGATGGGTTTAATACTGTGAATAGAACTACAGGCCAACAATACTGGTTTTGACAAGCCTTCCCCTGTGTAACTATAGATCATGATTTGCAGCCCCTTATGCACAATTCTATTAGGGTGAATTTTGTCTACAGGGCTTTCCATGAAATGAATTCTCATTTTAATGTTAGCCTCCTGCAGTTTTTAATTTTTAATCTGTAATATGAAATTGCAAATTTTACAAACATCATTTGAAAAAGCCACTAGGACAGAACCGAATGCCAAAGTTTACATATTGCCTAATTAGACTGTTATGAGAAGCAGCTTATCAATGTCAAGCCAAAGATCATCAAAAAATCCAATTACTAATTTGAAAAACACATATATTTATAGGTTCATTTTGTTTAATTTGCATCCGATTAGCTTAATAATTGTTTAAAAATTGTATTAAGGTTAATAATTTGGGTTCAGCTAGCAACACACCTGGGCTGCCCAAGTGGGTAACCCACCAAAAATGAAACTCCACGGTGATCTTTTCCAGCAGAAAGCACAGAGAGCTCATTACTCAAATGACAAGGCAATTTTAAATATGAAAAGGTATTAAATGCACTCACTGGCTGCTCTCTTCCAGCTGTGTTACTGCTCAGGGTGCTCAGGGTGAGTTCTCCCAAACCTTCCAGGAGGATTCACCTCATTTTACAGCCCAGGCTGGGGAGCTCTGTCTCACCAGCCAAGGTTCTGCTCTGAGATCCTAGCAGGGAATTTGGACTTTGAAAAGTTGGTGCCAAGGAGGAGCAACAGTGGGCAAAGTGAAAGGGTTGTTTCTCTTTAGGGTCAGTTGTAGTGCAACCCCAGAGGGGACATTTCTAGCTACAACAACAAACAGGTCTTGTGGTTGGACTCAAAGGTCTTTTCCAACCTCAGTGACTCTGGAATTCCATGAATTCCATGAAATAGGTGTCACATCCAACACCACTTGGCAATGCTGACCCCTGGAAAGGTCCATCACTGCTGCTCCTCCATGACATGGGTTGGTCAGTGGTGTCCTGAGGGAACACAGGAGCTTCCCAAGGGGAACTGCTGTGCCTATGGATAGTACTGATCCTATGGACACAGACTGGGAAAGCTGTGGACAAGCTGGGAAAGCTGTGGACAAGCTGGGAAAGCTGGGATGGTGCTGTGGGCTGGTGATGTCCATCTTTCTGCTCGCTCAGAAGCCACCTCTGCCCTGGAACTCCCTTCATTCCAACGGGAGCTGAGCAGGGCCATCCTTTGCCTCGGGATGGAGGCTTTCCCTGCAGTTAATGGGAAGCAGGAGGTTTCTCCAGAGGGGACCAGGAGCACCAAGGCGAGCTGCAGTGCCCTGCAGGAAGGGCTGAGTCTCTGCTGACTCCGCAGGATCTTGGGAAACAACTCTCCCGACATCAAATTAGCGTTTGCGCCTCCCTCGCTCCCTAATTGGCACGAGGTGCACCAACTAATGAACGATGTGCAGAGCAGCAAAGGAGGCACAGGCTGGAGAAGGAGAAAAACCAGCTAATTGGTGGGTTAGCTTTGCTGGGATTAATCACACTTTTGGACATGAGGGCTACAAAATAATGTCCCCAACTCCAAAAGGCACCGCCGGCCTGATTTGCATATGGATAATGAGCTATATTTTGGTCAGTTGACAGGATTCGGCTTCAAAATAGAAAAGCTGATGGGTTTTCAGCTGGTTCAGCCCCTAAAAGTGCCAGCTTTAGTTTTAAACTTAGTTTCAGGCTTTGAGTGAAGAGATGCTCTCAGTGGGTTCAATTAAAATGAATTTGGCCCTTCGCTCGCCTCATGGATGATTTCTGAGCTGCCTGACCCTCCTAGAGGGGTTTCTGGTTTCCCATGATTTAAAAATAGGTCATGGAGAGTTTTATGAACACATGCAAAATATTAATTACCAAGTTCACCAGCGCAGTTTTGGTCAGCTGGTGGGATATCTTCCCTCCAAGAAAAACAGGGATTTATGGCAGAGCGTTCTGCTGCCGAGGTTTACAGGGGAAATGCTCGTAGGTGGTTGAGAAGACTCTGGGCTAATTTAATTTACAGCTCTAATTAGCTGATTTTTAGAAGAAAATATGTTTGACCTTCTTGAGGGCAGTGAAACCTGCATCTTTCCCTGGTATCCACAAACACTGGAATTGAAAATATCTCCAGAGCTGCACAACTGGGAGTATTAGATGCTGATGGAGATGCAACTCCCTCTGGAAGGAGCAGAGGAGAAGACCAGCAGCTCATTCCTGTGCCACACGGTAGCCATTTAGATTTCATTATATTCTTCCATAAAGCAGCCTGGAAAACTCTCAACTTGTACAAAATCCCAATTTCCATTCCACCACGCCAGCACTTATATCTTGTCCTAATAAATGTGATCCTCTCGCTGAAGGAAATGTTATTAAGAAAAATTTTAGAGCTAAATATTAAATATAAAAATGTTCTATGATAATTTCATATTAACACATTTTACAATGGTGTTTCTATTAAAAGGCTAAATATTAACATTGAATTCCTTTTTGAGAGAGACTCCTACTTAGAAATAAATTGAGAAATTTAGAAATGAACTTACACTTTTCAGATGGCTGCCAACCTGTGCAGCCCTTTGATCTCCTACCACAAATAGCAAAAAATTGTATTTTTTTCTGGAAATCACAAGTTTCTTGCTAAATGAAAGGGTTGCAATTTCTTGGATAGAAGTTTCTCTTGTGGTGCAACACGAAAACAGCTCATTGCAATCCAACAAATTATTTTGTCTGCTCAAGTTTAAACTTGAGTTAAAGTGGAATAAAGTTCTCTTACAAACTGCTGCAGTTCACTCAGCCCAGATCTCTCCTGGAGTTGGGACATTTGTGGTGAAGGATTTGTATCAGCAGGTTTGAAACTGCTGGCCTGAAGTCAGAATTGGGGGTTTCAATTCCTAAATGAACACTGAGGAGTGAGACTTCTCCCCCACAGGCTTTCTTTGAAATATCCATCCAATTTTAGGAGGGAAAACAAGCCACGAGGTAATTTCTGGCAAGATTTTTGTACCTCAATATCCTAACTGTTGAAATGAAGTAACTTTATTCAGATAATTCTAAGAGTAGCACTAAAAGTAGTGCTAAAATCACTGATTTATTGCCAGTGATTCTTCCTTAATACACACAGAACAGGAATATTGGGCTCAAAATGCTTTGATTTCTTCTGGCTTTGGCAAAAAATATTTCCTGGACCAGGCGATTCTGAAAGATGCTGCTCAAAATCAGCAGTGAGAGGATATTGAAGCACTTCTTTCATGTTTTTATGATATTCCTACCCTTAATTCCAAATTCTGACTTTTTGTTAAAACTGATATTTATGGTGAAATACAGTAGAATATATTAATTATTACATATAGTAGAATATATTAATTACTACTTCTTTCCTCTGTCCTACAGAATTTGTTGTTCTCAAACATCACTTTGGAAATACAAGAGTGTATTTTAGCCATGCACAATAATCCTGCCTTCGACTGGAATTTAAAAAGTCCTTCTGGAGAAAAAAAAATTACTGCATTAATACAGAGAACTTGCTTAAATTCATTGAAATAAAAAAGGGAAATTTATAATGCTGAAGATCAAAACAGGATTGTTTTTTTTAGTTTTCCAATACCCTGATTTTCCCCAATTTTTAGTGTTAATTTCCATTGCTTGTCACAGGCTGAGAGCTCCTGACCTTCCTGCTACTCCCATGAACCATAAAAACATCAAAATCTGCCCTGAACACCAGCAAAACTTCCCAGATGACTCCACAGCCCTGATATTTAAATTCCAGTTGGCTTTTCATTACCTTTTTCAGTACTACAGAAGGCAAAGTTAATTCATGAGATGTTCCTCCCATTTATTTTTTCCACCAATTCAAGCCTCTGGTGGCAAGCCTGAGAATATTCACTAAATGTGACTTTTGGGGTGGCAGGGAACCTCACATGTGATTTTTAAAAAGGGCGGGAGTTCCCACCTCACTCCAGGATTTTTTATATTTTTTTTGTGACCTCTGAGTCACAGCCATAAATTCTATTCTAAAGGAACAGGGAAGGAAGCTGGGGTGGGAATCCATGGAGACAACATCCCCAAAGCTCCTCAATTACCTGATAGCTTTTAATCTTTGAGAATTGGCTCCATCAGCCCCCAGCCTCTGGGAAATTAGAAGCTGGTGGTGTTTACAGCTCAGCTCCAAGGTTAACAACTGCACTCCTCCTGTTCTCCCAAAATAGCATCACACCTCCAGGTCAGGTCAGGAGAGGAATGCCCTGGAAAGAGACAAATTAAAAGGTGCAAAATTCCAAGCAATGCAAGATTCCTCTCCATATTTTATGTAATTAAACAGCTCATCTTGCTGTCAAGAAACTCCTTCAAGCCAAGAACTTGCAGAAGTCTGGAAGGATATTGGATATGAAAGGGACTGTCAGGAACAGACTGAGCTGTGGCATTGATTACAGTGCAGGGCTGAAATATTAAAATCCAGTTTTGTTGTCAGGAAGTTTTGAAGGCTTGGAAACTCTCTGTGACAATCGAGTTGATTTTTCAACCTTATTTATGTAGTGGAAGCAGAAAGTCCATTTATTTTTAATGTGTGGAGATGAAATTTGGAGTTTAGATGGAGTTCCCACAGGGGACTGACGTGGATCGGTGACAATTGACAGCACAGTGGTGACAATGCCATCACAAGGATGTTCCAACTAACACCCCTGGAAAAAGAATACAATCCCTGCTTAAATCAGAAATGCTCTGCAGGGATTTCAAAGGCAGGAGGATGTGGCACCTGGGGACATGGCTTAGTGGTGGCCTTGGAAGTGCTGGGGTTGGACTCGATGGTTTTAGAGTTTTCCAACCTAAACGAGTCTGTGATATTAAATATCATCAGCAGGAAGCTCTCTTGATTTAAACAACATTTAAAGGACTTATTTCTTCTTTACTGCTCACTCAAAATCACTCATCAAATTACATTTCAAATAAATTTGTAGATATAAAAAAAATATATGTGTTTGTACCCAGCAACTTGTAAATGCAAGCACAATCATGGATAACTCTAAGAGGAACCTCTGCTTCCTGACTTATGTTCCATTCTTTTTTCTTTCCTTAAAGTCATCTGCCCAGATGAAAAATCAAAGATTGACAATGCAGAAAGTTAGCAATCATATTTTTCCACCATGTTTCCTTTTTTTTTTTTTATGTTGTGATACAACCAACAATGAAGATGTAACACTACAGAAATTACACAGAACATAATTTGAAAATTTTCTGGGAAAAAATTTTCTAGAGGAAAGATGTTTCTTTGACTGACCCCTAAAAGATTTGTCTCAGATCTCCCTCAGAATTACCTACCTTGAGGTGGATTTGCAGTTTCAAATTTTCTGAGTGGAAATGTAGCTGCCCATAAAATACATCTTTATAAAAATGTTTTATAAAAGGAAGTAGGGTTAACTACCAGTTCTACAAAAGAGCACTAAATAAATCTCTGGAATTGTCCTGGATAGTGAGCAAAGCCATGGGCTGGGTGGCTGCAGTGTCCTCACAACCAAATCCAGGGTTATGGACAATAAAATGCATCAGCCACGTACCTTAAAGTGCTGCTGCCTTCCCTGGTTGGCTGGAGAACATTCCCAAAAATGATACATCACTTAGAGACTTCCACACATGAACCTGCTTGAACATTCCCAAAAATGATACATCACCGAGAGACTTCCACACATGAACCTTCTTGAACATTCCCAAAAATGATACATCACTTAGAGACTTCCACACATGAACCTGCTTGAACATTCCCAAAAATGATACATCACCGAGAGACTTCCACACATGAACCTTCTTCACCTTGGGAATTCCCATCCTGCCTTGTCCATCTCTTCACAGCACAGATCTGCACTAGCTCAGTTCCTCACAGGCCATGGGAGCTCCTGGCGTTACAAAAACTGGGATCTCACTTTAGATCTCTCCAATTCCTACAAAAGCAATGGGATGAACTCCTTCAGGAGGAACTCTGCTGCCTACCTTAGAGAACACTGTGCCCAGCATTCCTTCTCAGTCTGCAGACCAAACTCAGCGAGGCAACGAGCACAGCAGACAATTCCTGAAGGATAGTTTATACTGGAAGGGGAGAAACCCCAGTTTGGGAGGAGAATTCAGACATTTAATCTGAGCTGAGCTTCTGTTAGATTTGATCCAGGACCAAAAACCCAAACCACTACTTAGAGCAGAAAAATAGTCCTGTGGATCCTTTTATTTCCCAGCCATGGCACTGGCCTAGGTGCTTGTGCAGAGGAGACTGCTTTGATTTGAGGTGGGATGGTAAAATTTGCTTTCTTCTGGCATTTTAGGGCTGAAGTTTTAGGAATGTCATGACTGGGAAACTGAGTTTAAAAAAAACCAAAACAAAAAACCACAAAAAACCAAACAAAAAAAACCCCCACCATAACATATTCCACTTCTCATATCAACCATGTGAAGCTCAAGGGAAAGCACCAAATTCTGCACTTGGGATGGAGCAACCCTGAATGTACAGACTGGAATCTACATCCTAGAAATAGATTTTAAAAATTGCATTATAATCTGACAAAACCCCCCTGTGGCTATGGATACAGCACATTCCACAGAATAAAAAACAAACAAGTAAAAAATCTGAGATTAAAAAAAACTAAATTCTTAAGATCATATCACATCTGAGGTTTGAAGTCTGAACACCATCCAGTGCATTTCCTAATCTATTCTGGATTTTGAAGAGAACAGACTTCACAAATATGAACTCACCTAAAGAAAGGGACATTCAATCTCATTCCCAAAAAGAGAAATGGAAAATATCCAAACTGGGACCTCTCCCAAGGCCAGGGAGGGGCTGGAGGTGTCCAGGGAAGTGTGATTGTGGCACTTGGGGATGGTTGGAGTTGATCTTAGAGGTCATTTCCACCCTTAACAGTTCCAGTTCCAACTGCTCTGCTGCAGAAACATCCAGAACCCTTCATGCACCACATAAACATGTAGGATTTTAAGTCAGGTCTAAAAACTGCACAGAATTTTGATGCCCAGGCTGGATTTTCTCTCTTTCTCCATTTAAGGAGCCCCCAGCCTTGAAGACAAATTACCTGTCCTAAAAATGGTCCTAAAAATTGTGTTTCCAAACCACATTAACCAGAGGGGATGAACCTTAGAAATGAACTCATAAGACAGCAATAATTACATTCTTAAAACAAAAAAAAAGCACACAAACACCAAATTGTTTACAAGTTTAATGACTTACAAATCTGCACTTTTCAATACAAGCTTAACTTTTTAAAAAAAATAATTTTCCAAAATTTAGCATGATTGTTCTGCTAATACAACTATAGTTTTTTTTTTCAAAGAATATTTACAGAACTCCACTAAAAAGTAGAACTTAAGCATTAGAAAATTTCAGCAGAAAATAGCTTCAGCTGGCAGTAATATGGCTTCCTGATTGCTGTACTGATCAACAGGAAAAGGGGAGAAACACTGGTAAAACAAAATGTATTTTATATTTGCAGCTTTGCACAAGCACCCCATGGTTTAGGAACCACCACAATTAGGCAAAGCTACTAAAAAAATATCTACTCTCTACCTGTAAACACAGTAAGAAATGTATTTTGTAAAGCAACCATAGAATTATCAAAAATCTGAGTTTAAAATCTGAGTGCAAATCAATTCACATTAAAAGAAAACTGTAATTGGAATTACTGAATTGATTTAAAAACTGGTTCTGGGACTCTTAAGGCTATTTCCTTGTTCTTGTGCTGGATCTTGTCTTCCTCTCCATCCCTCCAGTGGTCTGAGCTGCCCTTGCATTCTCTTCTCCAAGTTCTTTAGTTTTGTTTCTTCTTCCTCTTTGTAAAGACCCATTTTCATCATTCCCTATTTGCACGTGGAAAAATATCAATTTGTATCATCAGTCAAACATTTCCCACAAAATTCCATCTTCACCTCCGTTGTTTTGAAAGGAAATGTCCCCAGTGACAGCATTCCAAAGATTACATCTCTGAATTCAACAAACCAGATACCAAACCCACCCTTCTGCACATCCAATATCCTTCAAGTTGGATCCCTGAGGATTTACAGCTATTTTCTGAAAGTAGGTTAACATTAATGAGAGCACCAAAACCAATTAGCTCCCATTTCAGCTCAAATTCTTTCCTCTGATATGGAAAACTAAAGCAGAACCAACACTAAAGTCCTGCAAAAATGAAAACAGAGGAAGTTTTATGGCAGGAAATTCCTTGCTGTGTAGCTCTAAAGAGTTGCTGTCCTTTCTACTTCAGTGCATTGATTTGATAATATCTTCTAACTGGGAGTTTTGAAGTGAAGCTGCAAATTCCAGGGAATATTCTAGGTGGCAGCAGGAGCAGGGCAGTGCTTGTCCCCTGAACTGGGCACTGGGGAGGCACTTGCAGTGCTGTGTCCAGACAAGGGAATGGAGCTGCTGAGGAAATCTTGGATCTATTCCAACCTGAATGGTCCTGATTCTACAATCTACACTCCTGCACACATTATTGTTGCATCCACACATAACTTAGACAACCTTAGAAAAGAGCAAGCCAATCTTTGCCTCACCTGATTTTAATCTTTTGGGTGCCACGTCCTCTGCTGGCTGCTGGCATCTCCTTCTGCGAGAAGTGGAGGCTGCCTGTGGAGCAGAGTCACCCTCTGGGCCTTTTCCAGGCTGATTCTCTGCAGAACCAGTGGATGTCCCACACAGATCCTGAGTTTC
The DNA here is from genome assembly GCA_024500445.1 of Entomyzon cyanotis. Taxonomy (NCBI): domain Eukaryota; kingdom Metazoa; phylum Chordata; class Aves; order Passeriformes; family Meliphagidae; genus Entomyzon; species Entomyzon cyanotis. The sequence goes on from JAKEPQ010001000.1 coordinate 1,973,393, forward strand.
CAGAGCGCTGCCATTGCCTGGCAAGTCAGTGCTTTCATGGGGAGAAGTAGCTGCCTCTAATGTGAATTCCACCTTCCTTTTATTATTCCTCAATGGCCTTGTTCTTCCCTGGCATGGATTATGTTCTGGAGATGTATCTCCACCTTCTTTAAGAATCCTCTTTTGACCTCTGCCTCTGGGCAGGTCAGGTTTTCCCCTGAGAGAAGTGGAAGTAGTTTGTTCAGATGTGGAAGCAGTTGCTTTCTTTCTGCCCACTCTTGATAGGTTTTCTTTTGCAGGTCGAGTAACTTCCAAGAGTTTGGTTTGTTGTTCTTCAGGAGTTCCAGTCTTCCCATCTCCTGGCAAACCTTGAAGTGAGGTGGGACTAAGACCCAGTGAAGTGCTTGTTTGCCTTGAGTTCCCTTCTGAAAGATCCCTGTTTTCCTGGGAAGGAGAATTGTCCAAACCCTGTTTTGCTTCCCTGTTATTTCTCCTACCACTTTGTTTTGAAGGGCCCTGTTTTCCCTGAATAGAACTGGTTTCTACCAAAGGGACAATTTCTTTCCTCCTGCCTCTTCTCAGCTGATTTTCTTTTCCAGATGGATCACGAGTTTCTAAGGGAACATTTTGCTCTTCTGTGGGAGTTTCTTCTCCACCATCACCTGCTGGCAAACGGCGTTTCCCTCGAAGAGAGCTGGAATTGGTTGTGTGTGATGCCAGAGCAGTTTCTTTCCTTCTGCCCCTTCCTGGTGGCTTCTCTGCACAGGACACTGATTCCAAGGGCACACTTTGTTCTTCAGGAGTATCCTGATCTTTAGTCTCCAACAAACCACGTTTTCTCTGGAGAGGAGCTGAACTTTTTGCCTCTGCTGCCAGATCAATCCTTTTCCTTCTGTCCCTTGCTGATGTATTCACTTTTGCCTGCAGAGTTTGATTTGCCAGAGCTGGATTTTCATCTCCTCTCTCTGCCATCTTTTTAGCATCACCTTGCAGCACCCCACGTCTCGTTCTGACAGAAGGAGATCTGGATGTCTGTGATGCTGCAGCCACCTCACGTCTCCTCCCTCGCCTCAGTGGAGTGTCCTCTGTTGAAGAGGGAGCAGCTTCCAAAGCTGATTGCTGCTCTGCTACAACAGCCTCATCTTTCCTGTGATCTGCACCTAATGTTTGTTTTTCCACAAAGGCAGGACTAGCTATTTGTGGGATGGAATCAAGTTGCTTTCTCCTGCCCCTCCTTACTTGTGGATTTTCTGAATTCTCATGTTGATTATCTTTGTCAGCCGTCCCTTCCTGCTCCCCAGGTAAACTCCTTTTTCCTTCAACCACTTTGGGACAGCCTTCTTCAAGTTGAAAATTAACTTTCTTACCTCTTCCTCTTCTGCACACCATTGCATTTCTTTGTGCTGGATTCTCCTGCAGGATTTCAGTTTGCTCTGCTTTAAGGATTCCCTGTTTGTTTCTTGTCCTGCTTTGACAGCCCTGAGCAGGATTGGCATTATCTGCAGCAGGGACTGCAGTGGCAGCTGGGCTGGGCTGGTCCTTCCTGCCTTGGGCTGCACTGACACAAACAGAGCCCAAGGAATCCTGCAGAGAAGATTCCTCCATTTCTGACTTAGATTTGGGAGTAATTAGTTTTGGGCTGTTCACATCTTCAGTAAATTCATCTTTTTGCTCCAAAGTGTCTTTTTTGCCTCTCCTGTTTCTAGCCCTGCTTGTTTCCAAGTTCTGAGCACCGACTGGCACTTTGTTTGTCTCTGCAGAAGGTGACTCTGCCTTTAATCTTTGAGCTGCCTCTGTTGTAATTTCCTGAGCATTTTCTGTTTCACATCCCTGAGATCCTTTCATCTCACTTTTCACGTGGGATTGTGTTTCAGCATCAGTTTCAGTCGATGTTTCCTCAGTTTTCTGAATGTTTTGTGTATTTTGAAGTGCGACCCCATGAGTGTCTGCTTTTGTTTCAGCTGAGTGTTTTCTGTTTCTGGTACTTCTCAAAGACTTAACTCTTCTCTCTGTTGTCTTTAGCTCAAGTTTAGTGCCATTTTCAGATTCTTGTGCTGTGACAGCCTCAGGAGCTTTGTCACAAGTCTGTTCATCTCTTTGTGTAACCTTTGGGGAGAGCTCTCTATGAAGCTTTCTGGTTGCTCCACGAGGATCTCCAGGAGAAGCTGCTTTACCTTGGTCATTCCTCACTCTTCTCCCCCTTTTAGGAGGAATCACTGGTTCTGTGTTCTCCACTCCTCTGCGCCTCCTCCTCGCTGACAGGAGCCCTTCTTCACTGTCTTCTATCCCACTGTCATTAGCTTTGCTATCAGCTTGGTCTGAACCTGTTTGCAGCTGACAATTGGCATTCTGAATGTTTCCAGCTCCTCTCTTTATGGCTGGATCACCTTCAGTGTCTAACACATCGCTGACACCACAGTCCTGCAGATTCTGGGTGGTATTTGCAGGTGCTGTTTGTAGCACTGAAGAAACTTCAACACAAGAATCAGGATTTTCATTTGGATGTTTTAACTCCTTCAGTTCTCTCCTTCTACCTCTTCCTGGTCTCTGAGTAGGTGGTTCCACAGATGAAACAATTTCAAGTCCTTCCTGCTCAGGGCACTTTGAAACAACTTCTTGTACACAACGCTTTGTCCTCCTTCCTCTTCCCTTGTTTTCAGATGTGATCACTCCCATCTCCTCTTGGATATCAGGACTCTGCAATTCCTTTAAATTCACACCATTTTCACTTGCTTTTGCTGCAGCAGGAGGTACAGCCTTCCTTGCTCTGCCCCTTCTTGGTCTCTGCTGCTCTTCACCAGTTGAGTTTTTCAGTTGAGAATCTTCATCCTGGGAAACTTGTACTTTATTTTCTAGAACAGGGTAAAGAGCACAAACAAAAATTAGACATTACTGGGCCTGATCAAAGTATTTCCATTTTCCTAACAGAGGCATCTTGCTCATACAAGTCATACAACATATAAAGAAATATTTAACCAATTCCTAGATTAAAGGCCAGGCTTCTGACTGAAGTTTGGTTTATTTGGGAGGACAAAGGGAAAAAAGGATCTTAGCTCAGGAAATAGTTGGGGCTCACTGAGAGAGCTTTAAACTGGATTTGAACTTCATGGTAACATTTATGGCTTTGTACAATCATTATTCCTCTAAGCCAAGTATTTGTACTTACCATATTTATGACTGGAATTAGAACCAGGAGGTGCATTTTCTTCCCGAGAATCCTTAATATTTACTGAGCTGACCTAAGGGAATAAACAATAACCAATAAATGGATGAACTTATGGAGCCAAGCAATACAAAATGAATGTACAGCGAAATTTACAAAAATTCTTGTCAAATCCATTTCTCTAATAATGAAATCGATTAGCCTAAATTAATTTCAACCATAGGTTTCAAAGTCTAAAAACATCCCCTCCAAAAGCTAAAAAAAGTATTTTACCTTCATTTCCTCAGGGGTATCAAACATTTCTGTCACTCCAACATAGTCCACTTCAGACTCAGGAGCTTTCTGCCTGGGTTCAGCCATGAGCCTTTGCAGCCCCACAAAATCCTCAACTGGTTGATATTTCTCTTTTGGAGATTTCATTAATCTGCTGATGCCAAACGTGTTTTCTACGGGCTCAGCTTTCTGCTTTGGCGTCTGGAAAATGCGGCTGATCCCAACCATGTCTTCCACAGGGTGGTATTTCAGCTTTGGGGTTTTCTTGGCTGAAGCAACACCTGCAGCAGCTTTTACTGCTTCCCTGCTCTGTACTGGAGTCTCCAGCAACCTTTTCAAGGCAACTTCATCTGTGACTGCTTCCAGCTCTGGCTGTGGGGTCTTCATGAGCTGCTTGATGCCAGACAGGTCCTCCACTGGCTCTGGCTTCTGTCGTGGGGTCCTCATGAGCTGCTTGATGCCTGACAAAGCTTCCACAGGCTTTGTCTTCTGCTTTGGGGTCTTCATGAGCTCTTTGATGCCTGACAGGTCCTCCACTGTTTCTGGCTTCTGCTTTGGGGTCTTCATGAGCTGTTTGATGCCTGACAAAGCCTCTGCAGGTTCCAATTTCTGCTTTGGGGTCTTCATGAGCTCTTTGATGCCTGACAAAACCTCTGCAGGTTCCAATTTCTGCTTTGGGGTCTTCATGAGCTGTTTGATGCCTGACAAAACCTCTGCAGGTTCCAATTTCTGCTTTGGGGTCTTCATGAGCCTCTTGATACCTGACAAAACCTCTCTTGGTTCTGACCTTTGCTCAGGGGTCATTAAAATCTTCCTTTTGCCTGACATGACCTCAACTGGCTCCAATTTCTCCTTTGGAGTCCTCCTTTTACTTCCTGATTTCACCAGAGATGCTGGTTTTTCTGGAATTATTGTTGAAATATCTACATTATCTTCGTGCACAGCTTTTCTTTTGTCAGGAGTTTTTGTGGATATTTCATCAAACATAGATGGAGATGACTCCCTTCTCAGAAAATGGAATATGCCTGGACTCTCTTGTTTCTGCTCTGAAGCATCTGAATTATTTAGTGGTGACACCATCATCTCTCCTGAAACAAGCAGTAGATTAATGTCATTTGGAAAATAAATTAAGCAGAAATTCCAAGCTTTTTAATTGCAGTAGAATTAAAAAAAATTCAAATTCAAACAGAGCCTTCTAGAAATCAAAATCCAAACATGTGCATTGGGCATTCTGTGTCTGAAACTCTTCAGCAGTTTGAAGTTTCCCACCAAATAAAATGAAAAATGAAATATCCTAGTCAGAAATTAACTGGAACTACAACATTTTCTTTTAGTCCCTGATAAATATCAAAGGCTCCTTTCATGGGTTGCTGGATGCTTCACCTCAGTGAAGCCTGCTGTTGGGGTTTGACCCTGACTAGACGCCGGCACTCCTGCTCTCTCCTGCTGCAGATGTGCAGGAGAGGGGAAAGGAAAAAAAAAACTGTAAAAACACACACCAATCTCCTGAGTTAAGTGAGATAGGACACTGGTAGGAGGACGCACGGAAGAAAGGGCAGACAGGCTCTAAACTTAAAGTCCCAAAGTGATTTAATTACCTAACCGAGTCAAAGGATAAATGAGAGGCAAAAATAAATTTTTCATACACTATTTTGCTCACTCATCCCCCTCCCTCTTACGAAGCCATTTTTATTCACCCCGTTTCCTCTTTCTAACCAGCAGCTCGGGTAGGGGGGCAGGGTGTGGGTATTTTCTCAGTCCACAGAGCAGGTCCATAAATCTATTCATCACCACAATTCTTCTACTACAAATACTGCTCTTAGCAGGCACCTGTCTTTCAAACCAAGACACTGCTGCTAACCCATAATATACCTAAATATTCCTCTTTTAAAATAACAAGCTTACCAGATTCCTCTGGAGTGTGCAAGTCAGAAATGTCCCCTGCAGCACATGGTGGTGTAAATTCAGCATTCCCAGTAATGGCCAAAGGTAATGCTCTTCCACCCTGATTTTCTGGAGTTTGAAACATTTCAGGCATCCCTAGAAATTGTATTTGTAGAGATGAGCATTTGTTTTGACAAAAGAACTGCACAGCTGGCAGGGGGGAGCAACAGACTTTAAAATCTCACCTGTGAAGCTTTCATCCATATCCATGTTTAGCTTCAGGATGGGATTTTTTACCACTTTAGGGATTTGTCCAGCAGATCTGACCGTGGTGGAATAAGCTCTACCTACAACTATGGTAGCAGGTGACTCTGCATGACCTGTGCTGAAGTGATCTTTTATTTTCTTCTCTGGAGTCTGCAGAGGGAAAGGAAAAATGAAAATTAGAGTTATTAACCCAAGATTCTTCTTGATGGAAGAGGTGGAAAAGCTCCTTCCAGCATTTATCATCAGTCCTTGTTAACTGGGAGGTTCCAGATGACTGGGAAGACATCCAATGCCAGGAAGACCCAGCCAGCCTGAAGTTAGGAAAGGTAGGTCCTGCCTGACCAATCTGATTTTTATGATCAGAGCTTGGATTCCATCATCTTGGAGGTCTTTTCCAACCTTAATAATTCAATGATTCCTTTTGTACAAAGCTGCATTTCTCACATGCTGTGAGAGACATCAACACCCATTTTACATCCCACCAAGAGCTCAGAAGCTTCCAACTTCTGTACAAAAATACATCCAAGCTGTTTGGCAGTCATGCAAGAAAACAAAACAAAGAAACACAAAGAAGGAAAGAATACCTTTGGTGGGTGTTTTATCCTTTTCAGGGCTCTTCCTTTTCGGATACTTTTTTTAGCAGTCTTTGACTGTGATCTTGCAACTCCCAATTTTACCACATCTGCCCAAGATTTTGCAACTAGAAGCAAATGAGAAAGAACCACTTCAACTCCCAGCTGTGTAAATGAAGTTCATAATTATTTATGATTCCAATGGATATTTTGCAGTCTGGCTGAGCAAAGTGGCTGTTGTATGATCTGACAACACCTCAAGTGTTCTCTGAAAAATGTTGAATTTGAAAACTCAATTTCAGTTGAAGAAGAGTCCAAGTACCCAGTATGGCTTTCCACACCAAAACAATGAGCTTCACACAGGTCAGATCCTACAGCTGAACACTGACTCAATTCCTTCCTCACTCTTTTGTAAGGAATTCATTTTTCCCAACAGAAACTTGCCATGAGCTTTTCAGACATTCATTATAGATGAGTTTTCCTCTGGTGAGGTTTAACAGAAGAGAAATTGTTTCTAAGTGAAGTTTCTTTCACCACTTCCTGAGGATTTTCAGTCAGGAAACTATTTATTTATCCTGCTTACAGCATTTAGATCTACACAGACTTCCCATAATTTTTCTTGTATCACCTTCTCCTTGTGACAAACTCCCAAAATTCCCAAAGCAAGGTTACTTTTATGACAGCATCATTCTGTGCACAGCAGCAGGAGCAGGGAATTACAGCTAGGTAATAAATGAAGCTGCAAGCTGTAGGACACCTGCCTTGTTTACTTCAGAAAAAAAGCTATCAGAACACAGGGATCATAGAAAAGAAATGATTTTTAAAAGTAGAGATAAAAAGGGGAATGCTGTTCCTAAAGAAAAGGATGTTATTACTCCCTTGTCAGAATTGCTATGTCAGTTTGTAAATAAAAAGAACTTTGAAAAGCTGACATTGCCAGGGTGTGCAGGATACAGAGAAAAACGCCAAGCATCCAGGAAATTATCTAAAAAAGTATTAGAAACAGAGTTTTATTTTGGATCCAAATTTTTTGAGAGCTGTGATGTTCTTTTCATGTTACAGAAGTGATGCAGTGATATTAAAAACCACATTACAAAGAGGTGGTGAGAAATGGAGTGCCATTGATATTCATCAAGAGCTCTGCTGCCATTAAAGTGGACAGAATAATAAAGTAATAAAAATTCCTGGGTGAAGGGGGAATTTGACTTTGTCCAGTTGATTTAACTGATGAAAACAGTGACAAATACACCCTACTTAAAACTTCACTCAAAAGCAAAAATTTGAAGAACCAGAACTCCCCTTATCATAATATTTCCCATGCTGTCAAAACTATTTCCAATCAGTGTTCAACACTGAGAATTTTGAAAATTAGAAAGTAACATCCAATTATGATCCTGTTTTTTATTTCTGTTATACACCACTTTGAGTAGTTAAATGCTGTGAACCTCGTATAAAAATAAAGCACAAAATAACCAAAGTGAATCTGTGTTGCTACAGTGTTAAGTTGTTCAAAACAAAAATGGTGTGATAAACACAGTTTAGTTCAACACTACTTGAACCTGACAGATTTTAAAGATCATGACTCTAGCCTTGCAAGGAGAATGTTAATTTTACCATTTTTCAACTTATGAACATTAAGATTTGTGTTTAAATGAGTTTATAGATGCTTTAATAAATTTGCTTTATGAATGAGAAAATGCAACACTTTGCACTTCCAGGAAGCCTAGCAGATTTCAGAAGATTCACCAATCATTTGGTGGCCTCTGCATAACAAATAGATAATTTCCCAGTATTTTGGTTTTGTATATTTTAAAGCATGAAAACGAATATTAAAAATTAAATGTTGAAACCAACCTAATAAATTGGCACTGGAGGCACCACTTCTCCTCTTTGCACTGAGAACAGCCACAGCCCCACCTCTGCTCTTCCTGGCTGTGCCCTTCAAACCCAGCTGGGCACTTCTGGCTGACTTGCCAGCTGTCATTGTCACAAAGGCTTTGTCATCTTGGTTAGCAGGAGAAGATTTGGGTGTTTTCCCTCGGACATCACTTTTCTCCCTTGGATCCACATCTTCTGTGGCAGCATCCTTCTCCTCTGGGATTGGGAGTGGTGTGGGGAGCTGGGAGATGGAGAAACGTCCTTTCCTGAAAGGGGCTGGAGAGCCTGAAGGGATTTTAGGTGTTGCTTTCCCTGAGGCAGGGGATGAGGCACCTGGTGAATTCTTGGGTGACCTTTTTTCTTCCTGGTAAAAAAAAAACATATTAGTGAATGGAGGATATTTGCTTCTTTTTAATGAGGTGATCTGTCCAGGGAAACCCTGCCTGAGATTTGGATTATTTTACTTTTTCAGGAATGATACAGGAAATGACTCCTAAACTGTTGATCAAGTCTGGGGCTAAATTTGGCAGGAAGGTCTACCTTACTCCTTTTTATCTTCACTTTCCCATCCTTACCCTTTATTCATCCCCAGCCACCAATTAAATAATTCTATGTCGATTTGAGTTTCAGATTGATTTAGTCTGACTTTCTCCTTGTGTGTTTTTCCCATCCAATAAGTAGCAGAGTGACCTTGCCAATGAATTTTGTTGCACTTTCAATTTATAATAAACTTGCTTTTGCTGATGTCTTTGCTGGTGATTCTTTGAGCATCCCAAAACACTCATGAGTGAGACACCAACATGCATCACACAAAGTTTACTACTGATTTTGAATTAATAATAGAATAAATATATATGAAATAGAATTCTTAAATTCTGTTCACAGTAATGGACTCAGCAACTTGATTACTCTCAGTATTTACCTGATCTATCAGGTGCTTCAGTCCCTGAGCCTTTTTGAGCACAGCCCGAGGAGAGTTTCCATAGGGTAAACTGTGTCTGGCAGGGAGAGCTCCTCTCTTCAGGGGAGAGTTGGGAGGCAAACTTTTATCAAAGAGTTCTGGACTCAGATGACCACCAAAAGACACTCTCTTCCTTTTTCCCAAAGTTTGAGGGAGCATTTCACCACTTTTCCTCTTCTGAGGGATCCTTTTTGTCTCGCCTGAAAGAACAATTTAAAGTATTTTTAGATATCTAAGAACCCAAGGCAGCATTTTAACCTTTCCTTGTGCATTTAAAAGAAACAAAACCAAATACAACTTACCTTACAGAGATTCAATCAAGGAAATTTTTACACATATTGTATATTGTTAAGATCAAATATAACCCCATGATAAATATTTTAGAATTACTGTCAGCAATTGGTTCTACATTTTACCAAAGTGGAAGAATTCTCAGCAAAGTGCTACAAGAATTTCTCTAATATAAAAAACAAGGCAGGGGATCCAATGTATTTACCTGAGTCTTCTCCATCCAAGAGGCCAGAAGTTTTAGTTTCCAAGCCAGGCTCAGTGTCCTGTGCAGGACTGTGTAGGACACTTCCTGCAGACCTTCTCTTGGCTGATGGTCTCTGAGGTCTTGCAGAGCTGGCATCTTCCAAACCCTGGTTTTGGTGACACTCCTCCATGGCCAGCTCTGCTCGAGTTCCACTGTCTTGTCTGCCTGAATCATGATGGTCCTGAACAGTGTTTGTCTCCAGTGCTGTTTCAGTCAGCAGCACTCCAGAGCTCCTTGGCCTTCCCCTTTTCCTTCCAGAGCCAGGTTTCTGAGCAGCAGGAGATGCCATTAGCCCTTCTGAAGCCAGTGCCTCTGAATGGACACTTTTGTCCAAGAAGTCTTTATTCTGCCTGCTGTTTCTTCCGGGACTCTTGGAATTAGAGAAAGATGCAGGGGTTTCACAGTGTCCCACCTTGGAGTTATCCAGATTTCCCTGATCCCAGATTTCTTTCAGCACTTCTTGGACAGGTTTTCCTGGAGTTTGTTGTTTGCTGTTCCGTCTTTGCTTTAAGTCTTTGTTTTCTGGCAGAGGCAGCTGTGTATTATTGATTCTGTTCACTGAATCTTCCCTTGGAGTTCCAGCTGGAATTTCTGGAAGAGACTCAGGTTTCAATGAGCCACGCCGTGGGGTCCTTGGAGTCCCAGCATTTCCAGGATTCACCGCTGTGGTTTCTTTGGGAGGTGACACGAAAAGGGACCGAGGACTCTTCCTCCTGGGCATTGGTGTGGACAGCACACACTTCCCTACCTCAGCAGCACTGCGTGTGGGGGTTGTAGGGCTGAAGACTCTCCCTTCCTCTAGGTAACCCAACCTTTCTATGGAGCACTGCTCCAGTGAAAACAGGGAATTGCTGTGATTCTCCTTGCTGGGTTTGGGTGTAACTGCAGTAGCTTTAGATCTGCTCGGTGTCCTTGGGTCCTGAGGATCCTGCAAGGAACTCTGATCGATGACTGCTGACATCTCCTTTGACATGGAAGTTCGAGGACTCCTGGTAAAACTCTTCCTGGGAGTTCTTGCCACAGCTGACAGCTGGTAAAATCCTGGGCTCTTTTCTTCTTCTCTTCTTACAATCGGACATACTTCAATATTTTCCCTTTCTATTTCCTTTCCTTTCGTCAGGCTGCCCAGATCATAACGATGACTCAGGGATGAAATGGGAGCATTTGGCTCTGGCACAGCACTCCCAGGGTCTCCTTTTGCAGCTTGCTGAGAGGCAGTCCCCCTGTGCAGAGCTTTTTCCACTTCCAGCTCATTTTTCAAATTTTCATAGAGTTTACTAAAGGGAGACATTTCCTTTTGCTTTTTAAGAACATGATGCATCCTCTGTGAAGATTTGGGTGTCTGGAGTTTGACAGGGAAAGCTTCAGAAAGGTTTTCCTCTGGAGTTTGTTTATTCGCATTGGCATTTTTTTCTTCACACTCAGCATTATCTACAAAGTAAGCAAAGCAAAACAAAAATACAGACTCAGGGTTACTTCAAAACTGCAGAGCTACAAATATAAGTTCCATAAATACAGATTAAAAATTCCTTCCTTTCCTCTCCCAAGACCAGAGCTCACTGAAATAGAACACTTGGAAACAGCCGGGGCTTTTTCCATTGGAACAAAAATCTGTCAGAAATTATAATAAAAAGCTTTCTCTGAAAATCAGGATTATTTAAGACAAGAAGGATGGGAAGGGGAAATCCTGGCATTTACCTGTCTATGGGTTATAATTATCCAGATTTAGCAACCCTGGATTTTTCTGCTTCTACAGGAAGCAGTTCCTGTAAACAATTATTTCAATATGTACCATGTACCTCCAAAATGATGCTTGTTTCAATCTTTTATTAGGAAAGAAAGCACAAGATAATGCAGTGTTTGCTTGGAAAAGGTGTAGCTGTAAGTGAGCAGAGAAGTTCAAGTTAAATTTTAATGACAGAGGTGAATTCACAGCATCTAAGCATGATGAGATCATCAGTGACACAGCAAGGTATACTCAGATTGAAAAGCCTTAAAATGCCTTTTCTTCCCTCTTTTAACTATGTTTTAATTCTTATGCTATGAAAAAATGCAGTTAAGGGGACAAAAGCAAACAAAGCCCTCATAAAACAGGTACCAACCTGAAGCATCAAGACTTTTAGCTCCTGAAGTTTGTTTGTGTAATAATTCCACTTCTGCCACCTGCTGAACATGAAGAACCTGTAAATTTGTACAACATTACAGCAGAGCAACAAATACTTTACAGCTTAGCTTTCAACTGTACATTGGAAAACCCCTATTTATGGAAGAATATGCGTTGTCCCTAAAGAGTCTTTCAAGTATTGAAATGAAATCCTTGAACTTTTCAATATTTAACATTGACCAATACATTTGAGGCCCTACAGAGCACAAGTTTATCTTATTTTATCATTTAAATTATGAGCTGTCAAAGCAGCTGTAGAAGAATAAAAACATTTGAACCTCCCTTTCTTACAAGACCCAGTGGAACATTTATAGTTCTGTCTGTATGACTAACATAATGAATTATTAATTATCTATTGCCAAAACCTGACAAATTTCTGAATAAAATTTACACTAAAAATTACTAAATTTTAAAATTATTTATCTGAAGGAATTTATTTGTATTTTCAGACTGAAATGTAATTTAGGGCTGAAAAGTTACTCCCAACAAGAAAAAAGAACAAGGAAATAGAATTACATGTCACTATTACTAAAGTACTTGTAACAAAAAAGCCCATGCCCACAAATCTACCTGCAGAGTTTCATCTTTTGCAGACCTGGAACGCCTCTTTTTCGGAGTTGATTCCAGAGGATATTCAAACCTGAAAGAAGTATTTTAAAATTCAACTATTTTTTGTTTGGTAGTTGATGACTAACTTCCCATTATCAGGAGAAATGACCTACAAATAGTTGTTCTTAAGGCTTTAGCAACTTAAAACCACTTTAAATTTCCACCTAAAACTGTCAAGTCTGGAAACAAAATCAGAATGATCTCTCTAGGCAGTTCTATCTTTATTGACTTCGCTTAATGTAACATAAGTGATAAAAAGATGTCTTTATGCAATCCTGCCGTCTGCTGAAGGCCTGCAAGACTTTTGTAGAGAAATGTAAACTAAATTTCACTAATTTACACTCTAGAATCAAACAATTAAAGAGTTTGGCCGTGGCACCCACCTGAAAGAACGATCAATAATGGTTAACACATCTCCATGCTTCAGGGCAACAGGCTGCTCAAAGCAAGCCCCATTCAACTGCGTGGGGTTCACTGTGCTTAAATTAGTCAGGACTGCCTAAAAATCAAACAAATAGTTCAGTGACTGCTGGGATGCAGCAGGGCAATGCAGATTTGATTAAAAGATGAGCATCTCACCTCCTTGTTCTCGTTGATCTCAATTTTGCAGTGCTCGTTGGACACCCAGGGCAGCCGCATGCGGATGTCACATTCTGTTTTCCTGGGGGGAAATGCAAGTTCAGTTTCACACAAAAGACAGGGAAATCTGCTGTAGAATTTGGGGATTTTCCAACATTTTAGAGAATATTCGTACAGCAGCATGGTTTCTCAAATTTCAAAAAAATTCACTACCAAAGTCTGCTTAAACTGGCAAAAAATAGCAGCCCAGACTTGTACAGCATCAGAGAATTGAGATCAGAAAAATTAGTGAAATAGCCAATGTGTGAAAAAAGCAGATCACAGCAAGCCAAGCCATGGCTCCAACAGACAGCTATTGCTATGGGATTATTTCCTTCCCGAGTTTCCCAAGACTTGGGGAATATTTTTAGACAAAATCATCTATTAAGCTCATTCTCAGGTTTACATTACTGGCCTGAGATAGAGAACAGGTAACTGGATCCTTGGTCTCACCTGCAAAACCACTTCTACCTTCTTAAAAATTGTTAGGGAGTGGAAACCTGTTTCTAAATGTACAGACTTTTCTAAAGCTGATCTCTAATGCTTTTGACTTGTTGTTGGTCTTATCATTTATCACTTCTAATCCCTTCCCCAGATTTCCTGTGGCCAAAAACTTTAAAAATCAATTAATCAATCAATCAATCAATAAAAGTAGTTCTGTCAAGGAAAAGACAAAAACCAGTAACAAAATAAAGTTCAACTTTCTACTCTTACAATTAACATTAGCCAAGTATCACCCTCCCTCCTCTGTACACCATTCCTAAACAAACATTTATTTTTGTAAATAAGCATTACAAGACATAATCTACAGGAAAACTTCACTCATAATATTTCCATGTATGCAAGCAAATCCTCACCTTCCAAATAAACAAGAAGTTGAGGTGAGTGGAAAAACAATTCCATCAGTCCCATTCCTTTTAATGACAACGATTTTCCCATAGCGTGGCATCTTCAAATGTAAGGAACCTTACCTATAAAAAACATCCAGATTACTCATCCCAAAAATGTTTAACATGTTTATGAGAGTAAATTGATGACAATTTTTATGTTTTATTTTGTTCCAGAGAGGACATATTTCCCAATGGACAGCAGAAGAATCTCGGTGCTGTTTACATGTGCTTCCCTGTGTAAAAAACTAGGAATATGTTTACATAAATTGTCAGACTAATTTTAGGTATTCAGGAGGTTTTTGTTACCCATCAGAGCCTTGGAAAGGTTCAGGAGCAACACAGATTGTATTTTGTCCCACAAACAACTTCAAAACTCACTCCTTCTCACCTAAATCCAGATCTTTCAATTTCTCACCCACATGGCAGTTCCCAGACTTGAATGTAAAATAGAGACCAACTGACCGCAGTTGTATCCTCCTGGAAAAGGAGGAAATCGTGGCACCAGCTCCCAGGAGCACTGGCTGGAGCAGCTGGGAAAAGGCTGGAAATTGGGCAATTGCTGAGCTCTGTCGCGATATCGGCTGCGATAGAGCCGAGGGGGGAGGCAAATGCATCTCTGTGCACAGATCGCGACAGAAACAGGAACAGCACTGAACTGGCAAAAACCCCCAAACGCACAGGATTTGCACAAGCAGATACACTTCTTATATATTTTCATATAATGCACTGTTTCATGTATAAACACGATTGCCACAAGCGATCCTCGAGGAAGAATCTTTAAAAACGCTCTACACTTGAAAGCAGCGAGGTAAAACAACGGAATTAAATGCAGTTTAAGAGACCCTTATGGAGTGTTTTGGTCGATAAAACACTTGTCGACACCAAGACACAACTTCGGGGCGAGCCCGGCAGTCCCTTTAGCTTTTAGAAAACGCAAATATTCGCTGTCCTGCACCGGGAGCACCATGCCCGCGGCAGCTATCAGCTCCTACAAGCCAAAAAAACCACACGAGCTGCAGATGCCGAAGTTTAATAGCCCTGGGTCCGGGCTGTCACAGCCGCCGGCGGGGAGAGGACAAGTGAACACTGGGGGAGAGGGGGACAAGAGTCACCATAGCAGGGGGAGAGAGCCACCATGAGGGGTAGGTGGCCACCGAGGGGTTGTCAGGCGGCCCAACTCCTCCCCGCGACTACCCTCACGCCAAAAACGCGTCCTCCCGGCCCTACCCCCTCACCCGCTCGCCCAGCCGTACCTGGGTCTGTCGGAGGGCTGGCGGCCACTGAAGGGCCACTGAAGGGCCACTGCAGGGCCCCGTGCGGCGGCGTCCGGCGCGCCCCCCCCGCGCTCCCCTCACGGCGCGACGCCGACTGAGCCTCCCCGCGCGCGTCCGCCCGAGCCCTCGCACTGCTCCCCCTCCCGGATGTATCCCTCCGCCAGGCACCAAAACAGAGACCCCGGGAGCCGCGCGGACGGACGGACCGGGAGCCACCGCTGCCGCCCGCGCCTGCCGGCAGTAGCCATGGTTGAGGAACAGCGCCGAGCCCGTCCGGCCGCGACGAGCGACACCGGACAGAGGGACTCTTTTCGCTTACCGTGTCGGGTCGGCGGAAGGAGAAGCGAATGCCCCGAGCCGAGCGTTCGAATTTTCGAAAAGGCGCGCGGAGGCCTCTGATTGGCGGAGGGGGCGGCGCGCGACGCGCAGCGGAGCCAATGGGGAGCGGCGAGGGCGGTTTGAGTTCAAATGGAGGCACCGCCCCCAGAGCCGCTCGCGCCTCAGGCTCCGCAGGGATCGTCCCTCAGCGCCTCACGGCGGGGCGAGCGCGGCACGGCCCGGGAGGAACCTGTGCGCTTGTTCCTGGGCCCCACACTGAGCGGGGGTCTGCACCTGAGCCCCAAACTGAACCTGTGCCTGTGCCTGGATCTGTACCTGTGCCCCAACCTGAACCTGAACCTGTGCCTGGATCTGTAGCTGTGCCCCAAACTGAACCTGTGCTTGTTCCTGTGCCCCAACCTGAACCTGGACCTGGACCTGGACCTGGACCTGGACCTGGACCTAGATCTGCACCTGTGCCCCAAACTGAACCTGAACCTGGATCTGTAGCTGTGCCCCAACCTGAACCTGTGCCTGGACCTGTACCTAGATCTGTACCTGTGCCCCAAACGGAGCCTGTGAGAAAAGCCCTCTCACTATTTAAATTTTGAAAGAGTTTATTCACTCATTTTCATAGTACAAACAACGATAAGAGGCTTAGAATGGCTGTCTGCTGTTCCACAAAGCAAAGTGCAGCGCTGGGTGCTCAACCACCCATGGGATAACCAGAGGCACACCTTCTAGCTAGGGGATACAGTTTTTATAACCCCTAACCCAGCCTCCTTCAGGTGCTTCGATGGGCTCCTTGTCTTCAGTCCTCCTTGTCTTCAGTCCTCCTTGTCTCGTCCTTTCTAGGGTCTTCTGATAGCTTAGCTGCTTGCCCAGCTCTCCCCTTTCTTCAGCACAACATTTAACAATTAGCCGTAACAAATTAACAATTAGACATAACAAATCTATAGAGGTAACCATAATGTTTATCAGTTAGCCCAAACACACCTATGGAGGTAGTCACAACATTTATCAATTAGCCCCAGAAAATCTAGAGGTAGCTGTTACATTTATCATTAGCCCCAACAAATCTACAGAGGTAGCCACACCATATACAAAACCATTAACAAATAACCATAACAAATACTTCATAAACTTTTATGAAAGCCAACTCCACTCCTTCATTTATAACAAACCTGAACCTGTAGCTGGATCTGTACCTGTCACCAAACCTGTGCTCATAGCTGTGCCTAAATCTGTACCTGAGTCTGTACTTGTGACTGAACCAGTACCTCTGCCTGAATCTGTACCTGTAACCAAATCTGAACCTGTGTTTGAACGTGAACCTCTACTTGTACCTGGATCTGTACCTGCACATTCATCTATACCTGTGCCCAAAGCTGTGCTGTACCTCTGCCTAAATCTGTACATGAACCTCTGCCACACCTGTACCCATAACAGCACCTCTGCTCATTCCTGAACCTGTACCTGTATTTGAACCTGAACTTCCACCTGAAGCTGGACCCACCCCTGTACCTGTATCTGTACCTGAACCTGTCCAGGTTTATTCACCTTATTCATATTTGCAGGAGGCTCAGTGCCCCCAAATCTGCAGCTCCTCAGATCAGCAAAAAGCTGCATCAGTTTGTATCAATTCAGCTTCACTTAGGTGTTATAAAGTTGTGTGTCTGTGTTTAATCAGATCGAAATACTGCTAGCCACAAAAATGCTATTGATCGCAAAAACAAGGGGTTTGAAGAGTGGGGGAAAATAAAGGGAGCAAGGATGGGAGGGGGTGAGCAGCAGGAAAAATTGAATTAGTATTTTAAGTCCATTTTAATCAGCCACTTAGTTACCTTCATTTAGACAAAAAACTGGTCCCAATCTCTGCTCCCAAAGAGGAATTCATTACTGAGACTTGAATTTGAGGATCCATGAGGCAAGGAATCAAGAATGAACAAGAACATTGTGTTGCTCTGTGTCTGAAGGCAGAAGAAATAATAATTACAATAACAATTACAATAATAATTATAACAAGGATAGTAATAATAATAATAATAATAATAATAATGTTGCTTTTACAAGAGCTTTATGCTACTGGACAATCTTTAATTTAGATGTAAACCATACCAAAATCAGGATTCTATTTGCTATCTAATTGGGTATCATTGCTAACAAACAGGGATTTAAAAGTCCTTCCTGGGAGTCTTTACAAGTGCAGTTACACCTGAACAAAGTATCTAAACCAAACATTTATAACAGAAAAGCTCATTGGAATTGAATTTCTTGCAGTCTCTGCCAGCCCACATGTGATCAAACAGCACAAATAAATAACTAGATCTGCACTGTGTCAATAATTGTATATTCTGGGATGATTTACAGTGGTGTCACAGCCTTTGTGATGTGTCCCTGCAAACACAGCAATACTTTGAGGAAAAGACAAATTACAGTAAAGATTTTAAACCTGTCTCCAAGAGCAGCACTGCTCTCCGAAACAGCATCTGTACAAACATTTGCTAAAGTACATTTACAGGAGGGGGAAAAAAAGACATTTTCTTCAAGGTTTAAATTTGCTGTTAGGTTAATGGCACAGGCTGACAAATACACCTGAATACACCATGAAGTAAAATTGTCAACTGTCAAAAATGAGGGGAAAAACAGATTAAGTCAGTGCTTGAATCTCCTCGATAGAGAATTAAAAAATCAGCATTTTAATTTGTCACATAAAGATCCTCATACAGAGTTATTCATTCCAATGTCTGAACAGGTGGTTTTCACTGAATGAAGCTTATTTCTACAGATTTGTACTATCAGTGGTTTTTACATGAAAGTTTAAAAAGCAGAAATTATAGTTAAAGCTTTCATTAAATTGGGGCTTTTATAAGGTAAAAAGTAAATATATATTCAGGCTATTCACACTGCATAAAGCAAAGCCTGGAGATAGAAGTTGCTGTGTGATAAACCTTGAAAATTTAATGTTTTGCAACAACTTTCTCTCTTAAAATCATAGTTTATTACACTGACGCGTTATTGCACCCAAGATTTTTGGAATGTTTGTATTCATGCACAGAACCTAATTTTGACAGAGGATTTTACATGGGAGCAATCTGCATAAATTTAAGAACAAATGGGATACATCTCCAAAATGATACCTATCCACATTAACAAACTCTTTGAAATAATGAATTTACCTTAAATGGTGAAAGAACATAAACTACTAAGGGAAGAACTTTTAAATATGATGGACGCAGCAATATTTTTAATTCAAAACTACATTTCAAATAATCCAAGTTCATCTGGAACAGCAGCTTTCCAATAGGCTGTTGTCCTTCAAAGCCAGGGAAGATGACTGGGAAGCAAAAACCACAATGTCACAGTGAAATACAGCAGGTTTAAAGTGCAAATTAAAATCTTGCAGTGTGTTCTGGGTCTGTGGAACAGACTTGCCACTTCCCAAGGATTGCAAAATCACCCCCAAGGATCATGGAATCCAACTCCTGGCCCTGCACAGCTGGGACAACCCCAAGAATCCCACCCTGTGCCCAAGCTGGGAACAAAATTCTTAATCCAGAACATTTTGCCATCAACAGATCACTTTTAATCCTAAAGCTGAATGTAAAAGGGATTTTGCATCTCCCATTCAGTCCTTTTGCACAGCTGAGGTAGAAATTTGTACATTTTATTACGACTGGGCCAAGCTTCCCCTGGATTCAGCAAATTAACTCACCATCTCTTAAATTCTAGAGTACCTCATTTACCTGCATCCTTACAGACGAGGAAAGATCATAAAATCATGCAATGGTTTGGGGTGGAAAGGACCTTAAATCCCATCCATTCCACCCCTGCCATGGCAGGGACACCTTCCACTGTCCCAAATTGTTCCAAGCCCTGCACAGCCTGGCCTTGGGCACTTCCAGGGATCCAGGGGCAGCCACAGCTCCTCTGGGCACTCTGTAGGGTGAACAGTCCCTCCCAATCCTTCCCTTCAGGTTTTGGAAGGCTGAAGTTTCAATAAAAATCTCAACTAGAAAATACTGTGCCCCGTAATTCCTTCTCAAGGTCTTCCCAGCTAGGAGAGTTTTCCTTTCTTTTTGTCCACCCAACTGGTGTAGAAAGTCCCAGCTTAGATCTTTTGTTCCACGATTATGGATAGTTTGAGTCCAGGAGGCATCCAGGAAAACACTGGAGTGGTTTCTCATGCAATGCAAACAGGTGAAAGGAGAAAATGATTCTTTGTGCAGAGAACTTTCTTGGCAAGGTGTCAACTTGATTAATAACTGAGTAATTCCCCTCCTCTGTGCAAAGCAGCACAGAAAATGGATAAAAGTCATTAGAAGGAAGCTCTCACAAAAAGATCTAAATTACAACCTAATCCTTTAATTCCTCAGATGAAGAACACTCCCCAGCAAGTTCAGTGGCTTGAAAAATTCTCAATTCAACAATTTCTGCACTAGGCAAAACAGAGCTGAGACTTGACATATGTGCCCTACACAGAACAAACACCTCTTTGATCTGCCTTAGTTTATACTGTGTAAATATCCCATTAAAATAAATGTATTTCACAGTCAGTTTACAATGAAAGTGTGGTTCTTTGTAAAAGCTGAGTTTCTAAAAACAGAACTATAAGCTCTTTATATCTCTTAGTAACGCTTAGAAGTAGGAAAACAACAACTTTATAACCAGTAGAGTATATAAATATCCATGTTTGCTGTGGAAATCATGCAGAGCTGTTGTAATCAATAACTACAATTATCAGTATTTATTTAAATTAACCAACAATTAATTAATAACTGATTAATCCTTGAGATTCTTCTATTGACTGAGACAGACACACCGAGGCAGCTGTCTGTCCTCACACAGTGAACTTCCAGTGGTCTCACCAGCTGCACATCCTGCTGAAATTACATGACCCAATCACACAAAACATTTCATCACCTCATCTGGAATAATCAAAAATCCATAGCTTTTACATGAAACGGCAAATTAGAATCAGAGAATTGCTATGTTTGGAGAAGATCAAGTCCAACCATCAACCACCACCACCAGGTTCACCACTAACCCATGTCCCCACATGCACACCTTTTTTGAACACTTCCAAGGATGGGGACTCCAGCACCACCCCACCATTTTTCCAGGGCTTTAAAACCCTTTCCATGGAGAAATTTTAATCTCCAAACCTCCACTGCACAAATCGAGGCCATTTCCTCTCACCCTGCAAATGTCAGAACACTGCCCAGGAAGGACATGCAGACTACAAGTTCTTCCCAACTTGTAGAAAAAAAAATCCTACAATTACCTAGACTGGAGAGGACTGGGAGGTGTGGGGTGGAGCAGGGGAAACAGAGAAGGGGTCAAACAGAAATATGGCTTCATGAAATCCTACTAGATTGGACATTGGGATGTAACCTCTGAGCAGTTACTCCTGGTTTACACAAACCTCCCCTGCCCCTTGTTACAACAGTGGGGCCTTCTTGATTAATTTTACAAGATGTCCAATGCAAAACCTGTCAAAATGAATTAAGAAATTGCTGTTAATTAGAATGAACTTTCAATCCATGCTGAGTAACACAGCTGAAAGTTTAGCTCCTATTTTTATCTTGGTATGACACCACGGTTTACCACAGGATTATTTTACTGTATTTCACTAATTTTACATTATTTATTTTGTCAGATCTTACTTATCCATACAGTTTGGGAAGAGCTGGATTCCAGCTGCTTCCATGAGCTTCTACACCCTTTATATGCACAACGTTCAGCCCCGACAAAAAACAGAATTTTACTCCCAAATAGCTGCAGATAAGCACTGAAAAATTACTTATCTAGATAATGGATTTCAACTCTTTTAGAATGCTTAATTCAAATGAACACACAACACAGGAATGAAATTAAAAGATTTAAAGGAAATAATGCAGGTGGAGAATAAAAAGGAAGCTTTGTTCTTGCATCAGAATGTATTAGATCTTGCAATTTGCATATACAAATAATTCAGCCACATTCACCGGCATTAAAAACACAGCAAGATCAAATTAGAAACGTAATAAAAGAAAATAATAATAGCTGAAACTGTATAATACATACATATATTATAAAGATTTGACAAATTAAATACATTTTGGTTATACAGAAAAGTTTCCGCAACTTTACATGAAAAATGGGACGAGGGAAACGCAAACATTTCAAAAGACTCAACACGGGCTGCTCAGGCTCATTTGAAAAGTTTAAAAACCCCATACATAAAAATAGCCTAAAAAACACTAATTACAGTATGCATTCTTCATTAAGGCCCAAGTCAGCCAAGCATTTAAGGGATTGCTTCGGGAACACAGAATCCACGGATTGTGGGATACAAATTCTGGGAAGCGAACGCTTAAATGCTGAGCTGAGCTGGGATTTCTCTGAACACATGAACAGTCCAAGTCACACGGTGACCAAAACCACAGGCAGATCAGAAGGAGCCTTCCAATCCAACTCGCTGGCGTTTGAAAGGAATTCCATGCAACGTAAGGAGACTTAAAGGAAAATTCCTCTCCACCGAGACGCTCCCCAGAGATCCATCTGACTGCTGCACAGAGCAGTCACTGAGCTCAATGACTGGGAAGGGAGCTTTTCAAATTCCCTAGAAATCCTTATGGAGCTACAGCTGGGAATTTGGAATTGTGTTTAAGGTGTTTCTCTTTCCTCCTCGATATCCGAGTAGCCACTGAGGATTTGGTGCTCCAGCTGAACGCCATCCTACTCCTGGGTGTAACCTTTAGTAAACCCTGCGGGCAGCTGGAGTTGTGCTGCAGCTCCTGGGGGGCTGTGGGACCCCAACATCCTCACACCCCATCACTGCTGCACTCAGACTGGCTTCAGGGACAACTCACCCCAAGATTTTACCTCAGGGACCCAAAAACCTGACAAATTATTCTTCAAATGCAGCCTACATGGTTAGAAAGATCCTGACATCAGCATCAGGAAATGGGAATTCCTCTGCATTATTTGCCAACCTCCCTGTGCTACAAACCATACTGAACCCCCACTGTCTCAGTTCCCACACTGAACTGATTTTGGCTCTTCCAGTTTGGATGGAATTTCAAGAACACGCCCCTTCCTCAGCTTCACTTTCATCACCCAACCCTGTGGCTTGAGTGTTTCTTCTCATAGAGACTCACAAGCAAGGTTTTAGTCTTTAAACAATCTTTTTTTTTTTTTTTGAAGTGCATAATTTACTGTACAAATAAATACAGGGGTGCAGCAATGGGAAGACAAGAAGCAGCCAATGGCACTGTGGGAATAGGGTGCTTAGGAATTCCTATTCTGCACCTTTTCCAGCCAGGATGGAATGGAAGGAGAGTTATGGATAACCTCTCATCCCCTTGCATTGCTCCAAAGGGCAATGAGATTTATATTGGAATGGCAGTGGGATAAAATAGTGCAAGAACAGCAGGAAAAGCTCAGTTCAAGCTGCTTGTTTTATATAAGGCTTTGATGTTGCATCACAAAAGCCCAGCTGGACAAGACAGAACTATTGCTTATTTGTTATGTCATTAATTACAGAGTCACCTCCTTTGTGCTCATTAAGTCATGGATGATTTTGGAAGAGTGGGAAAGATAAACTTGGTAATTATTCAACATTCAATACCCTGTGAATTGGGGCATTTTCCAACCCCTGGTAAGGGCTGTAATAAAGACTTTTCTATTTTCTTTCACCAATTCTATCATCAGTAGTACTTTCATTAAAAATATATCTCTGTACACAATCACAAACCCCTCACAGAAAGGAAACAGTCCTTTTTTGATAGCATTTATGAGAGGGTAAGAACCTGGAGGAGCTTTTGCTACAACACGCAATGTTTCTGGAATTAAACTGTTCACAAATAGTTTTTTTCAAATTTTTACCAATATTCTTAATTATTCTGCTGAGTCAAATCAAGGAATAAGAGTTCACCTCCTTCTCATTTTAATGAAGTGGCAAATTATGGATGTGTTTGTAGAGAAGGTAAGTTTTAACTCCATTTGTGGCCTTTATCTTCAAGAAGACAAGTTCAGGTGCTGCAAAATATACTCTTCAAATAAGCAAAATATTCTAAAAATCACATTATTGCCTAAGTTGATTTAAACTATATTTGGGGAAAAAACCAAACTGACTCGGCTCTGAAAGTTCTGTTAATTCAAAAATTCAAATCTGTATTTCTACTGATTCTATCTAATGGACAGTAAAACCCAAGTTTTGACTGCCGTCAAAACCTGGAGGCTCTTCAAAACAGCCTTGAAAAATAAATACATATTTTCATGGTGAACATATTTTCCCAGTGAACAACTCATATGCAACACAATTCACTTATTTTAGGATGAACTGCAAATCACCTGTCAAAAACTTCAAGAACTGAGAGATAAAAAAAAAAACCCTCAAGAATTAATTTCCTGTTATTTAGAATAAAGATTTCTATCCCATCTTACAGTGCTATACAGTATAGGAACATTATACTTTGCTTTAGAAGATATTTATATTTAAGAAACAACTTTATACAGCAAATGCAACTTTTAGAGCCAACACAACATTGTATTTACAGTTAAGTCAACCATCCAAATGACATGGAATAAATTAACATAATATACAACTATTTATACAGACAAATTAAAAAATAAGGCAGAATTCTCATTTGAAATTAGCATAATCTGAAAAGATGTCGATGAAATCTTGTACCACTCTGTAGCAGAATTCATACTGTTCCTGGAAAAGAAGGAAAAGGTGTCAAAATTTGGTCTTGGTGACATTGAGAAAATCTGATTTCTGCAAATCCCAGTGATAAATTCAACATAATCTAACTGGGACCAGTAGCTGAGGACTGGTTTGTTCTGATTTCTATTTATTATTTTAAATAAAAACAACGGGACCTCTTTCTTTGGTCAAACACAGGCTGATTGTTGCTCTTTGCTTAAATTGATTTCTTGAGCTTTTTCAGAGATGGTTCTTAAACTGAATCAATTCATATAAAACATCTGTAATTTTGTATATTTTCAGGTTTAAAAAAGTCTCAAGAAACTTTTTAATGTTTATGCAATAGGGAAAAGCATCTGCACAAAGCTTCACATAATAGTTGCAGGGACTTTATGGAAAACTTTAAAGATTTTAAACAAGTCAGAGACATTTCCAAAAATTTCTACATCCCTGAAGTGTCCAAGACCAGGCTGGACGGGGCTTGGAGCAGCCTGGGACAGTGGAAGGTGTCCCTGCCATGGCTGGGGTGGCACTGGGTGATCTTTAAGGTCTCTTCCAGCCCAAAACATTCCATAATTCAAAATTATGCCCAGACATTTTAAGGTAAGAAAGAACAACTGACAAATAGCTTGAAAGGCATTTACTTAATATATTTCATCACCTGCAACACTCAAAATATTTTGGTTTAACAGCCTCAAAGACAGAGGATATTTAACCAAGCAGTATTTTCAGAAATACTCTAAAAACCCCTGTAATGACAATACCTTGTACACACCCAGCCACCATCCATAATTAACGTCACCCTGCAAAAAACCCCTTCTGTTCTCCTCCCCCAAGAATATTTCCAAACACAACTCCCTCCCAGAGCCCTGAGCTGGTAAATCCCATACCAGTGTTTGCACCATGTGTGGCCTTTGCAGCCTCAAGCTCTTCACAGCTTGGAAAACATCCAGGAGTCCCTCAGCCTTCACCCTTTCCAGGATGTTGCTCAGCGCTATGAAGGTTCCTGTTCTCCCTGCACCAGCACTGCAATGAAAACACGTTAGCTCGGCACAAACTGGGATAAAAACGGCACAAGGGGAATGAAAGGCACATGGAAAGGCTGAGCTCAGGTGCAGAGGAGGCTCACCTGCAGTGCACAGTGATGGGGTGATTCCCTGTCTGCTGCTGCTGCTTCTGCACTGCTGCTATCAGGTCGATCATCCCCTTCCCCTCGGCAGGAATGCCAATCTCCGGCCAGCCGTGGAAATGGAACTGCCTGACCAGCCTGCTCTGCTTCTCCTGGTTACTCTGCCAGCAGGGAAACACCCCCACAGTCAGCCACTGGGTACTTCCAGGTGGAACACAATTCCTGCCTGGAACATCTGCAGCATCAATTCTGCCTTGCTGCAGGAGAGTATTTGCAGCCTGGTCCATAATGGACTTGATGAACTTATTTCCAGCCTTAATATTCCATGATTCTGTCTTTGTCCTGCAGACCTGGCAGGTCTGTTTCTAAATGCCCCACCCACTGATAATTCCTCTATAATTTATTTTCCTTTGATTTGCACAGCTGTTTCTTCTGGGAGACACTAAGGATAGACTGAAGTGTCCAAGGCCAGAGCTTGGAGCAGCCTGGGACAGTGGAAGGTGTCCCTGCCATGGAACTGGATGGGCTTTAAGGTCCTTTCCAACCTAAACCAGTCCAGAATTCTGTGAAAAATATTGAATCAAATTTTGATAGCGAAGTGGGAGATGGCAAAAAAATCCAGGAATTACAGCAACAGCAAAACAGTAATAAAAACCCCAAACCCCATCCCCATTTTAATCCACCACCTGTTTACTGCCCAAAAATTTCAGGGGCTTTAAGCAAAAATGTTTCCTATAAGCTCCCTCTTGATGCCACTTTTTGATTAACCCCATTCAGATTTAGGTAGAAATTCAAGAATTTAAGGTACATAACCGGATTTGTAAATGCCTTCCAATGAAAAAAGGAAAAACAAACCCACAAAAGCAAACGTGGAATTTGCAAGAACTACCTGATTATATGTCACCAGGAAGTCCCTCACACTGATGGCATCCATCAGGCTGTCACTCTTGATTTCCACCGTGATCTCTCCGTGAGTCACAGAGCCCTCCGATGGCCAATACTGGCAGCATTTCTCCTGCAGAATCCAGAGAATTGCAAACATTCCTTGATTTTTTTTTCCAGTTATCTACATTGTCATGAACGGCTGATATAAGAAGTGACATCCAGCATAATAAATGTGTTCTAAACAGTTTGTATTGCAAACACTAAGAATACAGTAATAAAACATTTCTGTAATAGAAATATTAAAACCATTAAGATGAAAAGGGCTCAGGAGGCCCAGATGGCAAATACTACTTTAAAACAGAGTAGAATAATAAATGTAACTCCTGAAAGCAAGGCAGTATTGTTAAAAACCTCCCAAAACTACCAAGAAAAAGCTTTTCACAGCACTACAACCCCCTTGTTGCACCCAGAATCTTCAATCTGCAGCACAGGACTCTTTCATTAATAATTATGTCTTAGGACAGGCTCAGAATGAGCCACGGGAGCTTGGACTGGGAAAAATGGGACACAAGTTTATAGAAAAGTTTGTTCCCAGCTCCCAAAACTCTGTCCCATGTTAGGCTCTGTTCCTTAATGCAAACTGGAAGCTTTCAAAAATCACAATATTCCATAGTCTTTCCATGATTCCTGACAATCCCAGCAAAAGCAGCAGTGCTGACCCACGCCAGACAGCGAAGCAAGCGCTCATTTCAGGAAAAGCAAAACAAAAAAAATCTCAGCTTGCTGGAATTTGTAGGCAAAGAAAAAAAAATCTTTTCCGCAGCATTGATGGTTTGCAGGTGGGAAGGAGAACTGTGGGGCTGCAGAGTGGAACACCCACCTGCTCCCTCTCCTGCACCTCGGTGAGCATCACGATGGTGTGGCACTTCCACTCCCACACCATCCTCCAGAAATCCTCCACGGTGTGAGGAAGAGGCCCCTGGGTGGCGATGAAATAATCCTTCTGCCGATAGCCCTGCGGGAAGAGACTGGGGTCACACGGGGAAGAGGGACAGAGCTGATGGCAGCAGGGCTGTCACCTCTGCAATGGGGGATTCTCCCAGGGAAATGGCCTCACGTTGCTCCAGGGGAGGTTGAAGTTGGATATTTGGGAAAATTTCCCTGCGGAAAGTGGTGTCACTGCCTGGGGCAGCGATGGCATCCCAGTCCTGGAGGGATGTAACATCCATGTGGAGGTGGCACTTGGGGACATGGGGCAGTGGTGGCCTTGGCATTGCTGGGGATGGTTGGATTTGATGGTCTGAGAGAGCTTTTCCAACCTCAGTGATCCTGTGATTCTAAAACTTCCCCCAAAATCACAATCCTGAGGGGAATTTTCCCAGTCATGCTGGAAGGATCAGGTTGTGCAGGAACAGCTTTCACTACAAGATGATCACCACAGCTTTTCCACAGGATGAACTTCTCACTCAAGTTTGGAGCTCCAGTTTTATTTCACAGATCCCAGAATCAATCAGGGTGCAGAAGAGCTCTGAGATCATCAAGCCCAAGCCATGGCACTGAGTGCCACAATCAGCCTTTCCTCACTTCCATACGGATGTGATCTTCCCTTCCTCAGCATCCCCAATCCACAGGCTTGTGGATAAATCCAAATTTTTATTAGTAAAACCAAATAATGTGGTTTTACTGCTTAAGGACATGATTAATTCCTGTGTTTAACTCCAAACAAGACACAATCCTGCGTTACTCAGCTTCCAACAGGAAGAAAGCTTGGAATGAATCCAGCTCTGCCCAAGTAAACCCTGGCTGCCAAACACTGTGACAGCTTTCTCCTGTTCCAAACACTGACCTTTCTGTTTCTCAGAAAAGCAAATATTTACACCTGTTAACCTGAACCAGATAATGGAACTGCTGGCTGTTGGTTGTGCAGCTGGTTTGTTTTTGTCAGAATTTAATAAGGCTTGGTTTATAAATCTGAACAACGAGGTTTAAATTACACAACCATTTGAACTGAAACTGAAAACACCAGATAAGAAATGCATGTGGAAACTGCTATAAAAAAAAAAGCTCATGTTCTTTGCAAGCCAAGTCAATTGTGTCTCTTTAAAAAGTCTTATCAGCAACGGCAAATGATCTGATTTGAAAATTAAAAGCAGGAAAATGTTGTATACGTACATCTATGAAGGAAGCATTGATGTAGTCTGTGTATTCCTGCCCTCTTTTCATCGACAGAATCACTCTGTTAAAATCATCTGGAAAAACAAAGAGTCTGCTCTTACTTTTGCTAACTGCACATGGCAGAACAAACCCCACCAGTTCTTTTCTCTGAAATGTTCACTTCCAGAGAAAATTACAGTGCTGCTCAGACCCTGCCAGGAGTCCCACAGAAAACAGGGTGCTTTCAAAGGTGAAAGTGCTGAGTTATTTAATTCAAAATCCCTGATTGCAACAGATTTAGAATGATTTCATAAAACCCAATCCATGAAGTGTCTGCAGATGCTTTAGGAGGGTCTGCAAGGGGAGCTGTGCTCTGAGATGAGCTGGGCTGCTGCCAGCAGAGATCCCAACACCCTTTGGATAACCAAACAGGATAACACCTTTGGATAACCAGGGATTTATGGCAACTGTTAGTAGAGATCACAAGCTGGGCTCTTACAGGGGATGATCTGGATGACTCTTGCTTTCTTCATGTTGGCTGGGAGGTTGCCAGTTCTCATGTTCTCCTTCATGATGCGAACGTTGGTCAGCTTCTGCAAGAAACCCCAAACCCACCAGGGTGAGACCTCAGGGGACAGGAGTGCTTCTCCCACCTCATGCTGCCCTCAGAGGGCTCTGTAGGGACTTTATTGGGGATAAAACAGAGCCACAGTCACTGAGCCTGACTGTTCACTGATGCCACTTCATTGTCCTGGCTGTGAAAATTGAGAAAGAGTAACAATCATAAAATCACAGAATGGTTTGGGTTGGAAAGGACCTTAAAGCTCATCCAGCTGCCATGGCAGGGACACGTCCCACTGTCCCAGGCTGCTCCAAGCCCCAATGTCCAGCCTGACCTTGGACACTGCCAGGGATCCAGGGGCAGCACAGCTTCCCTGGGAATTCCATCCCAGCTCCTCACAGCCAAAAATTCCTTCCCAATATCCAATCTAATCTTCCCTCAGATCAATACTGTTGATTTTTGAACTTGTTGCTCTATCATTAAACTTATTTTTACGTCATTTTCTTTCCCCAGTTTCCGATTTCTGGTCAAATTAATCCTTTAAAGCAAAGAGAGAACTCCAGTTAATACCCAGTACTTAATACCCAGTTAATACCCAGTTAATACTCCAGTGTCATTTAATACTTCAAATCTATGTAGAAAATAAATATTTTAGCAGACCAAAATCATAAAAACATTTGAACTTTTCCCTCAGGCACTAAAGTAATTTTAACAATGATCACAGCCAGTGCAGTTTTCTTCATTTAGGGTTTCTCCACTGGACAGATATAGGTTTTTTGGGATTTTTTTTTTTTTGAGGTTTTTTTCCTGATAGTCTGGACATTCAGCACAAGCCCTGCAAATTCCTTGCCAGACTCCCTGCTGTCAGTCACCACGGAGTTAACAATCCCACTGGGATGCAAACTAGGTGCACCTAATCCAGTTTCCTCTTGCAGCATTATCTGATCTGGCAAGGAGCACCAGACCCAGAGAATCACTCCACTTTTATTTCACAACAAACAAAAACCATTTAGGGAAAGGCCATGGAGTGACACAGCTCTGAATGAGCATTTAGGGAACAGGATGTCCAGCAAGGCCCCATTCATGCCAACTACAAAATAAAACAGCTTCTTCCCTTTAGTGCACTTTTATGGTTACACTTTTATCCTTTCGGCTTAAATCTTGGAAATTCTATGGCAAAGATTTCCATACTTACTTTAAATTCCTCTTCCAGCCCTATTTTGACCAGGTTTGGGGCTGCACTGTGGGATGTCTGGAGGTGTTTTTCCAGGGATGACACATCCAGCTCTGTGTCACCGTAGAGGTAGTACTCGAGTAAGGCTTGATAAATGAAGGAATATTGCATCTGGAAGGGACAGAAAGGCAGTGAGGATGCAGCAAAACAAGGGAGGAAAATCAGGAATTATGGGACTTAATGAAAATTTCTGAACAGTTTGGGTTGGAAGGACCTTAAAGATCATCCCATCACACCCCTGCCATGGCAGGGACACCTTCCACTGTCCCAGGCTGCTCCAAGCCCCAGTGTCCAGCCTGGCCTTGGACACTGCCAGGGATCCAGGGGCACCACAGCTTCTCTGGGAATTCCATCCCAGGGCCTCCCCAAACTCACAGCCAGGAATTCCTTCCCAATATCCATCTATCCCTGCCCTCTGGCCATTTAAAACCACTGTCTTGTCACTGTTTGGTGCACAATCTACTGATTATTAAAATAATAATGATTACAAACCATGAAGCTAAACCAGAGTATTCCTGTTACATTACTCATTGTCTGAAATTCCACTCTCCTGTTAAAAACTCCCTGTTTTTCCACAGGGAAAGCTGGAAATGACTCTCAAAAATTAGGTGTTTTACAGTGGTCTTGTCTGCCTTTATCCACTCCCCCACCCCATCCTTCCACTGGCCTTTATTCATTTTCCAACCAGAGAATCCCAGAATGGTTTGGGTTGGAAGGAACCTTAAATCCCATCCATCCCACCCTCTCTGGGCAGGGACACCTTCCCCCGTTTGCTCCAAGCTTCACCCAGTGGAAACACAGCAGCATTTCCTTTCCTGACCACAAAACATTACAATTTTGGGCGATTGAGGTGCACTCACGTCAGTCTGAACCATCTGGGGTCGCTGGTTGCGGATCCTGCAGACAAACTCAAAGACATCCACCTTGTGCTCGGCGTGCATCATGTCGATGATGGCATCGATGACAATGAAGGTCCCTGTGCGCCCCACGCCAGCGCTGGGGACAGAACAGACACACAGAAATGGCCATGGGATCCCAAACCTGCAGCAAGCCCTGCAGCAGTGACACTCCTGCTCAGACTGGACTGGAAAACTCGCTGGGAAATGGGAAGTTTCACAGAATCATTAAGGCTGGAAAAGCTCATCGAGTCCAGCTGTTCCCTCAAGGCCACCACTGCCCCATGTCCCCAGGTGCCACATCCACGTGGCTCTGAAATCCCTCCTTTGAAATTCCCTTCGAATCCTTTCTTCACCCTTCCAGTGAAGAACTTTTTCCTAATAGCCAATCGAAACCTCCCCGTTTGTCATTTTAACAGCAAAAAAAGAGAAGCACTTTTAGCATAAAAACTCAGCTCTTCCCAGCTGATGACATCAGAATTATATTTAAAAAAGGCATTTAAAGAAACAAACCTGCCTGACCATCTGTAACAATTCAGGTTAAGATGAAATGTTAATTATTCTTTTTATTAATTTCAAGATCCACATTTCCCAGCCCTAAACACTCGTTGTTTTTTTATATCCTTAGCAGCCACGAGAGGGAGCAGCATCATTAGAAATGACAAAATTCCAGCGACTTTCAGCTCTTCCTTCCAGAGGAAAAGGGCATGGCATCCTGTGCTGGTCATTAGTGGCTCTCCTTTGACCTCTGGGCAGTTTATTTGGCTGCAATGGCCACAAACACCTCCAGGAACACGAGAAAAATGTCTCCCTGGCCTCATGGCCTCGAAAATAAAAAGCAATTCTCAGCAAGGCAACATTAGGTTTTAAGTAACATTGGGGGGAAAAATATTATTGTATTTGTAGTGCAACTATTTAATATTCCGCTTTAGCAGCAGTGAAAGCAAAGCCCATGAGCTCCACGGTTCCAGAGGTCTGGAGAGATGATGGAAATTCCCTTCCCTTCCCTCTCCCTTCCATCCACCCATGATTGATCTCTGGCATCACCAGGAGTTCCCCTCATGTCCTGCTCTCTTAATTCCCAATTTAAGGAGATTTCCCTGCTCCTGCCAGCCCTGCAGGTGAGCTCTGAGCAGGGATCACCCCTGAGCAGTTCACATTTGTCCCTCACTGCTCATCCCTGGCAGTTTTCACCCCTCAGCCCCACACTGAGCTCCCTCACTTCCCTTTCCAGCCCTTTTTACACATCCTTTTTCCCTCCCCACAATTCCCTGACTTCAGATCAGCTCTGGATTCCGTCCTTGTGTCCTCCTTAAAATCATCATTTATTACACTGACACTGAAGTCACCAGCTGGTGACTTCACCAAGCTGGAAATTCACCCTGGAAGTTCCCTGACTGTCTCCATCCTGAACCTGCTCTGGGTTATCCCTGACTCAGCTATCCCTAAAAAACCTATTTCTAAAAAATGACGGAATACAAGAATTTCAAAAAAATCCTGCCACTCCCACTCCTCATTTCACTTCTTTCCTTCCAGACGCTGAATCAGTGTTTTATTCTCTTCTGAAAGATCCTGCTGGAGAGGTTTTGGTCAGAATGGCTGGGACAGATTTTTCTAAAAACTCTCCAAAAATGGCTGGTTAGTCACTGCCAATGGGCTTCCCTTTCCTTTTCCCAACAATTCAGTGGTGTCACATCCTGAACTGGGACGGAAATTTGGTGTCACCTCTGTCCTTTATTTCTGACCCAGCACAGACACACAGCAGCCTCACTGTGCTCTGCTGGCCCTTTAGATTTGGATCTCTGGAGATACTTACAAATTTATTTTATATTTTCCTTTATTTTGTCTTTATTTCTGCTGATCAAACCAAGTTCAGCATTTCCTGCTGCTGCCAAATAAAGCTCAAGTCCAGAATGAGACTCCACACACAGAAAAGGGCTATAAAAATATTATTGTGGCTTTCTCAACTGAGACAACAAAAATCTACTTTTTTCCATTTAAATGGTTTTCTTCAAGCCTTTTATTTATGACACCTGGGAGAGAAGGTGAATCCCAGCAAGGCAAGAGCTGGATGGAAATGAAACAACAAATCTGCCTTGGTCAGGACAAACACCCTCTTTTTCACACATTTCCAGGGACTATTTCTAGCAAGGAAAAAAGAGAAAAATACAGGAATTTACAGTGTTTTTTTTCCTTAAAATCAAGACTCAGACAGACAAAGCTGCTCTGCTTTCCTTTTTGTTCTGCTGTTGTGTTCTCTTTATTCTAACCTTGAATGACAATTGCTCCTGAAAAGACACTTCTTGCTCAGTTGTGAGCTTACAGTTGCTACAGAGGTTGCAATTATTCTCTTTAAACTGTTTCAGAGGTTGGTTTTATTTTCATTAAGCCAAGATTTCAAGTTTAGCACCAGCCTTTGGCAGCAGGATGTGCTTCTGTGAGTGACCAACGAGTGGGAATTTGCTCTGGATTGGTATGAAGCACATTTTTAAAATTGCAGCATTTGAGTCTCTTGAATGCAAGTCTTTCTTCCAAACTTTTTAGGCATTTCATGGCTAATTTCCATCACAAACTGCAATTTGACTGTGGGAGAAGTGGGGGATGAATTCCCAGAGCAGCATTGAGTGGCAAAGGTCAGAAATTTCTATTCGGAGTCTGTTTTTCTGACAAAGAACAGATTTCTACCAAACAATGGGTATCACTCATTAAAAAAACCCCAAATAACAAAACAACTTCTTCTCCAGTATTAAACTGACAGCAAAGACAGAGCTTTGGGAATTGTTTTCCCTCTGGGCTCTCAAAACCTCAGCATATTATTCCCCTTTAATATAAATACATGAGTAAACACATCTATAAATATGAATATAAATATAAATATAAATAACACAAATATATATAAATAACTCCAGGCCAAGCTACAAGAATGGCTTGAGGAGCACATCACATACCTACAGTGAACCACAATTGGTCCAGCATGGGCAGGATTCAACGTTTTGACCTTCTTCAGGAATTTCAGCATCCCAATAGGTGTGAAGGGCACCCCAAAATCCGGCCAGCTGGTGAAGTGGAGCTGTGTGACGAGCCTTGGAGCTTTACATCCATCGTGGAGCTGCAGGAACACCCAGACTCAGAGGCTGACAACTCATTTTCCATGCAGAGATTAATGAACAAAGTGCCGTGGTTATTTATGGCTTTATTCCCTGCCATGCTCAGAGCCTGACTCAAGGATTGGGAGTTTACAGTGTTGTCTAAAATACAAATATTAATTTAACATGATGTATTATTAATGCAGTTTTGAAGTGGAGTAGTCCCAGGATAAGACTGGAAAGAGCAAGACAGACACTTCCCAATAGCCAAATACATCGAAATTCACTCTATTTTTAACCTGTGCCATTTTGTCCCCGAAAGATCAAGTCCTGTGCTCCCCCTGGCTGTCACAAGGCATCATTTGCTGTGGCCCTCGGTGACAGCAACCCAAAACCTGTTCAATCCATGAAGGTTTTGTAAGCAGACCTGGGAGAGTCACCACCTCTTCCCCCACCTGCAAATCACCTGCCTGAGCCTCTCCTAAGCCAACCTCTGAGTTTTTATCCATTTCCCCACGAGATATTAGCCATTTCCCCAGGATATTCCAAGGCAAAGCCCCAGAGCAGTGTTGGGGAAGATGAAATAGGAAAGCCTTATAAATATGATTACCTGGCAAAAGATGCTGAGAATATGGAACATATAAGCGAGATTGAGATGAAGACAAGCTTTGAGTTGAAGAGTAACTAGAAAACAATGGTATGGCCACTGGAGCTAATCCCCCTTCTTGATGAAACAATACCCTCTGCCTGCAGACAGGTCCAAGGGTCAGAGCAGACCCTGCCTGCTTGGCAGAGAGTCCAAAAAGCAGTTTTTAGGGTTTAAAATATAACTCTGTATGGTAATGGGATGATTCTTATAGGTTGTGTGTGAATGTTGCAGGGTTTGTAGCTTGTTCTAGATTGGTTAATGAGAATTAGAATATTTAAAATATAGCCTGAGGGAATGGGGGTTTTAGGGTGTGGGAAATTTTGGGGGGGTTGTTTTGGGGTGAATTAGAATATTCAACACAGAGGATGATTTATTGTATTGTAAATGGCAGATTGGTCTCTTGGTATCAATCTCTCTCTCTCTCTCTCGCTTCTCTGCCCTGCTCTGAGCTGCATCTTGCAGCCCTGGCAGCTCTCCTACACCCCCACCCTTTCACAACAAACCCCCATGCTCCAAAACCCGACTTCAGAGATCTCTCGTCTCCATCCCATCCTCCTGACCAAATCCCACAGCATTCAGTCCCGCAGAGCAGCTCAGGGCTCACCGAGTGCACGCAGAACTTGCGGATGGTGTAATCCACCAGCACGATGCAATCCTCCACAGACACCCGCAGATTCCCGTAGGTCCAGCAGCCCTGGTCAGGCCAGTACTGGTAGCATTTTTCCTGCACAAAACCACAGGGGATTTTAAATATATAAATATATAATTTATAATTTTATATATAATTATATTTTATATTTATATAATTATATTTTATGTATAATTATATAAAATTTATAATTTTATATGATTTTATAATGAGTTTGCTGGGCACTCGGGGGATGATTTGAAAATTTGAGTGCAGCTGTGAATGTACAGCTTCTCATCTGGCACAAAGCAGCTTTAGCACCCTGCTAGGGCTTCTTGAATTGATGCAGGGAAGGTGAGAAGAGCTTTGAAGTTGTTGTTTAACCTCGTCAGCCCCACACAGCTTTTGTTTCGGTTTGGCAGCTTTTTCAGGAGGTGTCCAACTGTGGGGACTGGGAGGTTTGCACTCTGTTTCCAAGCTTCAGCTGCAGGCAGGGAGAAATTCAAAGCAGTTCTCCTTT
This sequence comes from Entomyzon cyanotis, assembly GCA_024500445.1. Lineage (NCBI taxonomy): Eukaryota > Metazoa > Chordata > Aves > Passeriformes > Meliphagidae > Entomyzon > Entomyzon cyanotis. The sequence goes on from JAKEPQ010001000.1 coordinate 2,009,213, forward strand.
GGAGCCATCAGGAATATCCAGTTTTACACTGGAAAGGGGACCTTATGGGCTGGCTTTGCTGGCTGAGCTTCAGCAAGCAGCAAAAGTGCAGGAAAATGAAGGCCAGGTAGCTCCAGAAAGAGGCAAACAAGGAATGGCTGTCCTCTGGGGAGGAGTGGGGGGCAGGAAGGAACAGCAGCACCCTCACAACAAAGCAGCTTTGATTTCTCACTATTTAATTGACAAATGGTGCATTTTGAAACTTCATACTTGGGAAAATGAACAGATTTTTTATCTTCATTCCTGATCAATCCCATCCATAAGTGCAGCCTTACACTGGGATAAACCACAGGAGCTTCCTTTGGCTCTGGGCTATGCAGGACACCACTGGCTAGGAGAATTTCCTCCTTGAGATCAACTCAAAATGGGTATTTTACACCTGAAAACTGCATTTCTGAGCAGAAACTCAGCTGTGCTGACAGAGGCCAGGGCAGGAAGTGGTCAGAAGTGCACCTGGTCAGACCCCAAGCAGCCACAACTGCTTTTGGAGCACATGGGGACATCCCAGAGCAGAGTGAAAGCTCTTTACCTCTTTTCTTTCCTTCAGGTTGGTCAGCATGACAATAATGGCTGATTTCTGCTCCCAGATCATCCTCCAGAAGTCATTGACTGTTTCCTGCTTGGGTCCTGCAGACAGACCAGGGCAATGCTCACAGGGGATGGAGAGCAGCAGATTCCAGAGCATCATCATCCCACAGCCCAGCCATGGCAGGGACACCTTCCACCATCCCAGGTTGCTCCAAGCCCCAATGTCCAGCCTGGCCTTGGACACTGCCAGGGATCCAGGGGCACCACAGCTTCTCTGGGCACCCTGTGCCAGGGCCTGCCCACCCTCCCAGCCAAAATTTCCTTCCCAATATCCAATATAAATCTACCCATTTTCAGCTCAAAGCCATTCCCTGTGTCCTGTCCCTCCATCCCTTGTCCCCAGTCCCTCCCCAGCTCTCCTGGAGCCTCTTTAGGCACTGAAGATTCTCTAATGTATTCCTTCTTAAATATTATTTAATCTTTTAACTATGGCAGGAGAAACATTTAGAATTGCTGCTTTGCAGCTCTTTGCATGCCAAGATCCAAGGTGACCACAACAAACTTATAATTGATTATCAGGAGACATCAATTTTGAGAAGCAAAGAGGGTCTGGAGGGGGAAAATGAGCCTCTGCTCAGAGCAGAATTTCCAGGTCTAGAGGCAGCTGGTCACCTCAGAAATATTTCAAGTTATTTTCAACTGTGACCTCTAAACCCAGCCTCACTCCTGACCACCACCTGCAGCTGAAAATAACCTTTAAAACACACCTAAAATTAAATACATTCAGCCCTAAGCTGCAGAGAAGAGAGAAATGAGAACAAGTTACCTTGTGCTGCTATGAATTTATTCTTTTCTTTATAACCCTGTGGAAATAAATACCACAGAAGTTAAAAGATGAAAGGCCAACGTGTGCTAGCAGAGAATTACTTCTTTAATTCCCAAAGTTTGGCCAGCTCTGGGCAACTCTCAACTCACATCTATATAGGATGCATTAATGTAGTCTGAAGGTGGGACTCCATCAATCTGGGTCAAAATCACTCTGGAATGATCATCTGAAAAAAAAACCCAAACACATTGGCAAGTTAATCAATCTGAAATATGGTATTGCCTTGCAAGCAGGAGGCTTGGAAAAGCACAGAGTTCCCAAACCACTGACAACACATGAAGAGCATTTCTGACCAGTGAAATTGTTATTACCTGAGTATTTCCAGTGAATGAACACTACCAGCAGCCTGCTCAGTGCCAAAATCAATTGTGGGATTTAAAAGTAAAGGGAATGGCTTACATGGCAGGATGTTGGGATATCTGTTCTTCTCCCTGTTTTCTTCTTTATTTGCCATTTCAAACGTTCCCTGCACATACCCAGATGTCAATGACTGAAAAAAAAAATAAATATACAGAGTCAATGTGGTAGAAAACAACTAATTTTGACTGCACATGGCTTAGGGAAAATCTGCATCCAACAGAACTAAACATATTTCAACTTTTTTCTTCCCCCCAGTAGCTTTCACCACTCCATTACAGCAACTCCACTCCGGCAGATTTCACTACAGAAAACAAGTTCAGCAGTTGGGGAAAGAGAAGCAATTTTTTTTCCCCCTCAGAGATCACAGTTATTTAGCAAATCGTTAAACTCTGAGCTGCTGCCTGGAGCTGCCATCTGCCGCAGTGACTGAGAGCACGGTGACCCAGCCGTGCCACTGCCACACTCCTCAGCTACTTAGAGCAACCACAGTGGGCTCAGGCACAGCAACAGGGCTGAATCCCCAGCTCCTCACTGCTGAGCATCCTCAGCATCCAACATCCTGCTCAGGGCTGCAGCTGAGGGCCTGACTTGTGTGGCTAGCACAGGTCTTTCCCATGAGAATTCTTTTTGTGTTTTATAAACAAAGATAAAGTTTGGATGTTCTTAAAAACAGTGTCTCGAGATTTGGACAGTGCAGGCCTGGCCAGTCAGGCCTAGGGGGAGGTTTCTGACTGACCAATCTGGGTGACCTTTGAAAAGTCTATATATATGTTGGATTCAAACAATAAAGTGCTTTTTCTATGCCACGCTGAGAATTGGGGCTTTCCTTCTCTGCTAGCGGCTCAACAGCGACAACTTGGACAGAAAACGGGGAAGGAAAAATGTATTGTGGGTTTTTTACCCGGTGTGAGGTGGAGTTGAGTTCTGGGAGGCATCAGCAAGAGCTGAGAGTGAAGATAAATTTAGTTTGGAGTAGAAAAAAAACCCCAAACAGTCGTGGAGAGCAAGCAAATGAAAGGAACAAACAGGAGGGGGATGATGAAAGCAAGGAGACGGAGATGCTCACACTGGAAAGGGACCAAAGCAGGATGGGATTTCATGGAGTTCCTTGAACTGAACTCCAAAACCCCCAAAGTCAGCAGGGTGGATCCCACTGAGGTAAAATCCCAGCAGTTTGGGAAAGCACAGCCACCTTCTCCCACTCTTGTGAGTCACACAGGGCAGGGAAAATCCTGGTCAGCAGGGCACAGCTTCACCAGCCAGCCCTGCCTGGCTGGCACAGAGCAGGGCTGGAATTCCCCCCAGAACAGCAGGGGTGACACAGGAGCAGAGGTGACATGGGGAGCTCTGAGCCTCCAGCACAGAGGAAACAGCACCGTGCATCTGTGGGTTTGGTTTGCAGGGGCTTTTGTGGCACTGCAAGCTGTGAATGTAATGGAAACGAGGTGAGGAGAGGGCTGAGAAAAAGCTGCTTTCAGCACACTGCTGAATTCCTGACTTGAGTGAAGCTCATGGCTTTCTGTCAGCCCATTTTGCTGATTGAAATCCATTTATGATTTATAAAACAGAGAAACTAGGGGTTTGTATAAAAAGATATGGTGGAGGGTGTCCTTGCCCGTGGCAGAAGGTTGGAACTGGATGATCTTTAAGATCCTTCCAACCCAAACCCATCTGTAATTCTACAAAATAATTATCTCTTTAAACATCATTTCTTCCAACTTAAAGTCAGGCACCAAATTCTCAATGAACAGTCAGAGAAGTTCTGCATTTTCATGAGAAAAATGCATGCGAAGTAATTATTTTTTGGCAAAATCCCCCTCCATCCCCTCCCTGCTCCTGACCCTGCAAGGCTTTGGCATCTTCCCAGGAAGCTCCTTGTGCCCCAAGTGGGTGGTGAGCCCAGGGCAAGGCAGAGCTCAGCTCCCTGCTCCACCCCCGGGCAGGATGTGATTCATCCAGGATGCTCCTCATCACTTCCTCCCATCAGCCCAACCACGAGGAGCTGATGAGTCCTGCTGCCTCTGGGTCATCTGCTGACCACACTCTGACCTGGCAGGAACCCCCACATCCCACTGCAGCTCTGACAGGCTCAATCCACCCAGGACCAGCACATTTCCTCCTTTTTTTTAGCACTGAATGAGCCACAGGGACACCTTAATCAAGCCAGAATGAAAATTTCCAAAGAAAACTCTTACAGGAAGCTTTTCAGTCATTAATTAGCTTTTCAGTCTGAAAACCAATAATCCCAAACTTCCAACATCCAGCTTCCATAAGGGATGATCAACAGAGGTAAGGGCCTTACAGAAAGTAATAAGTTTCTTTTTTAATTGTTTTCTTTTTTCCCCTCTGAAGAAAAAACAAACTCTTCCAGTGCCCAGTGTTCACCAAGGAATCCCATAACAAAAAATGAAGGAGCCTCTGCTGTTCTGGTGAGTGTTCCAGGAGTGCCATGGAGCTCTTAAGGGGAATTCAGGCCTTGAGGACAAAATCAAAGGCACTGGAGAACACCACTGGGGACATCAATCTAACAGAACTGTCCTCAAAAATGGAGAACTGTCCTCAAAAATGAAAACACACTAATGGGTGTCTCCATCTCTCAGTGTCCGGTTTCCTTTTAGCAGAAAAATCACTTGGGACCTAAACTTCTTAGGCTGCTGCACAAGCCTGGAGAGTGCTGGCTCGCAGGGCTCACCATTTGCAGCCTCAATCTGCTCCAAATTCCCCCTGGAGCTCCTGTATCTGCATTCCCAGAGATTCCTGGTTGGATCAGGCCGTGTGGAGCAAACACTGCAGTGGGCAGAGATCCCTGGAGCATCCCCAGGGCAGGGCTGAGGCACAGAGCCAGAGAATCGTGGACTGGGTTGGGTTGAAGGATCTTTTAAAGCTCATCCAGTGCCACCATGGCAGGGACACTTGCCACTATCCCAGGTGGCTCCAAGCCCTGTCCAGCCTGGCCTTGGACTCTTGGACACACCCAAATCCTGCAGGATTTGGCAGCTCTGGCTCCATGGGGCAGACACAGCAATCACCTCACCTCAGTCCCCTCTGCATTTATCAGCTCCTTTCCTGCCAGCTCTGTGTAACAAACATCTCTGGGTCAGCTTTCTGCTGCACCATCAATCACTGATTTCCAGCTGCCTTCCCACCCTCCTTCCCTCCCAGCCTTCAGCAAACACCTCATCCATCCACACAGGGAAAAAACCATCAAGACTTCATCCAGCCCCAACCCCATCCCTGCCCATTTTTGGGGATCAAACCCCAGGGATTTTGGGTGCAGACAGAATCCCACATGCTCACAGCACGGGGAAGAAAATCCTCTAAGCAAAGAGAGGTTTATAAATTCAAACAGACGCTTTATTTCACTCTAAACCTCCGAGCAAATTAATCAGGAGAGACAAAATTCACCAGTGCACACCTTGTCAGGCTGCTTCTCACACTCCTTTTGTCAACCCTGACAAGGAATTCCACACTGCTCCCTTCTCTGAGAAGGCAAAACTGGTTTAAATATATCACCAACCAAACTGCAGCTAGAAATATGCTCCCAATTAAAGGAGGTAACTCAACAGCCTAATCAACACGTGCACTGGCAAATCCACACTTGACATTTCAGCTCCTGCTCTGCGTCTGCTGCTCAGGGAAGTGAGAAGAAGTCATGAAAAGTCTGGAAAATGCCCCAAATGGTGGTGCAGGCTGATGGTGGTGTTTCTCCACCAAAACGTGGTCCTGCAGCAGCTCCCCAGGCACAGCTCAGCCCTAACCACACTTGGGTTTTGGGTACAAAACACTGACCGAGGCCACACTCAGCAGGGAAACCCTGAAAGCTGAGATACTGCATAGAAACTGTGCTAGGGCTCAGGAGCTGCCAAGAGGGAAGTGGTGGGATGATAACAAAAAGTCAAATTAGCAGGAAAAAAGAAGTCAAACCCCACCAGGGCAATATTGAGGCCATGCTGTGTGTTCTGCTCTAAGTACTTCCCACAGAGGTGAAACACCCAGAGCCCCCAAAACCCTCCAGCACCACCAGGAAAATCAGTGCTGAAGAGATTCATATTCCATTTTCCTCTCCTCCAACTTTCAGGCAAATGCTACAGACCTTCTTTAAATGTTAGCAAGAAGCCAACAGTCCATACAATCCAATTTTGGCAAACAGTCCATATAATCCAATTTAGCATCATAAAGCAGTTGACATTGCAGATTTTCTCCAGGTGAAGGATCCCCACACACAACAGAGCTGCAGGAATGGTACCAATCATGCCCCAAACATAATAATTATTCATACTTGCAGATATATTGGTGTTCCCCCCGTTTTTGGCCATCCAGGTGTAAAAAACTTACATTAAACTCCTCCCTGAAGAGCTTCCCTTCGTCTGCAGAACGTATCCGGATCTCCTCCTCCAGATTCTCCACTGGGATAGGGAAATACTTCTTTGGGCCCGAGGGAGACCTGCTGAGCAGCATCACTCGTTGCTGTTCTGTCAGGACAAGGGCAGCAGGTGTTAAAGGATGTCAGAGCGAGAGATTTCCAATTACAAATTCATCTTTATGCTGGAAAATGCCAAATTTCTCACGTGAGACTTCACTTGGTGATAAAGGAGATTTAAAAGAAATCAAAAAGCAAATAATAGGCCAAGTGTTGGTGAAATGAATGATTTCTGTATTGACACTGGATTGAGATGTGACCAAGTTTTATTCAGGAAAGGATAAAGTTCTTTCTGCTAACAGGACAGGCACTGCAGGGGCAGCTTTTGGCACTTATCACCCAAGAGATGCTGCGAGATTATTTCATTCCAAAGGGAAATAATAACAAATAAATAAATACACGATAAAAATAAATAATATAAATAACTTTTAATTTTACTGACCACGAAAATAAAAATAAAATTAAAATAAAAATAAAAATAAAATTAAAAATTAAAAATAAAAATAAAAAAGAACTTATCTTTTACTTGGCAGCCAACAGAAACTGTGCCCCAGGAGGAGCTGCTGCTGCCCCTGTGAACACCACCAACCCAGCAGGAAGCTGATGGGGATTTTTAGGGTTTTGACTTTCCCTCTGCCTGCCACCCTCTTGAACTCCCTCATCACTTCGCACACAGCCAAGTGCAACTGGTACAAACCACAGACTGATTTAACTTTATCCTTTTCTCTTGGCTGTGGCTGACACAGCTTGCAGAGCCCCTGCAGCTCGGGGGGGTTTGAGTTGAGCCCCACAGAGCAGCCAGCCCAGGAGGAAACAAACCCAGCACCAGCGGGAAGAAACACTTTGAACTCCTCAGAGGGTTTTATTTTATTTCAGTGCCTCTGGAGTCAAACTGCCCATCTCAGCTCCTGCTTCACGTTCAGAAACCATTCTGTGTTTTCATAAAGAGTTCAGGCCTTTTTCCCCCCATTTTCAGAAGAAATACTGCAACTCTTCCTCTACAAAGATCACAGTGTCAGCAACTTGGATCTCTGCTGGCATCCTGATCAAACACCTCCAAAGAGCCCAGGACAGTTTTACACAGAAACATTTGCTGCATCACAACGTAAAGGGAAACTTCTTTAAAACCAGAAAGCGAAAGTTAAGGTTTTACATAGACTACTTTAATATGGATTTGCAAATACTTTAATAAGGATTTCTAAATATGGATCTCTGTTCCAAGGCCAGCTTGGATGGCACAACCAAGTGTTGGAAGGTGTCCCTGCCCAGGGCATGAGGGTTGGAACTGGATGAGCTTTAAGGTCCTTTCCAACCCAAACTGTTTGTGACTGCACTTTTTACAACTATTTTCTCTTTAACATCAACCCCACCACTTCTGTTTATAAATAAAAGCAAACACGAGTGAGTAATTCTGAATTAGAGACCTGAATTAAGGACAAACAGACCTGGCAATCTGAAAGCAAACCTCTCCATACCTTGCTCTTCCAAGATCCCGTTTGGCATCTTTTTATCACCGGAGGTCACCACAGCTTTCCTGTGTCTCCTGAACCTGCAACAGAAACCCCATATCAACCTGGCAGCTCTGGGGAGAGCAATCCACCATTTCCCCCCAACCCTGTTTTACCAACCATGTAATCCTAGAGAAACTCTTTCTGTTCATGCTGGCAGCGAGAGCAGGGCTGGCACAGCCCGGCTGTGGCTCTGCCTCCCCTTCTGCTTCCGTGGGAGGTCACAAGGGACGGGGCTGAGCCGCTGCACGGCCCCAAAAAAAATACCCCACACAAGGGACGGGGCTGAGCCGCTGCACGGCCCCAGAAAACACCCACCTGAAAAAATACCCCGCCAGCACCACGAAGATGATCACCACCAGCACCAGGATCAGCAGCGACGTCAGCAGCTCCTTGTGCAGGCTGTTCTCCTCGGTGGAGTCTGGGGATGGAAGGCAGGGAATGGGGAATGTTGGATTTCTTGATCCGGCACAGAAACTCTGCCGGCTGCGACGGAAATTCTACCTCGGCTTACTAAAAGCATCAGAATGACTTGACACGGGCAAAGCTCAAATTGAAACTTCAATTTTTTTACTTTTCTGGTTTTTCCTCCCTTCCAAAAGCATAACCATAAAAGCATCAAAATTACTTGACACGGGCAAAGCTCAAATTGAAACTTCAATTTTTTATTTTACTTTTCTGGTTTTCCCTCCCTTCCAAAAGCATAACCATAAAAGCATCAAAATTACTTGACACGGGCAAAGCTCAAATTGAAACTTCAATTTATTTTTCTGGTTTTTCCCTCCTTTTGAAAGCATAACCAAACTCCTGCTGCAGAGAAAATCAAGGGTTTTTTTTTTTTTTTTGGAATGGCTGGTTAAGCAAACAATTCAGAGGAAGCTGAATGGGTATTAAGCTGAATTTGAAGGCCATGAAAAGGTTTGCTGCAGTGCCCTTTTGCACATCAGCTGCTTCTCACCCAGACAGAAACCACCCAAAAATGCCACCTTTCACAGAGATTTGATTCACTTATATCCTATATAAATATAAGGACAAGCGGGAATAATGACATTTTTCTCAGAATGGAGATTAAAGAACAGTTTTGCTCCATCTGGTACAAACCCTGAGTTTCCCCCTTCTGCTCAGTGTTTCATGGATGTGTCTCTTTACCTTTCACTTTCATTATGCTTCTGCAACCTTTTAGTTCTACTGAATAATTCAGTATAGAACAGCTTAAAATCATTAAAAACCCAACATGTTTTATTTAAGGAAGCCAAACTCCCAGCCTGAACCTCCAGCAAGCAAAACACAACCCTACAACCACTCTTCCAAAATTAAGGCAATTTCTGTTGCTGCTTGTATTTCGGATTTTTTGTTCCCTTTTAAACTACATTTACACACTTCTAATGAGGTTTTTTTACCATTCCTCCAGTGGTCTGTGAGAGCTGACAGATGGAAGGGTTAGATGGGATGCTGGGAAGGAATTTTTGGCTGGGAGGGTGGGGAGGAGCTGGGCTGGAATTCCCAGAGAAGCTGTGGTGCCCCTGGATCCCTGGCAGTGTCCAAGGCCAGGCTGGACATTGGGGCTTGGAGCAGCCTGGGACAGTGGGAGGTGTCCCTGCCATGGCTGGGGTGGCACTGGATGAGATTTAAGGTCCTTCCATCCCAAACCATTCTGGGATTCAATAAAATATTTCAGAGTAGGTAACACCTGCAATAAATCCAAGAGGAGTCATATGGATCAACCAACTACCCAGAACTGATGGCTGCAAAACCATCGGGTTTTTGGCAGCAGCTGGGAACTCTCTGGGTGCTCAACCAGGCTGTGATGACTCAAGAAAAAAAACCCTTTAAAAGCTCAGGTGAGCTCAGGACATGCAGGGCAAAAAGGTATCGTAAGTCAACATCATAACCCAAAGACAGGGAAAGCAATAAAATGCACGAGAGATGACATTTAAGTGGTGTATAAAGATAAAAGTGACAGGCATGACAAAACTGTAATCAGAAGCCACGGCTTGGCAGGGTTTCAGGAAATCACTCTGGGAAGGAGTGTCTGGATGCAGATGAATCACCACCCAACACTTGCCGCGTGGTGTTTTGCAACTCCGTCTGGAGCCCGAGGGCTGACAGGGAAACAAACACCCAAAATCCCTATTTTTGTCCCTCACAGACAACATGGAGCCACTTCAGCCCGCTTTTGGAGCTCAGAAATGTCAGCCTGAGGATCTCGGGGTCCTGCAGGATTTGGTTCTCGCTGGCTCTGTGACAAGCACCATGACATGAGGGGAGGAGAACAACAAGGCTGCATCACAAGGGAATAAAAACTTCCCTCAGGCAATCCTGCAAGAACAAGAATCCCCCATCTCTTCCTTTCCCAGAACTGCTGCACCATTGCTGGGGTGTCTTTGGAGAAGTGATTCCCAGACAAGCACTGAAAGCTCAGTCCAAGCCAGAAGAAGTTGAACCTCCTGCTGAACTACAGTCCTCATCTCTTCAGTCAAGGGCTGATACCATTCTCTGCCCCAAGATCTCACCTCTCCTCCTAACCATTTCACAAGGAAATTACGGCAAAATCCACAAAAAGTCCCTTTTTCTTTGTACCTGAGCACATCTCTTCCCAAATCCTTGCAGTCACTTTCCAGTGGCTTTGCCCTTGCAGAGCTGTGAGTGAGGCACAGTTTGGTTTCATTTTTTACCTGTATTTTGCTTTGATATTACCAAATTTCTAAATGTAGCCCCAAATTTGCATGAGAAGGTTAAAACTGAGCTTAGGCCATTGCAGACTCAGGGGATCAAACATCTCTGGCCAACACAGCTGTCTCCAGACCAAGGGGGTTTTAAGGGGACACTGAAACAAAGACCTGAAATAATTCTTTAATCACTGCTGCTTCAAAAATTGATGACTGAAACATGGGAGTAAATACTTATGCACAGGTCTGATCTTCTTTTCAAAAAACAGAGATATCACAGCCAAATGTCCAACAGGAGCTATGACAAAACCCACACTCAGGCTATTTTTGGAAGAGAAAACCCCAACCCTGCCATGCCTTGGCTGCAGGAAGGAAGCAGCTAATGGGCAGCTGATAACCAGGAGATTTGTTTGTTTGGTTCATGTGAAGCACAAACCCCAAATCAGAGAAAAGTATTAAATAAAGGAAGGGCACAGGAGAAAAGACAGGTAGGGGAGGGAAAGCAGCACCCACAGGCAGCAGCAAACAGGAGGCAAAGAGCAGAAACGGCAAGTTTAACATCTCAGAGCTGAATCCCACTCAGGCACAGGCAGCACAGCCCAGCTGGCACTGCAGTCACAGAATCCCTGAGCAGTCTGGGCTGGAGGGACCTTTAAATGTCACCCAGTCCAACCCCCCATCCCAAACCACCCATTACTGAAGTTCTGCTTTTCAAACTCATTCTTGGAATTGAGTACCTACCAGCAGAGCATCCCTCTGGCATTTAAATACCAAGCAGAGTGAGCCAGGTTCCTTCTTCCTAACTCAGTTTTCTGACACTGCCTCGTTTTTTCCATGAAACAACCACGAGTCTGGCAAGGAAGTCCCACCTCTGGCTGGTACAGAATCCCAGAATGGTTTGGGATGGGAGGGACCTTAAAAATCACCCAGTGCCACCCTGCCATGGCAGGGACACCTTCCACTGTCCCAGGCTGCTCCAAGCCCCAATGTCCAGCCTGGCCTTGGGCACTGCCAGGGATCCAGGGGCACCACAGCTTCTCTGGGAATTCCATCCCAGGGCCTGCCCATCCTCACAGCCAAAAATTCCTTCCCAACATCCAATATAAATCTACCCATTTCCAGCTTAAAGCCATTCCCTGTGTCCTGTCCCTCCATCCCTTGTCCCCAGTCCCTCTCCAGCTCTCCTGGAGCTCCCTCAGGCTCTGAAGGTCACCCCAAAGCTTCTCTTGCCCAAGCTGAACATCTGAGCTGCTCCATCTCGTTGAATATTTTGGTTCCTCCTTACCAGCTCCAGGTCCTTGCTGTGCTCAGACCCCAGAGCTGCACACACTGTCCTGGCTGGGGTCTCTCCAGGGTGGGGCAGAGAGAGGAATAATCTTATTTTCAGACTCCCACCGACTTGTGGAAGTTCAACCAGCACTAAGCAGGACTCCCAAAGCTGCCCCATCTCCTGCTTTTCAACCTGCAGCTCCTCTGATAAATCCCTTCCCTCTGAAAGTTCCAACATCAGCGGTGGAAAGGAATCGTAAGGATTAGAAAGTACAAACCCCATGAACACTCCTGGAGTAAATACCAGAGGAATGTAAACATTGGGAAAGGGATTTAGAGGTTTACAGCTGCAACTCCCAGGCTGCTTTCACATTTCAGCCACTCAACAAGTAAAACTACAAGAGGAAGTAAAACAACCCAGGCTATGATTAATGCTGGGGAACTTACAAATATTTGAATTAGCAGGAGTTATGGGAATGTCGTGGACAATATCATGAATAAACAGCCTGTGACAAGTATCTGAGAGCATTAAGTTGTAGCTACTGGAAATATACATTTATTTATGCAAATCCTAATAAATATTGGCTTGGAAGGCAAAACTAGATGGTTCCTTCCAACTCAAACCACTCTGTGGTTGGATGGTTTAGATTTATTTAATACAGCTGAGTATTTTGAGTAAACCTCAGGGCAACTTCCCAGTGAATGGCAGTGCAATAAACCCCAGAATATTCTCATTTTCTGAAAGGGAAATTTCAAGGTAGCAATTTCATGGCAGCAATTTCATGGTGCTCTTGTAGGAAGTAAAATGGCAGCAGTGCTAAAAATCAACCAGACAAGGTAATCACGTTTTAAATAAGAATAAAGCTGACATTGTAATTCAGCAAATCTTTGAAAAAATCAAGTCAGCTCAAATAATGACATGAAATCCTTTATACCTATTCCTTTCAGAATCAAAAGCATCTTATCTTTTGGGATCACTCACCAAATTAGCATGCAAAAGGAAAGCTGGATTTTTTTTTAGGATCTTTTAGTTCTTTCCATAGTCTGTTAAATGGAGTTTTTTTTAATGCTTCAATCAAAAATCTTTATTTTTGCATTTAAAAATACCGTGTTAGTCCAAAGGCTATCAAATTTATTAGATAATCCCATTATCCTGGAACTCTTTCTGCAGCAATGTATTTTCAGGGTGCACCTCCTTGTCTGTCACACAAAACCCTTCCTCACTGCAAAGTCAGGAAGGTTTTGATACTCAGGAAAAACAGTTTAGTCACACCAATCATTTCTGAATCGTATCGCTGAAATTAAGATTTAATTAAAATAGGGATGATCAGATTACTCTTATCCACATTATCATACTTAAATTCAACACAATTTCGAATTAAGCTCTGAAGATGAACAGCACTGATGGCAAAACTCCCTTTTATAACTCACATTATTAAAATTCTGGGAAGTGACAAAACCAACAAGTCACTTCCCCTTCTCAATTCCCATATCCTTCCATATTCAGACCAATATCAGGAACTTGTTTTTCTGCTGCTCCAGGTGCCACACAAGAAGCAGAGCCCAACAAGCTTCAGCAAACCCATTAATTGGCAAATTTACACTTGGCTAAAGCTTCATTTCTATTAATAATCTGGTTCCTCTGAGAGCACTGAGCACAGCCACACTCGGATTGGCACTGCTGATGGTGAGGCTCTTCTTCCCCAACCTCCACTTCCCCTTCTGAGCTCTGAGAGCCCAGAGGAGCTGCAGCCACCCTGCCCCGGGCTGGTGGAGAGGGGAAATGCCTCACACCCAAATCAGCATCCCATCTTTGGGTGGGAAAGAGCCTCAGAGATGATTCTGTCCCACCCCAGCCATTGCAGGGACATTTCCACTGTCCCAGGCTGCTCCAACCCCAATGTCCAGCCTGGCCTTGGACACTGCCAGGGATCCAGGGGCACCACAGCTTCTCTGGGCACCCTGTGCCTGCCCACCCTCAATTTCACCCCAATATTCCATCTAAACCTTCCCTCTTTCCATTTGAACTACCACAGCCAAGAACCAGAACAACCCAAGGCGCCACGAGCCAAGCCTGGCACTGGATTCCTGCCTGGCTCTCCTTCCGCAGGGCTGTAAAGTTCCCAGGCAGATTAAAAGCAAATAAAGCACAAAATCAGCCTTCTGTAAAACCCTGGGTGTCAACAGCAGTCCCTGATGCTTATCAGGACCTTGTCACCCTGTTTATATGGGACAGCAGCAGCTTTACCTCCCTGCTTTGGGACCTCAAAGATTATCCCAATCCACCCCTGCAGGGCAGGGACATTTCCACTGTCCCAGGCTGCTCCAAGCCCTGTCCAGCCTGGCCTTGGGCACTTCCTCAAAAACCCTAATTCCCTTGAACCAGCCCCCTCCCCAGGACTGTCACGTGTTGGGATGTGGTTGAGGGAGGTTTGAAGAGGAAGAAATTCTGCAAACAGAACTGAGGATGAATTAAAGGTGCTGTAGTGGCCCAGCGAGGAGGGGATTGTTCTGAGCTCCTGGAACAACACTCTCCTATTTTTCACCTGACAGGACCTTCCTGCACTTCACCCCTGCTTGCATCTTGCCACTAGAAAACACAGAACTCTTGTAAAGGTTCCTTGTGGCGCTTAAATCTATCCTCCTGCTGTCTAATGAAAATTTTCTTCGTATGATCTGTGTCCACATCCCACCAATCCCCAGTGCCATGGAGACCTGGCAGCCCAGCAGAGCCACCCTGTGCTCCTGCAGCTCCCCAAAGCTGGGCTGTGCTTTCCCCACCCATGGCAAAGAGAAAGTGAAACCCCAACCCCAGCCACGTGCAGCCCCAGCACAGAGGGCACCACCAGAATGGTGTCAGCGGGGTCAAAGTCCTGCAAAAACATCCCACAAACAGCAGGGAAAGCTCCCTGAAATCCCTTTCCATGCCCATCCCAACAATCAGGTCCTTACTGGTGGCTGTGGTTGTTTTGGGCAGTTCAGTTCCATTGGGTGGCAGAGCTTGAGCTGAGAGAAAACTAACACAGAGCAGCAGCAGCGAGCAGGAATGTTCCATCCTGGACCTGAAACAAAGCAAGGCAGAAGATTTCCAGGTCAAATCAATATTATGCGTTTTTTCCTCGTGGTAGGACGAAGCTAAAAGAAAAAAAGGAGTATTTGCTTTACATTTAAATTTATTTCAACCTTGTTTGATACCATTGTCTTCTCGCTGAGTTTGGATGGAGAAGGAAAATGCCACTTGTGCACACTGGAAATTCACTGAGGATGTTTTATAGCCCAGAACAGAATGGAAACACTGCTCAAAGACAACAGCAGAAACCAGGGCAAAAATGCTCCATCCATAAAAAAAGGGCATCTGAGGACACTGAGGAAACGAGCCTGCCAGTCATTCCCAGAGGTAAGAAAAGTCGTAATAAAGATGAAACGTTTTTACCACCAAGCAGACCAGTAATACCAGAAAGTTTAAAGTGCCTTTAAAACACACTTTTCAGAGTTTCCTAATCCCACCTGAGTCCTTCATCCACAGATAAAGCTCTCCATGGATGAATTCCTTGGGGGAAGGTGTGCCACAGCTGAGTCTGCTCTCCAAACACAGAATTTTGGGGTTTGTGAGACCAGAAAATCATTTCCAGTGTGAAGGAAGTTCCAGGAAAGGTGGGATGAGAATGTGCTGTCCTTAATTCAGGGAAATTCATAGATGCAGATAAACAATCAGGTCTAGAAATACTCCAATCCCTCTAAATCGAGGTGGAAAATAGCTGTTGTTCCTAATTTGTTGTGTATTTATCCACTCCCTAATGAACAGATTAATTAGGAGAGGCTGACAATCTCAGCCTTTAGCCAGTCCTGCTTGATTTAGAAATATTTTCACACAACCTTTTTACTTTCTGCCTCCCACAAATGGCAGGATTTATCCAGATGGTGGCTCTGCAGCCACTGCTAAAATGAGATATCCCTGGAAAATGATTTCCCTGGAAATGCTGCACAGCAGAGCTCCCTCTTTCAGGGTAATACATTGAATTTAACAGCACAATTTCCACAGGGTATTACACAGTCCTGCCTACCAGCCCACTGAAAAACCCAGGAACTCAGTAGTCATTAGAATAACCATTAGAAAATCCTTCCTTTCCATGTAAAGTGGGATAATCCACCAGAAATAATCCCTGGGTAAGCTCAAATATTGAAAAATCTCCCATAACAACAACTTTCACACACCACCTTTCCGCCACTCTCACAGCTGTTAACTCAGAAGGGAAATATTCCCAGTTATTCCCAGCCTCTCCAAAGCCTTGTCCTACACCCAGGAGTGAATTCAAACTCAGCACACATCTGGTGGATAAACAGTTTGGAAGCTCAGTGATTTTTTTTTTCCTCTAATATAAAAACAATACTTTATTTCTCTAATATAAAACCAAGGATAAAAAAGGATTATTAGCATCAAACTTTATTTTCCTAATTTTTTTCCCAGCCCAGCTTCCTGCTAATTCACTCCTTCAATTCCTCCTCCTACTATTTATAATTTAAGCAGACTAAATGTCTTACTATCTAATCCCATTCTTGGGATTTTGCAATCCCATTCTTCCCCCAATCCCATTGTTGGGATTAGATGATGAATTGTGTTTAATGCCTCCCTGCAAACTGCGCCTGCATCACATTCAGCGTTACATAAATGTCCCAAATTAACAATTTATAATTATATTTATAATTACAAAGCTCGGGATGCGCAGCAGCACTTCATGGGAACTGCAGGGAAGGGAAAGGAAGGAGGAGGATTTGGAAATGTGGAATAAAGGCAGAATAAAAGTGGAATTAACAGGGGAGAGGTGCTGAATGCTGAGACACTTTCCACCCTCAGCAAAGGCTGCTGAAATCCCCTGGAATTTTGGGTAATCAATCCTGCCAGTGGCTGATTTTCCAAGGCAGCGTTGAGTTCGCTCTCTCATCCTTCAAATACATCCAGCTCTTTAAAAAAAAAAAAATCCACAGAATAATTGAAGTTGCTGGAAGGTTTCCAGGAGAGCAGAAAGCGAAAGGAACATCGGTGCTTCTCTCCAAATCCCTGTCAGGAGGGTTTTCCAGATGCCAATTCCCTGCCAGTCCTCTGGAATCTGTTCTCTGGGATGAGATCAAGGGAGGCTGAACACACTGGGATGTCCCACAGTTTATCAGAAATAAACATGGAGACAACGATTGTGCAAATTCTGGGATCTCATTTCTGCCCAGAGCCTTTTGTGTTTCTACTTCCTAAAGAGAGGAGCAGGAAAACTGCAGGGAAATGCAGGAAATCTGCAGGGAAATGCAGGAAAACTCCAGGGAAATGCAGGAAATCTCCAGGGAAATGCAGGAAATCTCCAGGGAAATGCAGGAAATCTCCAGGGAAATGCAGGAAAACTCCCAGGGAAATGCAGGAAATCTCCCAGGAAATGCAGGAAAACTGGAAGGAAATGCAGGAAAAGTGGAAGGAAATGCAGGAAAACTGGAAGGAAATGCAGGAAAACTCAAAAAAAAAAGCAGGAGCTGCAGCACAGGTAGATGCAAAGCACTGGGCTCAGCACTAAATAAACCAAGTAGAGAACCATGGAATTGTTGAGGTTCCAATGCTTTGGAATCAAAATAATTGTTGAGGTCATTTAAGATCATTAAATCCAAATATTCCCCAGCACTGCAGCCACCACTGCCCCATGTCCCCAAGTGCCACATCCAAAAAGGCTTTAAACCCCTCCAGGGATGGGGACTCCACCACTGCTCTGGGCAGCCTGTTCAACCCTTTCCATGAAAAAACTCTCCCTAATTTCCAGTTTAAACCTCCCTGGAACAACTTGAGGCCATTTCCTCTCACCCTGTCCCTTCTTGTCACACTGGGGAGCACGGGGAGGTGACCAAGCTGCAATCCCATAAAAACACTTTATATTTCTATTTAAGGCCTTCACTCACAGGCCTGCCACAATCTCATTTTTTGAAACAAAACCTCACTGCTGCAGGCACAGCAGCATTTCCCACATCTTCCTTTCTCACAAAGGCGCAATGTCATGATACAGCCTGGTAAAACAAGGAGGAAAAAATAGCAACAACTCTCCTGAGAGAACAGCAGGGCTGAACGAGGAAGGACAAGCACGTGCTGCAAAAGCAGCCTCTTGTTGATAAAAGTGGGAAGGAAAAGATCCAGGGAGAGACAAACTGTTCTTATTACACATCTCTGCTGTAGGGCAACTGCTGGAGAAAGAGATGGGAACTGCCTTTAGAAGCACACAGGGATACAGTGCATTATCGACTTACATCCTACTGCATCCTGACTTTATTCCCTGGATATGCACAGGGTGGCCTCTGCTCCAGAGAAATAGCAAAGGGACAAGAGGAATGGGCTCAAGCTGATCCAGGGAGGCTCAGGGTGGATATCAGCAGGAATTTCTCCATGGAAAGGGAGGTCAGGCCTTGACAGGAGCTGCCCAGGGAGGTTTGGAGTTCCCATCCCTGCAGGTTCCCAAGGAATTCCTGGATGTGGCACTCGGAGCTCTGGGATGGGGACAAGGTGGGCATCAGGCACAGGCTGGACCTGATGGTCTGGGAGGGCTTTTCTAATCTCAGTGATTCCATGAGTCTATTCTGGATGGACTGATTTTTATTTTTGTAGTTTATTATTACTCCAGGACACCTTCCACTGTCCCAGGCTGCTCCAAGCCCCATCCAGCCTGGCCTTGGACACTGCCAGGGATCCAGGGGCAGCACAGCCTCTCTGTGCAAGGAGGAAAAGCAGCTGGAAGGTAAATGCAATTCCAGACGGATCAGCTGAGGAACTGGGACATCCTGGGACACCTCTGGACAGCTCTTCCCAGGATTGCTGCTCCTCACACAACCCAAGGAGGCATCACGAGGACAGCCCAGCTCCCCAAAACGTGAATAAATGGCATTATTTCCAGGGATTAATGGATTACCACACATGGCTAATTTCTATTTCGGCCGCAGAACCGAATCCTCATCTGACCTGACAGCTCAAGAGTAAAACCTGGGCTTTGAGAAAATAGGCCAACAAAACCTCCCTGGTGCCACGTGGCTCTGCTACAGACCTGGAGTCCTTTCCTTTTCCCAAGGATGCACCAGCTGCTTCAGAGCAGGATAAACTGATATTCATCCCTGCATCCTCCCAAAGCAGGAAAACATCAGTGAAACACCCCAGGTAACACAGAGGAGAGTGGAGAGCCTGCTGGGATTTGTGTTTTTCTCTCAGGCTTTTGAATGCTGGAGCTCAGGTCATGCCCCAGACTCTCAGAGCTATAAAAGTCACATTTGCAAGGATAAGCACCATCAATTCAGGAAACAGAATTAAAAATGAGAGACATGAAAACATCGTCACTGTAGGATGACAAAGCCATTGGCCACACCAAGAGCAAGCATCTACCCCAGAAGTTTGATAGATAATAATTAAAAAAAAAAAGAGAAATCCCCAAAAGGGAATGAGAGGACACAGCCACCCTCTCCCCTTGCTCTGCCTCTTCTTTTGCTCTTCCTGCTTCTCACCCATGAACCCCAACACACTGCTGGTCCCTGGAAAGATTCCCAGAGAAGCTGTGGCTCCCCTGGATCCCTGGCAGTGTCCAAGGCCAGGCTGGACACTGGGGCTTGGAGCAGCCTGGGACAGTGGAAGGTGTCCCTGCCATGGCACTGGATGGGTTTAAGGTCCCTTCCATCCCAAACCATTGTGGGATTCCCTGGAGGAATCCCAAGCCCCAGTGCCTGTTTCTCCCCTACCTGGGCAGGTGAGTCGGCAGGGCAGCTCCTTCCTGGCTGCAATCCCAGGAGCTGCTCTCACTTCCAGGGGGGTTGATTGCTGCTATTTTCTTTTTCCTCAAGCTCTGGCTCCAGGCAAGCCAGGGACTGTGCTGAGCCATCCCAGGCGGTGCCAGGTTATCCTTTAACTGGAATTGCTCTCCCCTGACCCCGTTCTTGGCTGGGGCTTTATTGCACCATTATGTCATCAGAGTAAGCAATCAATGCCGCAGAATTCCCAAGAAAACTGTCCCGCTGAATTGCTTGTTTACAAAATAACTGGGAAGAGAAGTGCTCCTCCCTTTTCCAAACCAACAGGAAAGACTCACATCAAGATGGAATCATGGAATCCCAGGATGGTTTGGGTTGGAAGGGACCTGAAAGCTCATCCCATCCCACCCCTGCCATGGCAGGGACACCTCCCACTGTCCCAGGCTGCTCAGAATTCCTCTTCTTCAGGGTAACAATTCCAGAAGATCGCATTAAACCCCAAATCCAATTCCCAGAAGTTTGATCAGGTCCCATGTTTTGCCCTACTTTAACATTCGGGAGCTTTAAATAAACCACACATTGAGTTTTCATTTTCTTTCATTTGAATCCTAATTCCTCCTCAGAGCCTCAGGATGTCCTAAACTCCAGAGGAAAAAAAGAAAATGGAGTTGAGATATTTGTGGAGATATTTGTGGAGACGTTCAGTGCAGCCCAGCAAGAAACTCAGGAAAAGACCTCTCCACTTGGGAAATATTCCTCAAAATTCAGCCACATGATAAATTAGAAAACACTCTGTGATGAACATTAAATGTCACCATAAACCCCATGATTTTTAATGGGGTTACTGTACATATAAAATACATAAATATATATACTGGGTTCACTCTTGGGGTTACTGTACATCTAAAAACCAGGCAAGCTTTGTTTCCAACCCCTTCAGAAATAACAAGGGAATTTAAGGGATAAGTATTAAGGGATAAGTAAAATTAATAAGTATTATTAATTTTATAATAAACTATAATTTAAATGCCCACAAAATTATATCTGACTGTAAAAACTCCTCATATATTCTATACAAATACCCTCAGTAAAGATCATTTAAAAGAGATGGCAATAATTTGATTAAAAAATTACAAATCAGAATAATCATTTACACGTAAGAGACCGAGCGAGGCAAAGCACCAATTAACTGAATAAAATCAATTTCCATTTGGAATAATCAAGCTTGATAGACTGTCTTACTCATTCAGTCACTTTGTGTCTAATTCAGGTGGACAAATTATTATATTTGCTTTGATTTCTGTGGAAGAGGAGGTCAGCACATGTGGCAAATCCAGCATTTGTTTTTTAAAAAATGATGTTTAAAGAGAAACACCTGAATACAGACACGAATTACCACCTTTGTAACACTCATTTTTCAATTCCACCCGGTTCAGCTGGTTCTGAGTGTCTTTCCCAGCACTCCAAACGCAGCCTATCAGGGAGAACACGAATTCCAATCCATTTCAATTAGCACGGCTGGGATCTCCTGGGAATACAAATCACGGCAGCAGGTGAAGCACTGCACTCCCAGGGCTGCTGCAGCCACAGTCAGCTGACGGTGGTGACACTGGGGGTGACATGCCACCCTCACCAAGTGACATCTCCCACTTGAAGAATGGTGGGGCAATTTTCCAGTCAATGGGATTTTACAGATGCAGCCAGGGCTGGATGGGCTGAGCCAGAGGAATGGGTTGGAGCTTAAAAGGTTCCTTCCAACCCCAATTATTCTGTGAACACCAGGAGGCAGCAGCACTGAGTGTGACCAGCATCCTTTTTCTTCTATTTCCTTGTACTCCTTAGCACTATTGCTCCTCGGGATTACTCAAAGCAGTTGTGTAGATATTCTGTGGGATAAACTGAATTAAAACCAGGATTGGCTGAGATGTTTTTAAAACAAGGAGCATAATGCAGCCTTAGTTTGGGAAAAATCCACATTGCCTGCTCATGTATTGCACTTATGGCTTATCTGCAGCCCCACAGTACTGGAAATAAAGGGAAAAAAGGAGAGATTTCCATGCTGGAGTGGCTCTGAATGAAGCAATGCAAAGGCTGGGAAGATACTGGGATGTCACATCTAAAACTACACCGGTCAGACTGGGAATATTCAAAAAACTCAATCAAAAATCATGGAGACTTCCAGGTTGGAAAAGCTCTCTGAGATCAAGTCCAACCATTTCCAGCACTGCCAAGGCCACCACTGCCCCTTGTCCCCAAGGGCCACAAGGTCCCCCTGATCCCCTTTTGCTCCAGGCTGAGCTCCTTTCCCAGCTCCCTCAGGAGTTCTCCAGACCTTCCCAGCTCCATTCCCTTCCCTGGACACTTTCCAGCCCCTCAATGTCCCTTTTGTCCTGAGTGGCCCAAAACTGCCTCCAGAACTCCAGTGTGACCTCCCCCGTGTCCAGCACAAGGTGACACACCAGGAAAAGAGCACACACACAAAAAAAAGAGAAGAACTACAACTTCAGAGAGAGAGAGAGAGATGAAAAATACTTTCAGACGCAAAGCTCTATTTCCACGCTGCAATAAAAGAGGTCAGGATGACTAATGCTTTCTCTCACAGATGGACATTTACCCTCAAACACTTTTTAAAGAACTCTTTAGCCGTTTTTTGCACTTTCCTGACCAGCTTTTGCAGGAAATATCCTGCAAAACTCGGCAGGGGCATTTCTGAAGTGATCACACAGTTCTCAAGTCAACACAGTGAGGACACTGTGTCACTATAATTCTTACCCTATATTATATAGAAAATAGTTTAAATATTCCAAAAAAATGTAAACAAAATCCTGCAGCTCCTTCTGTTATAAAAAACAACCCCAAACACAAAAAGTAGGTAATTTAAAGTCCCCAATCACGTATGTTTTAAAGCTTCATCCGTGTTGTGTCATGAACTGAGACTTTAATCATTAAGGAGGAAGATAAAATAACTCCTACCTAAAGCTCAGTGTAAAGTCCCATGATTTCAGTGTAATTAATTAAATGAGTCATGTTTTATTTAGGTGCTTACACAAGTGCAAGAGGATTAATTCTAAATAAAACCAATACAGCTGTAAAATGCTCATTGGAAAAAGGTCCTTGACAAGTCCCCAGGGCCAATCCCTCACCACAGGCTGGGCTTATCCCAAACTGCTCATCCCAATTTCCAGCTCTTCAGCATCCCAGAATGGTTTGGGATGGAAAGGACCTTACATCCCACGGGCTGACCTCTGTCCCCCCCCCACACCTCCTGCCCCTCACAACCTCCCAAAGCCAGGGGTGGCTCAGATCAGAATTCCAGAGGACACCCCAGTCTGGAGACAGCCAGCTCCATGGGAAAGCCAAGCTGTCCTTCCCTCATCCCAGCCCCATTCCCATCCCTGCACCCACAGTGGCTCTGGCAGCTCTGTGCCCATTCCCTGCTCATCCCAGGCAGGGCAGGAGCCTTTCCATCACCCTCTGCTGATGAGGAGAGCAAATCCACCCCTTTTCCATCTGTTCTTCACCCACCTTTGGTGCTCCCAGCAGAGCCCTGCAGGAACATTCCCTACAGGGACACAGCAGCCCAGCCATGCTCAGCCATCTCCTGAAGATCTGCACAGGAGCACAACAGCAGCAGCTCCACAACCCAGAAGTCTCTTAAAAACCACAAAATTCGTGAGAAGCTGGTTCTTCTCTTTTCAGCCCCAGCGAGAATTTCCTTGGTGGCTTTACTGCAGTGCCCAGTGGTGTCTGAGGAGCAAACTGCAGCTCGGAGGTGACAGCTCCTCACTGCAGGGACAGCCTTGCCCTGAACTGCCAGCTGAGCCCAAACCCCTCCTGGAGAGCAGGACAGCAAATCCTGCAGCTGGATGCCACCATCCCTCCACCTGCTGCCACTCCAGTGCCATCCCATGCCACCATCCCTCCAACCTCACCCTGTCCCTGTCCCTGCTCGGTGTCACACGCCAGCTGCCTGCAGGTGACACCACACACAGGGGCCATTCCCAGCCAGCTGAAAGCACAAAACCTGCTGCACAAGTATTCCCAGAGATCAAGGATGTCTCCTGAGCTCCAGGAGGAGCTGAATTAGCTGCCTGCAGGATTTAAATCCCCATATTTCCGCAGGTTCGTGTAATCAATCCCCCGAAGTGAATCTCTTGTGCGACATTTTTTCAGCAAGGACTGACTATTTTCAGTTTGTGGGGTTTTTTTTTACTTCTGCTGTGCAGTTTGGCTCGGACTTACTCCCTTTTTTTCAGGCCTCTTTCACCATTTCCTCCTCGCTGACACGCGGGGTTGCGGCAGCAGCGGGTCTGCAATGCAGGGCAGAGCACATGCAATTAAAAACTCGCTCCCAATTAGCCAAACGGCTCGGGGAGAGCAAGTGACTCCTCCTGCAGGAGCTGCTGAAGTGGGAAAGAGTTAACAGGAGGTTTCATTAGCGCTATCAGGAGGCAGCCACGCAGTTTTATATATAGCAAAGCTTCTGATGAGCGAGGAGCCAGCCCTGGCCCCCCTTCCCCAGCAGCACTGGAGGAACATCTGACTAAGCCCAGCTTTTGGAGCCTTTCAAAGAGGAGCCAATCTATTCCAAAAGTGTGGCAGAAAAGGCCTCGGCTGGTTTTGGGCTCAGGAGGTTTATAAATTGCCTGGGCTCTCACTGGTCACCCCAGCTCAGCCTGCCAATCCTCACCCTGAATCGCTGGGAATTCGAGATCAGAGCAAAAGCCTAAAAGACACTTGAAGGTTTGGAGACAGAGGGAACAACGTGCAGATAATGAGTTAGAGCCTGAAAGGGAGCAAACGTGCAGAGCTGCTCCTGTGGTCAGTGACAGGGACAGCGGGGACACAGCAGGGTGGCAGTGCTGAGTCAGCAGCAGCCCCTGGCCGCTGTCACTGTCCCCAAGGGACAAGGAAGTGGTTGTGACCCCAGAGCTGTGGTGGCAGCTGTGACACCCAACCGCGGCTGCCACCTCCGTGCTGCTGTCACTGTCACTGTCCCCAGGGCAGGCACACAGCCCAAACCCCACGGGGAGGATCAAGCCATGACAGACTGAGCTAAGACAAAGGCATTGATATGGGGAAAATGAAGGAAAAAACCACTGGATTCCTTTCTAAGCACTTGCTGTCTGCTATCAGAGCTATGGCCCAGCTATTTCACACTCCTGTTCCACATCCAAATGTGTCTATTCATTGTCCATCTAGTTTGGCCTCATTTTAGTTAAGAAAGGTCTTTGCAGCTCAATTTTGAATTATTTACAATTTCACCTGGAAGCTCAGCAAAGGACTGAGTTCATCAACACGGAGAAGGAAAAGAGACTCATCAGACTAATCAGGACACTAATCAAATAATTCAACACTGGCCAACAACAAAGCTCCAGGACCTCCTTAGAAAATCTTAGAGGAACAAACTTTTTGGAAAAAAACCACTTTGATCGGTTTTAACGTCTCATTAATATCTTTTATAATACTAAGCAACTGCCCATACCCCAAATGGATTACATTTTACTTAACAGGGATGGAGAACCTTTCAAGGCAAAGCAAAAATCTGCAGTTCCATTTTCCCAAGTTTCCAGCACCCCCTCTCCCAGCAGGCCTGTGACTGAAGTCACAAATTAGGGTCACCTTTTCCCCTGCATTGTCAGCTAATCAATCCAGGCTGCTTTTCAAGCAGGGCTCACACATAAATTAGGCCTTCTGCCATCGATTCGCACGAGAAACCCTTGAGCAGTGGAGTGAAACACCAATAAAATCTTACAATTAACTTGAGAAGTTGCCTTTGGTTCCGTCCCAGCGGCCCTTCAGCTCCTCAGCTGCAGAAAACGTTGTCCTCACACAGATGCTGCCTTGTAATGGCTCAGGATGAGTGCTTAAAATTGCTTCTTGAACACAAAAACTAATTACAGCCGAGGGGAAATACTCACAGAAGAGTTTTGTGCTGCATCATGGCCAGATGAAATGTTGTGTTTTCAGCAGCAGTTTCATTTTGGAGGGGAGAAGGGGAGGAAGGGAAAAAGCAGAAGTGTGCCCTGACTGACTCTGCAGAGCCAGAAAAGGAGAACACACAGCTGGATGTGTGAGAATTCACTCCTCTCATCGAGAGGTGCAACACAGGAAGGAAGGAAGGAAGGCAGGAAGGCAGCAGGGTTGTGGCTCTGAGTTCTCAGCACAGCAGGTTGGAAACCTTACAGGTGGATCTGCAGTCTAGCGCAGCTCTGCACTGCAGAAACCCAAACCCAAGTTTGACAGGAGTGCTCAGGCTCCGGATAAATGATGGATTGAAGTGTGCACGGGGAGCCCTGAGCAGGAAAAGTTCTTGCTTTTAAGCCTTCAGCTGCTTCCCAAGTACAGCAACACAGATTTTCAGTTGTGCAGCTGGGGAAGCAGTGATGGCACCACTGTCTCAAGGTTTCTAATTCCTCTCCTCACCTCTGCAGTGGCTCAGACCCTCCTCCAGCAGCTTCCTATGGAGCTGCCAAGGCTGAACGGGAGAAACCTTTCATGGTGAGGTGGAGAGACCCTGGCACAGGGTGCCCAGAGAAGCTGTGGGTGCCCCTGCATCCCTGGCAGTGTCCCAGGCCAGGCTGGATGGGTTTGGAGCAGATAACTTGGTGATCTCCAAGCTCTTCCCAATTTCAATGATCCCATCAGTCCAGTCCCAGCTCACTGTGGGGTGCTGGATTGGGTGACCTTTAAAAGTCCCTTCCAACCCACTCCCTGTTTCTGTGGATGCTGCTGCTCCCAGCACACACAGGCAGTGCCAGCAGGGCTGCAGCAGCTGCTCTGGAGCACAAAAAGGTTTGCCAGCACGAGGCTTTGCACATTCTCGTTCCTTTTGTCTCCTCCGCCCAGCCCGTTCCCACTCCGCCAACACACCGCACATCACCCTGAGAACGAGGGGGAGGAGAAGGAAGGAAAATCACTTTTCCCTGAAATCTGAACGAGTTTAATGATCAAACTCACCAGCACAGCCCAGCCAGTGGGTGAGACAGCAAACCTGAGCGCTTCACCCACTGCAAAGGGATGGGCAGGGAGTGCAGAGCAGCACAGCCAGCAGGGCAGTGACCTCACCTGGGCTCTGTCCCTGACTGCTCAGGCAGGTGACATCTCGTTGATAGCAGACACACACAATCTGCCCTTCCAGCTGAAATAGTGCCTTACAGACCTTATTCCTCAAGGCCTCCAGCCCAGGACCTTTCCTTTGGGAGCTTTTCTTTCAGCTCACAGTATTTTCCATGACCGTGCTCAGTCTTCTCAGCCCCTGCTGTGACCTCCACCCATGACCATGTGGAGCATCCCCACCCCGAGCTGCCAGCCAGGCAGGAGTGGCTGTCACCACGCATTCCCCACTGCCAGGATCCCCAAAAAAATCCCAGG
Source organism: Entomyzon cyanotis (assembly GCA_024500445.1). Lineage (NCBI taxonomy): Eukaryota > Metazoa > Chordata > Aves > Passeriformes > Meliphagidae > Entomyzon > Entomyzon cyanotis. The sequence goes on from JAKEPQ010001000.1 coordinate 2,036,021, forward strand.
AAATCCCCTCTCTGTGGGGCTGTTTGGGTGCAGCTCCCTCAGCTGACCCAGCTGTACCCCCACACCGACGAGAGCAGCAACCAGAATCTCCCCAAACACGAGAAAAGGCACTTTGGGGTTATTTTCAAAGCCAAAGCAAGAGGAGTTCTTGATGTTCAGACCAAGGCACGGATGGTGTGAGGTGAGCACAGGACCCTGCTCACTCTGTACATCCCAGGGAGCATCAGCTTCTAAGCAGCACGCACTGAAGTTTACAACAGCACAAAATCCATACTCTTTGTAGCCTTTTCCCCCTGCAGCTTCCACTTAGGAAATGTGTATTTATATATATGTGGATTTTTGTATGTGTCTAACTCTCTGATTTTTTATTTTTACAAAGAAACACCAGAACTCCAACCAATAAAAGCTACTCCAGAACATTTATCCTCCCCAAAGTCTCCTGAGAGCAGCAGCAGCCCCAGCAAAAAGCTTCACCACACCACAGCCACGTGCTCCTCGCGCAAACCTGGCTTTCCCAAGCCCTTCCCACTGACCAGCAGGGAAATCAAACGACTACAAAACAATTACAAAGCTAATGAAGCAAACAGTGCCAGATGTTGAACTCACGCCCCAGATAATTCCAGGCAACACCTGTTCCCTGCCTGGGGCTGTGTCCCAACAGCAGCGTGAGGAAATGTGTGCAGACAGTCCAGGGGAACATCTGTTTTTCCACGAGCTGCTGGCTGAGCATTCATCAAAAGGCTGATATTCCAATTATTCCTTTGGAATGGCTGCTCTGGGCACAGACAGCAGCAGCAGCAACTCAAGCAACAGCCTGGCCTGTGGTACAGATTTAGCACCTGCCACCAGTGCTTGCTATCCCTCTTTTCCTCTGACATTCCCAAAGTTAGCAGATATATATTTACTTCCCAGAACTAAACTTATGGCATCAACAGCACCAGCTTTAATTCTAAATCTGGCTCTGGGACATGAAATGCATCTGATTTTCTCATCCATTATTAAGTCCCAGGCATGCTAATAAGGCATTTATCTCCAAAAAAGATCATTACCCATGCGGATTTCTAGGGACAGTCGAGTTCTTTACCGCCTGGAGTCTCAGGACATAAATAGAAACTGCATTTACTATTAAAATTAAACCAGCAAGCCTGGGAGTTATTAGAAAAGTAAAAGCCAAGCCTGCAGCGTTGGGAGCCTGCATCAAATCCTGGGGATGCAGAAACTCCAACCTGCCCATAGGAACTGCAGAAAGCATCCCTGGAATTCCTGCATCCCTGGAATTCCTGCATCCCTGGAATTCCTGCTCATCCCAGCTCCAGCATCACCACAAACAGTGCTGAAAGCATTTTGACAAGCCACAAGCCCTTGGTCTGCAGGGAGAAACTCAAATCCCCCCTGAATAAACCATCTGCAACTTCTGATGCACAACACAGGATTAAGGTTTCCTGGCAGGGGGGGGATTTTTCTTTGCTCAAGTCTGGAAAAGAATTTGTATCCTAAAAAAGGAACAACTTCAACAACAAATTTAAGCCCAAGAGGAAAATGCTGGCACAGGCTGGAGAAACCACTGGATGGAAAAATGACTTTAGTGACAAGGTTTCTGCAGCACTTGGGGGAGAATAAATTCAGAACTCCCAAATTCTCTCCCTAATACAGACTGTGAGGGCAATTCTCCACTGCAACCTCCTCTGGAGGACTGCACTGAATTTTCAATCAGTCTTGGGCTGAGAAAATTCATGAAAACTCAATAAAACACTGTTGGTCTGAGCCTCTTTCAAAGCCTGAAGACTTCTCAAACTTTAAGTTCGCCCTGGATTTGGAAAAATGGGAAGACATTGAAAGATATTGATGGAGAAAACCAAATTACTGTCACCATTTTGGAGATGAATCCTCCCTTGTTCATCGTGTTTGGGACCACATAACTAATCCAGATGGAAATACAGTAAATTATAATGGCAAAATGTCCAAAATATAGAGTGAATGGCTGGGAAACATGGTGAAAGACCATCAAAATGAGATTTTAAAAAACGCCAAACAAACAAAAACTGGAAAAAAATTACTCTCCAGTGTTTCCTGTTGCCCCAGAGAGTTTCTTGGTGTTAATTCCCAACTCTCCTCCACTCCAGCTCTGGACCTTTCCCCTCCCATGCAAACCTCACCTCTGCTGATCCAAGGTTTGTCCTCTCGAAGCTTCTGGCCTTGCAAGGCAATGATTTTCTCACAAAAAAATTAATTTTTTATTATTTTAACACAGGAAATGCCTCAAAACAAAACCGAAGGCTCCCAGTTATATTTTTTGTTCAGCTCACCACCAAGCACACCGCTGCTCTGGCCGAGTAACAGAATTATTATAATATCAGCCAGAAGCATCTAAACCACTGCAGAATTGCCTTTTTCCCCCCTGTTAAAAGGTCTCTCTGTTTTTGTGATGCTATTTGATGCAGAGATATGCCAGACATCCCATTATTTTGATGATTCCAAGAGTTTCTGAAGCAGCAGCCCATCAAGCTTTCCGTCAACAGCAGCTGAATAAAATCCTTTAATTTCCACACGGAGCCCCTGCTGAGGAAGGGAGTTGCACATCCATTCCCAGCAGAGCTACAACCATCCTCTTCAAAGACCAGGCTGGGGAAAAAGGGAATTTCCCTTTGGAATATCCACCTGAGTGGCATTTCCACGATTCTGCTCGTTGTCACAGAAAGCAGGATCAAAGGGATGGAACACATCCAGAGCCCAGAGCACGTGTAAGCTGCCATCTATTTGGATGTTATTTTAGAAATCATAACCCAAACCTAATTTTTTAGTCATTAAAAAAGCTGGGAGACCAAGGATTTTGTGCTGCCATTATCAAGGAAGACCTACCTGATCAATAAATACCAAATTACAGCATTTTAACATCTTTTTAAAATGTATTTTGAGGGCAAAGTGTCCAAGGCCAGGTTGGAGGGGCTTGGAGTGACCTGGGATGGTGGAAGGTGTTCCTGCCATGGCAGGGATGGAATGAGATGAGATTTAAGCTCCTTTCCAACCCAAACCATTCCATGATCCTGGGCAGAAAATCCAAGTTTATCATGATATCCCTGCCCATCATGAGCACTTCCACACTGAGTATCTTAAGCAAAGACTGGACCTTAAACTCTGTTAATCAGAAAAAAAAATTTCCATTCTCAACTCTAATTCCAAATATACAGATAAACTCAGAAAAATTCATTTGCCTTCAATAATTGAATTGCTCCAGTGCTGCACACTTCAGGCAGAAAAAGCATCAAGAATCACACAGATAATTCTTCCCTAATTTCTGTCTAATGTCTAATTCTTCTAATTTTTCCTTCTGAATGAAAATATAAATTTCATTACTGGAACATGATTAAACTTGGGGTTTTTTTTTTTTCCTATCTGAAAACCCAGTAATCACCACCTGAGCATCCCAGCTGTCAATGACAACAGCCTCAGGCTGTGATCTGCGGGAACTGAACAATTAGTAATTAATTAATTAGAACAAAGCTGAGTGGTAAAACACAAGCTGTATTGTCAGCTCGAGTTATTAGAGTTGCAGAAATTCGGGGTGGGACTCCTGCCATGTGAGAGCACAGCAAGCTGGTGGTTTCTTCAGCAAGTTCACTGAAAACTTCCCTTAAAAATGGGATTTTCCTTTTTTCTCCTTGAAGCGACAGGACAGAACTTCTGTCCCCAAAATTCCGCCTCTCCTCCACACCTCTGCAGGGTGACAGGCAGAGTTTCAGCCTTGCCCAGTCCTCTGCTCCTTTCCACTTGATTCTCTCCAACCAAAAAAAATTCTTCTGCCTCCAGAAGAAGCCTCTGGTCATCCCTGGGAAATGGTCACAGGGAGGAAAAGTCGATGAAACCGTTCTTTAATTTGATTTTCATCCCGAAAAATTCTTTACTAACACCCTACAGCCATGCCCTGTGTGACAACAGTGTTCTTCAAGCCTTTGAAGGAACAGGCGAGGAGAGCTGATATCCCAATTTTTGGGTGTTGGGATTGTGCAGGAAAAATGAAACATTTCCAAACACACCCATCACTGCTCTGTTCCCTTCTCCAGAGGTCTGATCCCCTGATCATCACCATTCCTCCCAAGCACAACCAGCAGCCTGGGGGCTCTCTGGGGACAGGCAGGTGACAGGAGCAGGGCAGGGAGAGGCTGGCAGGCAGCTGGAAGGGAGTTGGAGTGGAAAAAAGCTGAAATACCCACCAGAGAGTGCGTTTGCAGCCACTTTAGCGCATTAGAGATGTCACTTACAAACGTGAGAGCAGCAGAAAGCAAAAAGTCGCTGTTCACGGCGTGTAGGAATTATTGACAGCGTGGCATGAGGAAAGAAAAATGTTTCTGTGCGTGGTGCTACTGAGTCTGAAGGAAATTTGAACTGTTACAGCCAGAAAATCACCAAAGTATTAATGAAAAAATAATAAAAAGTAAGATATCAATCCAACATCAGACCTTCTCCATACCTTCACGCCAATTCACATTAAAATGTATAAACAATCAAACCAGTAATAAACTGGAACTGTGCAATAAGCACAGAATTGAGCAGGAAAAAACCACACCAATTTATCTGGCCCTGTAACCTTGGAGAGCTCCAAACCTGCCACTGATTTCGAGGACTGAGATAAAGATTAAATCCCCCCTGTGATGGAGCAGTTCTCAGATAAACATGTATTTAGGTCAATGACTTCCCCGCCTTCTCCAAAAACTGTGCCACTGACTCCAAACACAGGAAAATCTCTGTGCTGGAGCTGCTGCATCTTTGGAAAACAGAGCATTGGATCAGGGCAGGAGGGATTGAGTCCTGATGGCTCTACTAAATAACTGCATCAGGGTTTTTCTTTCTTCAGTGACATCTAAATATAAACAGCGACCTTCAATGTGGAAACAGGTTTGCTGGTCAGTGATTGGGGCTTGAAAACCATAAGGGAAATAGAATCAGAGTGGTGTGGGTTGGAGGGAGTGTTAAGGATCATTTAATTCCAGCCCCAGCCATGGCAGGGACACCTTCCACTGTCCCAGGCTGCTCCAACCTGGCCTTGGACACTGCCAGGGATCCAGGGGCACCACAGCTTCTCTGGAATTCTATCCCAGGGCCTCCCCACCCTCACAGGGAACAATTCCTTCCCAACATCCCATTTATTTATACCTTCTTTCAGTTTGAACCCATTTCTCCTTACTCTCCCACAATTCCTGATGAGAAATCTCTCCCTGACTTCCCCATATTGCCTTCAGATCCTGGAAGGTGCTGTGAGGTCTCCACACAACCTTCTCTCCTCCAGGCTGACCACAATAATCCACTGCTGCTCAAAACCACACATTTGTGCCAAAAAGGTTATGTTTGGGAGATCTGATTTGGTACCAGGGACCTCACAGCTGTGGAAATCCCACTGCACACTGATAATAGCTGTGAGATAACCTCACAACCTTCTTCAGGTTCTTTGGATAATCAGGAAAGAGCTTTCACCTATTCATCTGTTTGAGACCTCCTTCCAAAATATTGATTTGTTACCTCTTTTAGCCATGCAGTGTTTCAGCCTAGGAGGTTATGCCTCCAAAAAGTACAAAACTGTGCCAAAGGGTGCAAATTGCCTGAAATGCATCAATCTATCGACAGGAAAGCTGGGAAAAACCATCAGGAATTTTTGCATGCACACATCCAAATTTTAAATGCCAAACCACTTCTGCAAGAGCTTCTTAAAAAAAAAATATATAGGTTTAAAGCACTAATGTAGGACACAGGGCTAAAGCCAGATGTCCATAAGGTTAGCCCAGCACAGAGCAGCTTTCCCAAACCAGGTCCTACAGCAATTTCAATGAGCAGTGATATTCCTGCAGGCAGGATTCCTCCAGGAACAGGATTTATCCCATCCCACTGGGATTTTCCAGGTTCCTGCTGCTCCCTGCCCCAGTGCCCAGCCCAGGATCCCATGGGATTGGAGCAGGGCAGGAGAACAGCTTGGGAAACTTCTGCACAACCTCCAAACCTACAAATGACTTCCACTGCTGCCCACACACTCCACAGGCACACTCAGCAGCTCAGAAACTTGAGGAGAAAGAGCTTTTCTTGCCCCAAAGAAGAGGGAGAGAATGATAAATTAAATACCAGGCACTATATTTAGGAAATAAACTCTTTCCGCTGCAGTTATAATTCGCCGAGTGTCACAACATTTTGAGTTTCCTTGGAAATATTATCTGCAGGGGGAAAAAAACCACATTTAAACACGGCAAATTCTCTCTCTAGTTTACTGCTGGAGCAGAGGACAGCTCAACAACCCTTCCCAGGAAAAGGTGGCACTGGGATTTCGTGTCAGTCACTGCTGCTGCCCTGGGCTGTGCCAGCCCTGCATCCCTGACACTCCATCCACACATTTCCCAACTCCCACCTTCTGCTATTCCTAGCCCCAGTAAACTCACAGATTCTGGGTGTAGTCGCTTTATTTGCACTGAGAAAGGCAAAAAAAAAAAAAAAAAAAGATGTTTTTCTCCTCGGAGATCAGCAGAGCGAAGGCTGGAAGATGCTGAATGGCCTCCTTTGATGTGAGAGGTTTACACTTGACCTCCTGTTTTCCTTCCTGGATATTTATATCCTGTTGGCTCTGAAAGCTGAATACCAATGAGATCCACCAGCTGACCTGCTAACGTGGAGCTCAGCTCCTTCTCCTCAAACAGAGTCCATGGCACTCGGTTCGAACACTTTTTTGGGAGACAAATGACTAATTTTCAGCTTAATTTAGCTCTCTTGGCATTTGAGCAGCTAAACAGATTACTCCGAGCAAAATTTATCACTTCAGTAATTCCAACGCATCGCCTCAAAAGGCAGGGATTAGCATTTCAAAGGCACAAAATTAATCCCAAAAAATTCTTCCCTATGAGGGTGGGGAGGTCCTGAACAGGGTGACAGAGAATGACCAGGATGTCCCTGGATCCCTGGCAGTGTCCAAGGCCAGGCTGGGATGGGATTGGATTGAGATTTAAAGTCCTTTCCAACCCAAACCGTTCTGGGATTCTGTGATTCAATCCAGAGCACCAATGTTTTAACTCAACATCAAAACAAAAACCTGCAGAAGATGTCAAAACAACCCCTGGAAAAGGAGAACATCCCCGTGTCGTTTCTAAAATGCACACATGGAGCTGAAAGTAGAACTTTATGGCTCATTTCTTCCTCAAAATTAAAAACTCCTTAGAAAACAGCAGATTTTTCTATATAAATAACTGTCAAAGCACACTGTTGTGATGCCTGAACATTTGTTTCTGAGACGTTTTCAGGATTTTTATTTGTCTTCCTCCTGCTATAATCTTTAATTCCTTTTAATCAACACGAAGTACATTGTTTAGCTGAAAATAAGCCAATTTCTGCGTGGCAATAAAGCAGCATAATGCATACAAGAAAAGAAAGGCACCAATGAAAGCTGGGAAAGAGGAAAGGATCCCATTTGAAATGAGGACAAAAACTTTGATTCAGGAATATGTTGCTTTCCAAGGACAGTGAACCTGTGTGGCCATTTGGAACAGGAAGGACAATATTCCATATTCATTTGAATCACAGAGCAGCTCTGCAGCCCACACAGGGTAAATATACTAAAATTATTGACATTGGGACCACATCGAAATGGCTTCACTATATTATTTTAATTGTGAGTAAACTCAGGCAAATCTAGAAAATAGAAAAAAAAATAGAAAATAAAATCTAATTTTTTAATGGGTCTGCCAAAATACCTCAGAAATAGGAAAAAAATAGGGATTTCCTACATTCAGCATGTCCATCAACTTTAGGGAAAGGCTGGAGAATGCTGTGGAAAGCAGCCTATTGCTCCTGGCAATGGAGGAGCTAAACCTGTAATACTTTTCCCTCCTTGTTAACCGAAGGATTACAATCCCTTCCCATCCCTGTGCTTAATGCAGCTAATACAGCCAATACATATTTATTGGAATTCTCCATGCAAACCCAGCAAAGCCCTTGGAAATTGAAGCCAAAAAAGCATTAAACTGATCTTTAAGTCTCCTTCAGGGCTGTTTCAGACATGTATTTTGTAGTGTCATCACTAATGTGATAATCACAGATTCTGGGGACTCCGCTGCAAATTCAGAGAAAATTCCCAGAAATGCTCAGGATCAGCTGGAAATGTTCTGGTTTGATGGTAACTTGGGTAACTCTGGAAAAAAGTCACTTCAAACCCTGTTCATACTTTTAAATGTCCTTGGGGAATTGCTCATTCCAATGTGCCACAAACTCAGATTGCAGCCAGACTAGGACTCCCAGGGCAAGTGTGGCCAGGGAGTCTTTCCAGCTCTTAAAAAAGGGAATTGCACTGGGATGGAAACGGGAACTGCACTGGGATGGAAACGGGAATTGCACTGGGATGGAAACGGGAATTACACTGGGATGGAAACGGGAATTGCACTGGGATGTTAATGGGAATTGCACTGGGATGGAAACGGGAATTGCACTGGGATGGAAACGGGAATTGCGCTGGGATGTTAATGGGAATTGCACTGGGATGGAAACGGGAATTACACTGGGATGTTAATGGGAATTGCACTGGGATGGAAACGGGAATTACACTGGGATGGAAACGGGAATTGCACTGGGATGTTAATGGGAATTGCACTGGGATGGAAACGGGAATTGCACTGGGATGTTAATGGGAATTGCACTGGGATGGAAACGGGAATTACACTGGGATGGAAACGGGAATTGCACTGGGATGTTAATGGGAATTGCACTGGGATGGAAACGGGAATTACACTGGGATGGAAACGGGAATTGCACTGGGATGGAAACGGGAATTGCACTGGGATGTTAATGGGAATTGCACTGGGATGGAAACGGGAATTACACTGGGATGGAAACGGGAATTGCACTGGGATAGAAACGGGAATTACACTGGGATGTTAATGGGAATTGCACTGGCATGGAAATGGGAATTACACTGGGATGTTAATGGGAATTGCACTGGGATGTTAATGGGAATTGCACTGGGATGTTAATGGGAATTGCACTGGGATGGAAGTGGGAATTGCACTGGGATGGAAACGGGAATTGCACTGGGATGGAAGTGGGAATTGCACTGGGATGGAAATGGGAATTACACTGGGATGTTAATGGGAATTGCACTGGGATGGAAACGGGAATTACACTGGGATGTTAATGGGAATTGCACTGGGATGGAAACGGGAATTACACTGGGATGGAAGTGGGAATTGCACTGGGATGGAAATGGGAATTACACTGGGATGTTAATGGGAATTACACTGGCATGGAAATGGGAATTACACTGGGATGTTAATGGGAATTGCACTGGGATGTTAATGGGAATTGCACTGGGATGGAAGTGGGAATTGCACTGGGATGGAAGTGGGAATGCCAGGTTCAGCCATGCTGACTTCTGATTAAAAAATAGGTTTTAGTTCACAAAATCACTGAGGTTGGAAAAGCCATCCAAGATCATCAAATCCAACCATCCCCAGCACTGCCAAGGCCACCACTGCCCCATGTCCCCAAGTGCCACAGGGCTTTTAAATCCCTCCAGGGATGGAAACTCCACCAGTGCCATAGAGCAATGAGGATTTTTGAAAGAAGAGGTTTGAATGATCAAAAGAATGAATATTCAATACTCATTTTATCTATAAATTTATGAAAAATAACCCAACCTTTCCACTTAAAATGGCACAGGGAACTGATCTAATCCCTCTGTCAGGTGACTGTCAAGGATAAACAAACAGAAGAAAACCACCACAGGCTTCAAGAGTTAATAATGGGAGGGAAGGATGGAAGTCAGGGTTTTATTGCCAATTGCAACTTCATCACCTCCTTAGGAAAGGCAGATTAAATTAAATGGATGTAATTTAAATATCTTCCTTGAAAATAGCCTAATGCTAAGGTTACACTTACAAAAAAAAGTTCATGTGTTAGGAATTCCTGAGTCATGATTGTTCCGGATCTTCTTGAGCTCTTAGTAAAGCTTGGAAACTCTTTTTAGACACTACAGTGAAAGCAGAACTTTGCAGATCATGCAGAGGGCTAAAAATATTTCAGCAAGTTCCCTCGAACTCTCAAGTGTCTGTGAGAAAAGTACCTTTCCCACAGATAAATTCACAGTATTTATAATTTATTCACAGCTCATATTGACTTCTAAACACCCCAGGTGGGAGACACCACATCAGGTCCTCAAATAAAGTATAAATGTTCTTGTAGAAGGGAAAAAAATCCCAGAATGGGATGGGTTGGGAGGGAATTAAAACTCATTTTGCCATGGCAGGGACACCTTCCACTATCCCAGGTTGCTCCAAGCCCAACCTGGCCTTGGACATTGCAGGGATGGAAAAATCCTGTATCTTTGACATGACTTCTGATGCTTTGGAAAATTTCCTTGGAGCTCTGAGGGTCTTTAATACCTAAAAAGGTTTGGGTGTGGGTTTGAATAACCACAAGGAATAATTCCCCACTTGCACAGGACTCTCTTCTTAAAATAAACTAAATTAAAAATAAGTAAAATAAATCAAACTCACGATCTAGCTTACCAGGCAAACTTGACTTTGCATGAGGAATCTGAACACATCTCTGTGATTTCTCCATTTCACACTGATGGGTTTGGCCAGGCAGAAGCCATGTGAAATAGGTGTTATTAAAATGCCATATGCACCATCATATGGTGTTTCCCTCCACAGTTCAGCTTCTGAGCTCTAGAGGAAAAGGAATGGTAATTCTATGCAAAAGAAGCTGTGACTCACCAGCACGCTGCTTTTGCAATTATCGAATTCCCCATTTTTTATTTACGTGGCTTGGAGTTAGATAAGTAGTTTTAAAGCTTCCTGATTAAAAGGAAACTAAAACCAAAACGAATTTCAGAGATTTCTGTATGAAGAAACAGAAAGAACTGATACCTCGAGGACTGGCAGAGGAGATCAATATTAAAAGAAGGGATTTCACATTGAGGAAGTGACTGGATGAATGGATACTTCTTCCAGTGTTGTAAAATACACCCCAAAACCTGTAAACTTCCCTCAAAAAATCGAAGTGTTGTGATTTTATACACACATTTCATGGGGGCTGTACACAAAACTGAGGACTGCAACAGACTTTTTTTAATCTTGCACCTAATAGCTTTATAAGTACAATTAATGCAGAATTTTTCTGTATTTTGGGGCTTAATCCTAACTATTTCTCAACGACAGATGTGGTTATTCCCACTATTCCTATCCCATTAATTTCCAGTCAGAGCTGCTCTCAGCTCAGTTTGTCCTTCATTCCCAAGAGGTGTCTGTAGGACCACAGGATTGAATTCATCAGTTCAGGCAGACATTCCACCACCTACAGTGCTTTATTCTGGAAAAATAGGTTAGGATAGGATAGGATAGGATAGGATAGGATAGGATAGGATAGGATAGGATAGGATAGGATAGGATAGGATAGGATAGGATAGGACAGGACAGGACAGGACAAGACTGGATCCCTGGCCTGTCTATATATATATCCATACATTCCCCCACTATTTACAAATTATTTGCCTTTCAGAGTGTGAAATCCAAAATGAAAATCCAGCACAAACCAGTTTACATCCTGGAGTCACACCTTGTCAATAGAAAATCCACTACTAAATGAAGGAAAGTCAGACTGAGCAGTGAACTTCAGCACTTGTGATGCCAAACTTAGAATAACTCTGTGCCAAGATGTTTGCCCTTAGAACACAAAGGTGAGGGGGCTGGGCAGACAGAAAACAGAAATTACCAAAGCAAGCTGCCTCCTTCGCCTGTACTGATCACGGGGAGAAGAAAAGAGGTCACATCGATCCGGCTGAAGCTGTTCAAAGTGTGTTTTTAGGTTACCCTGCACATCAGCCTGGCTGGGTTTTGGCAGAGCCCCTGCCCTGTGCTGCTGAGCAGAGTGACTCCTGCACCTCAGAGACATCATTAAACACCAGCCAGGTAACTCAGAGTAATCAAAATAACCCAGTCATCAATTATAAATTCACCACCTAAGCAGACACTGATCACTGTCGTGGGGTGTAACGAATGGTATTGGGAAAATCCTGAAGATGCTGAAGGAGAAGGAATCCACAGCAGTGAAACAAGAACTCTGCCTGCAGACAAAGCTCCTGGGGCTGCTTCACCCCCTCCTGAATTCTCAGAGCCCACAAGAGCTGCCTGCTTTGGAACATGAAGGTTTTCCTCTGCAAGCCAAGCTGACAGCAAACATATGCTCAAGTGCTGCTGCTGCTGCACACAGCGCAGCCTGGTTACTTTGTAGTGATAAATATTAAATCATTACATATGTTAAATAAATATTTTTCAATTGTGTTACCAGAATAGCTATAGAAAAGAATATTTAATAACATAATCTTGTTAGTAAATAAATTGAGAATAAATGTTCTGATTTTTTTATTTCAGTTGTGCACAGAGTGGGTTAGAGTAAGTGCCCACATCAAAGGACATCACATGGGTATCACAGCTGCTTTTCTGAAGGAGACAAACACTGCACGAGGTTATCAGCATGAATAAACCACCTCAAGGGTCGATATTCCCTAATTTACAATGGCAAGCTCTTTTCTGACCCCACAGACTGAGAGCAAATAAAAATGAAAGGTTCTGCTTCCTCCACACCTCGTCTGCATTATTTCAACACACCTGGTACATTACTGAGCATGACATTCACCTTTCCATCCCAAGTTTTCCATCCCAAACCTTGCTGGATTACAGCTGAATACACTCAATTATTGCTGCAGCTTGAGCTGGGAAGCAGGAATGGCTGTTCCTTTATTTTCCAGCTCCATTCCAGCCCAGGCTCAGCTGGGGCTGATATTTGCTCCCATCACTTCTGTTCTAGTCAGTCTGGGCTACCAACCACTTACAGCAACCTCAGACCATTCTGTGAAGTTTAACCTGGAGAAAAACAGCAAAATTACATAAAAAAGGGAAGATTTGTGGATGAGCCATAGTACAACACAGCCAAGGAAAAGCCTCAGCCCCATCCCAGAATGGTTTGGGCAGAAGGGACCTTCAAGACCATGCAGTTCCACCTCCCCTGCCCGTGCTGCAGCTCAGAGAGAAGAGAATTTATCAAAGAAAATATTCAGCTGCTTATCATGAGTGACGGCTTCTCATCTCAACTCAAACCCTTGCCACCAGTAAACCTCAACAAGTTGACACAGAGAAAGAAACATCACAGTTTTGGGATGAGCAGAATTCACCAGAATAGTTCTAAGAGCTCAAAAACGCTGTATTTTCCATTACTGGGGGAAAAAAAAAAAAAAAAAAAAGAAGTGAAAAAACCCTCCTCAGAACAGCGTGACCCTGCTGGAGAACAGGGCTGCTGTGTTTTCCCACCGGTGCCTGGAACAGACAAAAGTGGAAGCTGATGACTAAAGGAACAGCTAAAAATACCCCAAGTAGTCTGGATCTGAGAGCTGTGTGCCCTCACTGCAATTAGCAAATTGCATATTCCGTTTCACTGACACTAATGAGTGCAAGTGAGTTCATCTACACCTCAGTTAACTCCAGGAGACGCTTCTTTGCCACAAATAATGGCACTTTTTTCCTTCCTTCTGCACAGTCCCTCCTTCTGCCTGACCCCTCGGGCAGTAAATCACTGCCTCACTTGCTTCAAATGAGGTTTGAGGCAGGAGGAGGTGAAAGAAAAGAGAAAAATGCACTTCCAGCACATGGAGAAGGAAACACTTGGACTGGATGGGAGCAGATTTTTGGGTTAATTGGGTGTATTTAAGGAAATAATTGGGTGTATTTAAGGGAAATCAGGAAGACTCATTGAAGGAAAAGTCCAGCACACCTCTAGTCCTTCTCTGGGACCTTTCCAGCTCTGAACACCACGTTGGGTCAGAGGTTTAAAGTCAGTTTGCAGCTCAGGTTGGAAGAGAAATCCCAACCTGTCCAAGAATTCCTCACAGCAGGATTAGCAGGTGGGGCCAAAAGGCTGCAGTTTGCCACTGCTGATGATTAACAAAGTCATTGGAGACCCTTCCCTACCTCTTCCCTTGATGGAGACAGGAAAGAGGTTGGGAAGGGTTGGACTTCAGTCCAAAAATGGCAATGCAGTGTTTAACCAGCTGACAATTTTAAGGATTGCATTCAAAGCAGTGAAGTAAAGGTTGGACTTCAGTCCAAAAATGGCAATGCAGAGTTTAACCAGCTGATAATTTTAAGGATTGCATTCAAAGCAGTGAAGTAAAGGCTGAAGCATCACTCAGAGGGGAGGAAGAGGAAATGGACTTAGGGTACCTAGGAAAATAGGATGAGCTATAAATCAAGAGATGAGATTTCAACCCCGAAGCACCAGAGAGGATGACACTGAGGAAGGATTGCCTGGATACCCAGGGGGAAGACACAGGGATGAGCCCAGCCCAGCCCCAAACCAGACCTCACTCTGGCATTTGCCCTTTGTCCCGTCTGCTCCTAACACACAATCAGGGAATGTCTGGGTTGGAAAGGACTTTAAAAATCATCCCAGTGCCACCCCTGCCATGGCAGGGACACCTTCCACTGTCCCAGGCTGCTCCAAACCCCAATGTCCAGCCTGGCCTTGGACACTGCCAGGGATCCAGGGCCACCACAGCTTCTCTGGGCACCCTGTGCCAGGGCCTGCCCACCCTCACAATCAACTCTCCCTTTTGCTCAGATCCTGACAGCGCTAATTAGCAGAGAAGTGTGCAAACAGATGCTAATTTGAAGCAGTTTCGCTGAGGAGAAGCAGCTTGGCAAGAGGCAGTGGCTGATGGAAAATCCAGCTATTGATTTTCCTATCGGCTCTGTCATCGCTGCTGCTGCCTACAAATAAACAACCCAGAGAATATTTGCTTTCCAATGACAGCTGGTGTCAGCATCAGTGTGCATTTGCTGTCACGCTTCCTGCGGAATAAACTGGTATTTTGCTATTTAATGCGTTTCAAAAATCATCCCTGCAACTCCTGATGGCATTGTTGTATCAAATGTACGTGGAGCTGAAATCCCTGGCACAGCGCTGAGCATCCCCAGCCAGTCCCCATTCAAATCCTTCAAAACTCTTTTCAAGACATGGCATGAAAAAGAATTGCTCCTCTTGAATGTATTTACCAAGGAACAGAAGAAAACTGGATGTGGATAACATGTGAATAACAGCACAATAATCACAGCAATAATACAGAAACATCCTCTTGGGAAATGTTTAGCACAAGTGAGTTTTGAGTGCTGCTCAGGCTATTTACAGCTCTCAAAACCCTAATTTTGGACTTCTGAGGGATTTCCATCATTATTGATTTCTCCTCCTTACTTTGCAAGTTGGATTTCTGCATGAAGGCTTGGTGGTTTTTTGAGGATAGGAATAAAAAAAAGGCAGAGTGTTTTCCCAGCAGCCTCTGCCAGCTGCCTCTAAGGCACCATAAAACCCAGAGCACAATCCCACTTGGAACCTCCTTGGAGTGAAACATAACATAGCAAAGCTGTGGATTTGACCATCACGTTTAGAGATGCTGCAATTCCATCCAGAAATATTTTTGGGTGGAAAACACCCCTTGGTGAAGTGTGGCTTGTTACCATGGGAATAATTCTTTGGACTGAGCTGCATCCTTGGACCCGAGATCAAAGAGAATTAAATTTCTATTTTGGAAATAAGAAGTGGCTTAAAAATAAAACAGAAATGCAGCATTTGTGCAGGACACGGAGTCCCAAACGTGCAGGTTTTATTTTCCCAGCTAAACCAGCAGTGAGCCAGGCCAGAGCCCACATGTCCTGCCTGGCTCCTTCTGTGCCAAGCACCAGCAGCATCCACTGAAACCCTGCCCTTGGAGAGCTCCTCCTGCTGTAAAATCAGTTGTTCTCCAGAGCGGATTGCTGCTTTTTGTTTTTAATTCAAAAGGAGCTTTTTCTCTCGCCCAGTGTTTCCTATGGCATGGAGAGCTGGCAGGGCTCTGCATCTGCCCCAGCCATCTGCCTGAGCTGCCTGGGACTGCTGGTGGCCCCAGTGCCACGCAGGAGGCACAGACAGACAGGGCTGGCAGCCACCAAGTGCCACTTGGGTCACTCGTTCCACTTCACACACCGAGGGCAGAGCGGGGCTGAGCTCTCCCAGGTAAAATGCACATTTCACACTCCAGCAGGAGCAGCAGCAGCCAGGGCACTGCAGGGATCCTGGGCATGGCTCTGTGCCCTGCCAAGGGGTCACAGGGACACTGAGGTGTCCCCAAGGCCCTGACACAACACATCCACACACAGGAGCACGGAGCTGGGCTGCTCCCAGGCTTTACACAGGGAATGTTATAAAGATGATAAATCCTCCCCTGGGAGGGTGGGGGAGGCTCAGAGAAGCTGTGGCTGCCCCTGCATCCCTGGCAGGGTCCAGGCTGGAGCACCCTGGCACAGTGGAAGATGTCCCTGTCCATGGCAGGATGTGGCACTGGGTGACCTTTAAGGTCCTTTCCAACCAAAACCTTCTGAAATTCCCTAAACGACACTTTCAGCCTCAGAGGATATGAAACCCAAGCAGCCAACCTGACTTCCTTAGAGTAACCCTTGCAGATGAAACAGCTTTCAAACAGCATCGCTGAGATCTCCAGCAGTGTCATTTATAAACACACAACCCCCAATATTTTCACTTCTTTCTCTCTGTTTTGCATTTTCACCTCACGTTTTGAGTAATTGTTTCCCACACCGTAACAAATGAATTGCTCCAAACCAAGGAAACTTTCAAAGCAGTGAGTATTTCAAGTGTCTTTCCAGCTCTTTGTGTTTCTTGGCTCCAGGGATCTTGGGGATTTTTCTGGTTCATTCTGAACCACTATCACTCCAAGCACAAATACATCTCCATATTTTTAAGCCCAAACCACAGGACCAGTTTCATAGAGACAAGTCACACAGAGGTGGATTTTAGAGTAAAAAAAAATACAAACCCAGGAGATTAAAGAAGGAGATCCTCCAAATTATATTCCCCCCAAATTATTCATATTTTGCTGTTCTACAGTCCTCCCCTAATATTTTGAATTTCTATTTAATATTCCTGGAGAGCTTATTCCAAATCAACCACTGGACAGCCTAGAGAGGTAGTTTTGATTAATTTCCAGTCCTTCAATCTAACTAGCTGAGTTACATTTCAGCAAGACCAATAATTAGACATTATTTTGATTTTCCTTTGATTTACCTCCTTTCCAGCTGACGCAGGGATGCCCAAGAGCTGCTGCCCCACAGGACCCATTTTTTCAGCTCAGGTGAGTTCTGCTGCCTGTCAGACTCGTCTCTGAGGATTTATCAGCCCAGAAAAAAGGGGGAGCTTTTTATAGAATAAATTCAGCCAGTGGGGTCCCACCCTAAGGATGGAAAACCCGATTGCTGAATATTTTGCTTGTGGCTCAAACATGTGATAAATGCTCATCCCACAGATTCAGTGGAATAACCTGAGAGGCTCTGGCTGTGTTCTAACATCCAAATTTTCCTCCTGTGACTGGAAAATTAATGTTCAGGCTGATCAATCACTGGCTGAAGCTGCAACAAAGTGAAATCCCCTCTTTAATTCACCAGAGGATCTGGCCACGTATTTGTATCCCAGGAAATACCAGAGAAAATCTACTTGGGGTACAATTAAATAAAATATTCCACAGACAGCCCTCAGTCTCATCACACCCTAATGGCAAAGACTGGGGAGGATGGAAAGGGAAGTCACAGGAATTTTTTTTTCCTGCAATTTTCCCTCTTCCCTGCAATGCTCCCTCAGCAGAATCCCACAGCTGCCGTGGGAAAACCCATGGAAAAAACCCTGGGAAACTGAGGCTCAGCTCCTTCCAGCCTCTTCAAGAGGGTTGGAACATTCTTTGCATGAAAATTGGACATTCTTTTGCAGGAAAATTCTATCAAAAATCTTATCCCCACATCTTGTGTGGGCAAACACCAAGAACAGAAATTTGGTGTTTGGAGAAGATGCACAAAGCTGAGATAGAAGAGCCCCCTGGAAAAAAAAAACAGCCAGGTCTTTATCTCCCAGCCAGAATAATTTTAATTATACTATATTTTCCAGGCTCTGGAGAACTATTTCCAGGCTCTGAGAAATTGCAAAGCTCATTTAAAGCCTCTTGGATGTAGAAAATCAAAGAAATCCCATCCTGGGAAGCCTCAGTAGATGAAGCATTTGGGGCAGGGTGGTGGGAAGAGGAGAGGTGAGAGGTCACCCATGTGCTTTGTGGGTCCAACAGCCACGAGGCCTTTCCCTCAGGCAATTCCTAATTGTGGAAAAATTGGGAAAATGGCAGATAAATGTGATGTCTCAGGAAGACTCTTGACCTCAAAGCTTCATGAGATGGAAGAGCTGAACTGATCTGCTGCCCAGAAATCGTCCTGGCAGCTGCAAACCCATGGACTGGCAGCTCTGATTTGGTGAGCTGCAAGTCAAATCTCTTCCCATCACGAGAGGAAAATGAGGATAAATCACTGGCACAGCTCTGAGCACAGTGTGCCTGGCAGAACTGCCTGCTGCAGGGAGGATTATCCAGAGATCTCAATCTCGGGAGCTACTGAGGGCTTCTCACACACTTTTCCACAAAGAAAAAAAATTTTAAAATAAAATTTAAAAAATTTTAAAATATATAAAAATTATATCTATGATATTATAATATATAATGAATATATACATATATTTATTAATAAATATTTAGTATATTTATATATTTATTATATTTATTATATAGAAATATATACATTATATATAATATCTACATCAATATATATGTAGATATATACATAATATATATTATATATCAATATATACATAATATATAATATATACATAAATATATATAAAGATATACATAATCTATATATTTATTATATATATTTATTATATAAAAATATACACATAATATATAATATATACATAAATATAATATATAAAATATATATACATCTGCAGGCAGAAAACCAGGAGGAAGCTGCAATTTCCTACCAGCTCTGCAGTGCCTGAAACTCATCCCTTCCTCGCCCATCCCATCAGGCAGCAGGCAGGAAAGCCTGCCCTGGGGCACAGGATTTTGTGCTTTCCCAGCTGAAAACATTATTTTCCAAGTCAGCTGTCTCAGAAAGCTGATCTCAGCCTGATCGGCAGCAGCAGCACCCAGGCAGTTCTGAACAGAAATCACATCCTCAATTCTCTTTATTTCCTACCCAAGAAGGAAGCTCAGGGGAACTTTTCCAGGCTGTGCTCCAGGGAACAGAGGACAGGAGGAGAGGGAACAGCCTCAGGCTGGGCCAGGGAGGTTTAAATCGGATATTAGGGAAAATTTCTTCATGGGAAGAGCTGTCCAGCCCTGGAACAGAGCCCTGAGGCAGTTGGTGGAGTCCCCATCCCTGCAGGGATTTGGATGTGGCACTTGGGGATGTGGGACAGTGCTGTGGGAATTGGTTGGGCTTCATGGGATTGCAGCTCTTTTCCAGCCTTAGCAAGTCAGGGATCCCTAAAGATCCCAGTTGTCCCATGTTCCTCTCCTGAAAGGCCATAAAAGAATCACACTCATAGTGCTGAAAAATAAATTGGATGAAATAATGGGGTTGTAACTCATTTTAGGCTGATTTTGCACTGTTTTAACTTTCTGGCCATATCACAGAACTACAGTGCATGAAGATATATATGAAATATTATCTATTTCTGGAGAGCAGAGAGCCAAACTGAATTATCACCAAAATTCACGGTCACTACACTTAGGTCAACACTAAGCATATCCTACTCTGCAAGAAAGCACTCTGAAGTAAGAACAAAACCCAAACCCACCCCAAATGGAACCACATCCTCCCAAGGGACCTTCTGTCCTCAGGTCAAGTACAAACTGTAAAGAGCTTTTGTGGGAGAAGTGAAATTAAACCACAAACATCCTAGGAAATGAACATCCCCATGTCTGAACAGAAGATCTCTGGACAACATAAAATCCTGACGAGATACCTCAAAATTTATTTTATGGGAAAATCTTTAGTGTCACCATCCACTGATCGTGGAAATTTTGCTTTCCCTCTCACACTCCCAGAGCTCTGACTCTTTCAGGGCACCAACCCAAGGCATTAACTAAAAATAAAAAGCAAACGAGATCAGCTTAAGTAGCTTCCTTAAAAAAACATATCCTATTTCACAGCAGGCTAATTAATAGAACAGAACTGATATTTTGATATCATGATTAAGAGCAGCTCATTTTGAGCATCTTTCTCACCAGCAGATCAAGGCAATTAACTGGCAATTTGCTCACTAAATGACTTCCCAAGATGTGCTACTGAGATAAGGCAAAGCCCTTTCTAAAGTGCCTTTCAGCCAGCAAAAGATGGACCTGCAGGGAGTATTTTTATAAACAGTGTACAACTCGATTTTTCAGTAGTAAAGCGAAACTTCTGCTTCGGGAGTAATGACAAAAACAAAAAAAAAATTAATTTATGTCAAACAGCAAGACACTGAGGGGTTTTCTCCTTATTTCCCAAACTGTAACCATTGTGAATAATGCTGTGATGGAGCACACATCCAAAACATCATTTTTGGAAAATATAAAAACAAAGGTTTTGACTTCATTGTGCTTTAACCAAGTGCTTTAACAGGTGAAGAGCTGAGTGCAGAAAAATCCCTTTTCCTGCCCTTAAATCTTTCTGCCCCAACACTCACTGGTTCTCACTGTGTTGGCTCCTGGACAACAGAAATAAAAGAAATTACATCCTTAAGGGGTCTGGGAAAAGGATAAACAGGGAGGTTTAAAGATACTCAGTTTGGTCAAAATGAACATTTCCTGATGAGATTCCAGAGAAGATCTCACACCACTCAATCCCAGCCAATGCAAACTGGTGAAACAGAGGAGGATGCTACAGAACTGCTGTTTTCAAATTCCTAACAGAATCTGAAATTAATCTGAGTACCTTTCCATGCAGCTTCCCAGCCTTTTCCTTCCAGGAGGATCCAGCCCTAAACACATTCCCTGTCAATACCTGATGCCTGCAGAGGTTTCTGTTCTGCACAAGGGGAATCCTCCTCTGCTCCAGGGAAAAGATCTGAACAAAATCACTGCACACAATGTTTACCTGAGACTCAACGAGGGGATGCTCAGCCATGTGTGCAAAATGCATCACCAAAACCACAAAAGCAGATGGAGTTTAAGACAGAACTGCACTGACTTGACCAAAATCGACCTATTTGTCTTTAAATTCCTAAACTTTGAGCTGTAGTGATGCTTTAACTTCACTAAGTCAAGTGCATGGGGCAGATTTCCATTAGAGGAAAATAACCCTCATCATGTTTAAGCTGAGCTCTCCCTCTGCCCTACAGTCTAAACATGGATAATTTCAACCTTAGATTCCCTCTGAACCAACAGAATTGTTTTGATTTCCCACTGTGCACCAGCAGGGTTGAAACAGAAACATAAAAGCACACCTAATTCATGAGAATTAATTGAAAATATAATTCAGTGAACGCCTGCAACCACAGGGTGTTGTAAGGCAGTGAACTCCCCCAGAACAGCACAAACCTGCTGTCACTGCTCTGTCAACACAGACTCTGAACAGAAATGCCAAACATTTGCTTGGACCATTGAGAATTATTAAAAATGATGCACAAATTAAGCAGATTGATGATAAGAAGTGTAATTTTCGAATAACGCTGTATATGACCAAGTGCAGTTGGAGTTGCACACAAGTGTGAATTCCCTTTCCTAAGTCATTCCATTTTTTGCCTATTTTGTCCTTAATTCACAACTAGCAGCAGCAAACTGCTTCACTCCATGCAGAACCTCCTGGAGAGGATCTCAGGTGACAAAATTGCTCCATGAGACACAACAGCTGAGGCTGAGAGGAGCCTTGGGGATCACCCTGCCCAACCTCCTGCTGGAAGGGGTGTGAGCTGGGGGCTCTGAGGAGAGGATGCTGCACACAACCTCACAGGAAATTTTCTTTCCCCCAGCAAACCAGTTTGCCCTCCCAGCAGCAGAATTTTGTTCCACACTTCAGGATAAAGCTTGGTTTGCTCTTCTCCATGTTCTTCCTACCCAGGCTGTACCTCACACCCTCCCATCCTCAGATTTGCCCCAGGAGGCTTCTGGATGTGTCTCAGCAGAGCATCCCTGCCCTCCAGCACAGCACAGCACTGCACATCCCAGCAGAGCCATCTGCCAGGCTGCTGAGCCAGCACTGCACCCTCAGCCAGGTCCTGCCCGGGATGCTGCTCAGGGACATTGGCTCAGCAGCATCCGCTGCAGCATGATGTGCAGAGACCTTCTGAGAAAGGAGTGGTCAGATAGAAAACCCAAATCTATCTGCACTTCAACCAGCCTTGTTTCTTTGAGCTTTTG
The DNA here is from genome assembly GCA_024500445.1 of Entomyzon cyanotis. Classification (NCBI taxonomy): domain Eukaryota; kingdom Metazoa; phylum Chordata; class Aves; order Passeriformes; family Meliphagidae; genus Entomyzon; species Entomyzon cyanotis. The sequence continues at coordinate 2,058,303 of JAKEPQ010001000.1, forward strand.
CCCTTTCTACCAGCACGGCGCCTGTCCAGGGCTGAAGGCTGATAACAGTTCTGGCCTTGGGGATTCCCTTAATCTTATCAAGATAAAAGGGGGCAAAAGGAATCCTTTTGCCATTGAGCACAAGAAATTGCTAGTAATATTAATGACTTATGAGAAGTAATTTGTATAACCACTCCTGTCCTGGGGAATGCAATGAATATTTATGAATTTTACCTATAACACTGTGTCTTTGGGGTACTGGTGTGTGTGTGTTTGGAGGAGAGAATTCCCCCCACACCCAGTGCACCGAATAAAGCAAATAGCCACTGCTCTGCCTTGGCCTCTGAAGTGTCTCCAGGCTCGACTGGGGTGAATCACTTCACTCTGCTGTCTGCCTGGGCTCAAGGAGCAGCAGCTGCTGGGCACATCTGGCTGCAGTTTGCTCCCTGCTCCAGCACAGACATCTCGTCCTGACCGCCCTTGTTGGCGGTGATAAGATGATGTTATCACAGCAAAGTCCTGAATGATCTCCTGCAAGGTCAGGGACCTGCAGAACCCTGCCAAGTTTCACTATTTACCTCACCCAAGCTTCCACAGATGTGAACTTATTTGGTAATCGTCTGCACAACAAAATAAATCATTTTTTAAGGGCCCGGGCCAACGTAAACAGGAAGAAAACACTGTGTTCAGAGGTCAGGCTCTGCATGTTTTCCATGGTTTTGATGTCCTAAGGATGTTTATTAGGATGTTTTGGATGCACACAGAATACAAAATCAGCACTGTGTTAACCAACCTCCAACCCTCCTGCTGAATCCCTAAAAAAATCCCCAGCAGAAATTGCTTCTTGATGAATATAAAAAGCCTTTCAAGGCTCAGTTATTCCGGCAGACTGCAATTGCTGCTGCTTTGACCGTTTGCCTCGAGCAGGCGAGGGAGATGAACTTGCAAATGCCACCACACCTCGGTGCAGCAGAGATGCAAACAGCTCAGCTGGGATGCTCCTGCCAGCAGTGCAATCATATCCCAAATAAGCACAAAAAGGGCTCCACAACCTGCCCTCCAAAAATAAAACACAAAATGCTCGAATCCAGTTGATTTGTGCCCCCAGAGGTTTTTCTAAGCCCCCTTTTCCACCTGAAATGGATTAATTCCATCTGCCAAAAAGGCTGCGTGTCCTGCGAGAAACATTCCAAGTGATTTTAGAACTGATCACAGCAAAGCTGATCTTGGCAATGAGCTCTGGATCAGTCTTGGGCCAGTCTTCTGTGGAAAGCTGGGCTTTATTTTAGGTTTTCCAGGAACTGTCAAGCAAATTCATCAGCATTTCATGAGTGTCTTTTAGAGGAGTAATTATGAAAATGACTTTGCTCCGTGCTCATTAAGGAACTTCCTTTCATGCACTGATGAAATGCCAACACTGAGGCACTCACTGCATCCCCAGCTTTAGATAAAGTCACAGAGGAGCTCCTGAGGACACCAAGAGGTGAAGCTGCTCCAGACCTGAGCTGGCCAAAGCCCTCCTGGGTTATCCTGGGAATCTCCTCTCCATGGAGCTCCTCCATCACCTTCAAAACACCTCAGTGCTCCAAAAACACTGCTCTGGGGAGGCTGGGAGGTGTTAGCAAGCAAAGATCATTTACAGGCACTTTCTTGTCCTGAAGCTGCACATCAGGATGTGACTGAGCAACTGCATCTCCATGGCATTTCACCATTGCTGACACCATTCCATGGGCAGCAACACCACAAATCCCATTTTCCCGGAGATCCTGATTCACTCTGACACCACAGGGTGGAAGCACCACGAAAGGGATGGAGAGCAGAGGTTTCTCCCACAGCTTTTGGGGTTTCCCTCACTGCACACTGTGGTGTTTGATGTTCCTCTGGAAAACTCATTTCATCCAAGCTCCCCAAAGCCAAATCAAGCCAGCACCACCCTCATTCCCAAGAGAATAACAACTTGTGCTGGAGTTCCACACAACTCCTTTCAGTCCTTTTCCAACATCTGTGCTGGGATGGAACAATGGAACACAGAGCTGCAACACAGATGGCTGGAAAGTCATTTCAAACACCCAACTGTTGTGGGTTTTCACCACAAAGGGCTAAAGTGGCTCTTAATAAAGCTGGGTGGGGATGGCTAATGCCAACTCCATCATCCCAACAGCTAAAAATCCCACAAGAATCACCCTGAGCAGCACAGTCCTTGGTCTCAGGTGAACACAACCCCAAACCAAGCATTTATTATTATTAACAGAGAACAGTGGTTCCATAAGATGAATTTTTCATTCTTACTCAACGTAAGAGTCCTCTAAAAATCAGGAAAAAAAAAAGACACAAAAGGCCTGTCCAGATTTACTTTCCAACAGTTTTTCTACAGCCTAACATGTTTCCACCAAACAGAAATCCACGGATTATCAAGCCAAAGTCTGCAAGCAACTTCTCACTGGAAAAAAGCCACTGAAGGAAGACTCAACCATCAGGAATCTGCTCCAGGAGAGAACACAGCAGGGAGAAGGAGGAATATCTGCCCTTAAGGGACATTTTGCCTGTCTCCAACACCAGCCTTCACCTGTCCAGTCACCTTTATGGATCACTTTGAACAGAAAATAATACTGAGACTTTATGGATTTGATGGCAGAGCAAGAGATGAGCAACAAGTTTGGGAAACAAGGGTGGAAGGAAAACGAACAAATAAACCCAGAAGTCTCAGATTGAAACACTCAAGTGTTGCTCCATCCCTGGAAATATCCAAGGTCAGGCTGGACAGGGCTTGGAGCAGCCTGGGATAGTGGAAGGTCACCCTGTCCATGCAAAGATTGGAATATTTCAGAAGTTAAACCCCAAAAAAGCCCCAAAATCCCACGCTGTGCCAAAGTGCAGAGCACAGCCCTCCTCGAAGGATCCGAGCAACCTCTGTGAACTCCTCACCAGCAGCTCCTCTGGAGCAGCAAACACTGCTGCATTCATGGGGGGAACAAAAAGGACATTATCAGAAAACACGCTGCTCACAATTCTGGTGTGACATCCTCAAAAAAGGGCATTTTGCTTCCCCAAACTTGCACGGTGACATTTCAGACACTCTGCAAGCGAGCAAAAGTTTAACATTTCAGGTGGTTTTTTTTTTTTTTGAGAGTATTTTTTCAAGGCACAACTATATTGGGAAACCAACATGTTTCTATTGGGTTTGAGGACTTTGTTCTGGTTTTCCCTCTTAAATATTGGATATTAAAAACTCATGGCAAAGTCCCTGAATTTGTATAACTGCCTGAAAGCACACGGGGAAATTCTGCCTCCAGAGCAGATTCATCCCAGAAAGTGCATTATCCATATTATTCCTTGGATTCTGTGCTGCTCCCAGGTTTATGCGTCAGTAAATAACCAACAAGAAAGAAATCACCACAAAAGTAATTTTAAATAGGGGGAAAAGCAGTATTTCTTCTCCTTAATAGTTATTGAGGAGTACACAAATAAAATATAGCACAGTCTTCTTTAGGAAAGGGTTTTCTTCATTTCTTAATATTGACATTGTATTAAGATCAGCTATTTAAAAGAAAATTAACATAACTCTATTTACAAGCTGTGCAACACTTTCCATTTTAATCCATCATTCCTTTTGGAATTTTCTGAGATAGGTGCATTTCCTTTTTGAAAAAAGAATAATAAAAAAAAAAAAAAAGTATTTACATGACCTTTTTTTTTTTTCCCCTCCCACTGAATGAGGTTGCAAAAACAAAGCCCTGGCTATTTAAATATAGTATCCAGATAAGCTATTTATGGAAGGGCAATGTTTACACTTTGGACTACAACTCATTGAGAGCAAACACGTAGAGCTTGAAAAGCTGCTCTGTAATTAGGATCTGAGGCTCTAAAACAACAAAAAAAAAAAAGGAGGGTAAAACTCTTCTTGATCCTGAACTTCCACGTGAAATCTCAGCACCACATGAATATGCATTCTGTATTTCATAGACAGCATCACAAGTTGGTGAGGTGCCTTGGGAGCTCTGAAGAAGGCACAGAATAAACGAGAATCATTTTAATTAAAAGCAAATTAAAGGGGCCTTCTAATCCAGGCAGCACCAGCAAACCCACGGGGAGTTTTTTCAGAATGAGGATCCTTGAAGTTACATTGCTCACAGCCCTCCCCAATTCCTGCTGCCTCCCCTCCCTTCTCCCCAAAGGAAACTGCACGAGAGCAGGTTTATTATGAAAATTCTGCTCCAGTTGCTAAAAAAAGCTTTTGCTCCACTTTCTCCGTGGCCAGAGGCTCTCACACCCTCGCCAAGCAAATAAAAATAAAGGGATGACAAAGGCAATGCTGCTTCTCACTGCAGGGGGAGAGGGGAGATAAGATTCCATTTGCGGCTTCTAAGAAGTCATTTCAGAGCTGATTAGGAAAAGCTGGAGTTCTCCTCCTTGCCAGGAGGATTTTGAAATGCAGCTCCAAAAAATCAACTCAATAACCACGTAGCAAAAAGTTATCACAGAAAGGACCTTTGGATTAGAGGAGTCACAAGGAAGGAGAGTATGTAGAACTAAAATAACATTATTGCAGTGATGCTTTTCACTGCTGTTCCTCCAGCAGGAGGACATTACTGGGAAAATCTCCCTGGTTTCCCTCTGCCTGTCCCCAGTTCACCATTGCCTCTCCAAGAAATTCCAGAATGAATTTGCAAACGCTACCAAAAATAAACAGGAAGCTAAACCCAGTAGTAGTGTTTATTTCTGTCTGCAAGGCATTTTAATATGTATTTATCTCCTTCACTGACTGAATTCCTCCACCAGGAGAAAAAAAAAAATACATAAAAATCCTAACCTTGAGGGAAAGAATCCAAACAACTGAACAAGAGGAACAGAAGAAAAAAAAAAAATCAGAAATGGGCAAAACGCCTGGAGAAACTCTGCTTTGATTTTGACACATGGGAATAAATGGGGAAAAAAATATTCCGCTAACCCTTCTTTTAATCAAAACATCTTCCATTTCGTGTGCAAATTTCAACAGCTGAGAAGGCATCCTACTCAATCTCCCCAAAGTGGTGTCAGCATGTTTTATGTAAATACTGCTTAACAAGGGATGTGTGTTTGCAGCAAACATTTTCGGGTTCTGCTCTAGGAGCTCTGCATCTACCTCTGGAGCAGAGAGGAGCAATTGGAATTCTGGGGAGGATAACAGATGGGCACAGAGGATGGATTTTTTTTTTTTTCCCTTTAAACAGCCGAGATGTGTTTGTTAAAGAAGAGCTTGAAGTAGTTATTTAATAAATTAACGGGAGAATAACTTGATGACTCAGCTCTGCACCAATCTGTGGCATGAAACATATTGGAAATAACTTTCAATGTCTGGAAATAAGGTTGGGGTTTGGTGACATCCTCGAGCTGAAAGGATCCTGAGACCCAGGCAGCTGCCCTGGGACAAGCAGAGATGTGTGACAAGGAGCACAGACAGGACAAGCTCCCTTCTCTCCAATGGAATATCCAGGGAAAACAACAAACTCCCATCAGAATTTGGGGTTTGGGTGATGCCAGTCCCTCTGCCCAGGGCATTGCTGGCCCTGGCACTGCCCCATCCCAGCCTCTGTGCCCCCATGGCAGAGCTCTCCTCATGGGGTGACACACTGACTCAGCTATTGGGGAGATTTTGTTATTCCTGCTTTGTTTCTTCTCTTTTGTCTCCATGTGGTGTCTTTGTGTGGTCACCACTTGCCCTGCAGCCATCTGAGCCACCCCATAACCATCTGAGCCACCCCAGAGCCACCTGAGCCACCCCACAGCCATCTAAAACCACTTCATGGCAATCCCAGAACCATCTGAGCCACCCCATAACCATCTGAACCACCCTATAGCCATCTGAACCACCTCATGGCAATCCCAGAACCATCTAAACCATGTCATAACCATCTTAAGCTGCTCCACAGCCACCTAAAAGATCCCACAGCTGCCTAAAACTCCCAACAGCTACCTCATAACCATCTAAAACACCCCACAGACACCCCATAACCATCTAAACCACCTCATGGCAATCTAAGCCACCTCATAATGATCTAAACCACCCCAGAGCCACCCAAAAGCCATCTAAAACACCCAACAGGCATCTAAAATACCCCATAAACATCTAGAACATGCCACAGCCCCACCAAAGCCATCTGAAATACCCCTCAGTCACCCCATAGCCATCTAAAACACCCCTAAACCACCCCACAGGCACAGGGGAATGTTCTTCTCACCATCACCCAGATCAGGCACAGCTCCCAGCACTGCAAAAACAACTGCAGCACGTGCAGGAATACAAACAGCACAAAACCAGCCTCCAGGATCAAAGGATTTTTGGTTGCTCTCTTGTCCCCTCTGTCCCTGAGAACTCCCTCAGCCACCCTGCACCAGTGTTTGCTGTGCCAGGCCAGGAAAATACCTGGGTTAAAAGAAATAAATTCGTGTTAAAGGGAGGAAGGCAAGAGCCCTGCAGAAGGGAACGTTTCCCTGATGGGATTTACAGCCTGCAAAAAAAATGTTCTGCATCCTCAGAGAGCAGCAGCTCAGGGGCAGGAATAAGTAGCTGGGAACAGGCAGAAAGCTATTAACAATTTCTGGAAGACGAATTCTTGTGGAAAAAGACATTGATATAACCACTGCAGCCTTCACTCAGACAGACAAAATGACACCAGCAGCACCAGTTCATGTATTTCAGCCTTTGTCTGCCTCCTCTGTTCGGTTTTTAACTTCTCCTGTCCAAAAATCTCTGTCGCATCCTGGCTCCCTGGGGGCAAAAGGGAAGATAAACAGAGCAGAAAGCCTGGGCTGAGAGAGGCAGCTCCTCAGACTGTGTTCAGTATTATTTAAGGAATATATTTTTCCATCAGAAAACCCATTCCCAGAGCGATAACATGAGGCTGGGGATGGTGATTTCTATTTTTCCTCTCCTCAGGATGTTATCAGCGTGGAGGAAAGGGAACTTCCAGATAAGCACACACAATCTCTCCTTTCTGAGGCACTGGGTTTTATCACAAGGGGTTCCTCACCATCACACACCTCAAGAGCAGGAAACATGTGAGGATCACCCTCATCTCCATCCCAGCCAGCCTCCCCTCAGTGCCAACCATTCCAGGATCCATCAGCAGATTCAAGGAGCTGTTTTGTCATTTAGTGATGTCCAGGAGATGTGACTTTCCCCCCCAGAATTGTCAATTTTCACTATAAAAATGCTGTGATGCCAAATTCACCTACACCCTTTTCTTCCTTTATTATTTAGGACTAACGTGATGTGAATAAACTGTTTCTCTGCCTTCCAACTTCACACTTTGATCCAACTGGAGAGGACTCTTCCTTGGAGAAGTGCACAGGAAGGAGGACAGCATCCTCCAGAGACTCACAGCGACGCTTCAAGGAGCAGAAATTGGTTCCAAGTGTGTTTTCTGTAACACTGAGGGGATAAATTAAAGTTATTGCCTTCAGGGAGCATTTCTTGTTTGCATTTACACGAAGTTTCCTCCATTTGAAGATTTTGGATACGTCCTGCAGGGATTTGACCTTTTTGCTGGGATGCTGCTCTCCCAAGACCTTCCTGCAGAAGGCAAAACCACGATTTGTCTAATGCTGGAGATGAAAACTCAGCCTTATATCAGTTTTTTGCTTCTTCCAGCTCCTCTTCAGTGCAAAGATCCAAAAAGAAACGGTGAATCCATTCCTCCTTAAGTCCTGGTTACTGCTGGCTCCAGGAGCACTCAGATGTTCCTGTTCCAGGGCTGGATAAACAGTCACAAATCCAGAGGCAAAACAACAGCTACCAGTGGGAAGGTGAAACCAAACAGATAAAACTCCTTACAAAAACACAAGGCTCTCACTGTTTTGAAACTGATGGTGAGGAAGGAGTTGCACAGCTCCAAGCTGAAACCCATCATGGCCATGGATACATCCTTGGAGAGCTCCAGCAGTTGCTCAGGGCTGAGGATGACCACCAGGACAGTGATTCCTGTCACCTCCCCACTGCCAGGACTTCCAGTGCATCACACACAGTTTTCCAGAGAGAAGTCCACGAATGGCAGGGATTTAAAGCCAAAAGGCAGACTGGACTCTCCTTGAGCTCTTCTGCTGCTCCAGTTGCTCTCACTCCTTAAAGAGTGAAGAGTTCTGCCCAGCTTTTGGCTCAGGCTCTGTTTTTCCATGAAGAAAACCCTCTGTGACTTGGTTGCCACTAAAAGGCTCAAATAACAGAGCCTCAGATGAACTTTTCCCTCAAAAACTGGGGGTCAGGTGTGGATTCTGCTATGAAGACACAGAGCTGGGAATCCATCAGCTTCCAAAGGCCTTGGATGCTTTTGGGCAGCAACTCTGTGCCAGAGCCTCCCCACCCTCCCAGGGAACAATTCCTTCCCAATATCCCATCCATCCCTGCCCTCTGGCAGTGGGAAGCCATTCCCTGTGTCCTGTCCCTCCATCCCTTGTCCCCAGTCCCTCTCCAGCTCTCCTGGAGTCCCTTTAGGCACTGGGCAGACCCAGCTTGGCTCCAGCCCTGGAGCAGCTCCATCACCTCCTCTGGATTTGCTCCAGCAGCTCCACATCCTTACCCATAACTGCTACATTCCCAACCCCATGAATTATTGCACACTAGAGTAAATATTTTATCCCAGGATCAGCACGAGTCTGGCTGAAATGCAGCCTTAGCTAGCTCCTGGAGGGTCCCTGTGGGCCACGGGCAAGTGAGGTCAGCTCAGCAAGAATATGCAACACCTTTGGTTCCATTTGGGATGCAGAAACATCAGGGAAGGAAAATGAAAACCAGCAGATTTTTTTTTCCTTTTAAATGCTCCCAGGAAAAATGTTATTGAAGCCATGGATGGCCAGAAGGTGTCCCCAAAGAGAGGAGCTGAAAATGAGGTGTAACAAGGTCCAGACAAAGCCCACACACACACAGGAACCACTGCTCAGCATTCCCAGCAGGAAAGCTGCTCCTTCTCCTGGAAAAACAACTCGGAAAATGCCCCAAACCAGCTCAATTAAACCCAGGCTGGAGGGAAATTCAAGTGCTTTCCTCCAGGCTGCAGGAGGGATCCCTCCCTGCTGCAGGGCATCCACGGAACACCAAACTGCACTGAAAATAAAGCTCTGGCAGGCACCTGCAGAACACATTTGCCAATATTATTCGAGGGTGAAAGGAGAAATAATTTGGATTTGGATGTCTGGATCACAAGGCTGTGATATAATTCTAGGTCCCTCTAGGATCTAGGACTTTGAAGATTCCTCATCCATTCACATCCAAGGGGAAGATCTGAAAAGGATTTTAAAGACTTGATCCTACCTGGCCAAAAGCTGCTGGACAGACACCCAAAACAGCCTCAAACACCACCAGCAGACACTCCCAAAATAAGGGAAGCTAGCTATCCATTCGGAATTTTCTTATCCTGCTCAGGGTACCAGGTCAGACATATTAAAGGGTATTTCAAAATAAAATGCAGTAGGAGAGTCCCAGAGGCCCAATAATAATATCCTTTTGCCATTGTCCTGACTTTGTTTGCTTGGAAACAAAGCTCACAGATGATTTTAGCATTCCTGAAATTTATAAACAGGGAAAGCCTTGTTTGCCCATTCTTCCTACAGAAAGCCACATCAGCAGAAATGTGTTTAATAGCTGCTTGCACGATTTGGGGAAAATGCAATGAAATGAAGAGCTCTCAAGGAATCCAGGAGCAAAGTGGGCTATGGGGATTCTGTACAGAGAAATTCCCTTTTTGGGACCCAGCAACACCAGGCATTGCTGCCATAAACACCACTCTTGCTCAACTATTTAAATTCAGCTGTAATTAAAATAAATGCTAAAAAAACCCCAAACTAAAGAAACGCACCAACGCTGCTGCCCCAACAACCCCCAAATTAATTTCACTACAACAATTACAGAAACACACCAACGCTGCTGCCCCAACAACCCCCAAATTAATTTCACTACAACAATTACAGAAACACACCAACGCTGCTGCCCCAACAACCCCCAAATTAATTTCACTACAACAACTACCAACTGCCGCTCTTTACTACCCTGATACAACCAGGATTAGATTCTCTATTTACCATGGCTTGAAGCTATTTTAAGGCGCCGCTGTTTCCCCCAATTCCTACTGCCAAACATCCCGTGTTGCAATTAAACAAGAGTTACAGCTTTTAAAGCCTCGGATCAAAGAGCAGCGCCGTGACGCAATTGTTTAGATGTTTCCAGGGAGGCTTAAAAAAAAAGCCAGAAAACACCTGGCGGTTTTAAGAGCTTCTCCTGGGAGTTCTTAAACACGGAGCTGGAAATTACACAAATGCCTCGGTGGTTTGTGAGTGTTGCTCCTTTCTGGCCCTGCAAATTAACAGAAGCTCTTTAATGCCTTGGGTAATTTATTGGTGTCTGCTCGACGGCTGCAAATCCCTAAATCCCTGCCACGCCACCAACTCTGCAAAGCCATTGCTACCTGTGGTATTTGTGTGCTGCATCTCTCTAATTATTGATTTGAGGAGCCAAAAGCAGCTTAAGAAGTTCCTCCTCTGCCTGAAATCACAATATTTAGCCATATTTACATCCCACAGATACAATCCATCAATGCATAGAATTAACATAGAATTAACACAGCATTTTTAAGACGAAATTATAATCAGAAGTCCAACACTACAAGGAATTTTTAAGCAAAGCATCATGCCCTCCTGACCTGATGAGATGAAGAGAAAAATAAACCTCACATCCATAAAACACAACCCCAAGCCCCAGACACCAAGAAGTTTTCATCACCTGCCTTTGGCTGAGAGAAGAGGGAACTTCCCTATGCTCCTGCCTTGCCCTGGACAGGATGAAACAACTCACAGCTCAACAGCCTCATTTTCCCCCTTGGGCTTTGTTGCTTCTGTCCCCGAGGAAAATTCCAGTTTTCCTGCAGGGATAAAGGTTCCTGTGAGCTCTGGAGGCAGCGCCCATGAATGGCTGCAGTGTTCAGGGCCACAGGCAGTCGTGTTCCCCAAAACAATTGGTGTTTGTGGCTCCTCCAGGCAGCAACCCACTGGGCACCAACAAAGGCCTTGTGTCACCTCTGCGAGAAAAGACTCATAGAAATAGAGTATTTTCTCCACAAATCCACCTTTTTGCTTCATATTTTCTCTAAAAGACTCCCATAGAAATACAATATTTTCTCTACAGATCCACCTTTTTGTTTCGTATTTTCTCTAAAAGACTCTCATAGAAATACAATATTTTCTCTACAGATCCACCTTTTTGCTTCGTATTTTCTCTAAAAGACTCCTATAGAAATACAGTATTTTCTCCACAGATCCACCTTTTTGTTTCATATTTTCTCTAAAAGACTCCCAAGAAATACAATATTTTCTCTACAAATCCACCTTTTTGCTTCGTATTTTCTCTAAAAGACTCCCAAGAAATACAATATTTTCTCTACAAATCCACCTTTTTGCTTCGTATTTTCTCTAAAAGACTCCCAAGAAATACAATATTTTCTCTACAAATCCACCTTTTTGCTTCGTATTTTCTCTAAAAGACTCCCAAGAAATACAGTATTTTCTCTACAAATCCACCTTTTTGCTTCATATTTTCTCTAAAAGACTCCCAAGAAATACAGTTTTTTCTCTACAAATCCACCTTTTTGCTTCATATTTTCTCTAAAAGACTCCAGAGAAATACGGTATTTTCTCTACAAATCCACGTTTTTTGTACCACATTTCCTCTAAAAAAATCCACCTTTTTTGCTTCATCCTCACACCTCGAAGCCACTCTCAATAACCACCATCAACACCCCGGCGTCTCGAAATGAAAAGCAGGTGGGAAATGAGCTTAACTCAGTGAATTCAAAAACGAGGGCAGATCTCGCTGTAAAAATCAATTTTTACGGCAAAGTCTTTTACGCTCATAAAGCTGGGCATGCAAGGTGCTCTCTGCATTCAGGCTCTGACTGTTCTGAGCAGAAATTCAAGGCAGAAATTCAGCAGCTCCACATTCTCTGCTGCACCTGGTTATGCTGGGCAGGTGAGGAGCACAGATGGGATCCTGCCAGCCCACCCTGCAATCCCTGCCCTGCAGGTGGGATTTCCATCCCCACAGACCTCAATCAATTCATGGTTCTCCTCCTCCTGCCTTTCCCAAAAGCTCTGCTCCCCAACAAAGCCACTTCCAGGGAGCTAAACAGTAACTGCTGAAGTCTCACTTTTAATCAAATCCCAAAACCCCACCTTGCTTTTTTCCCACTCAAACCATCAGTGTACTTTGTCTAACCATAGTAAAGAAATAGCACCTTAAAAATATTTTACTCTACTTTGTCTTGTTCTGTTGGCTTTGCTTGGTTTCCTTTGGTGGTAAGAATCAATTTCTGTGTATTTGTGAACACAAATGTGCGAAATGCACTTTACCCAACACTGAAACTCAACCAGTTTATCTCCCAAACTCCTTTCCCTCATCAGAGAGAGTGAATCAAACATCTTTGAATAACAACATGGCCATTTGAGATGGTTAAAGGTGTCCACAGCACTGCTGGATGGACACAAACCAGCACAAAGACATGGTTTATGCTCAGCTTTAGGAGACCAGGAGAGCTGGTAGAAGGAACTGAATTTAAGAGTTTCAAAAATATATCTAAATTCGGGGAAAAATTTTTAAAAAACGTTTTTAAAAAGGATTTGCCACACTGCTGAAAAATCATACCCAGCTGTGACTGCATTTCTGGCTGAAAAATGACCCCAGCATGGCTGTGTCCCTCCCCCAGGCCCTGGCCAGCTGGGCACAGCTCTGCAAACGCTCTCTGGCAGGACAGTTCCTTCCTCTCCTCCTTTCCCACGCTCCGGAGCTGGTTCTGATTACAGCTCCCAGTGACAGCCTGCAGAACGAGGGGAAACCTCAGGGAGGGCTTGGCCAGCCTGAAATCCCATTCCATGTACACAGGGAAAGCTGACCTGAGAGAACTGTGTTCAGCACCAACATCCTGCAGGCCACTGACTCCTGAAAGCAGGAATGCAAAACACCTCGCAGAGAAAGTTTGGAGGGTTCAGCGATTTCCCGAGGAAATTATTCAGGTTTTTTTCCTCGGAAAATTCTGGTCAGTGAGGCCAAATTTCAAGGGTAAATAGTTGGATGCAGTGCAGGAATTCTCAAGCTTCTTCAGGACAAACTGCAGCTCGAGTTCCACTTGTTAAGACAGAACAAACTATCTCAGCATCACAAGTCGTTTCTAATAGTTTAAAGTAAGCAATGCAAGTAGGTCATTATTTAAATACAGTTCCCTGTTTCCACCTTTTCCTCTCCTCTCCGCCAGAAATATTGAAGTCTCTACAACTTCCTCTCCCCCAGCTGTGCTGGGAAGCAGTGCTGGAGTGGGAGGTTTGCCTGTGCAAAACAGATTGGAATGAAGTGTTGTATCTGTGGCCTTGAGCTGTGCCCTCGGCTGAGATTTTAATTTGGGCTTTTCAACATTGATCAGCGCACGTGTAATTTGAAAGCGATTGGAAGGAGCTAGGTAGGGAGTTGGACTTGGAATTAATGAGCTTTTGACATCTGCAAACAAAATGATAACGTGAACCCATTCCAGCTCAGCCCTGTGTTGAACGGGGGAAGCATCTATCATTTCAACTTGGCTACACAAAGGCTTTGCTCTTGCAATCTGAAAGCTCTTCCACCACCATCCTGCTCTCAGCAGCAATTTCCAAACTTTGCTGGATCAGACTGGCAGAAAGACAGGCTGCAGATCAATTAATATCGGTGAATAATTCAATGTTTTAAATTATATTGGGCAGCATGGTGGAAGGCAATCGTGAAACCCACATTTAAATTAACCAGCCTCAGCACCTGAGACATCTAAACCTATAAAACACGGGGGACAAACATGATTTATGGCTTGTTTAAATCAGGATTTTACAGCTCAGGGAAAGCCCAGCACTGCAGCTTGAGCAATCCACAGCATATTCCAGCAGAAACTAAGGCTAGGAATGCAAAGGAAAATAATCATCCAAGGACAAACAGCAACGATGACAGGATTAAAGGGCAAAAGACAGTAAAGATGGAATTTACCAAAAGAACAGCAAGCAGGGTGAGGGAAGGGTTAGCAGTGAAAACTGCTCTGAATTGAGCTCCAAAGGGTGAGATCTTGCCATTTCACTCTGAATTATTTTCTAGTACCTCCAGAGCAACAAAACTTAGAAGTTGGAGGTTTATCCTCCAGCTGACCTGATTATTTTGTCCTGATCTTTTACAAGTGACGTGAGTAACACACTTTTCACTTCTTCCCTTGTGAATCTGTTATTTGCTTATTTGCTTTCTCTTTAAAATTCATTGTACTGCTGAAGCAAAACCTTTCCAAGTCCTCATTCTTCCCAACACAGAAAATCCCAATATTGTCACTTCTATCACTCGTATATTTTTTTAGTTTATGTCTCATCTCACCTCTGCGTGATTTACAGTCTTGTTTTTTGGTCTTATCTGCTCAGAGCTCTCATTCTCACCAAAACGTTATTGCTGTACATTAGAAAAAAGGGGATCTCAGATAAGCCACATTTTCAAGACTGAGCAATTTTTCCTTTTTTACAGAGGGGATAAAAGTGATAGAAAACCCCACAGCTGAGTTGTTCTACATTTCCCAGTGACAATCCACCACCATCACAAGCAACAAACGACCCCAGCAAATTTCTTGCCAGTTTTATTTCTTCCCTCAGCCAGGAAACACCTTTGAACACAGACAGATCTCTGTGGGCAGCTTTTTGCTGCTCTGACTCAGTGCCAGGAGCCAAAGGGAAAAGGGCATTTTGGGGGCAGGAGATGTCACTGGCGAGGCATCCTCTGCAGACAACACAGAGGATTTGGGCAGGCAAAGGGATGTTGGTGATGGAATTATTATACCTGCAGTAAGTCAACTGAACATACTTTAAAAATGCATTCCACGAGGTGAGTAACTCAAAAATAAATCCTGTGCAAACACTTCAACAAAATGCTGCTGCTGAGCTCCTCCTAATCTCTGCCTTATCAGGATCTCATTTCAGCTCTGGCTTATAGAGGTATTAAATACATTTGTACAACAAACCAGGAAAGATATCTACATTTCAGCAAGAAGTTTGGAATAAATGCAGGCAGGGGTTTTTTTAATATTAACCCTTATAGTGTTTAGGATTGTACAATACACATCAGGCAGGACAGAACCAGCAGCAGGATGAAACCCTGAGCAGAAAGGCACAGGCAAGGAGTAAAAAAAGGTAGGATTAGAGTTGAAAAGGATGCAGAAATCCTGCACAGAGCAGCCACTTCTCATTCGGCCCCAGTTCTGCTGCATCACATCCCAAACCAGTTCAAGCAATTCCCCAATCCTTCCCTGAGCCAACTCTGAGCCCATCAAACCACAGCCACATCCAGGGCAGCCACAAACACTCCACCAAGCCCCTGCAATTCCAAACTCCTTAATAATTCATCCATCCAATTCACACCACTTCCCACGCCGGGGCGCCGAGCGATATTGCAGCTTGCAGAGGGATTCTGTCCCATGAATATTGCAGCAGGAGATCAATAATGAAATGCCTATCCAGGAGCAGAGAGCTGCTCACTGCGGGCAGCCAAGGAGCATCCACTGCTGCTTCCCAACCTGAAGGGATGCAGCCCTGGAAAACTGCAGCGGCCCCTGGAAAACTGCACAAGCCCCTGGAAAACTGCAGCGGCCCTTGGGAGTGCTGGATGTGGAGCAAGTAAGAGTTGGAGTCTGCAGGGATGATTCACCAAAGCCATCCCATTGTGCTGCTCTTACCACATAATTTATAAAGGAAATATGGTCCCTTCCTGCCAGCCCCCTGGAATAAGGATGGAATAGCAGCTTCTACCAAAAACATCTGTTTGCAGCTGTTTCTCCTGAGAAATCTTCATGGCACGTCCTGACACAGAGTAATTCACTTTAACTTTCTGTGTAAAGACAAGTTTTTTCCCACCAGAACATCATCACTCACTGCTGATGGCCCTCGAGTGCTCTGACAGCACCTCCTCACACAGGCTCTCCAGCTGGGGCTCAGCCCTGCCATAAATCCACGCTGAGGAGTATTTTGGGAGCCGAGACTGAAATCCAGCATCACATTTACAAAACGACATCACCATCCCTAGGAGGGACCAACGCAACCCTCAGGTTCTCTGTAATAATTGAACCATTTTTCTGCAGAACCTCCCACTCCTCCAGCGAGCAGGGTGGACTCTGTGTGCTCCCAGCAGCACAACAAATGATCATTATTATTCCTTGTGATCTTCCTGCTTTTCCTCCTCCACAGCATTCCATGCTTGCTCTTTTTTCATTCTCCACCGCAGCTGACCTGCTCCACAACCTTGAACCAATTTACATGACATCACCAAGCATGGGGAAATAGAAAAACACTCCACTGAAAATGGGAGAGCTGGAGAGGGACTTTTGATATTGGAGCGACAGGACGAGGGGGGATTGCTTTCAGCTGAAGGAGGGAAGATTTAGATGGGATATTAGGAAGGAATCCTTCCCTGGGAGGATGCCCAGAGAAGCTGTGGTGCCCCTGGATCCCTGGCAGTGTCCAAGGCCAGGCTGGACATTGGGGCTTGGAGCAGCATGGGACAGTGGAAGGTGTCCCTGCCATGGCTGGGGTGGGATGGGATGAGCTTTGAGGTCTCCTTCAACCAAAACTCTTCTGTTTCTCTACTGTGTGGATGTGACTTCTCAGAAACCACCAAGGACATCTGTGACAGGGCAGAACTGCACTGACTTCCTCCAGCTCTGTTTCACCTGGCAGGTTGCCAACCCCTGTCCACTCATTTTTCTTCACAAAACCTCTTCAATAACGAGAAAAAGGTCACCAAGTACACCAGACAGAGCTCTGCTGGAACACACTCTGAAAGCAGCTCGGTTAATACCACAGCTCTGCAGCTTTGGGCCAGAATGCTACAGCTCCAGAAAACCAGCAAACTCCAAAATCCTCATCCAGCTGGGAGGGTGGAAGAGCCCCTTGTGTGCCCAGAGGAAGGTCTTACACAGATATTGAACCTGCTGAGTTCCCCAGCAGTCCTTTTCCAGCTTCCCATCATTTCAGCTCACACGGTGCATTCCTGACACCACCCCGGAGCTGGGAATGCCATGGAGGAGGAGGGAAGATGGAAAAGACAAGAAAATTCAGGGATTTAAGACAGGTATTCTTATATGTATATATGGAAGGACAGCCCTTAACTCAGAGGTGAAAAACCCCAACTGAGATTGCTAGCAGACAGATAAACATAAATATGTGAGGTGGGAAGCAGGAGAGAAACCAAGATCCAAACTCAAACTAGGACCCAAACGTGCTGAAATTCCCCACTCAGCACCTGCACTTCCCAGGCTGAGGAGGAATCCCTGTGCCCCAGGCAGCACCAGCACCCTGCTCGGAGGTACAGAGAGATGTCTGGGCTTTTTAAAGGTGTCAGGGAAGCTCCCAAAGCAGGAATTCAGTTTTTCTCGGTGCTCAGGAGAACATATTCCCTGCAATTCAAGACCACAGAGCATGCCAGTCCCAGCACAGCAAGGAGGGCTGGGCTGGCACAGCAATCCCTTAGCTGTGAGCAGAGTGAAGCAATCAAACACGACGCCCACACCATTTTGTTTCTCACATTATTTTCTTTCCCTTCTCCTCTCGCATTTCTAAATTCATTCAACACTTCTCAGCTCGCTCTGTCACTTGAGAAAACAAATGTTTTCAGCTGAATTCCCTTCGCTCCGGCGGATCCATCAGCCCGGCGGTGATGTCTGAATCCACACCAGCATGGTCCTCTCATTTTGGGGAGCTCATCCTGATGCTCTGCTCATCTCCCACTCCATCCCCAGCCCTTTGCTCCCCAGTGCCACCACCCCGAGCACAAAGCAGACACAGATTGCCCATCAACACCTCGCTACCCCCGTAAAGACTGCTCAAAGCCCAGCTTCCAAATCACCTGCGTCTTCCCACTCCAGCACTTAACTGGTGTCACTGATCTCCCAGCAAAGCCAAAGTCCCTCCAGTTTATCCACGTTTAAATCTCTTCTAAACTACACCCAGCTCCCAGCTGAACGTCATGAATTTTCATGGGAAGTTTATTTATTTATTTATTTATTTACAAGCCCCAAAACACAACGCTCACAGAACGTACGATGTTACGCACATAATTTTTTTTTTTTTTTCAGTTCTCTGCCTCTTCATTTCTACTTTCCAAGGCTTGTAACATCTCAGGAAAGGAAAAAAAAAAAAGCTCGATAAGCGCCGGCTTTTCTTTCAACTCAGCAGTCTCTACCCCATCCAAATCAGACACAGACAGCCACACAGCTGAATACACAGAAAATCACTTCACGCTATGGAAATGAGCCACATGGAGAGGAACCTCACTGAAAAATTGGAAAAAAAAATAGAAGCCAGCCTTTCGCAATTAGCAAACTCTGCTCCATCTCACAGCAAAAATCCATTAACCCTTTCCACAAAGCCACGAGTAAAGAGAAAAACACAATCCCGTAACGGGAGGCAGTTAAAAGTCTCGTGAAGGCAAACAAACAAATAAAACAAATGGAAATAGAGCGAATTCAAACAACACCAGCCTTGCCCGAGGCAGACCCGAAGAGCTCATCCGCAGCCAGCGGCTCTGCTCACCTGAACGCCGCCAGCAGCGCGCCCGGCCGGGAAGGGCTGGATGGGAGCGGACGGCGGAAAATCCCTTTTAAAGGCGCAGCTCGGGCGCCAGCCCCATCCCGGGGAGCGGAGCGGAGCCCGGGGCGCGGACACCTGGCGGGGATGCGCAGGGATACCCAGGGATGCCCAGGGAATGTCCAGGGATACCCAGGGATACCCGGGATGCGCGGGGATGCGCACAGAGCCAGCCGTGCCTCGGCGCTGCTGCAGCCCAGCCCGTCCCGCACCTCCCGCTGGCAGCGCGGGGTCACAGCGCGGTGTCCCAGCCCCGCCGGGCGGCCACGGCCACCCGCTCCGCCCGCCCGCCACTGCCACCGCGGGACTGTACTCCCAGGCTGTCGTTCCCGGCTATCGTTCCCGGTGAGGTTCCCGGCTATCGTTCCCGGGCTGTCACTCCCGGGCTGTCCCTCCCGGCTGCCGTTCCCGGGCAGTGCCGCGGTGTCGCGCCGGCGCCCCTGCCCAGCCCCGCGCAGCTCCGCGCTCAGCCCGCCCGTGCCCGGCTCCGCTCCGCTCCGCTCCGCACCGCCCGGCCGCTCCCCGGCACCTGCGGCCGGCGGCATCCCCGCGCTCCCGCTCCGTGCCCTCCCTCCCTCGCTGTCCCGCTCGCTGTCCGGCTCACCTGGCGCGGCGGGGCTCGGCGGGCCGCTGGCGGCGCGGCCGGGCCGGCCGGGCAGGCGCTGAGGGCCGGGGCGGCTCCGGCAGGAAATTTCCCTCCGCCGCCGCCTCTGCCGAGCCCAGCGCCGCGCCGCCTGGCGGACACCGAGCGCACTGCAGCGGGAGCGGCGCGGCCGGGGGACACGGGCTGCGACAGCGACAGTGACAGCGACAGCGACAGCGACAGCGACAGCGACAGCGACAGCCCCGACACTGCCGGGACACAGCCGCTGCCAGGGCAGGCTGCGAGCGCCCAGGTCCCTCCCGAGCGCCTTCGCGCGACTCTCAGGGCGCTCAGCTCCAGGGATGCTGCACATCCCCGTGTCCCTCATCCCCGTGTGTGTCCCCTCTCCCCGTGTGTGTCCCCCATCCCTGTGTCCCCTATTCATCCCCGTGTGTCCCCTCTCCCCTTGTCCCCTATCCCCTTGTCCCCTATCCATCCCCCTGTCCCACATCTCCCTGTCCCCCATCCCCATATGTGTCCCCTCTCCCCGTGTCCCCTATCCATCCCCCTCCCCGTGTCCCCTATCCATCCCCTCTCCCCGTGTCCCCTGTCCATCTCCGCGCTGTCAGGGATCCAGGTTTGCCCCGCAGGCACTGACACCCGCCAGGCTCTGTCCCCTCGCTGCCCAGCCCGCCCCGGCTGTGTCGCTGCCCTGCGGCGGGAGTGACACACCTGAGGCTGGCTGTCCCCAGTGTCCCCTCGAGGGAGCTGCGCAGCGGGACACGGAGAGCCGGAATAGAAACGGCAGGTGGGAAAGTAGGGCAGGGAGGAGGGGATTACTGAGAATCAGGAGTCAGGGCGGCTCAAGGCACATCTCGCTGCCTCTTGGCTCCTGCCCCTGCTGCAAACCTTTCCCAGGGAAGAAGAGCCTCCCGGCAGGAAAATCCCTTAGGAAAAATCCGAGGGATACTAAAGTCTTTCCCAACCCTAATGTTTCCATATTTTACTTTCAAACGCTCCATCCCTACACCATATTTAAATGTTTGAAAAGTCCCAGAGCGAGAAGAGCCTCCCAGCAGGAGAAATCCCTGCTCCAGGAAAGACCCAAGGGATAATAAAACTCTTTTTCAATGATTCTCTGCATTATTTTCAGACCGTCCATATCCATGCACACCACATTTAAGTTTTCCAAAGGATGTCCCAGAGGAGGAAAACTCTCCCAGCAGGAGAAATCCCTTCTCTAGAAAGGATCCAAGCGATCTGAGAAGTCTTTCCCAACCTTAATGATTCTCTGCATTACTTTCACACCTCCCATACCCATGCACCCTATATTTAAATTTTCCAAAAGACATCCCAGAGCAAGAAGAGCCTCCCAGCAGGAGAAATCCCTGCACAAACAAAGATCCAGGGGATTTTAAAAGTCTTTCCTCTCCTTAACCAATCTCTGCATTACTTTCAAACCCCCCATGCTCGTGCATATTATATTTAATTTTACCAAAGGACATCCCAGAGCAAGGAAAGTCTCCCAGCAGAAGAAATTCCTTCTCCAGGAGAGATCCAAGTGATCTTAAAAATCTTTTCCAACCTTAATGATTCTCCATGTTATTTTCCAAGCCCCCATATCCATGCAGCCAATATTTAGGGTCAGATGACAACCCAAAGGATGTCAGGGTGCAAAGAAAGACCCATCAGCACCAAAAAAAAAAAAAAAAAAAAAAAAAAAATCAGAACATCTGTGAATATTTGTGTCTTCTGCAGGAAACTTCATCAGGGGCTAATTGCTTCCCTTTGGCCTCATGTTGACAAGGAAACAGCAATTTTGTGGGAGGCTAAAATGCCATGAGCAGACATGGCAGTGCAAGCGGGCACAGCACCAGGGAGATGTTGGATTTTAATGAACATTTTTGCAGATCAAATGGCTGCAAGTCAGCAATTTTCTCGCTGGTAACCATTTTTGAGGAGTTGGATATTAATTTAAATGACTGCTTATAGCCAGGCAATAAAATAAATAGAATTATGATATGTGTTGGACAAAATTACCACGTTTTCTATCAGTGCAGGAATTAAAAGTACTATTAGGCTGTGTGGCTCCAAAATTAATTAGTCATGAGGCAGAAATGGGAAGCCAAGTTGGACAATAAAGCACCAGGAAGGTGCACATTGGAGTTGCTCATGCATTATTGGGTGGGAAGGGATTTCCTGGAGAAAAGGGGAATATCGAAATAAATTGTACAATTGTGAAATAAAGTTGTAAAAAAATTTTTCACCCAATCTTTCACACCCTTGCCCATAACTGATAATGATATTGGTAATTTAGCCTTGTTAGTCCCCAGCTCTGCTTCCTTCCAGTCCCATCCAGGATGCTCCAAGGCCAGCTTTGTGCCATGAATGTTTTCCAGGATACATTAATGAGCTGCAGCCAACAGCCTGAGGCTGATTTTTTGTTGGCTGCAAAAACTAACCCAGTGAGATGCTCTCTGATAGAGTGATGCTCTCTGATACAGAGCTTCAGCCAGAAATCCAGATTTAAAGTCCAGCAGTGAGGATCCGAAGGATGAAATGTCTTAAAACCCAATTTCAGAGCTCTCCAGACAAAATCTGAGCAGAATTATGATGAGGAAGGGGTGAGGATAAGAAAGGAAGCTGCTGTGGGATTGGAAACCATTTAACAGCAATTTAATTACTTCCACAGAAGGCAGACAGAAGCTCCACCAACAAATAAATTTCAGAAGATGCAAGGCAGAAATGCTGCAGCAAAAATAAGATAACCACAGGCAGATATTCCCACATTGATCCCAGCCCAGCTCCAGGAGGGATTTTTCCTTCTCCACCTCACACTCCACTGCTCAGCTGTCCTTTCCTCTCTGTCCATCACCAATCAAACACCCTGGCAGCACTGGCAGCTCCTTGGCAGCCTTTGCACCTTTTATTTCCAATTTCCCAGGGATGCTGCAGAGCCTGCCATGGCTCCTGCAAGGAAAAATATTCCAGCAGGAGCGATGGGAGCTTCACCTGCAGCAATTCCAGGCACTTTGCTGCTGTCTGGTGTGGAGAAGCATCTTTATCAGGGGATAAATGACTGGGAAAAGGCAATATTTGAACCCCAATGTTTTATTTTGGGTGTTCAACATGATGGCCATGGTAGCAGCACAGTAAGTCTGTCTCCTTGCTGATGCACTGGAAATGGTAAATTTACAAAAGGTAAATTCCTGGGAAAAAAGATCACAAAATCAGAGGCAGGACATAAAAAAAATGACATAGAGCTGTGATTTCTGTGGCTGCAAATACATCTCAGCCTGAAAAAACAGGGAAAACTCTGCCAAGTAGGAATAATTGGGCAAAACCTCTTCAAAGCAGGAATAATTGGGAAAAAACCTCTTCAAAGTAGGGATAATTGGGTAAACTCAGGGAAGAAATGATAGGAAAAAGGCAATATTTGAACCCCAAATATTTTATTTTGGGTATTTCAACATGATGCCCTTGATAGCAGCACAGTAAATCTGTCTCCTTGCTGATGTACTGGAACAAAAATGGTAAATTCCTGGAAAAAAAAAATCAGAAAATCAGAGGCAGGACACCTGATTTCTGTGGCTACAAATATATGTCAGCCTGAAAGTACAGGGAAAACTCTGCAAAGGAGGAATAATTGGGAAAAACCTCTTCAAAATAGGGATAATTGGGTAAACTCAGGGAATAAATGCTAGGAAAGAGGCAATATTTGAACCCCAACCATTTTATTTTTGGTGTCCAACATGATACTCTTGGCAGAGCAGTCTTTTTGCTGATATATTGGAACACAAATTGTAAATTCCTGAAAAAAAAAATCATAAAATCAGAGGCAGGACAGCAAAGAAATGATGCAGAGCTGTGATTTCTGTGGCTGCAAATACATCTCAGCCTGAAAAAAACAGGGAAAACTCTTCAAAGTAGGAATAATTGGGCACAGGCACGAGGCTGTGTAATATCCCAGCAGCAGTTAATTTAATGACTTCAAAGGGTGTTTGTCTAAGGTTTTTCCAATTGGAATAGAAAATTAGGAGTCTGAAGGAATGGATGTGAGTGTTCAAACCGACATGGCTTGGTAATTGTTACAGAAATTGCAGTGAATGAAAGGCTGCCCTGCCTGCTCTGCTCTCCATCTCTACCTCAAGGGGTTGTTTTAAACACTCCAGACCTTGAAGAAGCTTCAAAGCCACGTTTGATTAAAATTAAAATATTGCAAAGGCTCGATTTTCTGTTTCTGAAAATGCCAGGAGTTGGTTTTTCCTCCCTCACTTTTCAATGAACCACACCTGACCACTCAATTTCACTGTTCAGTCCTAAATGAAAGCAGTATTTTAACACCCAAATGAATAATTTTAAAGTTGGGTCATGTTTTAGGGTATGGAGAAAAGATACCCTGAGAGATCTTAGAGGGTTTAGTGGAGCTCTGTTGTTTTGATAACTGCAGTCAGCAACTTTTGGAATGAAAAAAAAAAAAGGAAAATATTTCTATAATTTCAAAATTTCATTTTAAAACTCCCTGTTTCACCATAATTGCTCCTCCCTCCGTTTCCCAAAGAGTTGTTGCAATCATTTTGCAGATCCCATGTCCCACTTCCCATTTCCCATTTCCCATTTCCCACTTCCCATTTCCCATTTCCCACTTCCCATTTCCCCTTTCCCATTTCCCATTTCCCATTTCCCACTTCCCATTTCCCCTTTCCCATTTCCCATTTCCCATTTCCCACTTCCCATTTCCCACTTCTCATTTCCCATTTCCCATTTCCCATTTCCCATTTCCCATTTCCCACTTCCCATTTCTCATTTCCCATATCCCATTTCCCATTTCCCACTTCCCATTTCCCCTTTCCCATTTCCCATTTCCCATTTCTCACTTCCCATTTCCTACTTCTCATTTCCCATTTCCCATTTCCCATTTCCCATTTCCCATTTCCCATTTCTCATTTCCCATATCCCATTTCCCATTTCCCACTTCCCATTTCCCCTTTCCCATTTCCCATTTCCCATTTCTCACTTCCCATTTCCCACTTCTCATTTCCCATTTCCCATTTCCCATTTCCCATTTCCCACTTCCCATTTCTCATTTCCCATATCCCATTTCCCATTTCCCACTTCCCATATCCCATTACCCATTTCCCATTTCCCATTTCCCATATCCCATTTCTCATTTCCCTCCCCCAGCCCAAAAGGCACAAACAAATCCCTGTTCCCATCACCCATCCCAATGCTGGCTGCAAAGTACCAGAGGAAAAAGCCAGGATTTCATTCTTAATATTCTATAATTTGCTTTCATTCCAATTTATCCATCACAGAAAAAGGAGAGGCAACACTGATAACACATGGCTTGATCCTGCAGGGAATCCACGGACTGATCCAAGTTTTTGGAATTTTTTTGGAGCCCAAACCAGCTGAAGTCAGACAGTGAACATGGGAACTAAGGAGGATATCAGGGCTTTGTGGGAGACCCAGGAGGCACCAGGAAGGTCATGCCCAAGGAAAATCACAAATATCAGCAGCACTCCCTGCCAACCACGCTGCCAAGTCACCTTGCCAGCAGTCAATTGGTTTGAAATTAAATATTGAAGCGGAACACGGAATTTTTTAAACCACCAGCAGTGAAGTATTGCAGCTGCAGCAGACCTGAGAGCAATTTGCAGTGGATTCACCTTGAATCTCCCTGGCTGCTGCTGAGCACAGTGAGAGGATTTACCTGAGAGCCAAAGCTTGGAGCAACCTCCAGGAGCATCCCTTGGGAACATCCCAGAATCCCAGACTGGTTTGGGATGGGAAGGACCTTAAATCCATCCAGTGCCACCCTGCCATGGCAGGGACACCTTCCACAGCCCAACCTGGCCTTGGACACTGCCAGGGATCTGGAAGCTTCTCTGGGAAAAATTCCTCCCTAACCTCTGGTCCTCCCAGAGCTGTGGGCAAAGCATCCAACCATCCTAGGATTTTTTTATTATTTTTTTTTCTCATGTGAGAATGTGTTTGCAGTATTAAAAATAGATGTGCCTAAGTGTTTGAGTTGAAAGGCTTTCCTTTCAGATTTTTTGCATTCCTGGTTGCTTTGAACAAGCTGACTGAAACAGGAGGGAAATGCTCCCAAACTCCAGCTTTAAAAATGATGTGTAATTTTTTTGTAGCAAAGGATTCCAGCTCTCTCTGCTGTCCGTTTGATTCATGACAAATTAATCTGATTTTTTCTGTTTGATTGCTGAGCAGGGCTGAGTCAGGATCCACGGGGGCAGAGCTGATAAGGTGCTGATCAGGAAATATCTTCTCTGAGTCAGAGGAAACCAATCTCTTCTCCTTTCTCTCGAGGGATGAGGTGTGTCCTGCCAAACCACGGCTTTAATTCCCAGTTTTATGATGTTTTTACAGGTAGCTGCGAGGAAAAAAAAAAGACAAGGAATCGTAGCTTAGGCAGAGAATAGATAAACCTCAAGGGGACAGGCAAGAAAAAAGCAAATTATGGTCTCATTTACAGAGCAATTCCCTGAGCCACAGGAGAGTTGCAATGATTTGAGCCATAACAATTTGAGCTAAGTCACCAAAAACTAAATATAATCGAGTCAGATGCTAGGAAAGGAACTCCAGGCTATTCCCCATGCTCTGAGTCTCTGTTATTCAGCATTTTCAAAGGGGTGGATGCTCAATTCATCAAAATTGAAGGAGCTGAAATATAATTCCCTGGAAGTTTTTACCGAGACAACCATCAGTTCTTAAATACAGATTTTTTTAACCATATTTCATAGGGGACAAGTGGCACAGCTGCTGGCAGGAGGGCAGGTTTGAACTCAGTTTATTGTAAAATATCTTTGGATTAGACAGTCTTGGACTATGTCCTTTGGAGAATAGAAGTGTTGGATTAATGAACCTGGAGAGGTGGATCAGCCTAACAAAGCCTTCCCATATTGCTGTGGTTAAAGTTTAACTGCATCCTGGACAGAAAATGAGGTTTTTTATTCCTTTAGACAGGGAAAGAAACTTCCCTTTATTCCTCAGAGTTAAATCAAATCCTGACTGATTTCCACTATGGTAATTACATATATGAAGCATATAGATTCTTCAGGGTTTCAATTAATATATTCTTAAAAATTTATATATTCTTAAAAGCGATGACCTCAAAAATGTCATCAAAATCTCAGATGCTTTGGGGGAAAAAAAAATCAAAATCACAACATTATATTGTATAAAAGACCAGAAATAATATATTTTGATTTCAAATCTAATTACTGCTTAAAAATTGTGGATCAAAAAAAAAAAAAATCATAAAGGTAGAAGAATTTCAGCACAGTAACACTGCATTGCAGAACAGGTATTTTCCCAGGTATTTTCTCCTCCTGAGAAATTCTTGGCTATTTCAAATCCATAAAAAATTCAGAAATCTCTCCCTGTCATCACAGCACAAAGCAGGGAAGCTCCAGGACAAGACCTCCTCAAGTTGGTTCAGCAGCACTGATAAAGCAGATTGTTCCCTAAAGGTTAATTAAGAAGCTCTGGATGATCCAGGAGCAGAGGTTCAGGATAATGTGGGATAATGACATTATAATTAATAGAAATAAAAGCTAATGGAATCTTTGTTACTCTACCCTGGCAATAGATTATTAATTTACATTCCAGGTTTCATCCCTAAAAAATGGGGAATGAGTTTATCTCAAATTTTAGAACTTTGGCTTCAGTCTTTTCATGAAGCAATGAAGGTTCTGTTTGAAATCATGTTCTTTTGTCATTGCTTAGGTCAGCTTGGGTTAAAAAATTGAATATATTCCTCTTGTTTTATAGTCCAGAGCAGATTTTCTTCAGGAATTCTCCCTTTACATATCCACTACTTCACTGAAATTAATTCCTGCTCAAGGTATTTTTTTCTTCCCTGACAAAAAGAAAAAGGGAAGGAGTTATTTTCTGAAAATACATGGAATTTTATCAGGAATTAGAGCTCTTTCCTAGCAAATAACCTATTGACAGTAGATAGAACCTCCTTACCCCACCAAAACCCAAGACCAATCCAGCATTTCCCCAGATTTAAAGAATTTTAAATGTTTCCCAAAGGGATGTTTGGGTAGCTCTCGAGCAAGCTGAGAATTTGAAAGGAGAAGAACATTTTATAACTCTTTTTACCATATTAGATAGAGATCAGGAACAGATTGGCAGATTGCAGCCTGGCTGGCAGGGCTTTAGGAGGAAAAAGCAAAAGCAAAACTCAGGCTGTCCCAGGAGGAGTGAGGTGAGCTGGGGATGAATCCAGAGCTGGGATCTGGGCAAGGAGTATAAATCATCCTTGGACAACTCCTGCTGCCTGTGCCAGCCTGGTTGGGTTGTCACCACAGCAACAGCTTTTCCCCAGACCAAAGTTCACTTATTTTCCATTTTTATTACCGCTGCTGTTTGCTTAAAGTTTACCAGCGCGACTCCGCGCTCCGACAGCGGCGGGGAGGAACCAACCGCGGCAAAGCGGATTAAAGGAACGAAATCCCCCAAATCGGTGGGAAAACCCACGGGAAGATGCCGTCCAGGAAGAAAAGCACCATGTTTGGCTGTGCTTTCTGTGCCTGCGTGTTCTCCTTCGCGGTGATCTGCGTGGTGCTGGCCACGCCGCAGTGGGTGAGCAGCGAGGTACGCTTCTCGCGCCCCAACTCCAGCGTCACCGTCAGCCTCACGTTTGGCCTCTTCAGGGGAACCTGCGAGCAGTTTGTGGCTGCGGGGCTGCAGGTGTCCAAAACCACCTTCCAAGGTGAGTGCAAGGGGATCAGGGGGTTGTGGAGTGGTTTGGGTTGAGAGGGAGATTAAATCGCATCCATTTCACCCTTGCTGTTAGCAGGGACACCTTGCGCTGTCCCAGGGTGTCCCAAACCCTGTCCAGCCTGGTCTTGGGCACTTCCAGGGATCCAGGAGCAGCCACAACCTCCCTGTTCTTCACCACCCTCACAGGTGGTGAATTCCCAATATCCAACTCCTTCCCAATAGCCAACTCCTTCCCAATATTATCCAATTCCTTCCCAATATCCAATCCCTTCCCAATATCCAACTCCTTCCCAATACCCAATTCCTTCCCAATATTATCCAATTCCTTCCCAATACCCAATTCCTTCCCAATATCCAACTCCTTCCCAATATGCAATTCCTTCCCAATACCCAACTCCTTCCCAATATTATCCAATTCCTTCCCAATATCCAACTCCTTCCCAATATTATCCAATTCCTTCCCAATATCCAACTCCTTCCCAATATGCAATTCCTTCCCAATACCCAATTCCTTCCCAATATTATCCAATTCCTTCCCAATACCCAATTCCTTCCCAATATCCAACTCCTTCCCAAAACCCAATTCCTTCCCAATATTATCCAATTCCTTCCCAATACCCAATTCCTTCCCAATATCCAACTCCTTCCCAATACCCAATTCCTTCCCAATACCCAATTCCTTCCCAATATCCAACTCCTTCCCAATATTATCCAATTCCTTCCCAATATTATCCAATTCCTTCCCAATACCCAATTCCTTCCCAATATCCAACTCCTTCCCAATATCCAACTCCTTCCCAATATTATCCAATTCCTTCCCAATACCCAATTCCTTCCCAATATCCAATCCAAACCTTCTTGCTCATGCTGCTAACAGATGTATCCATCTTGTATTCACCTGCAACCACAACATTTTAGGGGAGAACAAACATAACCACAAAACAACCTGATGATTTAAGAGGTTTAAAATAAGACCCCCCAAAAGCACAGAAATGCTACAACATTCCTGACAATCACAACTTATCCCCTGTGATCTTGGCCTGCACCTTGGAACAAGGGAAAAAAACCACAAAATGGGAACTTGCTGTAAAAACTGACTTTGATTTTCGGAAGTTCGGAGAGGAACGGAAAAGCAACACTCACCACTTTAATTTTAAGGTATTAAAATTGAGGGATTTACAAACCTAATTCATCTTCCACAATTTCTTTTTTCAATTTCATTATGTTGATTTATTGTTTGATTTTAAACATTTTGCCCCCTACCACCGAATTAGCACCATTTTGATAGAGAACGGTTTTAAAGGAAAAATTAAAAAACACACAAAACATCACCCAAAGGTAGATAAACCCAAAAGCTGCTGCAAGGATCAAGGGTTTGCACTTATTTTCTCTGCCTTGCTGCCTCATCAAGTTCAAAGCAATAATGCTGGTGACACATATGGAAGGGAGAAAAGCCACTCAAAAGGAAGCTAGCAAAAATATGAGTAGGTCAAGGAATTTTGAAATATGAGAGTTGGAGTTAAATTAGATTTAAGGACTGGTCCAGAGAAGCTGTGGTGCCCCTGCATCCCTGGCAGTGTCCAAGGCCAGGCTGGATGGTTTTTGGAGCAACCAGGGATGGTGGAAGGTTTCCCTGGCATGAGGCTTTGGAACTGGATGAGCTTCAAGGTCCTTTCCAACCCAAACCATTCTGCGATTTTAAGATGCTTTAGGAAATATTTTCATTTTTGGTAGGCTGTTGTAAGCTGTCCCAGCACAGCAGATCTAAACCTCCAGCTGGTTCCCAGCTCTTGCCCAGCTTAATTTATTCCTGAAATTGCAGCTGCAGAAGCACCTGGATTCCCACGGTGGCAGAGCTGTGTTGCACAAATCAGTCCCCGTGATGCCATTTGTGTTCCCATGAATCCCTGAGCGCAGCAGCATTCCCAGCAAAAGGTGGAGCGTGGACTGGGATTGTTACATAGCAAGTGCAAAACCACAAATCATTCAATCTTACTTAATTACAGTCACAGCAGAATAATGAAGGTGGTTTTTAGGAGAGCAAACAGCGATAAATAAATGAATAAATGGAATAATTGATGGGTGGTTTCAGCCCCCCATGGCAGCTGGCTGAAGCCCCAAACCTGGAGCTTGGGGCAGCTCTGGCTGATTTTATTTGGGCTCCGTGGGAAATGTGGAATCCTTGCTGATAGCAGAGGAGGATCCAGGCTGGCTGGGATCCAGGGATTGTGCCCTGCCTTGTCTGCAGCTCCCAGCGCCTGGCTGGTGCCAGCAGATCGATTTTAATTGCAATTAATGAAATTAACTCACAGCACTCTGGTATCACGAAGGATCTCAGTTCTCTGCATGGTCTGCATTGGTGGTGTTGGGTTCCCCCCCAGATTTGGAGCTTTGTGCTTATCATTTATCAAACATTGAGAAAACAAGAAGTTATCTCAACTCTCACAGATCACTTATTTAGGGATAAAAAAGTGAGCATCAGGAGCTGTGAGAGTTTCTTTCCACAGCTGCTGAAGGAAAGACTGATTGATTATTTATGAATAATCTAAATATGGGTTTGCCCACAGCCCTCACTCGTTCAGTCAGGCAGGTATCCAAGATGAGAAGAACTGATTTGAAATTAATTCTCAGGCTCTCTACCAAGCATGATTATAATGTTTGATATTATTTGCTGAAGAAATTCTCTTCCCTGGGAGGGTGGGGAGGACCTGGCAGAGGTTTCCCAGAGAAGCTGTGATTGTTCCATCCCTGGCAGTGTCCAAGGCCAGGCTGGACAGGGCTTGGAGCAGCCTGGGACAGTGGAAGGTGTCCCTGGGTGCAACTGGATGGGCTTTAAATTCCCTTCCAACCCAAACCAGTCTATTCTATGATTCTATTCCATATATACTTCATTTAGGAAAAATACTTCCCAGAATTGCATGCATTCTATCTTTATATTCATATTAATTGACATTCCTGTCCTCCTAAGACAGATTTCCTTTGTTGGTATCTTTAATTAAATGGATTTCCAGTGCTGTGGAAGAGCAAAGTGCTGAGCTTTCTCCACTCCAGCATTTCAGACACCACCGAGAGGAGTTCCAAACACCATTTTAAATCCTTTTAAAAGCAGCTGTGCCCTGGCTGGGGCTCTGCTGGGCACCCCAAGTGTGTTTCCCAGATGTCATTGTCACATCTGGGGGGGAAAAGGACAATCCCAGAAGGGTAAATCAAAAGCCACACCTTGGGGATTATTTTCAGCAAAATTTTCATGTTGGCTTTTACCAAAACAGCAGATCAGCAGCAGCTCTTACAAAAAACCCAACTTATTTCTCCAGAAACCACAACATTAAAGGAAATCCCCCAGTGTACAGATGGAACACGATGGAATTTCGTTCCTGCCAGTGCCCAGTGCATGCAGTGCCCAGCCAGGGTGTCTCTTACCAATAAACAGAGCAATAAATCACTGCAGCCACTTCCCAGGCTGAACAGGCTGGCAGAATGCAGCAGTTATTTAATAACCCAAACCCTCAGAGCCTCCAGGAGCTGTTTGGATGATCAGTCTGAGAGAGGAACCACCTCTGGATCGAATGTCCTCTCAGAGGGTTTGTTTGCAGCTCTGGCTGGTCCGAGGCAAACCTGGAAGCTGAGGAGGCTCAGGAAGAGCCACAGCCAGGGAGTCAGGAATGTCAGGATTTATCCAACTCCAGGCAGCAAGGCCAACAGACAGGAGGAAATCTTTCCAATTCACTGCAGCACAGAGGAATCATCTGGCTAACTTTCTAAAATACGTGACAAAGGCTTGAAAATTGCTGGAATTCAGTCGAGTTATCATCACTGTCCAGGGATCTCCTGAAAAGTTGGAAGCTCTGTTGAATTCTACTTGGGATTTTTTGTTTGTTTGGGTTTTTTTCAAGGAGCAATTCCTCATGTTTTGTGGGTGATTGCAGAGCTATAAAAGCTGCTGGGAAGGCTGACTAAGGTCAGTAAAAATCTTGGAAATTCTACCAAAAAATATCAATAATTAAGGGTGAAAAATCAAAGAAGATGCAGGAAATTAAACAGAGACCTGGGCAAAGCCTGCTTTCACTCTAGAAGGAGGTTGTTCTGCACAGATCCAGAGGTGATCCAGCTGCAGCTCACAACTCAGATCAGCTGCTGGGAGATTCCTTCAGTTTGCACAGACTTTATTTAGGGCTAAGAAAAATCAGCTTTCACGAGAAGAGTGTTTCCTTTAAAGCCTTCAGCCTCGTGCTGCTGCAGACACAGCCCTGGCAGCTGCCAAAGCAGCACCAAACCTGAGCTCAGAGCATGTCAGAGACAAACAGCAGCAATTAGGGAGAGCAGGAGGTGCAGCCAGGCAGCTCTGGAGATGTTCTGAGGATAAAATGAAGTGAGGCTGCCAGAGGGGAATTGCACAAGGCTGTCTGGTTTGGCTGCAGATTTATTTCTTCTTTTCCAAGAAGGAGATCACAGGTGATGGCCAGGCTGGGAGGCTGCTCAGCCTGAGTGCAGAGGACAACCTGCTTGTTCCCATTGAGTTGAGGGATAGCCCTGGATGGCCTCCTTGCCTTCTCTTCCGGGAAAATTGCTTCAATTTGCAACTGATTTCCAGAGCCACATCCTTACCTGCCGGTGCCTCCAGCAGAAATTAACTTGTGCTGCAGAATGATGTAAAATGTGAGAGGAGTTGTCCTTTTCATTCCTTTCCAACAGCTCTTTTTATTATGTTTATTCCTCTTCATGGGGTTTTTACTCTTTTTTTTTCTTTACTGCTGTGATTTCTCCCATTTATGCACTACCTGAATATTTGGCAATAATGGCTCTGTGTTAAAAGCAGCACAGAAAGGGAATTTTCCTACAGAAATCTGTCTCTCACAACATCTATTTGAGCAGAGAGCTCCAGAGCATTGTCACTGTATTTGTTACAACACCGAGCAGCCACAGGCACATTCCAGTTGCCTTTTCAATCTTTATATTGAGAGGAGGAAAATCATTTACCTCAACAAAACACACTTTGAGGATATTGCATTTGTGTGGGAGTCTCTTGTTATCAGTCACTTAGCGAGTAACTGGAAGGATTTGGGCAAAAATTGGTGACACTTCTGAAGGGTTTGGCCACAAGTGCCATGGATGTGGGGCCAGGAATTCCAGCAAGGGATGACCTGGGAATAAACTGGGGAATTTGTCCTGCAAATGCACCTGACCTGTCCAGGCAGCAGCTGTAATGACCTTGGAGAAAGTTTTCCCTGCCAGATTTATTGATGTGAGAGGCTGCTGTTAAATTGAAAGGAAATACAACTGGAGCAGTGTTTTCAATTGGAGCAGAGTTTTAAACAGAGTTTTAAAACCTTTTTTTGGAGGTTACCAGACAGTGGCTGAGGAATACCCAGACTTCTGACCCAATTTAGCCATCAAATTTCTGTCTGACCACGTGCAGAGGGAATTTTTACAGAAGTATTAAGGAACAGAAGTTTACTGTTACCCAGTAAACTGCAGGACTAGCAGACAAGAATTTATTTCAGCCCCAGCTACCTTCCCCCTGTGGGGTTTGGGAATTTCACCTCTGTGTCCAAACCTCCTTCTCTTTCTCCATCCCAGTTGCTATAGATCAGCCAAACCTCTGCTCATTAGCTTTTAATTAGAGACATGGCATGGGCTGAGCCCACCAGGCTGGGCAGGGAAGGTTCTCACCCAGGGAAGGTTCTCACCCAGGGAAAGTTCTCACACAACCACAGAACATGAAGGATGGAAAAGATCTCCAAGATAATCGACTCCAACCTTCAACCCCAAACCATCTCCCCGAGTTCCACCCAATTCCAGGGGTGGTGACTCCCAACGCTTGACCACCCTTTTCCAGCGAGTAAATTCCCCCAAATCTCCATCCAACCCCTCCTGGCAGGGCCTGGGGCTGTGTCCTGCCCTGCTGTCCCCTGACCCCGCTGTGTTTCAGTCTCAGATGCCCTGAGCAGCTCGAGGACACGGAGCGTGAACGTTGTCACCGTCGCGGTGCTGGTGCTGGCTCTGCTCAGCTCCCTGCTCAGCTCTGCCTTCACCTGCACCAACGCTGTCAGCAACCCCTACCAGACCTTCCTGGGGCCCACCGGGGTCTACACCTGGAATTCCCTGTGTGGTGAGTGTGTTCCCTTGGGTTCTGGGGTTAGGGAATGTTCAACTGCAAAAGGAAACGCTTGGAAATGGATTCTGTGCCATGGGGTTGGGTTTTAGCTGTGCCTGCTGGGACAGCTGGAAAGCATCTTTTAAATACCACTAAAATAGTGTTATACAGCAATAAAAGTAATATTTATTATTAAAATAAATAAAAAAAATTATTTAATAGTAGATATAAGAGGCAGAAATTAGGAGGTAAATCTATTTGGCAAAATTTATTTCCCCCTGTAAAAAGAGATTTCACAGGTGAAAATAAGTTTCAGCATTCCCTAAGCAGATAAAAAATGGTGGAGATGCTGAGTCACTAGAGCTGTGATTCCATCCAAGAGCTCCTGGAGCTAACCTCACATTCCTGCTTGGATTGAGCCTGGCTGCTCCCAGCCCTCCCTGCCCTGCTCTGCCCGTGACTTCATCTCTCACACTCAATTAGGTGTTCCTCTAATAATCGGTTTGCGCTTGAATAATTTCCTCCCAAGCCCTCTGATTACAGAGTACCTCAGCACAGGTATTTTGTCCTTCAAAAGCTCTGCAGGTCCAGGGGTGATGTGTCCCCAGCAGCACCACCCTGTCCTGGGGACAAAGCCAGACCTTGCTGGGAAGGGAACAGTGCAGAGAATCCAAATTATAGCAGCTACAGGTGGAGGTGTGAAAATCACCCATTTTTTAACACAGATGCTGAAACGGCTGTGAAATGCAGTAAAACAAGTGAACCAAGACCTGATTAGAGAATTATTCACTTTTGAGACAAGCAGATCCTCCTTGTCTGCTTTTTTTGGTTTTTCCTGACTTTTTCCTGAGCCCAGCACCCTGAACCTGCAAGCTCTGACCGAAATGAAAGGACCACGAGCTGCCAAAATAAATATTGGGGAGAAAAGAAACTCTGGTGTTGGCTGAGGGTTGTGGTTATTCTGAGCAGCCCTGCCAGTGCTGTGACCTGGAAGCTGATTTTGCTGTGGGTGTATCTTTATGGGGAAATCAAGCATCGTTTAATGGGGGAGGCCATCTAGGAGGTTCCTAATTCTGCCACAGTGCTCTCCTGAATTAAAAATGAAGCTGTTCCAGTGTGAACAGGGGAAGGATGAGGTGTCTGGAGAGAAGGAATGGAACTGTTCCCACCGAAGTTCAGCGATTACAGCTCTGTTGGCACGGGGAGAGCAGAGATGCAAAAGCAGTATTTAGTTAAATGTCAAAGCAGCTGAACTCCTTTGGCATTTGGGAGGCTGTGAGAAGTAGGCAGAGATGGACTAAGACATCACATTTTGGCTCATCACAGACTCATCCAATAATTCAAGTTGTAAAGGACATGAGGTCTCCAAGGCTAAGCTCTTGGGCCAACCCTGAGCACAGAGCAGGCTGCTCAGGGCTTTATCCAGCTGGGATATTTTATCCAGTGAGGATATTATACCCAGTCAGGATATTTTATCCAGACAGGATATATTTATCCAGTTGGGATACTGCCCATCCATGGATTTGGGCTCATATCAAACAGGCATTTTAAAAACCACCAAAGGGGTGAATACATGATACTCATCAGCACTAAATTCAGTGAAAAAAAGTGAGAATAATCAGTGAGAATCTAATAATTTTGATATCCTTGCCTCTGTCAAAACACCTGGCAGATACTGTTGGGTGGGGCAAAAATTCTTTAAGTGCCCCCATATTTCACTAATGGTAAATATTAGATAAATCGATTAAAATATCTGGATTAGGACCAGGATTAAAGCAGACTACAAATCACTACATTAATAGCACCGTAGTTTGTCCTCTAAAATTTGTATTTCTATTTTCCAGGAATCCTCACCCTCCTAGCCATGATCCTTTTCCCTGTGAATGTCCAAGGGAACAGCCTGTCTGAAGAGCTGGCCCACGGATGTTCCACCTCTCTGCAGACACACCTTGGATCCAAACACAGTTATGGATATTCCTACTGGATCATGCTGCTCATCCTTTTCCTGAACGTTGCCTCTTTCATCATCATCTATTTCTATGACCACGCCAGGTATTCCAAGAAAAAAGAGCAGGAAAGACCCATTGAAAATGCACCAAAGGATGTTATTCTGTTTTAAGGACACCTTGGAAAAGAGGGTGTGAAGGAAGATGACTGTTTAATGTGGACAGCAAATTTCACACTGAGCTGTGTGCACAGAACAATTCCCAAATTGTTTTGAGGACACGAAAGTCTGGTTTGGTTTTTGCTGCCTTCTGGCTTGAGCAGGAAGAGCAAGGACATTGTTTGAGCTGTGTGGGGTTTGGGATGTTGAAGGTCTGCCAACCCAGGATCCTTGGGATGAGGAGGAATGGTCACTGAGGTGGTGATGCTTCATGTTCTCCTTTCCCTGCCTGAGGATGTCCTGCAGGGCTCTGGAGGCTCCTGGGCTGGGCAGGAACGGCAGCACTTGTGGCCAAAGTCCTCAGAGCACAGGGGTGAAGTCCCCATCCCTGAGGGATTTCAGAGCCCTGGGGAGGTGGCACTTGGGGACATGGGGCAGAGGTGGCCTTGGCAGTGCTGGGCGTGGTTGGACTCCATGGTGTGAGAGAGTTTTTCCAGCCTCAGTGACTCAACAGTTCCATGGCAGCAGAGCTCAGTATCTGCAGGTTATTCATTTCTAAAACACGAGTAACTCCTGCTGCTGGCTCTCTGCAGACCTTTGGTCACTGCCAGGAGCAAAGGACAAAGCCACACCCGGGTGTGCCCTGTCCCTCTCCACGTGCTGCCCGAGCTGTCACCTGTGCCTGGCACAAAGGTGGCTCTGTGGTTGATGGCCAATGCCATCCCTGTGCCCAAATTAACGTGGTTAATGTGCACAGTGAGGCACAGAGCTGTGGGACTGCCCAGGAGTGAGGAGCTCCCAGTGTCCCCAAGGGCAGTGAGCAGTGACCAAGGGACAAATCCAACATTCACAATCCTGCTCAGCACTTCTGCTCCTCTGCCCCTCACCTCTGCACCAGGACACACTTGTTTTTTCCTTCAAAAAGGAAGAAAAAGCCTCTTTTTCTTTCACAGCATCATTTTCAGTCATGCTCCTTATCAGTGCTGTGATACAAGAGGTGCTGGTGGAGATAAAAAAGCATTTTGAAGAGGGGGTGAGGCCATACAAGAGGTGAATCCTCACTATTTATGCCAAAAAAAAAAAATAAAGTTTGGAGATGAAAGCAGGCAGCACTTCATTCGGCTGTGCTCTTTGAAAGGAACCAAAGCAGAGGGATTTTCCATCCTGCTTAAAAGAGTGGTGAGGGCAGAGTGGGGAATAAAACACAACTAAAAGAGAGTTTCTAAGAGTCGAGGGTGGCACAGGTCAGTGAAATCAGGGCTGGAAATGCCATGGAGGGCAGAGAACAGGGCAGAGGAGCCAGCGGGTGCTGGGCTGGCCTCGGGCCAAACATTGGCCAGTTCTGCTTTGGCTGCCAAAATTTTCACACCGTTTCAGCGTTCGTCTGTCGCGGTTGGGCTCAGCCAGCATCCGTCACAGCTCCTGCCTCCTGGGGGATGCAGGGAGGAGAACATGGGAATTCCTGCTCTGGAGAGCTGGAGCTTCCCACTGCATGGAGTTTCTGCTGCGTTAAAGCAGAAATTTGGGAAACAAAATAAATGCTGGAAGCACGTGGCTCTGTTGAAAACCAGCCTGGAGGGCTCTGGTTTGCCTACAGACACTCAAAATTCAGCGTGGAACAAGGACTCTCCTGCTTTCATGAGCTGCAGATCAAAGTCACTACAAAAAAAATCCGATTTAAACAGGAGTTCACGATGTAGGTGACTAGCAAGGCCACCTTGGGACTCTTCCCAGGAATGTTTTATTTCAAATGAAGGGCAGGAATTCCCTTCCCAGGCGGGAAAAGCTGCTGTGCTGGGTGGCAGATGCTGTTGCAGGGATGGAGCAGCAGCTCCCGAGTGCCCCAAGGAGGAACCACACATCCCTGCAGGGATGAGCTGCCCCGACCCAGCTGCAGTGAGCACACAGAACTGCCACCAAGCTGTCACCCTGGGCGTCCCCAGAACCCCCTGACAGCGCCGGGAAGTGGCAGCAAAGTGCTGGATGTGGGGTGAGGTTATCATTTTTAGGGCATCTGGGGAAGCTGTGGCTGCCCCTGCATCCCTGGAAGTGTCCAAGGCCAGCTTGGAGCAACCTGGGATTGTGGAAAGTGTCCCTGGATGGGCTTTAAGGTCCCTTCAACCCAAACCATTCTGGGATTCTATGAATTATTTTATCCTGGTTTCAGCCTCTCCAACCCAAACCATTCAGTGATGCTGTAAATTATTTTATCCTGGTTTCAGGCTCTCCTCCACCCAAACCATTCCATGATTCTATGAATTATTTTATCCAGGTTTCAGACTCTCATCCATCCAAACCATTCTGTGATTCCATGAATTATTTTATCCAGGTTTCAGGTTCTCCTCCACCCGAACCATTCCCTGATTCTGTGAGTTATTTTATCCTGGTTTCAGGCTCTCCTCCACCCAAATCATTCCATGATTCTCTAAATTATTTTATCCTGGTTTCAGACTCTGATCCATCCAAACCATTCTGGGATTCCATGAATTATTTTATCCAGGTTTCAGGCTCTCCTCTACCCAGACCATTCCGTGATTCTATGAATTATTTTATCCAGGTTTCAGGCTCTCCAACCCAAACCATTCCATGATTCTGTAAATTATTTTATCCTGGTTTCAGGCTCTCCAACCCAAACCATTCTGTGATTCCATGAATTATTTTATCCTGGTTTCAGGCTCTCCTCTCCCACCCCCACCCAAACCTGCCCCAGGGCTGCCAGAGGAATATTCATTTGGAATTCTCCGATCCCCCCCAGTAAAGATCATTAAGTGTGTCTGTGATCCCCTGCTTGATTTAGAACATCGATTGCTCATCCAGCAGCTCTCCCACCAGCAGAGGCTTTGAAACAGCAGGAGCTGCTGCCTTTTTAGTGGAATAGCTCCTGGGGGACAGGGATTGGTTTTATTGACTCAGTCTCTGTGCCTGGGGGTGACAGCAAAGCTGCCCTGCCTCTTTTTTTTTTTTTTTTTTCCTGCTTAATTCACAATTACAGCTTCTGCCATGCTGTCGAGGAGCTGTGCCTGCATCAGGAATTATTGCATTTGCCTGCTGGGAGCTTTGAAATGTGGCTTCTGAAATGGTTTTGGCTGCTGCTAAACGTGAAGGCGACTGTTTTAATTTAGCAGGTGTTGGGGATTTTCTGTGGTTTTAAGGGAAAGCTGCCTTTACTCAGCACTTCTGCTGTGTGGTGGAACTTTTATCCAGCAGGAAACTTTGGGAGTGAACAGGAAAGCTAAAAGAGATCTCAATCAATAGAATCACAGGATCATAGGATGGTTGGGTTGGAAGAGGCCTTCAAATTCATCTCATTCCATCCCCTGCCATCCAACCTTCCACAGCCCCAGGTTGCTCCAGCCTGGCTTTGGACACTTCCAGGGATCCAGGGCCTCCCCACCCTCCCAGGGAAGAAATTCCTCCTAATATTGAACTGAAATCTCTCCT
Organism: Entomyzon cyanotis; assembly: GCA_024500445.1. Classification (NCBI taxonomy): domain Eukaryota; kingdom Metazoa; phylum Chordata; class Aves; order Passeriformes; family Meliphagidae; genus Entomyzon; species Entomyzon cyanotis. Next base: position 2,097,900 of record JAKEPQ010001000.1, read on the forward strand.
CTTTAATCTGAAGCCATCCCTCCCTGTCCTGTGCCCCTCCAGAAAGCATGGTGAGAATGCATTGCCCAGCTGGTGTTATTTATTGTTATTTCAAACCCTGCAGCTCCATCACGATCACTTCAGTAGAAACATCCAAGTGATTTATCCAGGCAGGGAAAAACAAATCACTTCTGGAGTCAGAGCTAGGTCAGAATGGATAGGGAATGAGGGATGCCTTGCATTTCCCCTTTGGGGAGTGAAGGAGGCACAGAGGGGAGCAGATGGGAGCTGGGGCTCCTTGCTGGATAATCTCTCTTCACTCCATCTCATTTTTCAGCGTTTCTGACCCGGGGCAGGAGGTGAGGAGCACTCAGGACACCTCAGGTGGTGCAGGAATCACCTTTCAGCCAGGCTGGGGAGGATCCTTCCCTGACCTGCTCAGACCCAGCTCGGGGAAAAGCAGCCCTGCAGCCCCTGGCAGGTGAGGAATGTGTCAAATTACCCGGCTGGAGATAAGCTGGGAGTCGATTTTCCTTCCAGGAGTGCATGGAGCTGACAGTGCCAGCTTTTCCCCTTTCCACCTGAGGGGAAACTGCCAGTTTGTCCCCATTAGGAGATAAATGCACTGAACACAGCTCCATTCATCTCCAGCCTGCCTGCTTAGAGCCACACCAGCTCCTTTCTGCATCCTGAAATCTAATGCTAGGCTGGGTTAGGTTCCATCCTTTTTATTTATTTTTTTTCCTCTTTTTTTCTGCCTCCACTGGGAGTGGTTGCAACAGGGATGCAGAATCCCTTCTGCTGAGCTTTTGGTTCAGCAAATGAATTCCTGCCCAGTTTGGCTTCCTTTTCCCTTCCAGGAGATGGGGAATTCCAGAGTTTTCCTATTTTGTAATGTAGTTCAGAGCAGGAGCTTCCAAATCCAGGCAGTTCCCTGCTAAGTGACCTTTGTTATCTCATTATCCAAATTACCCCATCCAGCCTGGCCTTAGACACTTCCAGGGATGAGACAGAAAAATTCCTGAATCTCCCAATTACCCCAGGGAATTAGTGGGATTTCCAGGAATTAATGAGTTTCTGCTGGAGGAGGAAATCCTGTGGTGCCCAAATCACATCAAAACAACCTTTTGGAAGAAAATGAACCGAAAAATAAGGAAATAAAATCTCACTGAACAGCATTCCCTGCCATAACTCAGCACACTGAGTTATCCCTTCCTGCTCAGCCTGCTCTGGGTTCTGCTCCTGCGCCTTGAAAGGGAATTTAATTAATGTTTATTCCCATTTTCCTCGCGGCTGTTTGCTCCGGGAGCCATGAGAGGGCAGCAGGCTCCTGCCTAGCATTCCTTGGCTTTGCATTCCCGATTTATTTTGCTGTGAACACAGGGAGGGAGAGAGAGGCAGGAAAAAACTGTCCTAAACCTACATGCAAAAGAAATAGCTTCTTTCTTAAGATGCACGAAAAAAAATCCAAAACAAAACAAAAATTCAAATAAACAAATAACCCCCCCCCCCCCAAAAAAAAAGCAAAAAAAGAAGATAAAAAGGAAAAAAGGAAAAAAAGGGGGGGGAAATTAAAAAAACAAAAAAAAAGCAAAAAAAGGGAGAAAAACAAGGGAAAAAAAAAAAGAAAAAAGGGGAAAAAAAGCAAAAAAGGTGTGGGGGGAAAGCATTTCCCAAATTCCATTAATTCTAGGGCTCTAATTGAAATCCCAACCCTGTGGGAATGAGGCATAGAGTGGTGAATTCCTGGAAAAAGTTTTTTTGGCTAATTCCCAATGTCATATATAGAAATAAGTGGAAAATTGTCCGAAAAAAGCCCAGAGGAAAGTGAGAATACAAGACAGAAAAAAAAAAAAAATTAATCAGAGCTGCCAAAATTCTCGGTAAATAATACAATTAATAATTGTAATAATAAATAATTAATAAACAATAAATAATTCTCGGTCAAAAATACAGAATTATAGGGAAAAGGGGATTTTTTGCAGTGCGAATCTGGAAAAAAAAGGATAAAAATATTGTGTTTTGCAAAGGTAACCAAGGCAACGTTCTCTGGTGTCTCTTGATCAATACAGTGTGAGCAAAACCATCATCTCAAATAAGAACAGAACAGGATCACTCAAAGGTGTTCTGTAAACAGAATTATTTCTCCCCTGGATAGAGGAATTGAGAATATATCAGTGACTGTGAGAGGGGGAGAATTCTCCTATTCTTTATAGGGGATTTCAAAGAAAAAAAATGAGGAAAATCCAGAGTGATTCTGGCACTACAGGAAATTTGAAAAATCTATATAAATTTTAATATATAAATTTTTATATAATTTATAATAATAAATATATTATTTATTATAAATAATATAAAAATAACATATAAATAAATTTTCTGTAATGGGTAAATTTAAATATATATATTTTTATATATTTCCTAGATAGATTTTATATATATAGGAAATTTTTTATATCTTTTTTTCTAGAGCATCAGACACATTACAGTGAAAATTAAAACAATCAGATTGCAGCTGCTTGGGCAAAGAGCAATTCTTAGAATTAGCAGAGCAGAAAAAAATCTGTATACAACTAAACCAAACTTCTTTCAACAGGAAACACTGCTCTGGGAATATCCAGAGTGAAAAAAAAAGTCAATTTTCCACCTTTCCAAAGTTTCTGACCAGTTTTAATATTAATCTGAGAGGTTTTCTTTACAATTCTCCATATCTGAGTCATATATTTTGTCTTCCAAAATACATTTAAAAGCCTAATTTACCATATTACACATTATTTATTCGAGGAGACATTTCAAGACTGCTTTGTTAAATTGAACATCCTCAGCTTCTGCTGAGAAGCCTTTTCCTGGGTTGGAGATCCTGCAGTGTCACCCCAAAATTCCAGGTTATTTTGTCTAGTTTTCTGGGTTTTCTCATCTCTTTAGGATCAGATTCATCTCCCATTGCTCCCATCTGCCCAATGGGACTATTTGGGAAGAAAATTCCCCTCGGTGATGGGGAATCCTCCCAGATTTTTGGGGAACAAGGGGATCCATCTGGTGCTCCAAGGAGCTCTCAGTGCTGATGAAGCCCCAGGAAGATGAAGGAAATCCTAATTAGAGGAAAAGCAAAGAAAACCACTAATTACTATAAAAAATATAATTAATTTCCCAAGGATTTTGGGGTCTAACCTCAACGTTGTCACCTGGCCATGCTCTTGGTTTATTCAGCATTCCTGGATTTTCTCCTGGATTTTTGGGTTTCGTATTGGAGATGTCAGGGCAAGGAGAAGGAAAAAAAACCCCAAATATTTCGCATTAAATTGCCCAAAAACCACAAGTGGGTGATAAAGAAACTCTGCCAACCGTCACTCTGTGCAAGGGATGCTTCAACAACCTGAGCTGAGCAAAACCAGGGAGAAAATTCCTGCTTTCTGTGCAAGGAAAACACAACCAAAAATGTGTTACTGAGGCAACAAACGAACTTCTCAAAGATGCCGTGAAACAAATCCTCCATTAAAATAAAAAAAAATACTTTAAAACCTGAATAAATAAAAAGCTGGCAGAGATCCACTTGGAATGGGAGCAAATCTCCAGTGGGGTTTGTCCATGTGGGAAAATCCCAAAATTCCCAGGAGCTCCATCAATCCCCTCCCAGCATTTCAAACTGCCTTTCCCAGCCTCTTCCCCGGTTTTTGTGGGACTTTGGACTCTTTCTGTGTCACAAAATGACTGAAATCTTGTTTTCCTGCTGCATCTTCCCCCATTGGGAGCAACAGCTCTGCAGCTTTGTAGAAATGATGGAAAAGCAGGAAAGAAGAGGAGTTTTAGTTGACTTGAGTGGGATTTGGAACAAATCAACAATGGGGACAATAATGAGGATTTTCTCATATTTGACCTCTGAGGGGAAAAAAGGGAATCAAAATATTCCCACTAATCTCAGCTTCCCTTCCCCAGCTCCATTTCAAGGGATGAGAGGAGCCAAGAGCAATTCTGGCTTCACCCCCTTGTCGCTGTTGAGCCGCTAGCTGAGGAATGACCCAGGTTCTCAGACAAGGAAAGAGAGAAGAGAAGAGAAGAGAGCTTTATTGTTTTGAATTCCATATATATAGAGTTTTCAGAGGTCACCCAGATTGGTCAGCCCGAGACCTCCCCCTAGGCCTGATTGGCCAAGCCTGAACTGACCCAATCCGGAGACGTTGTTTGCAAAACATCCAAACTTTATCTTTGTTTATGAAATGTAGCAAAAATGTTCTCACGGGAAAGACCTGTGCTAGTCACACCCCCTGAGCTCTCCAGAGAATTTTGCATCTTTTGGAGGAAATGAACAAAATTGAGAGCTCCAAGGTCACATGTCGCTGTTGAGCGGCTAGCTGAGGACTGACCCAAGTTCTCAGACAAGCGAAGAGAGGAGAAAAGGGACTTTATTGTTTTGAATTCCATATATATAGAGTCTACAGAAGTGCCCCAGATTGGTCAGCCCGAGACCTCCCCCTAGGCACAATTGGCCAAGCCCGAACTCACTCAATCCGGAGAAACTGTTTGCAAAACATCCAAACTTTATCTTGTTTATGAAATATAGCAAAATGTTCCCACGGGAAGAACCTGTGCTAGCCACAGCCACCAAACCCAAATCCCACTGTGTCCCCAAAGTGCCACATTCAGCTGGTTTTGAGCACCCAGGGATGGTGACTCCACTGCCCTGAGGAGCTCTTCCAACCTTCAACCACTTCTCAGAGAATAAATGTTCAACATCCAACCTGAACCTCCCCTGGTGCAGCTTGAAGCCATTTCTCCTCAGGGAGATAATATCCTAAGGGATAAATTGGATTTTTCCTAGAAAATGCTGGAGGGTTTGCAATGTGAAATAAAACCATCGTTTTTATTTTGATGTTTCTGTTATCCCAACAGTTTCACTCCCATCTCTGGGCAGGAGCAGAGCTTCCCTCTGGGCTGAAACTCTCACAGCAGAGTTTAGGTTGGTGTTTTACCAGCTGGGGGTAAAAAAGGAGCTTTTGAAGCAGAAAATCAGGGATTAATCAGATTTAACAGCGTATCTGTGAGGAGAAAACAGAAAAAAGGAGGGTAAATGGAAAGGGTTGTGGGAGACACCAGAAGTGATGAGTTGCCTTTGTTAAATCTCCAAGAAAATATTATTCAAAGCCTCATTCAAATGGACACATCAGCAAACTTTTAAATGTTATTTGCAGTTTCTTCTGCTGCAACTATCCCAGTGCTCCTTGCAGATCAGAAATGATATTGGATTTGAATAATACCTTTGGGTTTAATGTGAGATAATGAATGAGATCTGCCCAGAGATCAGAAAGGATCCTGCAGCTAGGGGGAATTCCAATGAGTTCTCTGCAGCCAGAGGGTGACTGCTGCTGATCTGGAAATAACTTCCATTCTTGGGAACAAAGGAAAAGGAGCTGAGGCTTCTGGTTAATTCTGGGGGACTATTCAGTTATTTTTTAAGGAAATGCAGGTTGAGAACACTTTTTAGGCAGTTTATTGCACAAGTAAGGTTGATAGGAAGCTGCAAGATGCAAGAGAGAATCCAAATCCTTAATCAGAGAGAGTTCAGCAGGTAAACAGAGTCAGGTGTAAGAAAGAACTTCAAAAGGGCGGAACATTTTGGTTTTCTGAAAAAGATTTTTAAAGGAAAATCAAGGAACAGAGCATTGACCTTTAGATAATTCACTCCATCCCTCTTATCCCTAAGGAAGATGTCACCACTTATTCCAAGAAATGTTCCCTGGCACAGACTTGTAAGGATAAAGCCCAGAGTTTGATTTCATCATTTATATTGATTTATTACCCCAATCCAAAACAATTTCAAGAGGAAATTTTTTTTTTCCTCTGGGAAGCTCTGAAGTCCCAACCATGCACTGGCAAAGCTGCAGAAAACCTCTTGATTATACAGAAAATATTCCCTGGCAATCCTGAACGCCCAAAAAAAGGAGAGACAAACACTCATTATATACTGGACCAGCGCCCAAGATGAATTTTGAGGCAAAAACGTTCATCTGAAAGTCATAAAGCAACTTGAGGAAGGGCTGAGTGTGATTTTCCTCTCCTGTAACTCACAGGCAGCTACAGCTACTCGTTAGCATTCATTAAGGCTAAGAGCTCTGTGGAGCCCAAGGAGAGGTTTTATTTCCCCAGGTCGAAAGAAAAGATCCCTCAGATGTGATAACATCGTGGAGAAATCATTGCAGGGATTTAATTATGGCTGACAGAAATAAATCCCCTGTATTTTTGTGTATTTTCATGTATATTTTCGTGTATCTTTTCATGTATTTTTGTGTATATTTCCATGTATTTTCATGTATTAATTTTCATGTATTTTCGTGTGTTTTCTCTCCATGTATTTTCGTGTGTTCTCTCATGTATTTTCGTGTGTTCTCTCATGTATTTTCATGTTTATTTTCATGTATATTTTCAAGTATATTTTCAAGTTGTATTTTCACGTATATTTTCATGTATTATTTTCAAGTATATTTTCATGTATTATTTTCACGTATATTTTCATGTATTATTTTCACGTATATTTTCACGTATATTTTCATGTATTATTTTCATGTATTTTCACGTATATTTTCATGTATTATTTTCATGTATTTTCACGTATATTTTCATGTATTATTTTCATTTATTTTCACGTGTATTTTCACGTATATTTTCATGTATTATTTTCATTTATTTTCACGTGTATTTTCACGTATATTTTCATGTATTATTTTCATGTATTTTCATGTATATTTTCATGTATTATTTTCATGTATTTTCACGTATATTTTCATGTATTATTTTCATGTATTTTCACGTATATTTTCATGTATTATTTTCATGTATTTTCACGTATATTTTAATGTATTATTTTCATGTATTTTCAAGTATATTTTCAAGTATATTTTCATGTATATTTTCCCGTATTTTCGCGCATTTCCGCGCATTTCCACGGCACACCAGGCTCAAACATCCATGAATAAACGGGGGACAAATCCTGGAATACAAATATAAAAATATTTAGCTGCTGCTTTAGTGCAGAGGCAGACAAAACCTCCTCCTCCCCCCCGGCAGGTGATGGCTGGGCAGGGATGGGGAATTCACCTGCAGGGATTCTGCTTCCTCCAAACCCTTCTTAGAGGGAAATATTGAACATTCCTTCCTGGCCGTGGCAGGCAGGTTTCTGCTGGAAGTGCAGCACATGAAAAGGCTCCATTTGTCAGTGTCAGCATGGGGAAAGGATCTTTTTATCTATCCTCTGAGCAGTAAAAACCTCTCAGCATCCAGAGGTGCCTAAACCTGAGATGGGATGGGAAGAGCCTCTGCCTCAATTAAAATGATCCATTTTCACAAACACAGGGTTTAGAATAAGGTATTGCAAATATGCGCTGAGTAGTGTTGGAGACATTATTTAAATTATTATTGTTATTTAAAATATTTCCAATGGGTTAATGAGCTCATCAATGGCAAACAACTCCCACCAAACAGTGCACAGCCCCAGCAGGTGGGTTTGGGTTTGGGTTTTCCCAAAGATTCCAAGCTTAAGGGAGGTAAAATTGGCACTGCTTGGCCTGGAGAAGAGAAGGCTCTGGGGAGACCTTGGAGACTCTGCCAGGGCCTAAAGGAGCTCCAGGAGAGCTGGAGAGGGACTGGGGACAAGGCATGGAGGGACAGTGATGCCTAAAATGCTGGTAAAAATTGAGATGAGACATGAGTATAGGAGAAAGAGTATTACCTTAGTTTAATAGGATCCCGGGTGCACCATGACAAAAAAAGAGAGCTGGTACTACCCATATACAATTTATGGACCTCACCAATTAGCATACCTATCTAAAATTCCCCAATAAGAAACTTAACAAATGAAGTAATTGCCCCCTTATTCTAATTACCTCTCCCCCAAAAAGGTTACAACTTAGTTTACAGAAACATGTCCCAGTGATAAAGCTCTTTCAAGGTTGGTGCTTCATGTTCTTGAGATTGTGGGGATGTTTTTCTTCTCCAAAGAATTCTGGACAAGGCTAGAGTACAAGAGTTATGAAATGTGGGGCTAAGATATAGGCAGTAAAAAGTCCAGGAATAGGAAAGGATATAAGGTATATTAAAAGGGTATAAAAGTATAATGAAAAAGGACAAAAAAACCCATCAGGCATCAATAGGACACAGGGAATGGTTTCCCCTGCAGAGGGCAGGAATGGATGGGATATTGGGAAGGAATTGTTCCCTGTGAGGGTGGGGAGGAGGATGGGCTGGAATTCCCAGAGAAGCTGTGGTGCCCCTGGATCCCTGGCAGTGTCCAAGGCCAGGCTGGACATTGGGGCTTGGAGCAGCCTGGGACAGTGGAAGGTGTCCCTGCCATGGCAGGGTGGCACTGGATGGGACTGAATGTCCATTCCAACCTCATTTTATGGTAAATCACCAAGAATTCCCATTCTCCTGCAGTAACTCCCCCTGTCCCCAGGCTTTCCCCTGGGGATGTTCCTCAGCTCACCCCAAGCACATTGGCACCTTGGGGAGGTTCTGCTCCCCCTGGGCTTTGATCAGCTCCATCTCCTCCCAGCCTGACTCCCATTTCACAGCCCAGGGAGCTGAGGAACACTCAGGTTTCTCCTGTGAATCCCAGGAAGGAGCAGTTGGCTTTTACAATCCCATTGCTGCGTTTTATTCCATCTTTATGGCTCCATGGAGGAATAAGGAGAACTCCTGCTGCTCTTCCCATCACGGATGTCTTGTTAAGAGATATCCAATCCACTGCAGCTTTGTCATAAACCTGACTCAGAGCAGTTTTTCTCCAGTTCCCAGATAAATGTCACCAACAAAACCCACACATGACTTATCAGCTCAGCTCTCAATCAGCTCCAACGAGGCACAAACCCCAAATAGCTCTGACCAGACACAAAAACCAGAATATTAAAGGCACTCAGAAAGACGCTTAGAAAAGATATTTCCACATGAGGAAAACCTCACTCCACTTCCAAGGCACCTTGGCCAGAACCCCCAGAGGAGCTGAAAGCCTCTGGAAATCCTAAACAAAGCTTTTAGGGCACAGATGGGTTCTCACATTGACCCCAAGAACCTCAGTGTGTTTGGAGTTGCCCTTCAGAGAGCAGACTCATTGCAGGGCAGGAGAATGGACCAGTTGGAGTCTTTAAAAAAGCTCTGACTGAATTTTCTAAAATACCTCCAGAGGGTTTAAAAATATATATAATAAAGGGTTTACCCCTGGGCGAGGGGTTCAGGTGAATGGAAGAGTCCTTCAGGAAAAGAGGGTTGAAAGGAATTCTCTGCCTGCAGGAGCCTCTGCTGAGCACAAGGGTGTGAAAGGAAGAATGAAGAGATTGCAGAGGTCACCGAGGGGCTGAAAAGGGTGACAGAGCACAGGAAATTGTGGAAGGGAGCAGAACCACCCAGGAATGCTGCAGGGTCAGGGTTTGGGGATCACCACAGCCAGCAGTGCCCAGCAGAGCTCTGCACTGAGGATTTCTGCACTGCCAGAGGCTGGGATTTAAACCTTTTCCAGGCATTTAAATATCCATTAACCCACGGGATTGGTTTCTCTTTGGAATTCTCTCTTCCCACTCTACCCAAAACTCTCCAGCTGCTCTTAAAATAAAGAATCCTGCAAGGAAATCCTGCTTGGATGGGGAACCACATCTTCTCTGCAAAGCTGGGTTTGGTGTAGGAAAATGCAACCTGGTGTTGCCCAAATTAAGAGGAGACCTCAGCAATCTATCCAGGGATTGGGAAATACACCTGACATTCCCAGGGATTGGAAAATGCACCTGACATTCCCAGGGATTGGAAAATGCACCTGACATTCCCAGTCAGCATTTGTTAGTCCCAAAGATCAGCTTAAATGGAGAAAGCCACCTGGCTTTTTCCACTGCTGCAGAATAAAACCTGTCCAAATTACAAAAAAAATTAAAATTTTATTTCATTTTTAAAAATCAAATTAAATTAAAAAAAAGGTTTTATTGGAGCAGCAGTTTGGTTGAAAAATCTCTTTTTCCCTGGGATTGGCACGTCTGTTCTGATGGTACTGCAGTGACAAAAACACCCCTGAAAGAGGTGCAAATGGCACTTCAGCACAGCCCAGGTGAGGAGGAAAACAAGGGAGTAAAGGTTGTTAAAATAATGCTCCCTGGAGCAGAAAGTCAGAATGTCCTGAGCTAAAACATGGGGATTTATAGCTTCACTTCCCTCCTCCTGCCCAGCTCCCAAATGGGTTTCACCCTCTGCTGCCAGGGATCAACTTCCCCCTCTGTCTGTGGAGAAATGAGAATTTCAGCCCACGAGGGAAACATTTGTCCACCTGTCCTTTCTGAGAGCCAAAGAAAACCTTTTAAGAGCCACAGGTATTTTGCCTGGGGAGATTTCCTCTCCATCTTGGCCCTGACACCTCTCTCAGACACTTCTCAGTGCTGCAAGGAGCCAGCAGCAGCTATTCCCAAGGTGTTTGGTTTCTCCCCACAGCTCTTTGCACAATTCTGTGACCTCAGAGCTTCCCCTGGAGTGACAGGTAATTGAGCAGGAGGGCAGGAGGGGCTGAACAAAGAGCTTTCCTCCAGAGCAGCTCCTTTGCTCTGCCAAAAAGCCCATTTTCCAACCTGGAGATGGGATAAAATTCTCAGCCAACCTTCTTTTATCACGTTCTGTGCTGAAATATAATTGCAGAGTTGGATTAGACTTGATTGAGATGCAGCAAAGATGATTTTGGGCATCTCATGATCCTAAGCAAGCTGTCGGGATTTGGTAAAATTTTCCAGCTTTGGGATTTTTCAGGGAACCTCTCAAGAGGTTCTGCACTGGGTGGCACAGACCATTAATAAGGTTTTTACTCCCTGCAATCTAGGACTTTGATTTATTTTTCTGGTGGTGACAGAGGGTTGGCATTAGTCCAGCTGGGAGCTGGAATGGCTGAGGTGGTGGCACAGCCTCAGAAATAACTCTGAAAATCTGAAATATGAGGTGCTGTTGGTTCTCACTGAAGGTTCTAAAAGCTTGTTGGCGTTTAAAGAGAAATCCAAGGGTGAGAGGAACCACTGGAAAAGCTTTGGGTTTTTTTTTTTTTTATAATTAACTTGCTCATACACACAACTGCAGTAGGACTGAAATCTCCAAATTGGATTTTTTGGAATGCAAATCCTTTCTGTGCAGGGAGTGAAGATCAACACCTTCTCCAACTGCACTGAGAAAGTTCCTCCACCAAATAAAATCACAAATCCAACATCATTCGGTGCTTTTGGTTCAGTATCACCCAGTTGTGATGGACTGAGAGAAAAAAAAATTGGTGGAAATCACATCCAGAGCTGGAATTGCAGCATTTTCAGCCCCAGTGCAGCCTCAGGTCTCAGCACTGCCCATCAAACCAGAACAAAAACTCCCACGAACAAAAACCAAAAATCTCTTCACCACTTCCATCCTTCCTCCCAGCAGTTCTTTTCCAAATGAAAAGCACAACCCTCATTTCTCCCCAGAGCTCTGCAAAGCCCCCCAGCAGAATCAGCAATGTCAAAATGCACGAAAGGAGAGCAAACAGAGCTGCCCTGCAGAGTGGGGCAAAGTCAGAGGCAGAAATCAGCTCAGAGAACTGAATAAATACATAATGAAAATGGTGTGAAATACTTTTCACGCTCCTGAGCTGCCCCAGCATTCTGTGGGATTTAATAAGAATATTAGAACCATGAAACAGGCAGCAGAAAGCACAGGGAATGGAATGGGGGGAACAGGGAATACTGAGCATTTTGTCAGCCAGAAATGCATTCAAGTCCCTTAAAGGTGTGTTTGCTCTTGCAATGTTTTCCAAATCATCCCTTCCTGAAGCAAAGCCAGAAATGTGGGAATAATCACCCAACTCAGCCTTAATTCCAGTGTGCAGGAAGGTTCAACTCTCCTTTTTCCTGATGGTCCTGCAGGTTTCTACTCCTGATTTCCAAATATCTAAGAAATAAAGATATTTCCAAATATTTAGGAAATAAAGAACTGGGAAGTTCTTCCCTCCCTGTTTTCCTGATGGTCCTTTCTGCTCCTGATTTCCAAATATCTGGGAAATAAAGATATTTCCAAATATCTAAGAAATAAAATTATTTCCAAATATCTAGGAAATAAAGAACTGGGAAGTTCTTCCCTCGTTGTTTTCCTGATGGTCCTTTCTGCTCCTGATTTCCAAATATCTAAGAAATAAAATTGTTTCCAAATATCTAGGAAATAAAGAACTGGGAAGTTCTTCCCTCGCTGTTTTCCTGATGGCTCTTTCTGCTCCTGATTTCCAAATATCTGGGAAATCAAGCTGGGAGGTTCTACACTCACTGTTCAAACCTTTTTGAGATGTTCAGAGAAAGGGAAATCCTCGTGCTCAGAGGAATCACAGAAATTAAAATTCCCCCAAAAAAAGGCTGAGCACTGAGGAATTCAGGCAGCACTGGTGGCTCTGCACCTCAGGAGTTCAGAGCAAAATAAAACCAGATGGAAAAACAGAGGAAAACTGGGAGTCAGGGGAATTTATAAACCCTACAGGGTTTCTAATCCAAAAGGGTTCCAAAATGAATTCACAGGCAGAGAGGTTGGAATAAGAAGCTCAGAGCATTTTTTTTGTTCCTGGTTCCTCACAGCAGCTTTTATTGAGGAACCAAATACTTCTGAAACTTCAAAAGGAGTTGGAGAGAACCTTGGGAGAAACTTAATTCCCAAAGCCAATAATAATAATAACAATAATAATAATAAAAAATAATAAATAATAACAACAACAATAATAATAATCATAATAATCACAATAAAAAGGTGTATTTAACACCTACCTGTGACAGGACTGAGCACTTCAGTTTCCTGGCCCTGGTTGGAAGCTTGAAATTAAAATAATTCCTTGTCTATCCTGCATTCTATCCAGGATTATCCACTGAATAGTCCAAGGATTGGATTGACTCATTGAGCTGTTGGTTTTGTCATCACCCACTAATAAAAAACTTTTCAAGCAGAGAAAGAAATACAATATAAATACAGCAAAGCACACATTCTCCCACTTCTGCCTCCTGCACAAAAAAAAGCTGATTTTCCCCCAAAACTTCTTCCCAGGGAGCTGAAAAGCAAACTTGTCCTCGGCTGGTGCTGCTCCGAGGGAGGAGCAGGAGCACAAGGAGAGTATTTAACACCTTTTATTGTTTAATTGCCAAAGCCAGATCTGGGGAGGGAATGGGAATTCGAGGTGTTCTTGGTTAAACGAGCACAGGTTGGAAAGGAAATCAAATGAGGATAAATACATCAGCAGGTGAATCCTTTGCCAGCTGATTAAAGAAAACCAACCAACCAAACAAAAAAAAAAAACCAACAAAAAACAACAACAACAACAAAAAACCAAAAAACAAACAAACAAAAAAAACCCAAAAAAGCCAAAAAAAGCAAAAAAAAAGGCAAAAAACCCCAAAAACCAAAAAAAATAGCACCACAAAACCCCAAAAACCCCAAACCCCCCCCCCAAAAAAAAAAAACCCACAAAAAAACCCACAACCCAAAACCCCAAAAATACCAAATTAAAATTCAAAACCAGTCCCCTTTAGATTTTTCCAAATAAAGAAACACAAAGCACCACCTTTATGGCTCACAACCAGTAAATAAATGGTGGATTCTCTACTAGCAGATTTTCAGGAGAATATTCTCAGCTGAAATTTGACTTCAGACTCTTTTCAGGACATTGACGTTTGGATCAATTATTCCAGAATTCTGACAGAGCTGGAAACCTAAAAATTAAAAATAAATCCTTCAGGAAAACAAGTGAGATGTACCAGTGCAGATCTGAGGAGCTTCTCATGCACAACCATAGCTGGACTCTGAGAAATTCTCTTTACACTTGTGGGTTAAAGGTGTTAAAAAGACTTGGCTGGAGTTGAAATATTGGTGACTGCAGAGTTTAATAAATCCTTGCCTGGGTGGATCTCACCTGACAATTTCGGGAGGATTCTGCTCCAAAAGGATCAGGAAAATAATGATTTTAATGATTTAAAAATGCAAAAAATTGCATTTTAATGATTTAAAATGCAATTAAAATTTTAATGATTTAAAATCAGCAAGTGATCCCTGGAAATGAGGTGAAATCAGAGTTGTCCTCTTGAAATTGTCCTTTAGAAGGTTGAAATCCTCAGCCAGGAGCCAGGGAAATCTGAGATTTCACACTGCCCACAATAAAGAAATATTAAACTGCAAAACTGAGACATTCAGAAGGCAGAGGTGACCCTGAGAATCTCAGTTCAGCCTCTGCAGAAATGTGATTCAGCTGTTGAGGTGAATCCTATCCAAAATATGGGCTGAGAAGGGTTTCTCCTTAAAAATCTGTGTCAAACGTGGAATTGTGTGTGGCGTAGTTAAAAAACAAACAAACAATCAAAAACCCAACAAACAGGGGGAAAAAAAAGAATTATTTCCAATAGAAAAAGCAATGTGAAATGATGAATCCCCAAGGCTCAGCTTTGAGCACTCATCCCACAAGGAATTCCCAAAATTCGTTCCTCAAACAAGCCTTTGGCTTAAAAAAACCTTTAAAAAAATCACTTAACCCCCTTAAAACCCCTTAAAAATCACTTTAAAACCCCTAATTATTACAGCCAGGGACAATAAAAAGATATAATTCAGAGGGACACAAATCTTCTGTGTCACCATTTCATCCTGAGTCACTGCAGGACACCACAAGCTCCTTTTTCTCCCCAGAAATTCCCTTCCAACTAAATCATCCTGGAGATAAATCCCACTTCCTTTCCTTTCCTTTCCTTTCCTTTCCTTTCCTTTCCTTTCCTTTCCTTTCCTTTCCTTTCCTTTCCTTTCCTTTCCTTTCCTTTCCTTTCCTTTCCTTTCCTTTCCTTTCCTTTCCTTTCCTTTCCTTTCCTTTCCTTTCCTTTCCTTTCCTTTCCTTTCCTGAAACTTCCCTGAAACTTCCCTGAAACTTCCCTGAAACTTCCCTGAAACTTCCCTTCCCTGAACCTTTAGGCTGACAGAGCTCCAGACTCAGCTCCTCACATGGGTTTGTATTTTTTCAGACTTTTCTCACTCTGCTGTTTTCCCCTTTCGTTCTCCTTGTGTTGATAATTCCTTCCTCCCTCGCTGGGTGATTTTTCTCCCAGAAAAATCGATTATGATCCAAACAACATAATTCCTTCCTACCTCGCTGGATGATTTTTCTCCCAGAAAAATCGATTATGATCCAAACACCATCACCCCCAAATGTGATCACCCACAGCTACAAATCAGCCTTTGCCTGGCTTGGGTTTTATTTCCCTTTTAGGGGGATTTTGCTTTCCTTACCTCATCTCTACTCCTCGTGTTCGGGTGAGGATTGGTCACAAGTTGGATTTGATGATCCTGGAGGTATTTTCCAACCAAAAATATTTTGGGATTCTGCAGAAAGAGCTGCTTTGCCGTAAAGGATGTGACAAAAAAATCCTAAATCTCCACGGGAGTGGCTTGGCTTTGCTGTGGGAAACTCAGTTGAAACTGTGCCAATAAAATAAATATTCTACAAAACACATCTTGGATTTCAGGTCTTTCCAGGAGGGGTGGATGGAGTTTTCCCTGTGTTTCTTTACAAGGTGAATTCCCGACTTTCTGCTGCCTGCAGTGAGAAATGTGGAGAGGGTGAGTTCTTTTCAGGATCTCAGGAGTTGGGAGAAAATTGCAGGAGGATGAAATATCTCCCCCTTTTTTTCTGGGTTGTTTTACAGCCAGCAGGAGAAAACTGGAAGGAAGTTCCAGTTATCCTTCCAGTTCCAGGAAGCAAAACTGTTGGAAATTACTGTGAAAATTAATGATTACTGGTGAAAGATATCATAATTATTTGGGTCACTCTGAATTATAAAAGTCATCATTGCACTCTTGGCTACTGAGTTGTTCCAGAATTCAGCATTGGAAATGTCAGAGCAGTTTCTATCCTCTGACACCAATTTGTTTCTCCACATTGAACCCAAATTTTTGTGCATAAAATAAACCCCAGGGGAGGCACAGGGGGTTGTGTGTGGATTTCAATTCAGAATTATCCTTCCAGCTGTGCTAGGACTGCCCTACCAGTATAAACCAGTACAGCTCTGATGGCTCTGGCACTGTTTAACTTCACAGACATATATTCCGTATGTTCCATGTGTTCTATATGTCCATATGTTCCATATGTTCTCCAGGTTTTCTGCACTTTATTTCCCAAATTTTCTGGGCAGCTCCAGCATCATTTGAAAGGCAAAAAATCATTGCACGACAGCTGATGAGTCAGAAAGGCAAAGCAAACACAGGAGGATAAATGGAAACTGGGAGATGACAGCAGACTAATTTATCTTTATTTGAGAGCTGATTTCCTTCGAGAAAAATGCGAGAGATCCACCAATTCTTCACCTGAGAGTCTCATCTGCTAGAGCGTGAAAAATGAGTGGAGAAGAAGGGAAATGGGTGCAAAGTGGGCAGAAGGGTGCAGAAGAGGCTGGGAGGAGCTCAGCCTGTGCCTCCCAGTGCCCTGGGTGGGGTGAGTGATTGGCACCAGCTCCTCACACCTCCCGAGAGGGAAAAAGGGAGAAATATCAACCCAAAAAAGGGGTGAAATGGGACTTTTAGAAAGGTTTGCTTTTCGGCACAGCACGGTTGTTTTGGTAAGCCAAACCCTGAGGGAGGTGAGGGTGAGCTTGCAGAGAAAATGTCAACTGCAGCATTTGGGGGGAAAAAGCAAAGTTTGGGTCAGGAGAAAACACTGCAGGTTTGGTGAAAGAAGAAATGCAGGAGGAGGAGAACTATGGGAGTGAAAGGGGAACTGTTCTATGGAAGAGAGAAATGTTCCAGTAGAGCTGTGACTGTGTTGACTCAGAAAACAGAGAGATGATTCTGTCAAGAGGACTGAAATTATCAAACTGGGTTCAAGGAGGCAAAGAAAAACCCATTTTAAGGTGGATATTCATGAGCTCTGCAGCTCCAAACTATCAATTCAACCCTTTAAGCCCCAAATCAATCAGCCCTTGACTGGATTTAAATCCATGAGGAGTTTTGCAGGGAGTGAAGGAGAGGTGAGCTGGGTTTACCTTGGCCACCTGAGTGGAGTGGTTTGCTAATTTAATCAGAATATTTGGTGTCACCCCTACCTGTAACACAGATTCTGGTTGATTAAAAATTCATCCGCAAGAAGAGCAGCTGAGACTTGATCTCCCCTTGAAGGAGCAGCTCCAGCTTTTACATTTTTATTAATTTTATCAATTTTTATTAATAAAATTTTGTTGCTTCATTGCTTTTTAGCAATCACCCTTTCACTCCCACTTCCACATCCCCTTGGGAATTTCGGTGTATTCCTGGCAGGAGCTTAATGAACCCCAAAAACTGCCTCTCCTACAAATCCACCCAAATTCTGCCTCCTTAACTGGGGAAATATCACCTTTGGAACCCAAATCTGAGGGTGAACCCCTTGGAAGGACTGAAAGGCAAAGTCATAAATGCTTTTTCAGTATTTTTACTGAAATTTTTCAGTATTTTTAATATTTTTACTCCTGCCTGGAAGAGGGGAGGGAGAAGGAATTATCTCCATGGGAAGCTAATTGTGGTAATTAGCTGCTGGAGAAGGGAGCAGGGAATTAAAATATCAACATTTGTCACTAATGTGTCATTATCCAACAAAGAGCAGAAACTGGAAATGTTCTGAGTCACAGCAGATAAAAAATGCCAGTTTGCTCTGCAGCCTGAATATCTCTGGGGCTGAGTGCCAAAATGAAGTGTTAACAGCAAATCCCTGATAGAACTTCCCATCTAAATTAAGATTAATAAACCCCACAACGTTGTTTTCATAGGGAAATATATATATTAAAAATAGAGCTTTAAAATGTGTGATTATTAAAAGTTAGATACATTATAAATTAGATTTATGTATTTGAAGCAGAGATTGAGTTTGAGTCCTTAAAATCTCCTATTTTTTCAAATTCCCCCTGAAGTGCCAGCAGTCCAACCCCTTCTCCTCTGCTCATGGCTGGGTTGGTGTCTTAGGGAAACCTTTTGGACAGCTAAAAACACAATAATATTTTAATGCAATATGTGCCAAATGAGCCATTTTTGGACTATTTTAGATCAGCAAGTCAATCTTTCCCTGCCCTGTCCAGGGCAGATGTGAAAATTCCAATTCTCCCACCCCTCTGTGTTGGCAAACACAAAACTCTGCTCGAGGACAAACCTGGATCCAGAATTTTCCTTCCCTAAAAAAGGAGAAAATCTCTCCTTCAAGCTTATTTGCAGGAAGAAACTGTGATTCCCTGCCTTCCCATCCTGAACCAACAGCTTTAAAATCCTCCTTTATTTACTGTAGCTTAACAAGCTGTGAGAGGTTTATTTACCTCATTAGAGAAACCAAATTGGAGGAAAAAAAATCCAGGAATTCTTGCTGGAATCTTCTCACTCCTGGTTTGCACCTCACAAGGTCTGAGTAAATCCATTGCTCACCTCCACTTGGACACTGGAAAGAACTTTTATTGGCTTTAATTACCTTCAGGCTGTAGGAAAATTGTCCTAACTGGAGCAAAAAGCTCCAGGGTGGAGTTCTAAGCCATTTCATAAAATGCCCGCTAACATTTATTAATCTTTTCAAAAGCATTTTAATGTAAAACAAAATCCCAGCTAGAAATGAGCAGAAAAAACCCCCAAAGTTTATTTTAGAAACAGTCTGTGCTGATCTGCTGCTGGGAAGGGATCAGAAAGCCTTGCTGGTGAGAATTCCAGCACGGGAAATGGGTTTGCATTGGCTTTTCTTAGTCTGAAGGAAAATTAATAAATTCGTCTTAAAGAGATGTCTTTGGGCTCAGCATGAGCAGTGACACTGGGCAAGTTTAGCCCATAATGAAAATAAAATAAAATAAAAATGAAATGAAATAAAATAAAATAAAATAAAATAAAAATGAATTTAAATGAAATAAAATAAAGCAGTTAATTCTATCAACACCTGGCAGTTGTAAATGATCTAAGCTGTTATCACAGACAATAGTGTGAAATCCTTCACCAAGCACAGCAGAAATCACCCAAAAAATAAATAAAAAAAATTCTTCCCTTTTTCTCTGTGGTTATACAGGTGATGAAAAAATCCCAAATTCTGGTGGAGTGTTGCTGTCTGGCACCACATCAGCAGGAAAAGCCACAGGTCTGGCTGTCCATCCCCAAAGCAATAAATCCAGGATACCCCTGGCAGCTCAGGGAGAGCAGTTGATCCCTGGCTGCTTCCAGGACACCAGGGAGAGGCAAAATCCCAAAATTCCCACACCACACAGAGCTCCAAAATGAATCATCCACACCCAACCTGATCCTACCACATTTACTCCCAATAATTTTCCCCCAGGATGAGAATCTCCATCTCCTGCAGCATGGAATTGCAGACAACCCATTGAGAAGGATGAGTTTCCTGATTATTTTATGGAATAACAACTACTTACAACTTCCTTTCCCTCGATCCCTTTTGACTCCCAGCAGTGACAAGAACATGGAAACTCAATCATGGGTTGATTTTCCCCCTAACAACACAAAATTTAATACTCCCTCTTCTATTTTCCAACAAAAAAACCAATGTTATCACACAGCAAAGCACAGGGAAATGCTGGTGCTTAACAAGGATTTATCACAGGCAAGCGTTGGAGTGGATGGCAAATTGAAAAGAGAAAAGTAGAAATAAATTGGATTTATCACATCCTGTGTGCATTTGTGATGGGCTCCTGCTAAGTGATAATCACGCTGAAAACAGAGATTTATTACTTTTGCAACCGGATTAAAATAGAACTGGGACTGGAATAACAGCGATTAAAGCCAGGGAAATGATTCACAGACTCAGTGCTGGAGAGATGAAACCTCCAGCTCTGCTTCCCAGCTGCTGCCTGCCTTCCCTGCCCAGCCAGGGGAATTCCCTGGGTGGTTTTGGGAATTCCCTGGGTGGTTTGGGGAATTCTCCATTCCTCCAGGTTAATCCAGTGATACCCCCAGTTTTTTTGGCACACAAAACCAAAATCCCTGGGAGCAGAGGTCACTGCTCTGCCCAGCCCTTCTGGGGAGGAAAAGCTGCCAGGATGAGCAGGGATGTGTGGATGATTTTTGGGACTCTCCAGCCCTGAGCTGAGCTCAAAGCACAGCCCCACAATTAAATGTAAAAATGTGCAAACTCTCCTTTCCTGCCCTGCATCGCTGCCTGCTCCCAAAAACTGATTTGTGAGGCTTTGACAGCCCTTCCCTTCCTCATTCAGGAAAACACTTTGCTCCAGAGTAAAGAAATCCTGGGTGTTTATCCTGCTGGATAAAGGAAAAAGCCTCGATCTCTATTTCCAGGGGTTTTTCCTTGAATAATGAACTAAAGTTGTTGTTTCCTTCCCAGAGCTGCACCTTCCCCTAGGAAAAGCACAGCACAGAGTGGAGCTTCCAGAACTCTGTTTTTTCTCCCAAGTTTTTCCATAACTTACTGATATAATTCCAATTTTCCAATGCACCCTGGCTGAAGTGAACCAGGAATTTCTTGCTCTGTTTGGGTTCTCCCTCAGCTGGTAAAACTTTTCAATGCTATTTAGTTTATTGGGGGAAAATGGTGAAAATGCTGCTCCAGTCCCTGACAGCACAGGAGGCACAAATGGCTCAAAATTCCAGTCAGATTTATGGAATAGAATCACAGAATATCCGGAGTTGGGAGGGAACCCCCCAGGATCACTGATTCCAACTCCTGGCCCTGAACATTTCTAACCTTAGCCCTGGATTTCTAACATTTCCAAGATCAGGAGACAGCAGAAATTGCATCTCACTGCAAGAACATCCTGGAATTCTTATTTGTGCTAAACTTCTTTAGCTCACACAGACATGGCTCTTCCTTCAGGCAGTTTTGCTCCCAGAGATTGCAACTTCCCTGCTCCAGTGGTTTATTAAAAAAAAAAAATCTTTTCTTTCCCATACACAAAAATAGAATTAGAGCACAGCAGGAGCACAGAGAAATACAAATAATGGCCTCCATGTACACATTGAATCATCACCTCAAACAGTCCTGGAAAAAGGTTCTGGAGAGGAATGTGGTCCTTTCACTGAGCTTTCCATGGATTTCCCTGCCCCAGGATCCAGGTGAGATTTCAAACACCACTTTGAAGCACCTGCAGCCTCCTGGGGTTCTGTTGTCCTGCTTTTCCAGGGTCCTGCAGTGGCATTTTGTCTCAGGGCAAACAGTTTTCTCAAGGGGAAAATCGGGAATTCAGCCCTTACAGTCGGATCTGGAACTTTGTATCCCGGAGCAGAAGGGAATGTGGGTTCAGTGGAATCATTGCTCGTCCAGCTCTGAGCTGCAGTGTCCTCACTGGGTCTGGGGAAAGCTCCTCCAGCTCTGCCAGGCAGGATTCTCCATCCTTCCCGTGTGAAATGAGTGCCCATTCCTTAGGGAATGAATATCCCAGTCCAGAGACAGCTTGGACCCTCAGACAGGATCCTACTGACTCGGAAAAGCAAACAGAGGGTATCGTTTAAATGTCTTCTGACTCAAAAACCCTGGAAAATAACAATGAGCATAATGTTTGCAGAGGAGATACTTTAAAATAAAATATACCACATTTTGGGCCAGGAAAAGATTCTTTTGTACGGCAGGGAGAGCAGCACCCGCGGCAGCCGCGGGGACACGGTGAGGTGCTCAGCACACCTGGGGTTATAAATTCCGTATAAAAACTTACATTTCCGCAGTACAAAAATAATCCTGTCCGTGCCTGAGCTCAGCTGGGGGTGCCCGGGGAGCCCCGGCCAGTCAGGCCTGACCCCCGGCGTGGCCGTAGCGGGCGGTGGCATCGGGCGGGGCTGGCCGTGTCACCCTGCAGTCCCCGCCGCTGTCCCCGGTCCCCTCCGCCGCTCCTGCCGCCTCCGCCCGCCGCCTCCTCCTCCTCCTGAAATTCCCGTTGTCGAACATCTTCTCGCAGTTGGGATCCAGGGTCCAGTAGCTGCCTTTGCCTGCCGACACAACGAGCTCGGTGGCTCCCATCGCCATCCCCATCCCCGCGCATCCCTGCGCATCTGTGCGCTCTGCATCCCCGCGCTTCCCATCCCCATCCCGCGCATCCCTGCGCTCCTCATCCCCGCGGATCCCTGTTCTCCCAATCCCAATCCCAATCCCAATCCTCATCCCCGCGGATCCCTGCTCTCCCAATTCCAATCCCCATCCCCGCGCTCTCCATCTCCATCCCCATCCCCATTCCCATCCCTGCGCATCCCTGCGCTCTCCATCCCCGCGGATCCCTGCTCTCCCCATCCCCATCCCCATCCCCATCCCCATCCCCATCCCCATCCCCATCCCCATCCCCATCCCCATCCCCATCCCTCTCTCCCCACCCCGCGGCTCACCCGGATCGTCCTCCTCCCTGGGCACCTTCCTGAAGCAGTCGTTGAGGGAGAGGTTGTGGCGGATGGAGTTCTGCCAGCCCGCCCTGCCGCGCCGGTAGAAAGGGAAGTTTTCGGCCACGAAGTGGTAGATCTGGCTGAGCGTGCGGCGGCGGCCGGGCGCGCTGTGGATGGCCATGGCGATCAGCGCCGAGTACGAGTAGGGCGGCCGGGCGGGGGACAGCGGCGACAGCGCCGGCCAGCCCCGCTCCGCCCCCGCGGAGCCCAGCGCGGCCCCGGAGGGCAGGCACGGAGCGCCGGGCCCGCCCAGCCACAGGTACGGGTTGGCGGCGGGGCGCGCCGGCGGCGGCGGGGCTGGGAAGGGAGCGGAGCATCCCGCGGCGTCCCGCGGATCCCGGCACGGCGGCGGCCCGAAGGGGTGCATGGTGCGGGGACAGCTCCGAGAGCACCCTGCCGCCCCTTAAATCCCGGGGGACCCCCGGGGGGGCCGGCAGAGACCCCTCCCTCCCTCCCTCCGCCCCGCACCGCCCCGCTCCGCCCCGTTCCGCAGGTGCGGAGGAGAGGAGGAACCGCGGGTGATGGGAAAGGGTCCGGGACAGGACAGGCGGGGGGCTTGGGAGTGACAGCAGGGCAGAGCTGAGCGCAGCAAGGAGCTGGAGCTGGGGGAGAGAGGGCAGAGGAGGCAGCAGGATGAGCAGAGCATGGAGCAGCTCTGCTGGGATGAAAGGCTGGAGAGTTGGGATAGTTGAGCCTGGAGAGGAGAAGCTTTGGGGTGACTGAACTGTGGCCTTGCAGAGCCTGACTGAGCTATGAGCAAACTGGGGAGAAACTGTTTGTGAGAGACAGGAGTGACAGGACAGGGGATAATGGCTTTAAAATGACAGAGGAGTGTGAGGTGGGATATTGGGAAGGAATTGTTCCTGTGAGGGTGAGGAGGAGCTGGGATGGAATTCCCAGAGAAGCTGTGGTGCCCCTGGATCCCTGGCAGTGTCCAAGGCCAGGCTGGAATTGGAGCAGCCTGGGACAGTGGAAGGTGTCCCTGCCATGGGATGGGATGTTTAAGGTCCCTTCCGACCCAAACCATTCTGGGATTCTATAATTCTGTGAAAACCAGACCTGGCTGATCCCACCTTCCATGTCTTTCCACCAAAAGGAACAAAGTCTCTCAGCCACAAGAACCTCATCCTGTAGTAAGGAAATTAGCAGGAAGCCAGGAAAAGGGATAAAGACGTGTAAACCCAAACGCACACTGCAGAATTAGAAATAGCCGATTTTTATCACTGGCCAGGTTCATCTGAATGTCAGTTACTTCAGGCATATTTATAGAAAATCTTCATTAAATCTCAAAAACGTGAGGGGAGATAATCCTCTCATGTCAGTGAAATGAGCTCAGGAAAGAGTTTGACCCCAAATATTATTTAACTGCAGTGCTCTCAGTGATTACCTGGAGACATCCAGCAGCAAATCGACCTCCAGGAATCACAGGCATGGATGCTGCTGGTTTATTTTCCGTGGCATAAACCACATCTGGTTTATTTTCCGTGGCATAAACCATGGCTGGTTTATTTTCCGTGGCACTGCTTGTCTGTGATATTATTTATTTTAGTCATTGCCTCGTTGCAAACTCGACGTGGGTTTGGCTGAACTTCTGTGGAAGTCATAGACATCTCCCGTGCAAACAAGAGAATTTAATTCACCTATTTCCAAACATCCCCATTTACAAACGTACAGAGAGCTCATTAAACTGCCCCCTTCTCAGCTGAGCTGACACCCGAGGACACAAAAATCCACATATTTGTGGATGCTGTTTCTTGTTGCTTTGCAGAAATCGCTTTGCCGGGAAGCAGCAATCCCTGGGAAACACCCAAACACGGTTTAACTCCTCCATGAACAGGAAAAAAAAACCTTCCCTCTATGGAATGCGGAGCTTTTACAGTGCCTTTCCCATTATTTTACCACTTCCCCTGGATTCCCAAGGCGAGGAATGGGTCGGGATGCCATGATCGAGGGGCAGCAGTGGTTTTTGCGGGTCTCTGGGATGTTTTAAACCCCGCATTGCTCAGCAGAGCTTTTCCAGCAGCTTTTCCATCGCTGCTTCCTCTCCCCTTCCCGGAGGATGCTCCTTCTCCACTCTCCGCCCGGCAAACAGTGTCACTCGCCCGGCAAGCTGGATCCGGAGCTGCGGGAATGCCGCTGGGTCATCCCGGCGTGATTCCCGGGAACAGGCAGGATGGGGAATCGCGGGCTGGCCATGCCATCTAGCGGCACCGGCAGCGCCCGGGATGATGTGCTCACCCTGCTGCTGCTGCTGCTGCTGGCACCATCCCTGCCCTGCGCCCCAAATCCCCAAAAACAGGGTGTTTGCGGCATTATATAACAAAAAAAAATATTAGTTAATTGATTAAATAGCCATTCCAGCTAGGAATGGGCTGGGAGCGACTTAGATCTCATCCCCTTTCCGCTACCCCAGGCTGCTCCAAGCCCTGTCCAGCCTGGCCTTGGGTAATTCCAGGTATCCACAGATTCTCTGGGAATTCCATCCCATCCCCTCCCCACCCTCACACGGAAGGATTTCTCCCAAATATCCAATCTATCTGTCGGTTGGAAGCCATTCCCGCCTGTCCACAAGTCCTTGGGAAAAATCTCTCTCCAACTTTCCATTATTTCTCTCCAGCCTTAATTATTTCTCATTTTTTAATTTTAATTTTTTTCTCCCTAATATCCAATCTGTGTCAGTTTGAAGCCATTCCCACCTGTCCACAAGTCCTTGGGGAAAATCTCTCTCCAACTTTCTGTTATTTCTCTCCAGCCTCAATTTTTTTCTGATTGCCAGCAAATCTGAGACTTCTCACATCCCAAAAACGTGCTGGCAAAGCTCAGGAATTTGGGGCAGTAAAATTTCTCCCCCTGGCACTGGGATCCTGCAGATTTTGTTGATGGGAATGAAATCATCTCCCCTGCATGGAGTGGGAATAAATTCCCTGTTTATTTCTCTACTCAGAGCACAGCAAACCTGAAGGAGGAGAGTGAGCAGGGCAAGGCTGGGAGATAAAAATGCAGAAATTCACCTCAACTGAGCATTTCTGACAAATCTGATTGAAATGGAAGTGGTTTGCACCAAAAGCATCAGCCTGGTTTCTCCTGGAATGGCAGAAGTTGGAATAAACTCCCCTTATTTAAAATAAAAATTGGGAAAGAGTGAAAGACAAACACGTGGTGAGGAAGAACAAACAAGTCTTCTAAAAAAGTATTCAGAGTTTATCAAAACAGAAAAAACCCCAGAAAATATAATAAATAATAATCCAGATATTATTTTGGCATCACGATTTCTTCTGGTCTGACAGCAATTAGCTACAAATTGACATTTTTCAGGTCAATCACAACAATTATTAGGTAACAAATGGACATTTTTGAGGTCAATCAGCCTGTGGCAATTTAAACCTTTAAATTGCTTTGCCAAATACCTTTAAACATTGAAACTGCACTCAGTATTCTCATTTATTTTGTTCTCTGACTCCCAGCCCCTTTCCATGGCCCTGTGCTGAGAATGGCTTCACTCAGGAGAAATTTGCATTTTTTAGCCTTTTGTGTCTCAAAATGAGGGAATTTGCATAAACCGAAGTGTTTGGCATTGAATTCAGCTCCTCAGGTATCATATTCTGATTATTTGAATTTATCCGCTTTGCGTGGCTAAATCATTTTACATGGTTTTGTTTCTAGGCACTTCATGAAAATTTATGGTTTGGATTTCATCCCTATTTTTTTCCTCACCTATATCAGAGTTTTCCTTTCAAAATTTAATTCAATAATTTCATTTTCTCCCTGCCCACCTACCAACAAAAGCTGCAAGAACAATTCCAATTTAATGAAACGCTTTGAAATGTTCTTTTAGAAAATTCTATGTTCTTTTAGGAAGTTTTGCAACCTAAAAAGTAAAAGAATATTAAAACTCAGCTTTTCTCTTTCAAATATTGAGTTTTTCTCTTTCATATACTGAGGCTTCTCCTCTGGTCTTTCATAGAGTTTATCACCCAAGGTTTAACAAATTTAGGTCAAATATTAGGAATTAATTTTTACTTAAGAAAACCAGGACTTATTTTGAAAAGAAATTTAAAAAAAGAGGAACCACTGCCATTATTTTAACATTTCTGACATTTACAACATACATAAATTTTCCCTTATAAATGCAGACACTGCATATATAAAATGATGCTTTTAGCTGCAAAATAAAGTCAGTTTTGCTCCTTTCTGAGCAAAAGATTCCCGCTTGACAAGCATAAGGATAAACTAATATTAATAACCTCACACCATGACAAGAGCACACATTTCTTCATTAAGTTTCCCTTCACTCTACTCAGACTTTGGTCTTTTTCAATTTTTTTTTCCTTCTCATTAAAACGATCAGAGCTCAAGCCCTGGAATTCAGAAGCAGCTGCATTGAAAAATGAATTCCCTGCAGCATCACTGAGGAGCACAGGGGATGCAAATCACTCTGCAGGAGCTGGAAAATGAGAATATTCCAGTGGGCATCTCCAGCCTGGCTCTCTGTGCCTTCCCCAGTGCTGGGATATGGAGAATTTGGGGGAAAAGTTATCCAAAAAACCACCAATTAATGCATTTAGCACATCTATTTGTCTTTTTTTTTTTTTCCTATCTGGAATGCTGGGATTAGTTTAGGATTCACCAATCCCTCACCAGGATCCAGCTGGAATGCTGGGATTGGCTGTGGGAGCTCCTGGATGGGATGGGATGGGATAGGGTGGGTGGGTGGGTTGGGTTGGGTGGGTGGGGGGGGGGGGGGGGGGGGGGGGGGGGGGGGGGGGGGGGGGGGGGGGGGGGGGGGGGGGGGGGATGGGATGGGATAATGGGATGGGATGGGATGGGATAATGGGATGGGATGGGATGGGATAATGGGATGGGATGGGATGGGATGGGATGGGATGGGATGGATGGGATGGGATGGGATGGGATGGATGGGATGGGATGGGATGATGGGATGGGTGGAGGGTGGGTGGGATGGGATGGGATAATGGGATGGGATGGGATGGGATGGGATGGGATGGGATGGGATGGGATGGGATGGGATGGGATGGGATGGGATGGGATGGGATGAGATGTCCTGGAGAGGAGTTTCCTGTGGGATCTGTGCCCCCAGGACACATGGACAGCCCTGGGGTGATGCTTTGGAAGCTTTTGGGAAGCTCCACACCCCCAGGGAGGGCTGGAGGTCCTTGGCCAGCAGGGTCTGACTGACCCCAAGGCAGGAGGGGAGGTGTGGCTGCAGCTGGGGATCACAAAAAACTAAAGCATGAGGAGAAAATTCCCACCTTGGTGACCTCCTGTGCATAAAGGGAGTTACAAAAGGCTGAGAGGGATTTCTCACCAGGCCATGATGTTATAGGACAAGGAGGAATGGCTTTAAATTGATTTATTTTGGATTTTGGGCAGAAATTGTTCCCTGTAGGGTGGGCAGGCCCTGGCACAGGGTGCCCAGAGAAGCTGTGGTGCCCCTGGATCCCTGGCAGTGTCCAAGGCCAGGCTGGACATTGGGGCTTGGAGCAGCCTGGGACAGTGGATGTTTGCAAAACAAAACTTCAGCTCTAAAAAAACCTCCTCCTGGATTCTCTCAGGCTTTCTTTCTCTCACACACAGCACTAAACCATCAGCACACAGAACAAAAACATCATCCAGGCTCCTGGCAGAACTCAAAGCCAGAGCAGCTCAACCCAAAAAAAGGAAAATATTTGCACAATATGACTCAGTGCAGAGAATTTACCTTCTCCCAGTTTTAATTGCTCTGCTTGTCACCAATTAACCACTGAAATCCTGCAAGGACACACAGAGGATATGGTTGTCTTCTGTCATGCCATCAGCTCTGTTACTCCAGAAATGTGAAAACAGTTTAAATCATCACCAATCCTTTCAAAAGCTTTTCTTGTTGTTGTTGTTGTTGTTGTTATTGGTTTTGGTTTGGGGGTTTTTTGGGTTTTTTTGTTTGTTTGGTTTTTTGGTTTGTTTTGGTTATTTTTTTGTGGTTGATTGGTTGGTTTGGGTTTTTTT
This sequence comes from Entomyzon cyanotis, assembly GCA_024500445.1. Classification (NCBI taxonomy): domain Eukaryota; kingdom Metazoa; phylum Chordata; class Aves; order Passeriformes; family Meliphagidae; genus Entomyzon; species Entomyzon cyanotis. Next base: position 2,126,247 of record JAKEPQ010001000.1, read on the forward strand.
GTTGGTTTTTTTGGGGGTTTTTTTTGGCTGGTTGGTTGGTTTGGCTTTTTTTTGGTTTTGGTTTTTTTTTTAAAACAAGGTGAAACCTTTAAAACCTGTAATAAAGCAACCAGCCCTCTCTGTAATTCTATTTTCCAGACATTCACCTGACCTTTACCTGGTCTTTCTGCTGGCCTCTGGAAGGAGGATGCTGTATTCAGCCATGATAGGCATGGAAATTAAATTAAGTAGTAGGTGGGAAAGTGAATTAGCTTTAGTGAGCTAAACAATGCGTGGAAATTGAACTCCACACTTGCTGCAGAATCTCTCCTGCCTGATCCACTCAGCTGCAACTCACTGCACGGCAGGGCAGCAGCTCTGGGTGATGTGAGAGCATCTGCCACCTCTTTTCCTTTTATAAATTGAATAAATTCATCATGTGGTGACCCTTGCTGACCCTCCTGTGTTATCCCTCCATCCAGGCTGATTTATCAGCCCCAAACCTGCCATCCCCACAGCACTCAGAGCCTTACCCAAATCTGCCCACAAGGGAGGATTTCTCCAGCTGAGGCTTTGCCAGGTGAAGGTCAAATCCAGTTGTTCCTCCTTCCCTTCGTCCCCAGGGAAGGTGGCTTTGGCCTGAGAGTGGCACTTGCAGCTCTGCCTCCCTGCACTGCAGGATTTGGGATTTGGGATTTGGGGTTGGGATTTGGGATTTGGATCCTGTGCTGTGTCCTTGTCCTGCTGCCAGCTTCCCACTGCCCTGGGGCTGGGAGAGTGCAAGGAAATCAAACCATCCCACAGGTGCTGAGCTCATTCTTCACTGCTCTGCCCTTCTACCTGCCCTACCTGCAACAGGAGGACAAAAAAACCCCAAATTCTTTGGAGAAAGAGGGAAGGCAGAAGATCAGTGCCAGCCATGTCTGCCTGACTCCAGGCCAATCCTGTCCCAGCCAAGCTGCACCTCAGCCTGGGGAGATATTTGGTGCATCCAACACCTCAGCCTTACCTGGGGGAGAGGAGAGGGATAATAAGGAATAAAGATGCTGTGTAATTTTTCAGGAAAAAACTGCCAGAAATTCCTGGATTGTGTACTAACCCACTGTACTTAGGGCAGCAAGGAGGGCTGAGTGTGGAACATGAAGGAACAGAGAGAGCAAGAGCAGTTCCATGGGGGATAACCTGGCTCACAGGGTTTGACTGGATGGGGTTTGGAACACCCTGGGACAGTGGGAGGTGTCCCTGGCCATGGCAGGGGTGGCACTGGGTGATCCCTAAGGTCCTTTCCAACCCAAATCCTGGGATTCTGTGATGTTCAAGCTTTGGTGTTTGGAGCTTTCCACATCTTTGCCATCTGCTCTGAGACTGAACAACCTCTATTCAATAGTAATTCCAACCTGAAGGTGAAACCATGTTGTCTCAAGGCTGCATTTGGTCTGGTTTTGTCCCTTTTGGTTGCTCACAAGAATGTTCCTGGAGTGATTAGGTGTTTGCTTATGCAGGATAATCACGTTGCATAAAGCTTCTGTTCATTATAAAGCTAATAAAACCAGCAGCAACATAGATCTTGGCCCAAAGAGGCTGGGAGTTTATGAAAGTTTTAAATTATGAATGCTGCTAATGCAGGGTAATAAGATCAAGCAGCACAGTGTGAGCACTGATCATTCTCCTATTTTTGTCTACTATTGTGTAGTTATTAGACACCTTGTCCCTTATTAATCTTCTTTGACCTTCTTCCACAAATTCTCCCTCTCATAAAATTGAGTAACTGCTGAGAATCACAATGTGCCCAGGAGGGCCTGGAGGGAGGATAAGGAGCAGTGGGAACAAAATGCAGCTTGTGATGAAGAAAATGCTCCTGGTGAGGCTAAAGCAACCCCTCTGAGTTAAAACAGGACCTGCTGGGCTCAGAGCCAAGGAGGAGGCCTGGAGTGATGGGGGTTTTACATTTCATCAGTGCAATGGAGACACTGGGAGCTGGGAAAGGAGCTCAGCCTGGGGCAAAGGGGATCAGGGGGACCTTGTGGCTCTGCACAGCTGCTGCAGGAGGGGACAGCCGGGGGGTCAGGCTGTGCTCCAGGGAACAGGGACAGCAGGAGAGGGAACAGCCTCAGGCTGGGCAGGGGAGGGGCAGGGTGGGCAGCAGCAGGAATTCCTTCACAGAAAAGGTTGTTAATCATTGTCAGAAGCTGCCCAGGGAGGTTTGGATCCCCATCCCTGGAGGTGCCCAAGGAATTCCTGGCTGTGGCACTGAGTGCTCTGGGCTGGGGACAAGGTGGGCATTGGCACTGCTTGGAATCTGGGAGGTTTTTTCCACCCTAAATGATTCTGTGATCTGAGATTTACTTCAGCAGAATATCTAAATGGGATTTCTTAAATCGGAATAATAACCATTTGATTTGATTTGAATAATAACAATTTCCTATTTCCTGAACATTGCTGGAGGGGAATAAAGAGTCCTTCAGGGAAGGGGAACCCCAGAGGGGACAAAACCCAGAATCTTCTTCCCAAAGTCATCTTTGTGGATTCAGTGCAGGATCTCCCACGCTGGAAGCCAGCCAGGGTGTGTTTCCACAGCTTTTCCTTTTGTTTTATGCCAGACTAAAGGATCAGGGATGTGGCCACCTGCAGCAAGGACGTGAGATGGAAAAGATCTCAGCACTTTGCTCCCTCCTTGTCAGCACACACCACAGCCCCAGACCTGTTTCACCAGGAATCCACGTGGCAGCAGCAGATAGTCACAGAGCTAAATCATTCCTTTTGCTTGAAATATGCCTGTGCTGTATAAAAATTTAAATATTCGTGGCATTTATAACTTATTCATGTTAATCACAATACTGCCACTGGGGTGGGACAGGTGTGAAGCCTCTGCTGAGAAGTTATTTCTCCCCAAAAAGTTCAGTTCTTGTCTCCTTGGTATGTTTTTTCCCCTAATGTAAAGGATAATGAAGAAAAAACTGCTGAGTTTGGAACTGATCGTTCTATTCTGGTTGTCTGAAAAAATATTGTATAAAATCTTAGACAGCTTTAAATAAAGGGGGCATTTAATAAATGCCTTTTAAGAAATAGGGCATTTGGATAAAGAAATAAATAGCTGAGATATTAGAACTGAAAAATCAGCAGCTGATTAGCCAAAACCTCCTGAGCAGTGAGGGTTATATTCCTACAGCAAATGCTGGATTTGAAACATGTTTGTTCCAGCAGGTGGCTAAAGAGTGTTTTCCCAGCATGGGGAATAACAGCTTTTAGGGACTATCACCATTATTTCACGTGTAAGCAACAAGAAAATTAAAAAACCACAAACCACTCAACCCAACCCAGCAAAATCCCCTGTTTGCATCGTGCTGTGGGCTCTGTGAAGAGCTCAGGGATCGGGGCAGCTGGTGCAGCAGTGACCAATCCTCTCTCCTTGGTGCTCCTGCCATTCCCCAGGGAGCACAGGGATCATCCCAGTCCGGAATCCTGGGACTTTTAGAACCCCAGGAATTGTCATATTTCCCATTTAGTGTATATTTCTGTCCATCCCGGGTGGTCCCAGGGGCTGGAAGCATCAGGAATGTGTCCATCTGTGGCTACTTGGAACATCACTGTGGCTAGCACAGGTCTTCCCCATGAGAATTTTTCTCCTGTGTTTTACAAATAAAGTTTGAATGTTATTAAAAACAGTGTCTCGAGATTTGGACAGTTCAGGCCTGGCCAATCAGGCCTAGGGGGAGGTTTCTGACTGACCAATCTGGGTGACCTCTGAAAAATCTATATAAGTTGGAATTAAATAATAAAAGCTCTCTTTTTTATGCCACACTGAGAATCCGGGTTTTCTTTCTCTGCTAGCAGCTCAACAGCGACACATCACCATTCCTTCCCTGAGGCTTCAGTCCAAGCAGGAGCTTCCCTGCTCCATTCTTGGCTTCAGGCTGGGAGTTCTTGGGTTTGCTTGGAATTTAACACCCCCTGTCAGGCTTTAGTTAGTTATTCTCCTCACCTTCTCAGGAGGAAGAGACTGGAGCAGAGAAAATTCACAATATTGTAGTGGCAGGACAAAGGGGGAATGGTTTTCAATCAAAAGAGGACAGATTTGGGTTAGATACAAGGGAGGAATTTTATTCTGTGAGGGTGGGGAGGCTCTGGAATAGGATTCCCAGAGAAGCTGTGGCTGTCCCTGGATCCCTGGCAGTGTCCAAGCCAGGTTGTCAGGGCTTGGAGCAGCCTGGGACAGTGGAAGGTGTTGAATCAAGATGATTTTTAAGGTCCCTTCCATCCCAACCCATTCCACAATTCCATTATAAGCTCTTTCGAACATCCACACTTCCCATTTTAACCCTCAAGAAACCATGCCTGGCTTTCCTTGGGAGCAAACAGAACAACCCCAGTGCTGCAGAAGTTGTTTTTAATTAAGCAGGGAGATGCACAACTTTCCAAAAGCACTTTTTGGCACCCAGGGTCTGACAGAGGCAGCTTGGCAGAGCTGGGAAAGGAGAAGGTGACTGATGGAAGGAAGGAGCTGTCTTGGGCTTCAGCCTCAGTGTCTTGCTCCTCAGGTGACCTCTGTGAGAGGGTTGAGGGGACAAACTCACTGCCAGCACGGGATGCCACCTCCCTGGCCCAGCTGTCACCCATGGGACATGGTGCAATGCAGAGCTAGGCTTCAGAGATGCCAAAATCCAGCAGTTTATTCTCATTTTTAATACACTGGGACAAATGTTCTGCCCTGCTCGGGTGATTTAGCCCCTGCTAAGGACACAGCCTCCTCCTGTCCCACCTCCTCAGCACTACTGGGAGCTTCATGGCCAAGAGGTGAATTCTCAGGACAAGGGACACCAGGGTTTCACCAGCTGGAATTATTTGCCCCTGGCACAGCCCAAACCAGAGGACATTGACATCTCTGCCTGCCTGGTGGATCTGGGGAAACCTGGGCAGGAGTTCCAGCCAGGACACAGAGGAAGGGAGAGGAATGGCTGAAGAAAAGGGGGAAGGAAGGAAAACATGGAATGGCTAAAGGAAAAAGGGAATGGCTGAAGAAAACATGGAATAGCTGAAGGAAACAAACATGGAATGGCTGAAAGAAATGTGGAATGGCTGAAGGAAACATGGAATGGCTGAACAAAACATGAAATGGCTGAAAAAACATGGAATAGCTGAAGAAAACATGGAATGGTCTGTGCTGGAGCTTCCATCCAACTGGAGATGCCTGGCAGGCTGAGGACACTGGTGTCAGCAGGAGCTCTGTCCAGACCCAGCCATCTCTCTCCTGCTCCCCTCTTGCACAGTAAACCCCCCACAGAAACAATTAAAACCTTGGCTGGGATCATCCTGTAAAGCTTGTTTATTCCTATATGGCCAAATACTTCTTTACTTTACTCCTTAGCTGTGTTTGCTCATCGGCTCTGCTTTCTGAGCAACCTCAAAGCTCAGTTTGCTTTAGTCTTTACATGAGCAACATCTGTCACAAGCTGCTTCCTCAGCCTGCCCCTTCCTACCCCTCAACTTGCATTTTCTGCCTTCCAAGGTCATTTTTAGGAGAATAAAATGAGTGTTCCTGTGCAGAATTCCCCCTCCCGCAGCTGGGCAAAGCAGAAAATATATGTTGGAAAAATATATCAGACTTCCTTCCAAGAGAAGCCCAGGGTGAAGTGGAATGCTGATGTCCATGGAACCAAATGGAAATTAATGTTGGAATCTCCAACCACAGAGCCAAGGTCTCTGCTGCTGGTTTTAAGGAGCTACCAGAGCAAAAACAAGAGGTTTTGATCGAGTCACAAAATCTGTTCATCTCCAAAGTGCTTCTCTGGCCAACATCAAGGAAATCTCAAGGAAAAAAATAAATAAATGAAGGTTTTTTCAAGGATATTTCGGATGTGTTTGTGACCTTCAATCTGGATTACTGCAAAGCGTTTAGGAAGCATGGGAGGTGTAAGAGAACAGAGTGTGCTCGGTGCACAGAGTGCCTGAAACCCCAAAGTTCTGCTCAGGAGTGCTGTGGGTCAGGCAGGGACACAATTCCCTCCTCAAACCCCTTCTGCTGACACTGAGGGGAGCTGCAGTGGGGCATTTCCCAAGAACATCCCTCCATCCCTGCTAATCAATTCCTCTGCTCCATCTGTAAGGATCATTGTTTCATTTTGGAGTCAGAATGTAAATGAAGTGCTTCAAAATGATAATTCCTGAACATCTGCAGTTCTTCCATAGGAGAAAGCCTAAGGACAGCCTAAGGAAAGCCTAAGGACAGCAGCTCTGAATGGTAACATAAAGATTTTCCCATAATTTAGGTCTATCTTATGAAAAGCTCTCAATTAATACAAGCTAATTAGAAATAAGTAAGTTTCCTCTAAGTTGCTCCAACACCCGTGAACTTTCTCCTGGTGTTTTCTGCAGGACAACAGAATATCCATAACCATATGCCATTCAAAGGCTTTAAAGGCACTCTGATCATAATTTGCCATGAGTTCCACAGGATTGCTGTGGAGATTGTTTTCCCATTTCTGTAATTGCAAAAGCTTTTTAGGCTCTTAACTATCAGCACAAAACATTTTTGGGCGTTGACCTTCCAGGGATGGGGCAACCACAACTTCTTCCCTGTGCCAGAGCCTCACCACCCTCCCAGCCAGGAATTCCTTCCCAATATCCCATATAAATCTCTACTCTCTCCATTTGAAGCATTCCCCAATAATCCTTCCCTCAAGTCGTTATTCCTTGCTATAGGTTTTAAAAACTCAATGCAAAATTTAAACTGCTGCTGATTTTCTCTCTCCAGGGGAGGAAAAAATTCTAAATAATTCCCAGTTTGTCACCAAAGCCACTTGGCAGATTTCTGATTGCAGAGGGGAAACTTGAGCTTTCAGTCTGTTTACAAAAGGTAAATCCCAGGGAACACTGACTTTTTATTGATATTTAGGTTGGTGAAGGTTTCCCTTGCTCAAAGTCAACAGAAAGTTAATTTTTGGATGAGATCAAGAATAGAGAAATTCAACACTGGAGGAGATGGGTCTGGATAATTATCTGAGTCCATCAGAGGAATTCTGTGATGTGAATTATCCTGGTCATTACCAGGTGTGACAGCAAGTAGTGACACATTTGGGATAGGAACTGAGGATAGAAACTGATGGAGACTTTTGTTGAAATGTCAGTGCACATCATTTTTATCTATTGATTCCAAATTCATGGGCTTGCTTCCTAATTCATTTTTCTTTTATTTTTCCATATTACTCAGATGGTGAATGCAAATGTCATGTGCAGAGTTACAGCAGCCAATGTGCCCAAAAATCTTTAGGAAAAAGATTCATTTCTTTCAGATTCAAGAAATAGGATGATGTGACTTTATTAAAAAAAAGAAGATTGAAAACTCCGTGATGTGAGACACTTTTAAATGAAAACCCGTTAAATTATTTACTGTGGTAAAATAAGTGTTTAATGGAGAAACATTTAAAATTTAATTGAGTGTTGAGATTATTGGCTGAATTGTGTGAGGTGCCCACGTGAGGTGCAGCTTTCTCTTGTAAGTGAAAACACTCAGAAAAACATGTTTATAAATCTATTTTGAAACAACATCAACAAGAAGAAAAAAATGGAATATTTGTTGTAAAATGCTCTGTCGTTATCACTCATATCAGCAGAGAAATGAAAAGTGAATAGTTTGGAGGAAGGGGAGGATGAGTAGAGCTGTGCTTAAATCTGAGGACTATGACTGAAAGTTCTGTTTGGAATTATGCATGGATAATTAAATAAGGTATTTAATCTGCAATTAATAACAATTGTTTATTAATTGCAATTAATAATTTTCTGTTATTTTTAAACTGTAAATTTATTTTAGATTTGCCGTAGAGCTAGCATAAGGCAATTACAATTTTTTCTTTACAGCATATATTTAGTTAACATTTCCATCTATCTAGAGATTTTTCAAAATTGGGTTTAAAAAAAAAAAAAAAAACCAAACCAAACCAGAATGATGAATAAAGTCACATTTTTTTAAAAAGAGAGTAATTTTGGCGGATGGTTGACATCAAACACCCGACAGAAGTGCAGAGAGATGATGTCCCTTGTCCACAGAACAGCAGGACCACGGCGTGATGAAGACGTCCCTGCTCACTGCAGGGGCTTGGAGTTGACAACCTTTAATTTCCCTTCCAGCCCAACCCATTCCCTCATTCTCTGATCCAAACCAACATCAGCACCTCCGGCTTGAAGATCTTTCCTCTCAAAGTCTTATCCTACATCAAACAGAAATAATATTGGAAAACGTTGCCATTTCAGTGCTAAAACATCCACCCTGGAGCTGTCTAATCCAGCCACGCTGAACTTCCCTGCTCAACTCAGTAACTAAGTTCAGTCTCAGCTGAGAATCAACCCGCCAGATTCCAGCCCGGAGTGAAAACAAACGGCTGAATTACCAATCCCCTCAAAACAGAAATTCCGCAGCAATCGCCGACTCAACCCTTGCTGGGGCCCCTGTAGGATCAGAACAGACATTTAGTAAACAACGAGGTGCCTAATGATGCAGGGAGCTCTTCATCCAGCGCTGGGAGACAACTCACTACACGTAATTAGAGCGTTACAGAGTCATCAGGCGGCGATGACAGCAGAGACACAAATGTCACCTGTGATTCCGGTTGCTTTGTGTGCAGAGCTTTGAAATCCAGACTGAGAAGATGACAAAAACAAAGCTGATGGCAGAGTTCAAGTCTGGCTGCTTTGGAGCAGTACAGAAATGTGAAAGTGAGATTATTTTCCTCCCGTGCCGTTTGGTGGATTTTGTAATGAGATATTCAGTAGGACCTGATTATTTGGATGTTTGTTGGGGAAAAGTGGTGGTTTCTACCCTCAGGAAGCAATTCATCAATTGCTTTTACACGTGGGGATAACTCAATGTGTATCCAGAGGAATCTCTCCTTGGCCTGATTCTCTGCAGGATTTCCATTGATGTAAAAATGTCACAAAATATAAAAGAACCCAACCAACCAGAACTGTAGGTTCCCATGGGAAAGTGATCACATGGGACACATCCAGAGAGGCAAAATTCAGGTGGGCAGCAGCTTTCCATGCAGTGATAACTCAGGACCTGCTGGAAGAGGCAGGATATCCACCATGAGTTATTGTGACTGCTGCAAAAGCAATGTTTCATTGAAGCGATGATTCCAGAAAGGTCAGAGATGAAGTCTAGAGGTTGGAGGACAGCAGGGAGATTTAGACTTTGCAAAAAACCACGAATTTTTAACAAAAGCTTAAAGTTTTGATTTAATTTAATATAAGAAAAGGATGACTCAGGGAGGCTGTTTGAGGTGGTAAACCACCCAGCAGCTCTTCTTGTCCATGGGCTATGAGGCAGAACGAGACCAACTCAACAGCAACAGCAGACATCTCAAGAATTCCTAATTGATCTTGCAGGAGCTGTCTAGACTCCCTCATTGCAGTGTCTGGAGCGTTGCTGCTGGCTGTTGTCACAGCAGGATCCTCGTCTGGCTCGGTGTTTAGCAGAATGTTTTTGCTCAGAGGCAACACAAGATCTGGGCCTGAGACATCTCTCGAGTCTCTTTCAGCTTTTGTTTTGGAGGATTGGATTTTTCTGAGTCACAGCATCCAACCCCCTTGTTTGCTCGTTCAGGGCTGCTGTGTGCCAGGCAGGAGCCGCTTGGGGGGGGGGGAGGAGGAGGAGGAGGAGGAGAAGAAATCTCTTTTGGAGCCCAAAGTGTGTGATGGAACATAGAGGCCTCAGCCTCTCCTTGGAACTAAGACAGAGGATTGGAACTGACAAAATGGAACTCCACACTCTCTGTTTAATCATTGGGAAACAAGAGGTTTCACAAGCCTGGATTTTCCATTCTCCTTGCTATTCCCAAAAATTCTTTCCCTCTCCCAAAGGCTCACATTCCCATGGGAAACACGAGGGAAACCAGTGGGCACAGTTAGCCTGGGAGACATGGAGTAATTCCTGAAGAGAAAACATTTTCATCCCTAAGGTATCACTTTAAGGTGCTGCTGCCAAGCCCATTATAATCCACAAAAGGCTTTTTAACTGTGTAAGAATTAACTGATTGCTGCTGTACTCACAAATTCCTGCAAGGAGAGCACAAAGGACACGCCGAGGAGCACAGGAATTGCTCTTTTGAAGGCTGAAAGAGCTGAGCTTATCAACAATGTCGAAAACCTTTGACTGACTCAACACACAGCATTTTTCAAAGCCTTCGGCTCACGCAATTCAGGAGTTGATTGTCTGTCAGAATATTTGTCCTGGACTTGTCAGGAATCTCCTGTAGGAGTAACAGCTCTGTTTGCTGAAGCCTCTGCTCAAAATCACCACCATTTCTGCTGCCTGGTCATTTTTTTCTAAATGAGGAGATATTTTCTCATTCTGCCTTCAAAATCGACCAGGTAGCCATAAGGAGGATTTGGGAAAATAAGTCAATTAACAACCTGATAATTAGCTGGTAATCTGCTAAATTACAAGACAAACCATCAGTGAACATTACTGTGTTTTCATTTCTGGATGAGCAACCTTCAGAAAGCTTCACAACTGCGTGATGTGTGCAAAAATCTTTTAAGAGAGGCTGTTCCCTCTTTTATTCCATTAATTCCTTTATCAAAGGGGAATAGGAGCCCATGGGTTTATTTACATTTTATCAGCAAGCGAAACATTGCAATCTGAAATAATCCCGAGCAGAAATCTGCCGAGAACATTGGGAAAACAGCTTTTCCTGCAGGTGTTCATGTGCTGAATCAGAAGTCAAGCCTCAGAAACACACAGGGAGAAAATAAAGATGTTTGTCATGCCTGACACACCACGATGTTCATTTTTTCCAAGAGGAGCTTTCTAAATCTTCCCCTGAAGTGTCTGTTTGAGTTTGACTGAAGGCCAACGTATTCTCTTTGTGAAATAAGAAGTGCCCAATTACCCTGTAGTTAATGAGGGGAGAGTTAATGAGATCTGTGGAGAAACATGACTGGAAGAGTCAATATTGCAGAGGCTGTGTTGCTATCCCAGGATCTGATCCCAAACCCACTGGGATCAAGCAGAATTCCCAGCCCTGTGAACCTCTCCAGCCAGGACATCCCTCTGAGACACATCAGCTTTGCTGTGACACCAAATCTGTCCTTTCTCATGGCTTTTCTGTGCTCTGAACAATGGGGATCCACCCCTCAAATGCTCTGTTTCTTCTGCCAGACTTGCTGGCAATTAGAGGTGCAATTAGGATTTCTGCGTAGCTCATAATGAACTCCCCTGGAACACAGAGTTCTCCACTCTGCTGGGAATCTGTAGTTTGGAAGATGGATATTCCCAGCCTGTCAGAGACCCAAACATCCATTTTAAAGTGCAATTACCCTGAGACACTTCCCGAGTTACCAGGTAATTCAAATCAGCATGAGGCACTTATCTGCCCCATTTACACATGCACATTTTCAGTTAAAATTTGACTATTTCATGTGCTGACTTCATTGATTAACTGACTTCAAATATTCAATGACCTTTTGTTGATAACAAACCCTCTACCTGAGCAGTATTGTCAGAATCTAGAATGATTTTTATGGATATTGGAAACAGGCAGCTGTTTAAATATCTCCCTGGAAAGACTTTCACATCCAAAATACTTGATTTGTTTGTTTAATTATGGAATAACTTTCATTTCAGGGTTGTGTCTGCATCTTTATTTGCTGCTGGCAGTTTGTATTGATTTATGTATCAGATCTCCAAATCCCAGAATTTTTAGGGTGGAAAAGCTCTCCAGGATCATAGAGTCCAAGCTGTGTCCAATACCCACCTTGTCCCCAGCCCAGAGCACTCAGTGCCACAGCCAGGAATTCCTTGGACACCTCCAGGGATGGGAACTCCAAACTTCCCTGGGCAGCTCCTGCCAATGATTAACAAACTGTTCTGTGAAGGAATTTTCCCAATATCCACCCTGAGCCTCCCCTGGCCAGCCTGAGGCTGTTTCCTCTCCTCCTGTCCCTGTTCCCTGGGAGAAGATCCCAAATCCTCCCTGGCTGTCCCCTCCTGGCAGCAGCTGTGGAGCAATAAAGCCCCCCTGAACCTCCTTAAAACAGACCCAACAGTATGAAAATAAGAAGAGAAACCAGTGTGAAATCAGTAAAACAGAGAGGTTTCCAGTGAGACTCCCACTTCTCCTCTGCCAGTGTCTGTATCATCACCTGCAGCTCCGTCATTGCTCTGGTTCCCAACAGAGCAGGGACTCAGCTGTTCCAGTGCAGCCAGCAGAGATCCCACCTGTGCTGGGTCACCCCAGGTGTCCTCAGAGATCAGGAAAGTCAAGTCTCATCCCCCAAATCCACATTTCTGGACCTCCCAGGTCACACCCACACCTGAGGCTGGGAGGATGGGTCGAGCAGTGGCCACGTGAAGCCAACGGGTGCTTTCCAAATCCCACTAAATCCCTGAGAAATCTGTCACTGGGGGATAGAGCACCCTTGGTTCACTGCAGCTTAATCCTCCCCTAATCCTCCTCTTCAGGGCAGGATTACTGCACAGTGAGGAGAGAAATTTCTCCTCCTGGCTGATTTTCCAGAGGTGACTTTAGGGTGTTTTACCTCTCTCGTGGTGGTGTCAGCATCCCTGGCTGGATTCCCTCTGCTCTCCCTGTTTTGTAGGAAACCCATTGAAATGAATGGGGCTGCTGGGAGAGAACGACATAATCTGCTGTGAAATGTTTTATGTCCTGAATTCCCTTCCAGAGGAAAATTTTTGCAGCCAATTAAACCAACGGATTTAAATGTGTTGGTTGTTATTGCTGAGCAGTGAAAATTCCACTCAGGCATTCAGATGGATATGGAGAATAGGACATTCTTAGGGGGTGGAAGGAGCACAGACAAAGCAGTTTCAATTTTGGGATGTTTTAAGGTCCAATACCTGCTGTCAGCTCATGACAAACCAGCTCCTCCCCAGGCAAACCACTCCTGAGCAAAACCAGTATTTTAGTGCTGCCTAATGAGATATTGGATCATTAGAGAAATGTTTGTTTCCAAGGAAAAACAGGAGCAATTAATTTGGTCTCACATCACAGGAGGTTGCAGCACATGGTGGTTTTGGGGAGAATAACACATCACAAGGAGCTCCACAGGACTTGTGGGCTGCTGGCTTGAAACAAGCTCACAGAAAACTTGGAGTCACTTAGAATTTTATCATTAGTTGTTCTTTTTTAAAGCCATGTCTTTAATTGTTTTAAATCTATTAATGGTAAGGTAAGAGGGAAAGGGTGGTTTAGATTTGCCCTGGGCTCAGTCTGATGGCAAAAACCCAGGAGAATCCTCTGCTCATGGTACAGAAGAGGCTGTGAAAAGCCCCAGAGCTCTGGAGTGTGTCCAGGGAAGGGCAAGGGGAAAATCCCATCCCTGGAGGTGCCCAAGGAATCCTGGATGTGGCATCAGGGCTTTGGGGACAGGGTGGGGTTGGGCACAGCTTGGACTCTGACCCTGGAGGGCTTTTCCAGCCCCAGTGATCTGTGATAACACAGACACAGCATCGGTGGGTGGCAAATCTTCTCCCCAGGCTGAAGCTTGGTGAGGGTTTGAAGCCCTGAAATTCCCCGTGGCTTCAGCTTGCTGAGAGATAAAAAAACCAAAATAAATTTACCAAGTGAGACACAAACACAAAAATCAGCACCAGTCTGGGCCAAAGGAGATCATCACCTGTAAGGGAACTTATTTACTCCAACATGAAACACATCTGGGGCTGCACTGCCAGAGCCTCAGACTGCAATAGATCCACAGTCTCTCCAGCCCAGGATCAACTGGGAATCCTCCTGAGCAGGGAATTGTGTCTGTGAGCCTCACCCTCCATTTACATGATTTCTGCCTCACCCTCCATTTACACCATTTCTCTTCCCAGTGATTGTTCCATCAGCTTTAAAAAGCTGAGCTGCATTTTTTTTCACAGCTGCAGGAAGCCTGCAATGATCATTCCCAGCACAGGAATTGCCTCAAAACCCACCACGACCACAGAGATGCCAACACTGCCACTGCCACTGATGTTTGAACAAAATCAGGGGTGAGGAGTTGATGGAATCATCCCAAATTCTTGGCAGCAAGAGCCAAAACTGCTCCCTGTGCTGATCCTACAACCCAGAGCTGCCTGGGTTTGCTCCAGTGAGAAGGGACTCAGCAGAACACTGGACACCAGGGAGAAAAAGTGAGTCTGAAAATTGAAATGCATTTTAAGGTATTTTAAATGCCTCCATTCAATTTATTTCGCCATTAATTGAAAAATAATCGGCTACAGACCTGGAGGTGTTTGAGCTGCAGTGAAATCTGAGATGGTCACCCCAGTTCATGCAGGTGGAAGCTGATAAAGGTGCCTCATGATCTGGTCACCTTCGTTTAACAAGATATTTAAGGTAAAAAACATTAATTGCACTATTAGCATGTACCTCTATTTGAAAAAAGTAATGGAGCATAAAGATAATTAATTGCTTTCTGTTCTAAAAACATATTGACCTCAAATTCCACTTCCAGTGTGGCTGTGGGTTAAACCCTTCAGTGTAACTTTTTCTGGGCAAACCCTCAGTCAAACCCATTTATTAACCAGCTGGTGGCAGTGTTTTCATGAGGAAAAGATAAAAAAGCCATCCCACTCATTTTCCAGAGAATCCACTCTCTCTGCTGTTAAAGTGGGAGAATCTTCCTTGTTACCTGGTTCCCTTCATTAAAATTCAAGGAAATCCATACAGGATATAAAACTCCTCAGTCCCTGCTGTTTTCAGCAGCTCCTGGAATGTTTTACTGCCCTTTGGAGCCTGGCTGCTGCTGCTGCTGCTGGAATTCTGGTGTCACAGGGCTCCTTGCTTTCCCCTGCAAGTTAGTTGAGATTTCAAGCAGAGGTGTTGGAATGAAATAAAACCATGACAGGTTTAATCTGGGTTGTGTTTGGAGAGAGGGACTGGGAATTGCTTCTGGAAAGGGAATATTCCCTCTCTCTCCCCACACATCCAGCAATGGCACATTCCCATCCCATCCCTCTCCTGAATCTCAATTTAAACCAGGCCAGAGCTGTGTGGAGTGGAGCTTCACCCCTCCTCGTGGCATCCATTAAAAAGAGATAACAATTAATCAGCATTTAGCAGAAACAACTTGCAGCATCCAGCCTGGCAAACCTCTCCCACGCCCCTCCCTCCCGAGTTCCCAGCAGCGAGCCTTGCCATGCGATATTTACATTTTTCCAGCCTGGAATAACAGGTACAAGGATCCGGAAAGCCATTCTGACCCCTCTGAGTGGCAACAACGTCCCAGTGCCATGGCAAGGAGCAGAGCCCTCCTCCCCATATGTGCCAGCAGGGCCATCTGCAGCAGCTCCATCTGCTCCTGGGCATCTCCAGCCTCCACAGATGTACCCAAAACTGCTGCCAAGGCTGTGGGAACACCTCCTGCACGGCTGGGAAACGCACCGTGCTGCAGACAAGGTGGGGAAAAGGAATAAAACTCTTATTCTATCGCAGGGAAAGCTCCAGCAGGGAGTTAACTGTGGATCCCCAGTGCTCCTGCTCGCCCTCCTCATCCTCCCATCCCACCAGAATCAGGCCAGGTGCTGGAGCTGCAGGGATAACGCCTCTGTGGGGGATGTAATGAGGTTTGGGAAAGGCTGCTGACCCCTGGGAGTGCCTGCAGTGCGGTTTGGGGATGGCCAGTTGGGGTGGCAGCTCTCCAAGGCTGGCACTTCCCTCTCCTCTTAGCACCAGGAGTGCTCAGCTTGCTTTGGATTGTCTGGAAAACAAGGAATAAACACTTCTGACATCGATAAAAGTGCTGCTCTTTTAGACTCAGGGCTTTGGGAGATATTTTCTCCGGGTTTTGCTGTAGTTTTCAGCTTGGATTTCCTTCTCCTTTCTTGTCCAGGAGACCAGAAAGCACTGCAAGCAAGTCTGTTGTTAAAAATACCCAAGAAATGGGAAAAACCAAACACACCTGCGTGTGTCACTTCAGAGCAGGAAATGTGCCCTGCAGCTCAGCAGAAAGGTCACAGTGACACTGGATTTGAGTGGCTCTGGAGCTCCTGGTGGCTCCCAGGGCTGGGAAGGACAAGGGACAGGGGATGTGTGTCCAGGGGAGCATCCTGGATCTGTTCCTGAAGGAGGCTGGAGCAGCAGCCTGACAGCTGGCAGGGAACGTTCCTCGCTGAGACTCTGTCAGGATTGATTGATTCCCACCGATCACTTCATTCTTTATCATCTGGCATTTTCCAATGGAAAACGGTTTGGAGAAAATTCCTGGCCAGCCTGATATCAATTGTTTCCTTCCTGGCCTTTTTCAATACCCGATGAGCGCAAAATTTCCGCGGTAATTGCAAATATTTGGAATAAAATTTGCCCATAAACCCCCCCTGGGATCCACATTTCCTTATCCCACGGTCAAGTTAAAAAAACCCCTGTAAATATTTCCCCCTGAACAAGTGATTGATGTTTCAATCATGTTTGGATTTGCATCCACCTCGGTGTCCTTCCCCTGTGAATATCCCTGCGAGCTGGCTGAGTGATCATAAAATTAAGCATTGCAGTCTGGAGTGTTTTGGGAGCACCTTTCATGTTCATTCCCCAAACCCTTCTCCATGGATAAGCAGCACTGCTCCCAGGGTGTCAACTGGTGGCCTCACCATAAATGTGAAATCCACAGAATAAATGTGAAATCCGTAGAATAAATGTGAAATCCACAGAATAAATGGGAAATCCACAGAATAAATGGGAAATCCACAGAATAAATGTGAAATCCACAGAATAAATGTGAAATCCGCAGAATAAATGTGAAATCCACAGAATAAATGGGAAATCCGCAGAATAAATGGGAAATCCACAGAATAAATGGGAAATCCGCAGAATAAATGTGAAATCTGCAGAATAAATGGGAAATCTGCAGAATAAATGGGAAATCTGCAGAAAAAATGGGAAATCCGCAGAAAAAATGGGAAATCCACAGAATAAATGGGAAATCCGCAGAAAAAATGGGAAATCCACACAGTTCTGCTGGTGGGCAGGAAGGGAAAGCAAATCCCAAAAATCTGGTGGTGTAGAAATCTCAGAGCAGGACCTCACACTGGGACATTCCCTGTGCTCACTGATCTTTGATATTCGTGCAAATATTGACTTTTTGGGGAATCTTTGGTGGTTTTGTAGCACATTTGTAGCAACAGGAAGGGGTAAGAGATCCAACACAGGTTTATTTTACTTAATCTGAGTGTTTTAACAACCGGCATGAAATATTCTGAATTTAGCGCTCACCTTTCCACAGAAAACAAGAATCACAGAACAGGAAAGGTCGGAATGGATCAAAGTGGGTCATCTGATCCAATCCCACTAAATGCTCATCCTGCTAAAAGGCAGGAAGGAAATGGCTGAAACCTCACCTGGGGGAAGATTTGCAGAAAAAAATGGAATTTGAGGCTCGAATTTGGCTTTTTCTAGCAGCTCAGCTGCATTTGATGCTTTCAAAACCCCCAAATTTCAAATATTCCTCTCCTTTTCCACTCCAAACTCTGTTCATCCAGAGCCAGTCCTTATCCCTGTGCTGCTTTCCAGTCCCTTCTGCTGGGATTTGCTGACGTTAGAGGGCAGTCTCCCATTTTCCTGCTTTTTTCCATCACATTTTCACCAGCTCTGGTTGAAAAGTGCTTCAGCAGGCTGGGGCTGAGAGCACAACCACGCTCCAAACAAAAGATGCTATTTTCATTGAAAAACGACCACAGTTCTGTGAAATCTTCTCTGGAAAATGACATTTTCATGACATCTGTGTAGCTGGGAGGGTGGACAGTTTATAAAGCCTCAAACACACGAACTATTTGCCGCTGCAACAGTTCTCTGTGATTTCCCAGCTGGAATTTGTGGGGATTAATGCAGTGCAGCCCTTCCTTGACATTGCAGGGTGTTAAACCAGAGGTGCCTAAAAGGTGACTACTCATTTGGTGTGATGAGTATCTCCCAAATCCTCCAACCTCTTCACTTCCACAAGCCTTTTGAAATCACGGACGAGCCAAAACAAGGGGGAAAAAAAAAAAAAATGGGGAAAAAAAATTTCAAAAGTTGCTTTAAAATGTGTAGGAAAAGTGTTTCTGAATCAGCCTGGGAAATGTCTCACAGCCATAAACCCACCAAGCATCCAGAATGCCATTCCAGCATGCAGAGTGGCAATATTCATACATCAAAGCTGAGGTGCTGGGAGCTTCCAACTTTTTTTAGGATGGCATTCATCTTCCTGACAAAAATAATTGAGGAATGCTAACCTGAAGCCACTTCAGGCTTGCAGGGAAAATATTCCCACTTCTCCCAGCTCCAGCCACACCTCAGTTAAGAAGCTAAGCTTGTGATGATGGAAAAAAAAAAAAAGCAAAATGTTGTACAGATGTCACAGATTTTATCTCTCTGGGAGCTTTTTTTCTCGTAAAAAAAGGATAAAACACACCCCAAAAGATGGGAATTAGAGATCCAGTTTTAACCCTTCCTTGCTCCTCTGGAAATCTCCCCTTTGCCACCCCATGGTTATCCATCCATCCCATAATTTTTTATGATTTCCCCTGCAGTAGTGCTGAGACAACAAATTCATTTGCTGTCTGGATGCCACACAGATTCCAAGTGGGAGCAGGAAATCCCATAAAAAGGCAGAGGGAAGAAGGAAAAGTTCAGAATTTTGGCTATAAGACCCAAGTGCAGGAGCAGAATCAGTCAGAATCCAATTCAAGGTGACACAGGGAATGTGGGGAAGTTTCCTATTGGAAAAGCAGGATTTTTTAAATGGAATTAAATGGAATTTAAATGGAATTTTTGCCAGGCTCCATGTCAGGCATACAGAATTCCTGCCTGGATAAATCCTGGATTTGTGCATCTGCAGCTCCACAGCACCAAAATATTACCAGCACAGGAAGAATCCCTTCCCTCTCCCCAACAGGTGAAAATTTATTTTTCATTGACAGGTGAAGTTCATTTTTTATTTACAGAGAAACAGAACCATTTCCTGAAGGTCAAGGCTTTTAAAAGTGCCTCTCAGAAATAGGAGTTGTCACTGATTCTGAGACAGAATCCACAGAGAGCAGCAGAGTTTTCTTTCCTTTCCCAGTTTTTTTCAGGAACAACCTCCAATCTCCCTGCTCCTGCTGTCCAGGGCTTTTCTGATTTATTTAACATGGAATTGAGGAAAACACAACTGTGCTGCAGTCAGCGAAGAAATGGAACACGAAACAATTGAAATATCATTTGGATGACCATTGGTGAATTCCAGCTTGGGTCACAGCCCTTCCAGCCCTGCCACTCCAGCATTCCATGATAATGAGGAGGATTCATTTCTTTCATGATTTGCACAAAATAAAATTTCTGCATTTGCTGGAAACGCAGTAAAAAAAAAATTAATTT
Source organism: Entomyzon cyanotis (assembly GCA_024500445.1). Lineage (NCBI taxonomy): Eukaryota > Metazoa > Chordata > Aves > Passeriformes > Meliphagidae > Entomyzon > Entomyzon cyanotis. Next base: position 2,145,551 of record JAKEPQ010001000.1, read on the forward strand.
GTCAAATGAAACTCTTTTCAGCCACCAGACCCTTAAAAATTCTTTTTTTTTAATGCAGTATGACTGAATTCACCTAAAATACAATGTATTTTACATAAATAAAAAGCTCAATAATTGAATATACCTTTGAAAAACATCCCATTTAGGCTGATGACCAAACAATCCAGTGTTTTAAGGCTCCAGCATCTACAATATCACTAATTAAGCAGTCAGAGGCTCAGAGGTCCAGCCTTTGACAGGTGAACAGCACGAGGCAGGCGAGGCGAGTGCACTGTGCCAAAACACCTGAATTCCACCTGAGAACACGGGCAAGACAAATGTAACTCATTTCCTGAACACAAGCACGTAAATGACACCCTATTTGTTGATCATGAGGAGTGATTTGTAAAGTTCAAGTACCAAAATATGCAAATTGGCACCATGCTCGACATGCAAAAGAGCAAACTGATGCTGAGATCTCATGGAAAAGGCACTGGGAGAAGTTCAAAAACTCAGCACCAACACCTGGGCACAGAAAGCAGAAAACGTGGGAAATTTAGGGGGCAGAAATTCAGGAAAATGACAAAAAAAAATTAGGAAAATTGATAGAAAAATAGAGAAACCATTTGGGCTGCTCAAAGTGCTTCAGTGGCCTCCTTGGGCTGCACTGATTTAATGTGGAGTTTGTGCTCTGACAGGGCCTTGCCCAGGTCCTGGCAGGCAGGAACATCCATGAGGATTCCATGACCCTTGTGGATCCTTCCTGCTCAGGATATTCCATGAGAAAGTCATATATTGTTAATATTGGCTATAAGGTAAAGAAAATATAAAGCACCCCATCTTTGCAAGTGGGAAAATACCAATATTTTGGTTCATCATTATTTCTTCATAGCCCAGTTTCACCCACATGGAGCATTTCTCTTCTTTCCTTGAAGGCTGTGTGAAGTAAAACTTTACAAACTTTTTCTCTACCCCAAGCCCAGAGGGATATTTGATGTTCAGCTGTGTCATTTCTCAGTCCCAAAGTCCATCCTCACTTTGGTTGTTCTCACCAGCCATGGCCCGTTGGGGTGAGACAGTGAGCTCAGCTTGTTTCCTTCAAGAAAAATGTCCTGCCGTGCTGCTTGACTCTCAAACCCAAATTTAAATCTCGTGAAACATTCTGCCAGACTGATAAAAGGCGTATCTTTGACATTTTTTCAATCTTTCCCCAAACTCTTTCAACGTTGAAGCAGACAGCTCATCAATGACATTCTGCATAAATGCTCCACGGTTAGAAGTAATTTCTCATGATGAATCTTTAAAGTGCCAGACTATCTGATCAGTTAAATTTTGATTTTCTCTATATGACAAATGGTTAATAGTTGTCTTAGAGTCTTTCTGCACTATGATTTTTATCTCTATTTTATTACGGTAATAATAACATCTAATATACTCTCTCATATCTGTCTTGTTCTTTCTTAAGGTCAAAATTATATCCAGCAAGAGATTTCTCCCTTTCTTCCTCGCAGTATTTTCAGGGAATAAATTACCACATACAGGCAAATAATAGCAAATTAGGAAAGCTAAATGTGATATCCATACTTTAATATGTGCTGGGCAATCAGAAACCCAAGTATTGGGATGTCATTACAGCAAGGAATTTTCAGCCTTGCAAGTTAATTAGATGCTATTACATCAGGCTATTTAATTGCCTTCCTTGCCAATAATCTGTGAAGAAGAAAAAATGTGTTCATTGCTCTCCTTGTCTTTGGGCAGATTTCTCTCGTTGGTGTTTTATGGGATTTGTTCCCTTCAGGGTCACCAGTGGGAACCCCAAAAATCCTCCAAAGGCACAGAAGGATTTTAGGGAGCAGAGGAGCAGCAGGTGACATTCCAGCTCTTTGGAATTAATTAATTATTCCTAATCAACTTATTTGTTTAGACATGGAATGAGTAGCCACATTTCCTAATGGATGGATCTCTTTATAGCAATGATATCATGGTTAAAAGGAGTTTATTGCTTTAATAAATGTCAAAATAAAAGTCATTTATTCAGTAAATCTAGTGCAATCTGGTTGCTAGTTTGATCTAGAATCCAAACTAGACAAATTGAGTTCTCACAGCCCAAAGACAGGGAATCATCAGAGGAAATTTATGTCCAAAGCCTTCAAACTTAGAGCAAAGTAAGGAAAAAACCCCTATGGATTCAGGGATCCTGAATGTCCCCTCCCTCAACCTCTCCAGCTATGGAAATCACTCCTTCTCTGCCCCAAGATCCCCAAAACTCATCCCAAATCCATCAGCAGTGACACTGCCCACTCCACATGGCTTGATGGAGACGGTTTTGTATTTTTCAGATGGAGAAATTGGGTAGAAATTCATTGTCTGAAGTCACAGCCTGAATTACTCACAAAGGCCAAGGCTGCCCAGAGCATTTCCATCTTGCTCCTCAACCTCCAGACAAAGCATTGCTCTTCCCACCCTCTGAACTCTTTCATCTTTTCTCTTTCTTTTAGGCCAGCCAAGAAACATAGTAAAGAAATCCAGGAAAATATCTCCTCACAGCACTGTGAATCCCTGATCTCCAGCAAGAAATAAAATTAATGAGGGCACATTAATTATGCTGTGAGTTGGCATTCTTACAGTTGTCCCTATTGTCCTCTTTTTACTGAAAAAAATTATTTTCTACCACATTTCCAGTTCCTGTCAGCATAAAAATTAACGTGCCCAGCAATGGCACCCTCAGGTCCTTATTTTCTGACTGAGATCAGCAAGGTCACTCTCTGCTCTCTCCAAAATAAAGGCACCTTTCAGTTCAGAGAGGAGTTCAGCATTCTGGGGTGAGTTTCCCGTGGGTGGTGATGGTGACATCAGCCCTCCAGTGACAGAGCTGCTGAAAATCAGCTGGATAATCCACATTTTCCAGGCTTGCTCTGGATTTAGGTGCTCTAGGTGACTTATGGCTCTTGGTGGCTTCCCTGTCCCATCGTTTTGCACATGCAGATCCCTCCAGCTGGAGCAGGGAATGGCTAAATCACAAAGAATGGGATTTTTCCAGCAGCCAATTTTACTTGCATCCCATATTTTCAGTAAAAGGGGATGGAGGTCTGTGGGAGCAGGAGAGCAGCTCTGCATCCCTTCAGAATGTGCTGATTAAAAGCAAATGCCAAAACACTCAATGAGTTGCTTCTCATTCCTGCAGAATAAATGAAAGGGAAGAGGCTGATTTTCCAGGCTCCACGCAGAGTTCTGGTGGCTTAAAGACATCCTTGCTCATCCCAGCTTACCAATGCAGGGATGTGTTTGATTATGTAGAAAAATACTAGCAAAAACAGATCTGAAAGCCCCCAAAAAGTTAAACCTGCATTTGTTTGGGTTTTTCGCTTTCCTGAAAGATAATTTGGGTGGTGATATGAGCTGGACAGAACAGCTCCATCCCCATAGCCATGCAGAATGGATTCATGGGATCATGGGATCATGGGATCATGGGATCATGGGATCCCAGACTGGTTTGGGTTGCAAGGGACCTTAAATCCCATCCAGTGTCACCCCAGCCATGGCAGGGACACCTATCCACTGTCCCAGGCTGCTCCAAGCCCCAATGTCCAGCCTGGCCTTGGACACTTCCAGGGATCCAGGGGCAGCACAGCTTCTCTGGGCACCCTGTGCCAGGGCCTGCCCACCCTCACAGCCCTGGAGAGGTTTGGGGATGGAAAATTCCATTTGCAGGACATTTGCCATGAAATACCAGCAGCCAGGGAATTGCCATGCCAGGCTGCAGTGGAACCCCTCATGGCACCACTGTGCCATCCTGGGTTTGTTCCCATCTGACAGGACCAAGGATAATAAATATCCACCACATTCCCGAGGCATTTTTCATGGTTTCTAGGATTCTATGGTTCCTAGGATTCCACGGTTCCTGGGATTCCATGGTTCCCACTCAACTCAGCAACCTCGAGACCAGCATTACCCCACAGGAGCCTGAGTGTTTAAGCAGCTTTAAAAAACCAGAATGTGTTTAACTTTCCAGATCAAAACGTGTTTGATCCCCTTGGATCAGCCAGAAATAATCCTGAAAATCCTGCTGTCCCACCAGCACAGCTCCATGCTGGGCTCACTTCTCCCCATGAGCTCAGGGGGACATCACAGAGGTGATGACACCAAACCACCTTATTTTTGAGCTAATAATGACCTCCTGAGGGATGATATTTAACAGGGAAATATTAGAAAACCTCCACACAGTGATTTATTGTTATCAGTATTGTAGCTCTGAGTGCACACGGCGTTGCATGGACACTCTGCCACGTTTTCAAGCCACAAGCACAACTCAACTCACACAGGTGGAACTCAGCAGGTGACTTCTCCACACCACATTTACATATTTCACATCAAATGACTTTTCCCTTTTTATATATTTTTTTTTCCAACAGGAAATGAAAGAACAATCCCAGCTCTGGCACATTTCATCAGCTGGGTGTTGCCTACCTAACTCAATTAATTGAGGCACAGGGAGTGGGGCTGATACCCTGCCTTAGAGTGATTTCCCAGGATTCTTCTGGATCTGAGATGAGACATCTCTGGAGATTATTTCCTGCCAAAGTCATTTTAAATAACTATATTAAAAAGCCAGTGGAAGTTACAAGCGGGGCCTGATTCTGTTTTTCACCAGCAGCCCTTCGTATCTCTGGGAACCTGAAACGAAATGTTCTTTAAATCTGTATTAAAATTACCAGTTGTCTTCAAGTAAATGTGATTTGGGATGGGAAATCACGGGAAGTTTTGGCAGAGAGGAGGGATTTTGGGAACAATATCCTCCGTCCTCCCGCCAGGCTGCGCGCACACATCTCCTCCAAGCACGGGATTATCTTTGTATTAACCGAAAGCAACTTGATTAAATCTGTAGCCTGACAAAGGAGGGGAATTAAGCAAATGAAAACATTCATTTCAAGACAAAAAAACCCAAACTTTATGCTACTGTAACTTTGGGAACAAAGCCCTTCCCGAGCGCTCCCATCTGCTCCGCTCGGCGCGCGGAAATCAACATCTGACGACAGCTGGGGACACGGGAATGCTGATCCCGGGGAAAACCCAGGGAAAAGCATCCAGAGGACTCAAAGCAAGGACTGGAACACCAGGTGTCAGAATCGGGGCCGAGCTTTGGCGCACTTGCTCAGGACTTTGCCCTTCGGAAGGAAGTTTTTTTAATTCCCGCGCCGACGCCGTTGCGGAAGGACCTTTTGAGGAGAGGTTTTCCAAGAGCTTCATCCCTGCCCGCCTTGGAGAGGCAACTGCTCAGCAGCAGCAGGCAGGAATCCCATCTGCCATACAGCTGGCAGGGCATGGAGAAAGGGTTGGTGCTCTGGAGGCAAACAAACAAACAAACAAGGGGGAAAAAAAGAGATAAGAGAAGGTGAAATTATGGATTTGTGTATTTGCCGGGACTTGCTCAGGATACAAAGCAAAGTGGAAAAACACAAAAGCAATTTGTGCTTTGGATGATGAGGATGAAGTGTTGTTTTCTAAGGATTTGTCATGTTTAAAATCAGATTTTTTCGTATTTTTTTATACGCTTCTGGTCTAAACGACTGATACAATTATGTTTAGGGTATGATCTGAATTGTTTTCTGTGATGTTGACCAGCTGTGACACAGTTTCCCTGGAACAACACGGGGGTTTATTGCTGTAAAATGAGATTTTTTCAGGGAACAATGAAACAGCAGCTTGTAATAACTTGTGTAAACCTCTGCAGCTTAAATTACAGGTAAGAGAAAATAAAAAATACCTGTAAAGCTGAAATTTGGAAGAAGAAGCTTTCCCTTAGTTATGACTTGTTATGATAGCAGTTGTGAATAAGTTCAATAATGACAAAATAATAATGGGAATTTTAAAAAGTCTGGATAAAAATCCACGCAGGTTTTTGCACACATTCCTTTGACTTCCACTTCATAGGATAAAAATGCCAACTACATAAAAACTTATTCTACATAAAAACTGCATAAAACCTTTGACACATTTCAACAGCACTTCAAATAAGCTGCATTTAATTGCTGTTGAATTATAAACTAAAAACATATCCTGGCATGTTTCTGGCTGCTCTGTGCATCTTTCATCATATTCTGATTTCCAAGCTGATTTTCCATATTCAGCAATCTCTAAAAATTCCATACAAAGCCACAGGATTAACGCCTGGAGTTGCTGGTAAAATTGCCATTAACTTCATTAGGATTTGTTTTAATTCAGTATTTTATTGCTCTTATTTAATACTGGTTATTAATTTAATTTTTTTTGTTTGTTTCCTGACTTTTTCTGCAACCAACACCTTCTGCCACTGACAAAGGGTTTCCCACGCTGAATTTTCTCCCTAACAAGAAAAACACTTTTTGCAAGAAAAAATCCCCAACAAAAGCCAAAAACCAGGAACAGAATTTTTAGCTGCTATTTCTCCATACTTCCCTTACTGAATAAGTGACTTTTATTTTGACATTTATTGAAGCAATTAAACTCCTTTTAGCCATGATATCATTGCCATAAAGAGGATCCATCCATGAGGAAATGTGGCTACTCAGATACAGCTGTGTCTAAATAAATAAGTTGATTATAAATAAGTTAATTAATTTACAAACTAGCTAGCAATAAGTGAAATTAATACATATATATCTAATTGCACCTATTTGAGAGATGCAAGGAATTCAGATTAAATGGAGAGGAGATTTATGGTTTTCTCTCTTCCATCCAGGGTTTCAGCTCCCCACACTCCACATTAAATATGCACTGAGTTTCTCACATGATTATTTCAGAGGCTTGCATATTTTATTAATGACTCCAGGAAAAAATTAGGGCTATGCTCCAGGAAAATTAGGTAATAATATTTAACCAATAGCTTTAATACAAGAAGCTTCCTTCGTTTTATAAAATAAAAAATAATAAAAACAAACCAACAGCAAAGAAGCAATCAAATAAACGAAATTAATTTCAATGAAAGAGCAATTTAAGGAAAAAAAAAGAAATGAAACAGGGAATGTGACTTACCATGGAAGGGCCAACAGGGTAACCTGAGCACACCAAAGTCATGGAGATCCACAGCATGAAAACCAAGTTTAACCTGCACAGACTGCAAAGAAAAACTGAGATTAACTGAAATCTGAGCCAAAATCAAGCAAAATATGAACAGAGAGCAACTCACGTACCAAGTACCCCCCAGTGTCCTTACCTGCTCATGTCTTACTCAGGACTGTGAACATGCAGCTCTACTACCAAATTCCTCACACATCCTTTCCCTTCTTCCTTAGGTGACCATTTTATACCAGAGTTCAGGAGGGAAAATGTCATCAAAGCTGATTTTATTCTGACTAATTGCTCCTTGTTTGGCCTTTTCTTCCTGTTAAATGGGAAAATGGCAAGAACACGCTCAGCTGCCATTACCAACCCAAGGGATTTCGTTCCAAGTGTCCCATTAAATGTCTCTCGAGTGGTTTTATGGTTACCTCTGTGTCATCACTGCGAAGCTGGTCAGAGGTCTGAGGATTTCAAAAATGCATCTCAGGAGTTTGTTAGCACTTCCAATATATCAGGTTGAGACCTGGCAAAGCCTGGCAGCGAGGGAGAGCCACTGAAAGTGCATTTTAAGTAGAAAGTTCCTTAAAGAGCAGCCACAATACAATGAACAATGTTTTGGTTTTTTCCCCCTGTTTTTTTCCCCCAACATTATTTTTTTCCCCAACATTATTTTTTTCCCCCAACATTATTTTTTTCCATGCTTAGTTTTTAAGACACCAAATTAAGTTTTTTTTCTTACAACTCAAATTCTTTGGACATTAATTCCTCCCCTCACATGCAGCCATATCTCAGCCCACATTAAGTTTATTCAATCCAAACTTCTATAGGATTAATGAACTCTGTTAATCTCCAGTGACGCAGCAAATGTTTCAGGTCTAAAAGCATATTTGTTACTGCAACAAATGTAATGGTGCAGGATTTTAGGGGATTCTGTGGTTTATTTACACAGAGTGGTGAGAAAGTGCTGAATCCCACAAGGTCTGGAAAGGTTGGACTGCACAGGGGAGGGAATGCTGAAAAACATTAAATTCCTTTTTTTTTTTTTTTTATATATTTCTGAGAATGAGCATCATATCCACAAAAATGTGCTGGGTTAATGGTTGGAATCTCTCATCTGAGAGCTTGTCCAACCTTAACGATTCCAGGATTCCAGTGAAAGCACTGAGGATCATTTTTTGGCAGTCCCAGAGTGCCAGACATGCACAGAGTGAGTCAGAAACCCCAACGTTGCATTTCCTTTGCTGTTTACACTGAAAAAAATCAATGTACAAGGCCTCCAGAGGGACTTTTGTGTGAGCCTTCGGGGAGACCTGAGCTGCTAGAAATGATGAAAACTTTCACTGCAACATTTCCCATCATTTTGATGATCTTAAAGGTCTTTTCCAACCAGAACGACTCTCTGATGCTGTGATTCAGTCTCCTGATTTAAGTGCATTTCATTCCAGGAGGCAGAGAGAGCTGTAAGGAGAAATACAGTGGCATGGAAGAGCCTGTAAGAGTTTTATAGAAAAATGCCAGATGTGATCTCAGGTTGTGGATTTTCCCCATCATGGTGGTGCTGATCATGTCACTGGTGGACAAAATCCAGCGACACTTCAATGACTTTTTAAAAAGAAGTGCTTGCAGTTGCTGGTGAAGCACTTCAGGATTCTCCAGGAATGTGGGAATGGGGATGAAATTAGCCTCACTGAAAGCCTGCAGCAAGCACTCCCTTTATAAACCCATCAGAACAGTTGGCTGTTTGCATATTCAGCCTGAGTCCTCTTATTCAGAGAGCAAATCCTCTCCCTTGAATTGAACCTCCCATTCCCACTCGTCCAGGACCTCCAACTCCAAGGATAAGAGGATTAGGCTGTGTTGCTGCTGCTGCAAAGAAAAGCACTTTGGGGTGAATTCTGCTCAGCTCAGCTCTCGTTGTGTCTGCATTTAGACCAACTCCGTTTTAATCCAAAATTAACCTTCACACAACGCTTTTTGTGGGAGATGAGGGGCAAGAACAGGCTGGTGATTAAAGCTCAGGGTTTCCAGGTTCAGCCTTGACTCTTGGGGTAAATTTTGGTGCTTTATTGAGTTTGTTTTTTAAACCATGAGTTGTTTGAGGCCCAGGTGATCTCCCATTGCCCCTGGCCAGTCCCTCCTCTGCTCACCTCCCTCACATCCCTGTAAAGAGAGATTGTGACCAGCTAAGCAATCCCAAACTGCTTTGGAATTAAAGAACTGTAGGATCATGGAACAGTTTGGGTTGGAAAAGCCCTCTAAGATTGAGCCCAACTGCCCCAGCACTGAGGCCACCATGTCCCCAAGTGCCACATCCACAGGGCTTTCAATCCCTCCAGGGATGGGGACTCCACCTCACCTTTCTTTTAGAAAAGAAATGCTCCCAATATCCAACCTGAGCCCCCCTGGTGACACAGATGGCACTAAGCTAAGTCAGAGTCACTTTGCCAACCCCTCACCCACACAGAGAGGCATTTCCTGCACACCCAAACCCTCCTGCTTGCTCCTCACTTCTCTGAGTTTATTTTCCCCAGCTGAACACAACACGACTGTGATTTGCATGCGTGGAGCATAGGTGGAGGTTCAGAGCCATTGCAGACATTCCCACTTCAGGCTGGGAGGAGTCAGGTTGAGCAGAACAAGTGGCAATTGACATTTCTGTCTCCTGCTCTGTCTGCAGAGCACCCAGCAGAGGCTCTGCTCCCGGGCTGGGGTCACTGCCAGCTATCAGAGGTCAAATGAATCATTAAGAACCACAATAAAACCCATAAAATTAGTATTTCATGAGAATAAATCAGCAGCAATATCAGCAGCAATCTTATCTCTTCCCCCCTGCTTGCCTTGTTGAAGGGACACTGTATTGAACCTCAATGCTGCTTTCCTTTGGTTTTCCCCCAAAAACCATGTGGAACCACACAAACCTTGCTGCTGAGCCTATCAAACCCTGCAAATTATTGAGCTTTATAGGCCTGTGGCTTTTACAACACAGCATTTACTTCCTCCACCCCGGCAGTCAGTCCAAAGTGTTTAAATTGGCATTGTGTGCCTGTGCTAAGGGATCAAACCAAAGAAATGAATGAACACACCACCAGCTGCCTGCCTGGTCCCTTGGCATCACCCCAAATATTGTAAAGCTACAGCAGGTCCATGCTCCTGACAAAGGCAAGGTTCAAAATCTTCTTGTTTCCTTCTGGGGTGCTCCCAGTGCAATCTCAGCATGGCTTTTCTGGAGGAAGCTGCCAGGATATTTTGTTCCAAGCTCAATATTTCTTTTTCCCTTGCTTTCAAGAATACCAAGAAAGCCAAGAGCCAGGATGGTTTGCTTTCAGAGCAACGCAAGGTGCAAGCTGGAAATCAATCATGCTCCCAGCACATAAACCTGCTTCTGACTCAGTGATAATAGAAAATCCCAGCAAGACATGAAGACAGAAGAAACACAGAAGGCAGAAAGCAGATTTATTCCGTGGGTCATTCCCTCTGTGCTTTCACTGCCTGCAAGGAGCTTCAGCCAAACCCTTCACTGCACCACGAGATCTCATCTACAGAGGCACAAGGGAGCTGCTGTGGGTTCCTGGCTGATTCTGGGCATTTCCCTGCCGTGGATGTCTCTAATCCCCTTTAATTGGATATTATGTGGTTGCCCCATCCCTGGCAGTGTCCAAGGCCAGGCTGGACAGGGCTTGGAGCAGCCTGGGACAGTGGAAGTGTCCCTGGCACCGGATGGGGTGGCACTGGATGGGATTTAGGGTCTCTCCCAGCCCCACACATTCCAGGATTCTCTGATCCAGAAGGATCCCCCAGTGATGCAGCCTGGGGGAAGCTCAGCTCTTCTCCTCTCCTGCCCTGGATATTTGGGCAGTGCCTGCCCACCTCCGCAGCCCCACAGCAGTGTCACTGTGCCCCAGGGCTCAGCCTGTCCCTCTGTCACTCCCCTGCCTCCTGAGCTTGGCACAGAGCTCTCAGGGGAGGATGCAACAATCCCATCAGGGGTCAGCTGCACATTTCCTAGGCACACCAAGGCCGTGCATAAGCAGCTCTGCACTCCTGTTTCAGCCTCAGCAGTTCTCCAGGAGGACAGAGCTGCTGATTGAATTCCTTTTTGGCTGCCAACGCTGCCGCCTGCAGAGCAAAGTCCTGTGAGTGAGACACTGCCCGAGCTCCTGGCAGGCAGGGACAGCTCCTCTGCTGAGCCCTGGCACCGTGCCTGCCTGGGGAGATGCATGGCTCCTTCTGAAAAGCCAGATTTGAAAGCAATTCCACTCAGACAGAGCTCTCCTCGCAGCCTGAGCTCGCAGGGGCTCAGGCACCTCAGAGGGACAGGTTTGATCTGAGAGAGCAGGGAAATCAAAAGGCATTAAAGGCAGCAGCAGCAGCAGCAGCACTGCCAGTCCTGCCCTGCTGCACAGCTTTGGTTTTCCTGGATGGATGCTCGGCAGGCAGGGGGGAGCAGCAAGGGCTGGCAGGAAGGAACAGGGGACAGAGTTTGTGGACACTGTGAACCTCAGGATCCTCGGTGCCACCTGCTTTTGGAGCATTTCTGCATCACTGGGGCTGTGCACGTCACTGTCACGGCACAGGGGATGAAGCTGCAGTCAGATCCTCCCATGCCAGGAGGAGAAATTAGCTCCAAAGTCCCGTTTTTGATCCTACATCACACAGGAACACTCGGCTGTGTCATAGTCACCATCCCCAGGATTTTACAGTCTAAATCATCATCATCTCTAAATATAACAATTCTTTTTCCTGGTTACAGTCAGAGCTGGTGTGGGCAGAGCCAGCACGAGTTCCTTTCCCCACTCCCCAGCACGTGTCCAAAGCTGAATCCAAAGCAGTGACGGAAATGTTTCTAATTTATAGATCCCTTGCTTTTTTCGTCAGGTGCCTTCGGAAAAACAACCTGCGCGAAGCACAGCATGGAAAACAAGCTCTCCCTGCTCTCCCTGCACCACCACCAAGTGTTAAAACCCTCTGATAATTTATCTGGAGGTAAAAGGAAAAAAAAGAGCAGAGCAGACAAAAGTTGCTGGAACCGTTCAGGGGAGGCTCAGCAGCGGCAAAGGGGAGGTAATTAACATTTTTTGCTACGCTGATTTGCGCGTGGCGACGTAATTTATGCGCTCAGAAAGCTCTCAAATAGATCCTGCAGGAAGTGGCTGCCTGTCAGTGCTGAGCTGAAAAGACACCTGTCAAAGCCAACCCCAAATTCCTGCTCAGATCCAACAAAGATCTCGATGATCTGAGAAAGGCTGAATGGCTGTTGAAGGAGAAGCCAGGAAAAGAGGCTGGATAGACAAGAAAAGGCAAAATTTTTTGAGGAGAGAGGGGAGAAAAGGATGTAGGAAAAGTCTGATGTGACTTTAGAGGAAGAGATCAAACTTTAAAGGGATCAAACTTTAAAGGAGTCGAGGAAAGCTAACGTAAATACTATAAATAGTAAGGAATGGGGAGAAAGAGCTGGGTGGATTTGAAGGGCACAAATTTTTATGGATTTTATTGCACTGCACCTCCAGGTTCTCCCATGGATAAGGCCAAGGAAAGACAGGAAAAACATCTCCAATATTTTCTATTGGGATAATCTGGCTCAAGCAAGTTTGCATTTTTCCCCCCACAGAATCTCAGCACAAACCCATTTGTTTGTGCTCCCCAAGTCCTTGGGATATCACTGTGTCAGCTGGGAATGGGAAGAAGGGAGCAAGGCAGGTAAGCACAGGTAAGCCAAGGAATTGTGCTGGGAGGCAACAAGTGGGACCCAAATCTGCAGATCCATACCAACTGCAGGGTCAGTGAGGGGCACAGGGGTGCTGGATGCTCCTCAGAACCCACAGAACCCACAGACTGCACACAAAGGGGGGAATTGCTCACCCTGAGCAGGTTTTGTGCAATCCAGAGTGACCTTCACCTGGAAAACAGCTCAGGTGGGTGCAAACCAGCTCCAGGAGGATCATTTCCCCTACAGACTGTCCAGGGCTGCTCAGCTGGGTGAGGAGCACAGGTTCCTCTCATCTGGCAGAGGGCAGTGAGCAAATCTCAGCTCACAGCTCAGCGCTGACTCCATCTCCTCCTGAGCAGGCAGCAGCTGGGAGGCAGAAATCTCAGCTGCTCCTCAGATTAGCTCTTGGCATTTCTGGAGAAGGGTAAGATGCCACTTTGAATTTGTGACACGAGACCTAAAGTACCTTTAGGAAGTGAGTGGCTACATCTGGAACAATACTCGTCATGTGGAGGAGGTGAGAGGACACACCTTTTTTCCTCCAAAGCGCAGAGTGTTTTCCATCTGTTCCCCCTGCTCTTTTAGCTCGCTGCTGTTTTCTTTCTGCTTGGCAGTGCCACTTAAATAAACAAGGATACTGCAGCCTCTTTAAAGGAGACATCCTTTCCTGCGAAAGCTTTTTGAAAAGAAGGATCTTCTCCATAACGACCTGCTAAAGAGCAAACAAACAGGAGCTGAGCCCCAGAGCGAGCTGCTTTAAAACGCTGTGCTTTAAAATCTGCTGGCAGGAAGGTAAAAATCCACCTGCCAGTCTGCCTCGCTCTGCAGGCTCGGGAAATGCCAGCTCTGGATCAATTCTTGGCGACAAAGGTCCTCGAGCAGGAGACAGGGAATGTGGCTGTCAGACAAGTCGGTGGTTTTGTCTGAGCACGGCCGACCCAAGAGCCTGATGTCCCCTTGTGTTCTCTCCCTCTTACAAAAGGCTTCGTCCAGAAATATCCCACATCAAAAGAGAGGAGAGGTTTCCGTTTCCTCACCGAAAGCCTGTTGCAGCTGGCTGGATTTTTCTTGCTCTGGTGCAAAAGGATTTCTTGGTGCTCAATTACGTTTTAATCTTTGGTATGACTCCTCTGGAAGTTAGGAGTGCAAAAGGGACTTTTAATGAGGTCAGGGAGTGACAGGAAATGGGGAAAGCAGGTTTAGGTTGGGTATTGGGAAGGAATTGCTCCCTGTAGGGTGGGCAGGCCCTGGCACAGGGTGCCCAGAGAAGCTGTGGTGCCCCTGGATCCCTGGAATGTCCAAGGCCAGGTTGGACACTGGGGCTTGGAGCAGCCTGGGACAGTGGAAGGTGTTTGAGGTCCCTTCCAACCCATTCCATGATTTGGTAATTCCACGATTCTGGGCTATCTAGCTCCCTTATTCTCCCATTACTTGCATCAGCACCTGATTTGCAAACCTCATCCCTCCCCTCTCCACCCTGTGAGTTCCCCTTTTAGCAGCAGGGTCTGCAGGGTTTGTACCTCTCCCCACAGCTGCCACATTTGGAGGTAATCAACTGCTACTGCTTAATCAAGAGCACAGATTAATAGGAGCAAACACAAAATCCAATATTAGAAAAGCTCCTACAGCCCTGATCTCTGGGGAGCAGGAAAGGCCAGAGTTGCTGAGGGTCAGGATTGCTCCCTGGGGCAGGACAGGGGATGTTCTCCAGCTCCTCACAGTTTCCCTGCTCCAGTCCCTCAGGAAAAGCACTTGAAAAGGAGCAGCTCTCCATTCACTTGGCACTGCTCTGAGCGCCAAAGCAAACGTGCAGTGCTCAAAAAACCCAGTGACTCTTTCTTCCTTGTGCAGCTCCTGCTGCCAGCCCAGCCTTGATCGGAGCAGGGAATGCTCAGCCTTTGAAACCATACTCAAACCCAACTCCCAGCTCACAAGGGCGCTGGAAAAATGACAGGATGGACTTCAGTCTTGCACTGCTCAGCACAGGCTGAGCTGGGAGAGGGGAGGACAGACAGGGCAGAGCCTTCAAAGGGACTGAGGGCTGCTTTGGAAAGCTGGAAGCACTGGGAACACTCTGGAATTAACTCTCCATGGAAGCACCAAGCACCTGACTGGTGTGGTGGATCCAGGCTCTCTCTGGGTTTAGGTGTTCAGGGATGGTGCCTCATAAGGGGAGGTGCACCATCTCCTCAGGCTCAGGGATCCCTGCCAGAGCTCCTGCCCTTCAGCATCGCCTCAGGAGATGGGAGAAGCTCCAACCACCACACCAAATTATGAATGAGCAGCTGAGGAAGCTCAGCTCCCACAGTTCCCACTCTCCTCACCGTAGCAGTGACACGGCCACGTTACGGATAAGAGATCCCTTGAAACTCAAATAACCCTACAGCTCTCTGCCGTGCCAAATTCCATAATATCAGCAGCGCCTAAGCCAGCAGGACAGCAGCTAAAAATACTCTGATCCAGCTCATCTGAGGCTCCTGCTGCAAGGGCAGAGTCCCTGGACATGTGCTCCTTGGCAGTGCAGCAGTGAGAGCCCCTGGGGCACAGCAGTGCCATGGCCATGCTCTCCCCCAGCTGCACAGCCAGGGCAGAGCTCAGAGCCTGGGCACAAAGGTCTGTGTTTCCCTGGAACCACTCACAGCTCAGCCCTGCTGTGGTTTCTAGGTGAAGCTCAGTGTTTGTGTTTTCAATGCCAAATTGTTGTTCAGCCTCACCAAGGCCCTTTGCAGTCCCTGTGGTTCACAAGCTGCAAAGTGGTGATTTCTGGTCTGAATGGCAGTGATGGGAAACACAGACCTGGAGAACTTTGTGTTTCCCAGGGCTATTTCTCAGCCTGGAACCTCTCCCCAAACCCCACTGACATATTTGGGGTGGGGTGGCATCAAGAGCGGCTGGGGAGGGACTTTAAAATAGAGCAGTGTTCATGCAGACTCCGTGTTCCCTGCTGTCCCCTGTGCTCAGGCCCACTTCCACAAGAATGAACTGAGAACTAAAACAAAATGTATTTAGTACTTTTTTTTTTTTCTGCTGCATAAAGTGGTGTTTTCATAGAATTCCAGAATTATTTGAGTGGGAAGGGACCTTAAAGCCCATCTAGTGCCACCCTGCCATGGCAGGGACACCTTCCACTGTCCCAGGCTGCTCCAAGCCCCAATGTCCAGCCTGGCCTTGGGCACTGCCAGGGATCCAGGGGCACCACAGCTTCTCTCTGCCAGGACATTCCGACCCTCACAGGAAGAATTTCTTCCCAATATCCCACCAAACCCTACAGTTTTTCAGTTTCAATCCATTCCCTCTTGTCCTGTCCCTACTTTCCCTAATAAAAAAATCCCTCTCCAGCTCTCCTGTAACCCTTTTTGGTACTGAAAGGCACAGTAAGATCACCACAGAGACTTCTCTGCTCTGGGTGCATTCTCTTCCCCCCTTCCTCATTTCAGCCCCGTGGGGTTTTCTCTCATTTCTCACAGATTTTTCTCTGCAGGGAGGGGCAGCCCTGGTCCAGCTGTCCCCGAGCTGGGTTTCTGTGTTTCTCTGTGCTCACAGCACACACCCAATCCTTGCCAGCAGGTTGTGCCCAGGCTCTGTGCCTCGAGCACTCAAATCCTCTTTATCCTGGACAATACCAGCCCCAGGGATGACCTTGGCTCAGTGAGGAAATATCCCAACCTCATCCAGAGCATCTCTGCTTCCCAACCTCGGCGGAGCTCGGCCAGGCAGCCCTGCTCCCTGCTGGGGATGGAGATGTGCCAGTTGCCTGGGAAACCACTCCAGATGAAATGGATTCCATACCTTTGGATACACCCTGAGCACCTTGGGTGGGAGCAGAACCCTGACACGGGAGGAGCCTGCAGGAATCAAGGCATTCCTCTCACTGGGATAAATCCAATGGGAAGTGACCCATGGGCCAACAGCAGCCACAGCTGCCCCAGGAGGGTGAAGGAGAGTCACAGTCAGAGCATCTGAGCATCCCATCCCTCAGCTGAGGACACCAGCCTTAAATCCATGAGGACATTACCAGCAGGTGGAAGAATTGTCTGAGTAGAGATAAAGGAGCTGCAATCAAAGGAGGTGGGGTTATTCGAGGACTCCGAGAATTTATTTAGATTAAATATTTGCAAATTTGGATGGGTTTTTTGGCCTATTTTAAGAAAGAATGCAGTCAGTACTTACAGCAGGAGCGCTGGTAGCCACCAGGTAGGACTTTAAAAACCACCTTATTCCAACCCCCTGCCATGGAAATATGGTTGGGGTATCAGACTGACTTTAGAGGACAAAAAGCCATAAGGAAGAGCAGGATATTGCTCCAAATGTCCCATTCCTGGCAGCAGTTCAAACACAGAGAGCAGCATCATTTCACTGCTTGCTTACCTTCAATCAAAAAACAACACTGGGCTTTAATTTCTCCTGTGGGTGCACTCAGCTCTTAAGTTCAAATCCAGCCTTAATATCTTCCACTCATAATTTAGGTCATGGGCAGGGGAGAAACACAGGGAAAGAGAGAGGAAATTCAGGCTTTGCAATAAATGCTAAAAACCTGCAGCTTGTGCTCGAGGCTCCCAGGGCTCTGACTGCAGCCTCTCCTGCTCAGAAGGCTCCTGCAGCCAGAAAAGAGAGGCTGAGATCCCTACAGGATTTAAACCCCGAGTTCCAAGGCTTTGTAGGGTTTGTCTCCAAGCCCTGAGGTCAGTGAGGAATGTGTTCTGCTCATCCCTCAGGGGCAGCTGGGAGAGCTGCAGGGGGAAGAACAACCCCATGCTGGAGGTGCTCCACTCCCAGCTCCCCTCCTCTGGGAGGAGACAAACGGGTGGGAAAGGAATCATTGGGATCATCCAGCTCACATCCATGGAAAAATGGATGGGAAAAAGGGTTTGATGGTGAAGTGTCTCAACAAAAGGCTGGGAGAGCTGGGGGTGTTCACCTGGAGAAGAGAAGGATCCAGGGAGAGCTCAGAGCTCCTGCCAGGGCCTGAAGGAGCTCCAGGAGAGCTGGAGAGGGACTGGGGATGAGGGATGGAGGGACAGGACACAGGGAATGGCTTTGAGCTGAAAATGGGAGGATTTAGATGGGATCTTGGGAAGGAATTGTTCCCTGTAGGGTGGGCAGGCCCTGGCACAGGGTGCCCAGAGAAGCTGTGGTGCCCCTGGATCCCTGGCAGTGTCCAAGGCCAGGCTGGACATTGGGCTTGGAGCAGCCTGGGACAGTGGGAGGTGGAACTGGATGAGCTTTAAGTTCCTTTCCCACCCAAAGTCTGGGTGGGACTCCATGATTAAACAGCAAATTGCAGTCTGGGACAATCTGGTGTTATTTTTTTCCAGCCCATTTAAAAAATCCAAACAAACCAAAGCACTTTCCCTGCTGTCTCTGCCCCAGACTGTGCAGTTCAGTGGTTCCACGGGGTCCTGCTCAGCACCAGAATTCCAGCAGAATTCCAGCTCTAGCTGCAGTTTGAGGTGCTCATCCTCATCCAAACATAATTACACTGCACAGCCCCATCAGCTCCCCGTGCTGGGGGATGGAAACAGCTTTCTTCTCACTTATTAAATCGTGTTTATACACATCCTTACTAATTTATATGGCATCCTCCTTGTTAAATATAACAGCAAAATATAATTGAGTCTTTTATTCCTAATGGGGTGGGTTTTGTGTTTTATTTTATTGCCAACATATACTTGCATAAATATTTGAGCATCCAGAAGTCATCTGGAGTTTAGAGGATCAGGACAAGGCAGCCTTGGGGTTTTTGCTGGGTCACCATCAGAGGTTGTTCCACCCAGCTGACACCAAACACTGCTGAAAACACACTCAGCTCCTTCAAGGCTGCACAAACCAAAATAAACTTCCAGCAAAATGCAGCCAATTGGTTCCTAACTTATATTTCAAGTGTAACTGCTTTGACTTTTTCTTTATTATTATTTTTTTTAAAGTATTTCAGCTCTGGTTGGATGTGATTGAGATTTTTAGAACGGAAATTTCTGGAGAAAATATTAATAATTAATGAGGAAAAATGAATCACATTACAGGTGAATGTGCCATGGATTTCAGTTTGCAGCTGATGGGACTGGGGAGATTTTGTTGGCCCTGTTACCAACCAGCCTTTTTGTATGGGATGGGAAAAGAAAGGGGAAGTGGAAATGGGAAAGTGAAAAAGGGGAAAAGAGAAGAAAAATGGAAGAAGAAGGGAAAGGGAAAGGGAAAGGGAAAGGGAAAGGGAAAGGGAAAGGGAAGGGAAAGGGAAAGGGAAAGGGAAAGGGAAAGGGAAAGGGAAAGGGAAGCAATGCCAGGGATGCCACCAAACCAACTTATATCCATTTTTTCCACGTGTTTAGGCACTCCAGCACTGCCAAAGCAACCACTCTAAGTCTGTTCCCACAGCAAAAATCCCTGCACCAGAGCAGTCCTAACAGAGCTCCCAAATTCACTTTTCCCTTCTTGTTTTCCCTCCTGAAAGCAAAAGCTGAACCACCCTGCAAGAGCTCCATGCCACCAGCAGAGAGGATCTCACCAGAAAATTACTGTTTCTCCAAGAGGAACAGATCCCATGTCAAGGAGGAAAAAAAATTTAAAAAACATAGATCTGAACAGCAATTCTGTAGTTTCACTGGGATGTACTTTGTGATGAAGCTGAGCAAGTAAACAGTATGTCAAGTACCCAGAAAAAAGACTTTCACATATTGTTGGACAAGCCAAAGGTGCTTTGTGGGTTGTTTTTTTTAATAACTACATTTTTTTGGGTACAAATAAATATCCCTACACATTTTCTAGGGAGAGCAATGCACTGGAACATCAGGAAATCCTGGGGAAGCAGCCTGAGCCCACCTCCAGGCAGCCAGGGTGAGCAGGTCAGAGGCACCAGGATTTTCCAGGCAGAATTCTGGATGTTGGTAAAAAACCCTAAAGCACCCCACAGGTTTCCTTTCCATCACATCAGCTGCTCTCCTCTCCTGTTGTGCTGCACAAAAAGCAGAAAAATGCCTGGACTGAAACATCCTTGGAAATAAAAGGGTGATTCTGCTGCCTTGGGGGAACACTGCTGGAAAACTCTGCGTGTTCTTTTGTCTGCCTTTGCCCCTGGAAAAACCATCAGCACTTCAGGCTTTAGGGCTTTCTGGAGTTATTTTATTCTGTCCTAAGTGGAAAACACAGATTGATATTTACTGTGCACATCCCAGTCCTGTGTTGGATTTCTCTTGCACATCCCAGTCCTGTGTTTGATTTCTTTTGCACATCCCAGTCCTGTGTTGGATTTTTTTTTTTTACACATCCCAGTGCTGTGTTTGATTTTTTTTGTGTACATCCCAGTCCTGTGTTTTGCCCCAAAAAGGATTGAAATTTGGTAGCCAGAGAGACCATATTTGCACAAACGCAGGGGCTATGCATGCTGCAGACCATGAAGCAGATTTTCCTCTGTGGAAGAGCTGAGAGCTTCAGGAATCCTTGGGAAAGCCTGGAACAATCTCCAGCTGTAAATGAAGTGCCTAAATTATTTGGGATTACAGTTTCAAACGGGATCTCTGCGTTATGGAGCCCTTTGAGTTTGCTCCTAAGCCTGTGTGCTTTTTCCTGCACTCCAGCATTTATTTTGCAATGGTTCACATCTCTTGGCAGGTCCTACATTGATTTTCATAATTAGGATCATTGCAATGTTTTGATTTGGTTTGTGACATTTGCATTTCATCACACAGAACTTCTCTGAGCCACCACAACTGTGTTTTATCCAGCCCTGTCCTGGAGGAGCAGAGAACTGGAAAAACACTCCCACCAAGGCTTCAGCTCCTCAGTTTTAATAATGAAATGCCCTCAGAGAAGCAATTGCAGCTAATTCCCACAGCAGGTCCCACTGAGGTCTCCATCTGTCTGCAGCAAGCAGGCACTGACCATTCCATCCATCCCTATCCATCCCCATCCATCCCCACCCATCCCCATCCATCCCTATCCATTCCTATCCATTCCATCCATTCCATCCATCCCCATCCATCCCCACCCATCCCTATCCATCCCCATCCATCCCTATCCATCCCCATCCATCCCCATCCATCCCCATCCATCCCTACCCATCCCTATCCATCCCCATCCATCCCCATCCATCCCCACCCATCCCTATCCATCCCTATCCATCCCATCCATTCCATCCATCCCCATCCATCCCCATCCATCCCTATCCATCCCCATCCATCCCTATCCATCCCCATCCATCCCTATCCATCCCCACCCATCCCTATCCATCCCCATCCATCCCTAGCCATCCCCACCCATCCCCGCCCATCCCCATCCATCCCCATCCATCCCTATCCATCCCCATCCATCCCCATCCATCCCCATCCATCCCCATCCATCCCTATCCATCCCCATCCATCCCCATCCATCCCTATCCATCCATACCCGCTCCCCATCCATCCCTATCCATCCCCATCCATCCCCATCCATCCCTATCCATCCCTACCCATCCCCATCCATCCCCATCCATCCCTATCCATCCCTATCCATCCCCATCCATCCCCATCCATCCCTATCCATCCCTATCCATCCCCATCCATCCCCATCCATCCCTATCCATCCCCATCCATCCCCATCCATCCCTATCCATCCCTATCCATCCCCATCCATCCCCACCCATCCCCATCCATCCCTAATGCATTTCCCCTGCCCAGGGAAATGGCCATGGACACGTTTTGTGTCAGAGGCTGCAGCTAGAAAAGTGTGAATTAAAGAAATTACCTGGGAAAGAAGAGGTTTTCAGTCTTCCTTTCTTCTGGAACAGAGAGCAGAGGCTGCTGTGACAGGATTGTGACAGGCTGGGAGCTCATCGTGCTCAAGGTGATGTTTAGTTGGATTCAGGTTCAATTATGATGGAAAATTCTAGGATTTCAGCAAGTGGACCTGTCAAATAATTTAAGAGAAATCATTACAAGGAGAAAGTCAAGTTAGGAAAAGCACTGACATAGAAAAATGTCCCCAGATGAGACCTTTGCCCTCAGCTCAGGTAAAGCATGTGGCAGTGACATCCTTTAAAATATAGTTCTGGGATTTGCAGCAACTTGATTTACATTTCTGCAGGCACTTTGTCATTATCAACAGCCTGAGCATGAGACTAAATACACTAATTCCAACACACAAGAATGCAAAAAAATGGTGCAAAACAGTGTCCAATAAAGATAAATTTCAGAATGAAGTGACATTATTGCAGGAAGTGCAGGAAAATGAAGGCATTTCACACAGGGACTGGATGAAATCATCCAACAGCCCAACATGTGACCTGACTGACTGGAATGAAGTTCTCCCCAATTTTAATTGCTTTGCCAAATATCTGCTTGCAAGGAGTCAGCTCTGCAAGAAGCTGGGGATGTACAAAATTCTGCTCACAGAGACTGAAATGATCCTTCCAGAAAGCTTCCTGTGAGTTGGGATCTACTGCCAGCTGCTTGCTGGAGGAACTGGGATGTGTCTGGAATTGCTGCAGGGTTTTTCTTGCTGTTTGTAAGCAATTCCCACAGCAAACAGGGGAGAAGGGGAGGAGCAGCCAGGCAGAGGCTGCAGGGCAGCATTCCAGCATTGCCACCCTTCTGAGCTCCCGGGAGGAGTGTGGCTAGCACGGGTCTTTCTTGTGAGAACATTCCGCTGTGTTTCATAAACAAAGATAAAGTTTGGATGTTTTGCAAACAGTGTCTCGAGATTTGGACAGTTCAGGCCTGGCCAATCAGGCCTAGGGGGAGGTTTCTGACTGACCAATCTGGGTGACCTCTGAAAAGTCTATATATATATTGAAATCAAAATAATAAACTCTCCTTTTCTTGCCACACTGAGAACTTGGGTCTTTTCTCTGCTAGCGGCTCAACAGCGACATAGGAGTGCAGAGCAGGGCAGGCAGAAGTGATGGATGAAATCACCAGCTGAGGCTTCAGCAGGCACAGCTAATGCCTGCTCGGTGGGGCAGCTAATCCCACTCAGGCTTGGTGTCCCTGGCTGTCTGCAGGTTTTTGGAGGAGATCCCAGGCTGCTCCTGTCACACAGGAGGTGTCCCCACCCAGCACGAGGCACTGACAGACACTGATCACCATGATCATGATTGTGCAGCTGGAGAGGAATGTTTTCCCATCCCATCATGGTT
This sequence comes from Entomyzon cyanotis, assembly GCA_024500445.1. NCBI lineage: Eukaryota > Metazoa > Chordata > Aves > Passeriformes > Meliphagidae > Entomyzon > Entomyzon cyanotis. The sequence continues at coordinate 2,168,380 of JAKEPQ010001000.1, forward strand.
TTTTTGCTGCCAGCTCTCACCAGAGGTCACCACAAGCCTGGTATTTTGGTGTTAAACACATGGTGGCATTAAACACACAATGTTTTGGCATTAAATACATGGTGGTGTGGCAAAGACACTTTATTGCTAAAATCTAGGGTTTTTAAACTGTTAGTTTGTTATGAGTTTCCATCACTTGTGAGGCACAACAATTGTGCTCAACCAACCACCACAGACCAGATAGCAACATCAGGTGTGACCAACCACAGCCCCATGGTGTGAGCACTGATTGGTTCTAGTAATTGTTTCACAATTATCTAACTTGTTTTTCACCTCTAGTTTAGCTGAGTCATTCCCAGAATGCTTTCCTAGTTAGCCAAAGTGCCAGAAGTGAGCCAGGATTTCACAAGGGCAGCAAGGCCAGAGAACAAGAAAAAGCCCAGTCAGTCAAAACTGCACTGTGGGTTGTTTTTATAAACTGATTTCTGCTTTGGCTTCCTCTCCTGACCTCCCTGGGATGCCTTCCTGCCTCTGCTGCCCTCCCTGAGCGATGGCAATCCCTCCAGGACAGCTCACCTGCTGCTGCTCAACCTTTACAACTCTCCACTAACTTTTTTCCCAACTGGAAAATGCTTTCCCATAGCTCCCTGTTTTTTTTCTAGGGTAGAGAACCACTAAGAATGGATATGGGTTGGAAAATCACAGAATCACAGAGGGACTTCATCCCATCCCATCCCACCCTTCCACTACCCCAGGCTGCTCCCAGCCCCATCCAGCCTGGCCTTGGACACTTAAAATTCCAATTCCTTCTTTTTTTTTTTTTTTTTTTTTTTTTTTTTCCATTCTCCTGCTTTCCCTCTGCAATGAGTTGCAGGCATCACCTCTGTCCCAAAGCCCTGGGGAGGTGGCACTTGGGGGATGGCTGAACTCAATAATTTTAGACACTTTCTCCAACCTTAATAATTCTGTGGTTATTCTGGTGCATTTGCTACAACCCTGACCCACCCTGGGCCCACTGAAGCTCCTGCAATATCTCCCATTAGCTTCAGGGTGGTGGAGCAGGGTGAGGATTTTGGGTGACATCAGTGAGGTAATGAAATGTGATCTTTAAAATGTCCTTTCCCTGCCTCTGCCAGAGCTCTCACAGCCACTGCTTTTCAGACAAAACTAACCAAATTGGGGATTTTCACAGTGCCAGAGCAGGTCCTGTGCAGCATCTCCCAGAGCTGTGAAAACAGTGAAAACAGTGAAAACAACAGCAAAAGTAAAATTAAAATAGTTCATCATTACTTCAGGATTTGATTTAGGGGCATTAAGGGTTGGACTCAATCTTAGAGAGCTTTTCCAGCCTTACAGATTCTGAGATTCTGCCTGGGAGAGCAAAACTGGTACAAAAAACCTGAATTTCTATGGGTTTAAAACACTGGCAACACCATTGTGCATCCAACTGTTTAATCTGATTTACAGAAAGAACTCTTGGGAGCTGAGTAAGAAACTCACTTTGGGGTGCAGCTTGAAACGTGACAAGGGCAGAGCTGCCAGAAAAAAACATAAATTTGAAGTTTTAAGGGCAATTTTTTACCTGTGAGCTGAGGCAAGGGCTGCCCAGCTGATCCTGATCCTGCAGCAAGCAGAGCAAAAACCCAGGAGACTCAGACAAATGTGAGGCTCAGCCCAGGCAGAACATCCAAGTGATGGACTGGAGAGCAAAATGAGGAAAGCAAGAGCTCAAATCAACCTCCAGGCCACCCTCTGGGTGATTCCAAACTGCTCATCCCTCAGCATGGCACATGCAGCATGGCAGGACTGCAGGATGTTGGCAGGTGGAGATTTTTTTTTGGAGGAAATATTTGGAAATTTTGCCCTGGATGATGAATTTTTCTGAACTGTTGAGCCAAACCTTGCTTTCTGGACTAATTATTACATGTGATAAACAACTCCTCTCTGAACCCTTCCTAATAAATAAATAACTAAAAATAAAAATAAATTTAAAAAAAAAAAAAAAAGGATTATTTTCATGCAGCTAGAGAAAGGCATTTTTTATTACTTATGGCTTTTTAAAGTGCTTTAGATCTTCCTTTAAATTTGCTCCCTGTGTTGCAGGAGCAAAGAGCCTTGTCAGGTTTGATGCTGCCCTGCAGGAGAAGGCCACAGAAAGAGATTTTCCCATTTTTTTTTCTGTGCAATTGAAGAGCCAATTTGAAGATTCCAGAGTGCTTTGGCACTTTTAACTGATCGAGGCACAAGGATATTTGGGTGAAAATTGAAATAGAGCTGCACTTCCTAGAAAGCACAGAGCCATGCACACCCTAAAAAGAGGAAGATGCTGAAAAGAAAAAAGCAGGAAGGCAAAAATATGAAAATTAGCAGCTCCCCCAAAGGTGAAAAAATTGTGAATTCAGATAAATGATGAGAAAGCTGATGAGAAAAAACACAGGATGAGCTTTTTTTTTTAATGAGAAAGCTACAGGATGAGCCCAATCATGAAAACCATGGATAGTTTTAATCCTAAAACAACTGATCACAGGGAAATAAAAAAGGTTGAGATTATCAATTCTCCTCTCCCATTTCTGGATATTGGGTATTTTTCTGATGGTGTAACAAGAATTCTGTTTTCCCTAAATGAGCAACACCAACCTGCACCAAAGGGGTTGCAGCAGCTCCACCCTCACTGGGGATCTTCCCCCAACTGCAGCTGGAGGAAATGGGACTAAAAATAGGATTTTTGGTCAAAAGGCCCCAAAGAGCTATTGCTGGAAATACAACAACATTTCACTTATCTTTCGTTCGATGATCCCCAAGTTGTAGCTGTAAGAAATGAAAGCCAAAATGTGATTTTTGTGAAAAAAAACAAAACCAAAAAAACTGCGAAAAACTATTGATGGAAATAGAACATTTCCACTCATCTTCTATTTGAATTGTAGCTGTAAGAAATGAAAGGTAAATTTTTTGGGGGTTTTTTTGTGTGTGTTAAAAAAAAACCCCAAACCCACAAAACTTTCTGATGCAAATACAACATTTCCCTCCTCTTGTTCCCTTTTTTAACTCCCTGCAAACCTCTGCCAGCTGAGGAAATCCACGCTGGCCATGGGAGAGTGAAGGTCCTGTTTTATCCAAAACAGAAATTCAGGGACATAAAAGTCTCTTTTCCATGGCAGACTTGGGAAGCACGTGGGGATAGCCAGGAGAGAGGATCTCAGAGCTCATTTTTGAAATAAATTTTTAAAAGAAAAGAATTTTACCTGTCTGCCCTTCAGCAACCACTGATGGAAACACTGGATTCAGATTATGTGATCCAAAACGATGCCACTGAAAGTACCTGTTAGGATAAAGACTACATTTTTTAAAATAAAAATTTTATTTCTCTCTCCTTCAGTAACCACAAACACTGCATTCAGGTGGTACAAACCAAAAATGGGCCATGGGAAGGACCTTTTAAGATAAAGCCTAAAATATTTAAAATTAAAAAAATCTGTCTGCTTTTCAATAACCACTGATGGAAACTCTGGTTTCAGCCCTTCCATTCAGGTGGGGCTTTACATATATGAAAATAAAAATATATGAATATAGTATATATGGATATATGAATATAGTATATAGTATATATGGATATAGCCTGGTGTATTTATTCTCTCAACCCTCATCAGCCGGATATTGTAGCACCCAAAATGCTCCTTCCAGCACCTGATTTCACTCCAGGAAATTCCAGAAACTTTTACAAAATGGTGGCTCAGCTCTCCCAAACTTTTCCTGGCAGCTCCAGCAGCAGCAGCAGCTAAGCAAGTGTCATCCAGGGCTAATGCTTATAAAAGACAAAACCCCAGCATTGTCAATGAAGAGTTTGGCTGGTGAGGAGGTGGAAAAAATCATTTCCAAAGCATATTTACATTTGGAATTAAAAGAATCCCAGCCATTCTATGCTTGAGAAGGGTTTTTTTTCTCCCCTCCCTGTGCATCTGAAGAATTAAGAAGTGTTCTTACAAGCAGTGGGGATAAAACCACATTCAGTGCAGATGCTGAGAGGCAGCGTATCAGCGAGCTGAGAAGTGATTATGTTGTACCCCTGGGCAACGAGGCTGTCATCAAATTTCCAAACAAGATGTAAGAATCTAGGACAGTTCTGCTGTTGGGGCACAACGTTTGCTTGGCAGTTCTGCTCCCTGTTTGCTGCTTAGGATGAAATCCTGACGTTTCCAGGATCAAATGCTCCCCCGGCAGGGGAGGAGATGCAGCAAAGGCTGGTTTGGGGGAGGGGAGGGGAGGCTGTGACAGCAGAATGGGTCAGGCTCAGGGCAAAACCAGCCAGCAGTGAATAAATGAAATGGGGGATGAGGAGATTTGTGGCTTTTGCTGCAACCCAGAGCTCCTCAGCTAATTACTTGTTGTAAACCAGCTGAAGTTATTGCTGTGAAAGAGCTGAAATCATTGCTTGTTTAAAACACCTGAACTTCTGGCTCTGTTGCCCACCCAGACCCCATGAAAGCATCCAGGTATTGATCCATAAAGTCATTTTTGGCCTCCAGAAGGAAATTTTAAGCACCTGTTGCTGATAAATTTTTAATTTATATATTTTTTTCTAAATAAATAAATAAATATTAAAAAATAAAAGAAGCCAAACTACAAAGGAACCTAAGAAAATAAAAATACTTGCAAAGGTCTGGATTGTCATATATTGGTGAAGAGAAAATTCTGAGGTCACCTGTGTGACTGGGACTTGTTTTTCTGCCCAGCACAGAGCAGAACTGCCTGTAGTTATATAGAGGGACAAAATTCTCTATTTCCAGGCTTTACAGATTCCAAGAGGAGTGAAATGGCCCCAGTAAACCCACAGAAAGCAGCATGATTAATAACTAAATTGTGTCCCCAGTGTGGTCAAGAAGGAGGGCTGTCACCAAGTGCCACAGCCACTGCCAAGTGCAATAAATTGGGTTTATGCAACATTCTGAGGCAGCTCTTCCCTCCAAAACCTCTCCTGGGCACGAGGAACTTCCAAAGCCAGCAGGAATGGAGCTGATCCTACAGCAGGAGGGTCATTCCCAAAGGTAATATATGCCTTTTTAACCCAGAACTGTCCAAGGGGATTGGGAATAAGGGAGCCTGACGAGGCTGAGGCTGGAAGAGCAATGGGAAGATTGATCTGCTGGATCCTGACGTTGGCAGGGTTATATCAAATAAATATTTCCCAAAATAAAGGGAAATGGTTGAAGGCTTAGAATAAACCCCAAAATATTCCAAGCCCAGAGTTTTCCCCTAAATGGTTGGATCCCATTTCTCTTAATAAAGGGAAATGGTTGAATGCTTAGAACAAACCCCAAAATATTCCAAGCCCAGAGTTTTCCCCTAAATGGTTCAATCCCATTTCTCTCCTCAGCGCTGAGCTGTGTTGGGAAGTGAGGTCAGCTAGGATGGTAAAATCAAACCCATTTGGGTGCAAAGCCATAGAAATCTGCCTTCCCCGGTGCTCCTGCACTGCCAAGCCCTCAGGTGGAGAGCTCTGCAGGGACATTTAGGGGCTGGTGGGACTCCCAGCCTGGATTCAGTTCCAAAGGGACAGGAAAAGTCCTGGAAAGCCATGGGAACCAGAGAGCCCCTGGAGAGCAAGGAGCAGGATGTGAAAATGTAGAGAGTGGGGGTATCCTCTTTAATTATCCATCCAGTAATTCACCCTCACGTCAGGGATGGGATGTTCTCCTTCCCTGGGTGGTCCTGCCCAAATCTGGGAGTTTTGGGGGTGCATGGGATGAATCAGGGAAAAAACCTGCTTTTCAAAGGGCTGAATGTCCCACAGCTTCATGCGTGCTCCTTTCTCTAAATCCTTCCCATTTGGGACAAAACAATAAAGGTTTAAAAACCCCCTGATAGGGTTTTTAAACAAACCCAACCCAAACCTGCAGAAAGGACAAAAGAATCGATTCAGGAGGCCAAGCTCAGCCCATTCCAGGGAGGGCTGGGGAGCAGGGTGGTTATGTAAGCCCCAGCACAGGATGATGTAAGACACAGAAGGATGAAGCTGGAAGATCACTGATGTGGTTCCCAGAGGACTGAAATGGCACTATTTATACAGCCTTAGATGGTTTTTTGGCAATGTAGAAGATGTGCACAGCTCTGCCACGATCAAAATCCAAATATCTCAGTTTGTTTCTTTTTTTTTTTTTTGGGGTTGGTTTAGATAAAGCAAAAAACCACCAAAGCCAGCAGCTAACATGTAGCCTTGAGTATATAATGCAAGACTCAGCTGCCAATACCAATTTTAAGGTACCTTTTAAAAGCTCAGCTCCCATTTACCTTGGAGATTGGAGACTGAGCAGAAAGAAGAAATTAAAGCACCACTTTTTTGGGGGAATATTATGTAGAAAAATTTGACCTCAAACACATCAACATTTCACATCCCCATCCAGAATCCAGAGATTAGGAAAGAGGGATGCATTTTTCACATTTTTCACCTGGTTTTGCCACCCTAATTGCCAGCCTTTCCCTCCCAGCCCTGCTCTGCCCACCTTTCCCAGCTCCCAGCTCAGCCACAGGTGAATTATCTGGGAAAATAGGAGAGCACTTGGCTCTCCTCCCTTTCATTTTTCTTGGAGTGCAAATGAACTGTAATGGGCTCCCCGATTTATGACTGCCAGCAGGATGGAGCACAGGAATCGTTTGAGAGCTGCACGAATTCCTGGCTGGATCACCAAACCCTTCCCATGTGGGATGAGGTTTTCCCTGAACTTCTCTCTGCCCCACAGCTGCACCAAGTTTTTGATAGGAAAAACCAGGACTAACCCAAGACAGGATTTCTGCTCCTGACCTTATAAAAAACCAGAAAACCTCACAGCAGAGAAAGGAATGAACTTTTCCAAATTCTTTTTTCTGCCATTGGCTGCAGAGCAGCCAAGACCAGACAAACACTGATGTCTCTCTGGGTGTTTCTGATGGTTCAGAAATTCCCTGTCTCTTCCCAAGGGTTTTTGTGTTTGGCTCTGCACTGCTGCTCTCTGCTCCAACACTCCACAGGGAAGTCAAATCCAACACAAAAGCAAGATGTAACCTCCCACTGACCTCTGCCCACCCCCACAGGGACCACAAAGTCAGGAAAGGTAGAAATTTTTTTAAAAAAATCACATATTTCTGTTTTTTTCTATTATTTCCCTCTGAGGAGCAACTCAACAATAATGGGCTGCTTGGAGAAAAGCAACAAGAAATAAATTTGCCAACTGTATACAGTAATAAACTCATGGAAGGAAGTTTACAGGCAGTAAACTGAATATTATTGACAGATCTCAATAAAATGTAAAAAAAATCTCAGGATAGGCCTCCTGCAACACCAGCAGGAAGGAAGTGCCTCATCTTTTGAAAGCAGGCATTCCACTTTGAAAATTTTTTAATTCATAGTTGATTTCTTTGGATTTTTTCTTCATAAGAAATGTAATTAAATGCAGGCAAACACATCTAATTGCCAGAGAAACAATAATTACAGCTCAGCTGAACTTCCTGCCCTCTGCAATGCCTTCTCCTCCTGCTGCAAGCACACACTTCCCAAACCAGTGTTCATCCTGTTCAGTTGGATGTTAATAAGTGGTTTTAGCTGAGTAATTCACGCCAAGCTCAGTGATGTTTTGCCTCGGCTGGAGCTGCTGGGATGGTTTTACCTCTCCAGCTGTTCCAGGGCTGCTGATCCCACGTGGAATGTGTGTCACACTGCTCTGCAGGGCTGCCTGCCTCCCTCTCCAGCCCCACTGCCTGCTGTCCTGCTGAGGAATTCTCCTGTACTCCAGGAAGGTTCTTGTCGCTGTTGAGCTGCTAGCAGAGAAGGAAAACCTGGATTCTCAGTGCGGCATAGAAAAAGCACTTTAGTGTTTGAATCCAACATATATATAGACTTTCCAGAGGTCACCCAGATTGGTCAGTCAGAAACCTCCCCCTAGGCCTGATTGGCCAGGCCTGAACTGTCCAAATCTCGAGACACTGTTTTTAACAACATCCAAACTTTATCTTTGTTTATAAAACACAAAAGAAATTCTCATGGGAAAGACCTGTGCTAGCCACAGGTTCTGGGGTTCATTTTCTGCATTTCCTGCTGGCAGTGCACTGATCTGTCATTGCTCATGGGAAGGATGGAAGAAGATGGAATTCTCTCTGTACTCCAGGAAGGTTCTGGGGTTCATTTTCTGCGTTTTCCCGCTGGCAGTGCACTGATCTCCATCGCTCGTGGGAAAGGATGGAAGAAGATGGAATTCTTTCTTTGTCCAGGAAGGTTCTGAGGTTCATCTTCTGTGTTTCCTGCTGGCAGTGCACTGATCTGTCATTGCTCATGGGAAGGACGGAAGAAGATGGAATTCTCTCAGTGCTCCAGGAAGGTTCTGGGGTTCATCTTCTGTGTTTCCTGCTGGCAGTGCACTGATCTCCATCACTTGTGGGAAAGGATGGAAGAAGATGGAATTTTTCTTTGTCCAGGAAGGTTCTGGGGTTCATCTTCTGTGTTTCCTGCTGGCAATGCACTGATCTCCATCACTTGTGGGAAGGATGGAAGAAGATGGAATTCTTTCTTTGTCCAGGAAGGTTCTGGGGTTCATTTTCTGCGTTTCCTGCTGGCAGTGCACTGATCTGTCATTGCTCATGGGAAGGACGGAAGAAGATGGAATTCTCTCTGTGCTCCAGGAAGGTTCTGGGGTTCATTTTCTGCATTTCCCGCTGGCAATGCAGTGATTTGTCATTGCTCGTGGGAAGGATGGAGAGAGAAAACTCACTGGAAATCAGGATTGCAGCGCTGAGGAAACGTAAGCACAGGCAAAGGAGGGGGAAATGAAATTGGGAAGAGCAGCCAACAACAGGAAAACACACCAAAAATGCCTTATTGATAGGAACCAGTGTCACTTTTGGGTTTGTTGCTGCTTTCTCCTTGGAAGAACTCCCTCAAATGTTGATGACAAACATCTTCTGCTTCATCTCTCTCTCCTCTCATTCCTATTTCTTTCCTCTACCTCACATTTACTGTGAAATAAAACCAGAACTATTGACTCCAGCACCTTAACTGGGGTCTCCTGTGCACCTTAATTTGGGCAGAGGAATCTCTCAATATTTGGATCTTTACCACCCCAAGGGGGTCAGGATGTGTCCCCAACCCTCCAGGCCACAGCCACCTTCCTTAGCTGGGAAATGAGCTATTTAATTCAGCCACTTCCCACTGAAGTGCTTGAATACAATGCCACACACATTGGGAATGAAAAACAGAAGTCTGTCATTCAATAGGGAAACACAATTTACAGTAATTATTCATGTCTGCAGAATACATAGGAAAAAAAAACCTCAAGGGAAATTAAAAATCCTATAAATAGCCTCGGTGGAGAACAGCTGGAGAGACCCTACACAATAACCAAGTATTTCTACTGAGCCACACAGTTCTGCATCCCCAAGAAGATGGGAATTGCAAGGCTGAAATTCACTTTAGAGCCATGGAAAGTACAAAAGGAGAACGAGAGGAGACTGGAAAGTCAGCAAAGCTGCACCTCACACTTCCCATTCCTGCTAAAAACGGAGGAAAACCCTGAATTTCAGTGCTCACCATCACTCCAGGGCTTGGTCTGTTTTCCATGAGGGAATTTCCACACTGCTGCAATTGATGGGTTTATCACGAGGCAAAGTGAGGATGCAAACTGGGAAATGCCTCACCTGGTCTGTGCAGGGCATGCCACAGCCTGGCTCCACACCACAGGGAACTCCTGGCACAGGATGGTCCCCAAAAAGGCCACAAGAATTGAGAGAGAAAATATTTAACACGAAGCAGGAAGGTGGAGACCTCAACCAGTCGGTAAAATAAGATAATTTCACATTAAAACATTAAAAATGTGTGTTTAATGTGTGTTTATACATACAAAGATACATGTTCACTCGTGAATCTCTCAGTCACATATCATAAATATATACATTTACACAGTGAACTTTTTATCCTTTTCCTCTGTGAAGTCACATGGAACCACAGCCCAGGTTAAGAAAAATGCCTTTGTTAAGACAAAACTGAATTTAAAAACGCTTTTACCCTCGGAATTTGTGGTCTCATGGGAGACATCTCAGTAATCATAAATGTCAATTACAGAACCCAGCTCAGGAGGTGACCTTTGTGTTGAGCTTCCCAGTGAAAACAAATGGGATTAAAAAGCAAACAAATCCTGCCCAGCAGATCTTGGGTGTTGTGTGGGACTGTTGGGAACAGATCTGTGCACCTGGAAAATGCACCCTCACTGCCACACTCAGGGAATTAAAGGCTTTTTTTAATCCTGCCACTGTGAGGTGACTTTCACTAGGGGAATTCCAACTGCTTTTCAAGAGGTGACAATTAGTGGCCACTGAAATTCTGGGTTTTCCCACTATGGAGGAACTCCACAGCCCTGAATGCTTCCTTCAGGGAAATTTGTGTCACAAACCCTCTCAATCTCAGCAAAGGGAGGCACCTGGGGGAAGTTAATCCCAGATTTGTCCCAAATGGTGAAATCCCTGTGGATCCTGTCAATTGCCTGGACAAGGTTTGCTGGGGAAGAGATGGATGGATCACCTTTTGGGGGGCAGAAATATTGATTTGAGTCAAGTCTGAGTGGGGAGCTTTGGGCGTGGAGGATAGAGATGTGATAAAAATGAACCAACCAGCTCATGCCAACCAGGGTGGGGAAAGCAAAACACTCATTGAAGGCACTAGGGATGAATTCCCACAGAAATAGGGCAGACTGGAGGAGACAGGAGATCCCAGCCCTGGTTATAATCCAGTCAGTTTCTTCTGTATTTCACAATGAGCTCTTCTGCACTGGCTCAGCTGTGTGGCAAACAAGGTGACAAGGAATTCCCATGGCATTAGGATGCTCTGACACCCAACTGAGTGCAAAGCAGGAGAGCAAACCATGGGAAACGACAGCTTTCCCAGGACTGTTCACTGCCTGTCATGGATTCACTGTTGGCTTTGCTAAGGTGTTTTTACTCCACTTGCAGGAGAGCATGGATCCATCCTGCCTTGGTTCTGCACCAGTCCCAGCCTAGGAGCTGCTAGATTGTAAAAAGGGTGACAATTCGGGTCTGAGAGCAGCTCTGAGAGGCTGATTTCCAATTCCCAGGCTCAGCCTGCACATTTATAAAACACACACACGGATGAGGTTTGGAGTTTGTACTGTGAGAGCGACTGGGAAGCACAGCTCTTGTCTGAGGAGCCTCACAGGGCCAAATTATCACACTTGCATGAGCACAGGAATCTGCTAAGGACGTGTGAAAACAAACACATTATCAGAAATACAATTTACAGGCATCCGCTGAAAGGTCGATGGGAAAGCTCTTCCCATCCTTTTGGAAGCAAATGGAACAGAAAAGAGGAAAAACTCACCAGCATCCCAGCACGACAGGCAGCAGCAGCAGCAGCAGCAGGAGAGCCTCTGAAGCAATTCTCAATTAAAGAAAAGATTTCTAGAATTAAAGTTGTAATACATTATCGATTGACTACGGATATCTGACTGACTGCAGCCAAGAATCCTTCCCTGCCTGGGATTCTATTCACAAAACAAAGAGGGAGCTGCAGGATGAGATCCAGCAGTAAATCCTGAGACACTCCAGGAGCTGATTTTACGGCAAGGAAAAGTGTGTTTGTTTGATCCAAAGTGACACCATGGTTTGAGGCAAAAACACGACAATCTGTAATTGACCACTGGAGCCACTTTGGATGAGAAGGGCAATTTTTCTGCCTCTGTAACAGCAGTGCTGTTTTACTGCTGTGTAAAGTCACTGCTGCTCGGAACTTGCCTGGTGTAGGAAGTACCTGAGGTGGAAAATATTACATAAAAATCTGTTTTCTGGAGCATTCAGCAACAGCTAACTCCGAGCTACCCAAACCATCATCACGGGCATGGACAGCACACAGGGATGGATGTTCTTAGTGCTGATGAGTGTTTTAGCTCCAACCTGCATACAGGAAAAAAATTCAGTTTCTTAAGTTCCCCCCCAAAATTGTTCTGGGAAAAAAGAAAAGTGTATATGTAGCCCTCTATGGAGTAGAATAGTTCCCAAAGTTCTGCAGTGAGGCTCAAAAATACCCAGGGAATGTATTCATTTTCTTAGACGAGCTTTTAAAATAATAGTTTATTTTTTTGAGTCAGTGGTATATTTAAAAACAATCTACCGTAAGAATAAAAAGATTGTAGATAATAAAAAAAAACCCGAAACTGTGATGACAATAAAAAAGCACTAGAATATAAAGTTAGTTTCCTTCCTCCCTCCCAAAACCCCATCCCATCAGTCTGATATTTTTCAGAGCTTAATATCTGGAAAAAAAAAATGCTTTTTGTTTTTCTTTTTTTTTACACTTTCAGCAATCAGGAAACGAAGAATACGTAAAGCATTCTTTGCAGGCACATGAATCCATTATTACATGAAAAGCAGGCACCATAAAAATTAAAACATTCTAAAAACCATCATATATACAAACACTGTACAGGATGATGGCACAAGGACAAAGTGATTCCGTTCAGTTCATCCTAATCCAACATGAAATATTACACAAGAAAGAAAGGAAAAAGCTCTTCCCGTTTCTGCGCTCAACAGTTAGGTTCAGAATGACCAGGAGTCTCCTCCCTGCCTACTTTCCTCTCCAATACCTCCCAGAATAATCTTTTCCATGATTTTACCAGGCCTGTAGTTTCCAGGGTCCTCCCTCTTGCCCCTGCTGAAAATCAGGACAACGTTCCCCAACTTCCACTCAGCTGGGACCTCTCTGGATTCCCAAAATCATCCAGAGAGGGTTTGTGGTGCCATCAGCAGCTCTTGGAGGATTCCTGGATCAATCCCACCAGGCCCTGGGATTGGCAGGGGCTCAGCTGGGGCTGCAGATGCTGCAGTTGCAGGTTTGATCACTCTTGCAGTCATGATCCTGCAGCTCAGGGCATTGGGACTCCTCTGCTCTGTGCTCCATGGAGAAGGGATGTGTTAACCCCTCTGCCTTGTCCCTGGCCCTGCTTTTGAGGTGCCAATCCCCATCCTGCAATGGGCTGATGGTATTTTTACACTGCTTTTTGCCATGAATGTATTGGAAAAAACCTCTTTTTTTGGTCCCCCACAGTTCTGGCAGCCCCAGCTCCAGCTGAGCTCTGAGCACATGGATTTTCTCCCTGCAGTAGTTCCCACATCCCCTGGCCTTGCTTCCACTGGCAAACACCTTCCTTTTCCACCTTTTATCCCACAGATCCCTTCTGCCCTGGCTGCTTGACTTCCAGCATTTGGGAATTGCTGCTCCTGTGCCCATAGGAGGTGATGTTTAACAAAGGACCAGCACTGATGGACCTCAGCACCTGCAGAAATATTTCCCAGAGGGTTTTACTCACTAATTCCCTGAGCAGCCCCATGGCCAGACTGGAGGTTTTGGTGGCACTTCTCCTCCTGTCACCAGAGATTTTCAGCTCAATGGCTCACTGTGGCCAAAACAGCCCCAAATCTCCACTTTGCTCATCAGAAATCAGGTTATTTGTGACACAGACCAATTTCACAAATCAGTGCTGTCTGATTTTTAACCCTGGGCTAAAATCCCTGTTAGTCAGGGAAATCCTACAGCACCTTCACCTCCTGAAGGGAAGGTGGGAAAACCTCCTCCTGCCCTGAATTCCACGTGAATATTGTCATTGATTCCTATATACACTGAGATCAGGCACAAAAAACTGCTCATGTGAAACTCCAGAGCAACCCAAACGCTTTAGGTACAAAATATTCAGCTCTCACTTGAATCTCCACGTCCAGCTCTGTGCCTGGCATTATCCAGAAGCAGGGAGAAGGTTTAGGAAGAGGATTCTGTCAGTTGATGGGAGTTCCTAGTCTCAAGTAGAAATCCAGATTTCTTTCAAGTTATGGGAGGGAATAACCCCAGAAAGAGGGGATGTAGTGTTGGGTCCACCATGGCTAGGGATGGATTTCTTACCGAGTTAGAGTCATTGCACTAAATGTTAGATACTGCACACCTGAATGAGGTAAACATTACAGACCATAAAATACTTGGGGAAATGAATTGTTACAGCTGGATCTTTGGAAAGAGAAAACCACTTCCTTCTTCACTGGACAATGCCAGAGTCAACTGATGTTTGCTTGCGAGTCGTCTTGGGAGGTGGAGGAGGAGGAGTCTTGCTGGGGAGAGGAGGAGGCAGGTGCTGGAAGAAATTTGGATATTAGGATGTTAGAACAAATGGAATTGTGGAACATTTTCTGAGTCATCTCAAAGTGCAAGAGGCAGCAGGGAAGGTGGGAGCTCTGTGCCCCACAAACCCTCTCAGCAGGATTTGCTGGGAACACCCAACGCTCTCAGCCATTACTTTTAAATGTAACTTTTACTTTTGACGATGGAAAAGAAAAAATAAATCTCTCAAGGGTTCGGGATTAATTAGCTCAATATTTCAGGAAAAAATCTTTTGAAAGCACTGGAGAAGTTGATAATTCCCCACTTTATATCATGATAGGGTATTGATTTCTGGGTCTGTATCGATTGCCCTCAGCCTCTAGGCACTCAGAGCTTAAAAACCAAGCTGAAGCAATGGCTTCATTGCCTTTCCATTATGTTTTGGATTTCACACAGTTAGAAATATTTAAAAAAAAACCAAACCAACCCCCAAAAAATAAACAATTAAAAACCATTTAGAGAGATAAGTAACTTGCAATTTACTATTACACACACAGTTTAATTAAAATATTCCAAACAGGAGCGCAGAATGTTCAAATATACATATTTTAAATCGCTTTACATATCTCACAACAGAAGAGCACCCCCAGTTAGAATCACCAGCTAATTGGACAAATTAAAAAAGCCATTATGGAAATCAAGATTTTTTTTTCCATAATGCTGAAACACACAGATGATAAAATCTGTTGCAGACAGAGCCTGAGAACCCTGCAGCTTGCAGGCAGAATTTCCCAGCATTTTGGCTGTGCAGGCAGCCCAGGTTTCCCAGAGGCTGTGCTGCAGTGTCACAGCTCATCAGCGCTGCTTTGGCTTGGATTTTCCCCAGGATTCTCCCCCCACTCCCCAGGCAGTGCCTTTTGTTTTCCTCTGAGCCAAAGGATGCTTTTGCAGTGCTTTGCTCCTGTCCCACCTCCCCAGGCCAGCCCAGCCTCTGCTCCACTCTGGCACAGCCTGACAAGCACCAGCTCTGCCCAAATTCCTTGGTCACACTGCAAGAGCAGCCCAAACACCTGCACTGCCCCAGTGCTGGGCAGAATCACTGCTGGTTGGTCAGGATCAGGAAGATCCTGAGCTGAACAACCGAGAAATCCCATGGAAGTGCATAAGAAACAGAAATGGTCCTTTTAAAGCTGTCTAAGGATGCTGTCCCAAAAAGAAGAGGTTCAGGTTCTGCCAGGACATCTCAGCCTCTCCTCTGCTCAGAGCAGCTCCTGATGCTCCTGCAGTCTCATGACAGGGAGTTTTCAGAGGTGAGCAAGAGCAGAAGGAAAAACAACCTTTAAGGTACTAAACAGCCTCTCCCAAGCAGGTTTTAAACAGAAGTTACAAACCCAGAGCTTTCACCAGACAGCTTTACTGATCTCTGACTGAGGAGAAAGCTAAGAATGCAAACTGGCTGAGCAAGGAAGGCTGGATGTTGGCTGGAATATCTTCCCTGTATCCTGCCTGGACAGAACCACTTTCCAATGTGTTTCCCAGCTTTCCTCATTCCTTCTGACTCTCCCCCATGGCAAAGGAAGAGAAATCCCAAACTGCAGCAGGTAAGCCATGCCCTGAGCTTGTCTCTCCACTCTGCTCCATGCACTGCCTGCTTCCCAACCTCTCCAGCATCACCACTTCACTCTGTGCCTCTCACCTTCCTCCTTGGCTTCCAAAGCTCTCTGGCACCTTGGAAATCCACTGGATTTAATCTGCTGCTGAATGAGAATCTCTGAACCGAGAGGTCTGGAAAGTTCCATTTCCCTTCCTGGAGAAGAGGCATCCCCACCTGGCACTGGGGATGGGTTTTTAGTGCTGGGGGAAGGTTTTTTAGTGGCCTTTCCCAACCTGAATGATTCCATGATTTCCCAGAGCAGACTCCAAAGTGGGCACTACTTAGTGCCAGCTGCCACTGGGACATGGTGGTCCCTGAGTCTGAAAAGTCAACAGACTCATATGAAAAGCAGATTAAGTAAGAATTTAATGTTACTGCATGGAAAACGGAAGATTTTGTTTGGTTTTTAATTGAAATGCCCCTGCTGCTCTGCCTCTGAAGTGTCACAGCCAGAACCATCAAATATCTCCTCTACCTGAGCAAATCTCTTAACTCAGCATCCCAACTCCTGAATCCCTACCTGAATGAGTGTCAGGATTCCCAAATCTTGTGGAAGCTGCTGAATTGCAGTCCTGCATCCAGCCAGGGGCTCTGGGAAATGCTGCTGCTCTGCAGAACATCCACCAGCTCCTCGTGGAGCTGACATTCCCTTCACAACTCCAGAAACCTCTTGCCCCTCAAAAACACCACCAAATAGAAAACTTTCCTCCCTACTTTGCTCTCTTCAACTTCATATTCATCACCAGGAAAAAAAAAAACCCCAAACCCAACTCTGCTGATAGCACCATTTGTGCAAATCCATTTTGAATTTAAATAACACTCTATTGGCAATAATTCTCAATTCAATTAGATCAAAGGCATTTCTCAACTAAATGAGCCCCTTCATATTGATCAGAGAACAATCAAATCAGCCCTGAAAACCTGCTTCTGAAAAGCAGAGACAATGCAAATACAATGAGCAGAAGCTAAATATATATGCTATAAATAACAAGCTCAAAACCCACCCGAGCTCAGATTCTGCAAGCAAATTAGGCAGAAAGAAATAGCAGAGATAGGTAGATAATTATTATAATTGAATTTACAATTTCCATTAGAAAGTCAGATAAATTTAGCCCATGTTCATTTATATAATAAGCTCCCAATGAATATATTAAGTAGGATGTGCAATGCTGGTCGGGGCGACATTGTTGGGGATTTAGGAAGACAAAACATTCCATTATGGAGCTGGTGCCACTCCAAAGCATCCTTCCCAGGGCTGATCCAGCCTTCCCTTCAGCCCAGGACAGAGGAAATTCAGCCACACTTCCTCCCTCCCTCCAACACCACACGCACAGAAATCATTCTCAGGCTGACAAAGTTCCTTTTTGCTGCTGCACTTCCCCTTAGAAACTTCCCAATAAAAATAGAGTTTGCCTTGATTTTCTACTTAATGAAGAGTCCGTGTTGAGATCTCGGTGGTTAATTGTGAACCTGACAAATGCCTTTCCTTCCTGACAAACTGACAGAGGCTGCTGCTTCACATCCCAACCTATTTTGGGCAGAACCCTTGACTCACGGCTACCTCAGGGGAAGCAGCAACCTTATGTAAAAGGCACGTCTGCAACACAGAAACAAGCTGTTCCTTCTGCTTCAGACATGAAATTGCTCCCATTTGTTTGCTGGTTTTTTTTGGTTTTTTTTCCTTTCTTTCTTTTTCCCTGACATGGAAAAGAATCAAGTTTAAAAACATTTGTCTGCGTTCTCTTACAGAGAGATAACTGCACTACACCCAGAGTGTTGGGGATGGAGTAAAAATCAATTACAGGAGATGAGAAAATGCATTTTTTTCCCTACTCTGAAGCAGCAAAATGAGAGATGAGTTGTTTTTCATTCAGAGAATGCTGTTAAAGAAAAAAAAAAAAAACCAACCACAAAAAGAATCAAACAGAATTTGATTCTCCAAAATGGTCCTTGTGGCCTTGCATGAGATTTCTTCCTCTGCAAGGAACTTTTTCATTGAAATTCAGTGGTCACTGATATGACAAGCTCTGGAGATCCAGTGAGAAGTCCTTCAGCTGGAAGGATTAAGGGATTTAATTGGGTCAGAAGCAGGAGAGATGGGATGTAAATAGACCATCAGCTAGTCAGGACTGGGAAAATGCTCTCAGACACTCAGCTCTGAGCTGTTCCTCCAGCATGGAGCCTCACAACACTTTGCCTATTTAATATCTGCAGTGAAAATAACATTTTAGCGTGAGGCTCGGGCAGGATAACTCTCCTGTTCTGAGAGAGCCAGCAGGGAGAGCAGCCCAACTGCACTAATGTGAACCAAATTACAGACAGTTTAAGCAAATTGGCTCTTTGACCCAGGGAGCAGAGTTAGGTGGGAAATGCAGCAGGTAACTGATGTCAAATGACTGTTTAGCCCTTGGTTCATACATCATCTGGTAGAGGCTCGTCTGACTGCATGGCACAGCCACTGCCTGCCCTTGCTGGAGAGCACTGGGATCAGGGGAAGGAATTAGAAGGGTTTTTCTGCAGAACTGGGTGTGCTCCCAGCCCTCAGCTCCTCCTTGGGCCAGGGGAGAAAAACCTCAAAATGAGCAACGTGGGATTGCTCTGAGTCAATATCCCAGATCAGATCAGAGGACACCTCTGCTCTGGGACAGGCTGGGAGAGCTGGGAATGTCCACCTGCAGAAGAAAAGGCTCCAGGGAGAGCTCAGAGCTCCTTCCAGAGCCTAAAGGAGCTCCAGGAGAGCTGGAGAGGGACTGGGGACAAGGGATGGAGGGACAGGACACAGGGAATGGATTGAAGCTGAAGGAGGGGCAGACAGCAGAAGTACAAATATTTCAGTCAAAATCCTGTAATAAGCAGCGGCAGGTCCTTGATTTGGGGAGTTATTAAAAAGGAAATGTGAATTTTTTAGAAACTCTTTGCTTAACCCACCAAAGAGTGAGGGACTGGCACTGCAGGAAGGTGAAGGCCTTGCAAAGTTCCCATCTCCAACAGGCAAAAATAATGATCAGAAGGCAAATAAACCCCATATTTCAGTTTTTTTTTCTTCTGGGCACATTGTCCAAATGCCCCTGGAGCTCTGGCAGCCCCAGGCTGTGCCCATTCCCTGGGCAGTGCCAGCACCCTCTGGGGAAGAACCCTTCCCTGATTCCAACCTGAACTCCCTGGCACAGCTCCAGCCCTTCCCTGGATCCAGACAGCAGAGATCAGAGAGGAGCTGGAAGCTGCTAATGCCACCCCTGAAGCTGTGCTCCCAAATTCCCAGCTGCATTTCCAGCCTCTTTGCCCCTGTCCACACGAGGACAACACATTTGCTGAAGCCTCTAAGGTCATTTTTTGCTCACTGCAGCTGATAGGAGAGATCATTTCCAGCACTGCAGCACCTGCATTGCAACACACGACAAATCCCCCTGGGTTCTGCCTTCTGTGTGTTAAATCTGAATGTATTATCCCACTAGATCCCAGTGAGCAGCCAGGAGAATCCCAACACAACAGTCAACCCAAGCTCTGCTCCTCTCAGGCTTCAGCCATTGCTACATTCCACCTGGGCTGGATGGATGGAGATGTTCCCATCCCAACCATTAGCCCATGCTTAGGAGGTGTTATAGCCAATATTATCAACCCAAGTGCTCCTTTGTCTGCTTTCTTGGAGCTCCCTCCCTGCTCGGAATGCTAAGCAGGAGGTTGATTTGTATGCAAGGGTGAGGATGAACCCATAAAGAATGATAAGTGCCTCAAGGAATCCCTTGATGTAATAATAATCCTTGCAGGAGCCGTAGATTTCTCTTTTTTTATGTTCCCATATATTATTAAGGACATTTTTAGCAGAACAAATCACAGGGAGCAAGAAAATATCTGCAAGGGTCTCCCAGTTAACAAGGAGTAAGGGACAAGCAGGAAATGACAATGGGGTGATCACCTGGATTAAAGACTTCAGGTAGAGCAAGGTGCCTGTGGACTCTGAATATCTGAGATTGCTGTCTCATAAGTGACATTATTGCCTGCAGGTTGACTTGGAGCATCTGATCCCTTCCTGGCTGCCTGCTTTCCAGTTCACTACAGCACTTTTCCTGCCTTTCATAACCCACTGCAAGACAGCCAGAGTGAAAAACACAATAATTCCTCACACGAGGAGAGATTTCCAGTTTAAAAGCTACTCAGATAATCTTATCTCTAATAGGTTTTACTGATTTTTCTTCACTGATACAAAGGCAGGGTAATTTCAAAGATGATCAGTTTACCAGGCAGGGAATTACCCAGTTATGAATTATGGAGCTATTTGACCCATGAAACATAAGTCATTAAAGCTATGGAGTGGGATTTAATCAGGGCAGCAATGAGAATTTACCCATCTGATCTTTCATGTCCAGCACTACTCATTTTCTTGATGTTCTTTAAAAGCTTCCTCCCTACCAGCCTGACGAAACAAAGGCACGGAGTGATTGTTATAGGATTAGAAACCTTTTCCAAAATCAATTCTAAACCTCATACAGAATGCCAGGATCTGCTGAGGTGGAAAGGACCCACAAGTGCCACTGCTGGCCCTGCACTGGACATGTGGCTCTGGGACAGATCTGCTTGAGATCCTCCTGCCACCCTCTGCAACTGCATTCCATCACCTTGGAAAGCTTGTAAAAAATCCAGATGCTGAAGAAAATTTTGGACAGTTAGCTCAGGAGATGTTGCCCACATCTGATTGAATTTCTCAGCTATCAAATCCTGATGTCCTTAAATGCTGCATGGTAAAGAAATGGGGTTTATTCCTACAGGGACAAAATGTAGCAAAAAAATGAAAAGAGTCTCAGCAATCAGACTGTAAAGAACAAAAATATTAAGAGCTGAATAAAACTTTGCGGAAGAACCACAGAAGCACAGTGGTACTATTTTTATGAACTCCCATTTAATGATGTGGAAATGCTGCTGGTGGAAGGGGCAGGAGCTGCACAAGGTCACAGCCTCAGCAGCAACCAGGCTGGGAGCTGAGAGATCTCCAAAAATCACCACCATGGCATTGGGGAGTTGTACAGTAAATAAAAACATCTATCCCCAGACTGGAAACCCTTTCAAAAGCCTCACAAGGCAGGGAAAACCCCCCCTGGCTACCAGGATTTTGTTTTCTTATCATTGCTTAATACTTTTTAGCTAAAAATTGAACTCACCTTAGCAATCCTGAGCTACTACCACAGCCTAAACTTTACAGCATATCATACAAATTGAATTTACTACTCTGGAGCTTATGCAGGAAGCAGTTGAAGAAATGTGGGTCCTAATTTAAATTTCTCAGCTTTCTTCCCGAAGATGGATTCCTTAGACAAACCTCCTGGCAGGCCTGGTGTACATTCTGTAATTTTCCACTTAGAGGTCTGTATTCAGGAAAAATGAGAGCTGGCCCTTGAGAGAGCAGCTGGGGAAATGGGTTATAAGGCTAGAAGTGTAGTAAACTTTGATGGAAATGAGGAGAAAAGTGAAAATATTGACTGAAATGATCCAGCCACAGGGAACAACTATGGAAGAGAGGATGGGAATAAAGGATTTTTCAGTGTATGCAAATACAGAGTAAAACATGGTGGTTTGGATATCTCTATTCACACTCCTGAAGTTACTTCTATACCTGGGGTTTTTTTTCCCCCCATTCAGCCTGAAAATACTCAATTCCTGCAATAACAAATGCACAATTTCAACCATGGAAAAGCTGGACTTGTGCATTGGGATAGTCTGTCTCAAACACAACTATTCCCAGAGTCAAAAAGAATTCCTGCCTGACTCTTCCTCTGCTGAGACTAGAAATGCTTTCTCTTGCCACGAAATTTGCTGAAAAGCAAATTACTCAACAGAGTTTCACTGGAATGATGAAGGTCAGAGGAATCCTGGAAGGCACCTTGCAAACAAAAAGGGATCAGTTCTGCTGGGAAGTTTCCCACAAAACAGCTTGGTCCAAGTTTGACGTTTCAAAGTCAAAGAAAACTCCTCACCTCGTGGGGTCTCACTGTCCTACTCTGATTTGATTGGCAATAAATTCAATTAATTTCCCAAAGCCAAGCCTGTTTGGAGGGTAAGGGGTGAGTGATCTCTCCCTGCCCTTATCTCAACCCATGAGACTTTTATTGTATTTTCTCTCCCCTGTCAAGCTGAGGAGTGATGGAGCATCTTTGGTGGGACCAGCCAGGGTCAACCCACCCCACCCCTTTAAAAGTATTTCCTTTGCCCATAAAGAAAATCAAAGGCATTTCTCAAAAGTGCTGCTTTAACACAAAGAGCCCCATTATTTTTAAAAGCTTCCAGCTACAGGAAACAAAGCTGAAAAAGCGAATTTTCCTCAGCAAGCTGCAAAGCCTGTTGATGATGAAGAGTTTCTGAGCTCTTTCCCTCAAAGGGAACTTGTGTGTTTGCCTGAAGGAAACGAGTGGTGATTGAATGTCAGCACAGCAGAGCTCCAGGAAGGGAAGATGGCAGCTACATGTTTTATTTCCTTTCCTGACACAGCACTGAAGGGCTCTGAAATCCAATTTGCTGCTCTGACTACATCCAGTTGGTTAAAACTCCCTTCCTGACAAACCTGACAACATTTGGCTTTGAGCTCACCAGAATGAATCCAACTTTCCTCCAGGAGCTGCTGGCCCTGCAGGACTCTCTGGAGCAGCTGAGGGATGCAGGAGCTGGAAAGGATGGAGGAAAGGAAAGGATGGAGGAGCAGGAAAGGAGGAAGGACAGGAAAGGATGGAGGAAAGGAAAGGATGGAGGAGCAGGAAAGGATGGAGGAAAGGAAAGGATGGAGGAGCAGGAAAGGATGGAGGAGCAGGAAAGGATGGAGGAAAGGAAAGGATGGAGGAGCAGGAAAGGATGGAGGGCAGGAAAGGATGGAGGGAGGAAAGGTGGGAAGGGGGGGGAGGGGGGAAAAAGGAGGGAAGGGGGGGGGGGGGAAAGAGAGACAGGAAAGGATGGAAGGGCAGGAAAGGATGGAGGAACAAGAAAGGAAGAAGGAAATCATGGAGGAGCAGGAAAGGATGCAGGACAGGAAAGGATGGAGGAGGAGGAAAGGATGGAGGAACAAGAAAGGATGGAGGAACAAGAAAGGATGGAGGAACAAGAAAGGATGCAGGAAAGGATGGAGGAGCAGGAAAGGAGCAGGGCACAAAGCAAGCTGCCAGGGGATCCCTCTCTGGCACTCACCCGCTGGTGGGCAGGGGGGAGGTGGTGGGGCTGATCAAGTCCTGGCTCTCCATGAGGTTCCCATAGTCAGCTGTGCTTCCTTTGAGGGGCAGAGGAGGAGGAATGTCGGGGATGTCAGAGCTGGACATCCCATTCAGCTCCAGATCTGCAAAAAGAACACTGGGTTAGCTCTTGGAGCAGCTGAATCCTGCAATTCCAGAATGCTGGGAGTAGGAAGGGATCTCATGGATCATCCATGGCAGGGACAACTTCCACCACCCCAGGGTGCTCCAAGCCCCATCCAGTCTGGCCATGGACTCACACTGGGCTCATTAAAAAATTTTAAAATGCCCTCCAAATACTTTTACAATCCCCACGTCTTTAATAAAAAATAATTTTTGCTTCACAGCTTCATTTTGCTTCACATTCATAGCTTAGAAAATCTCATTTTCCCATCCTGAAGCTCACCTTGTGCATTAAAACACAATAAAAGTTTTGCTAAGTGCACGAAGAAAATAGAATCTAGCTAAGTTTTATTGACTTTCTCCCAGTAAAATAAAAGCTCCCTGCTAATAAAATGCACAAATGAAAGCCAAGAATTAAGTACATCTCTCTCCAAAACTTTCAGGCTCCAGGTAACTATAACAAATGAGCAGCCATTAGCTGTTGAGTAAATAAAATCACGCACGAGAAAGTAGCAAACATTTATTATTCCTGTTTGCTGGGTAGAAAATTCCCTTTCCTTTGCAGATAAATCCTCCCAGGTATGTGCTGGAGAGGCAAATAGCCTGAGGGACAATAAAGTTTATTGAGGCCTGAGTGATACATAGGTTTTTGGGGAGAAATCCACCCACGGTGTATTTCAGGGTAATTCAGTCATTCTAATACAGTCATTTCAATTCAGTCATTTTAATAAAACCCACTGTGATCTCGACGAGATAAGAAACTGAAATGATTTTTTGTAAATGAGGGAATTTGATTTAGGGAAAGCAAAAAAAAAAAAGGTGATTTCTATTTTATTTTACTGGAGTGATTTGTGAAACAAGCAGAGGGACTTGTTTATGCAGATGTTTTTATTGCGAAGTTCATATCAATATTTTAATAAAAGTGTGATTTTATTGTTCTCTAAAACAGCCTCTCACTACCACCATTTAACTCTAAGGTGGCTCTATTGATTTGTCACTGAAAACTCTCATTTTGCTCCTCATCCTTCCACCTGAACTCCTGACTACACAGATAAAAGGTTATTTTCCATCCTGGGACTTCACATTTTCAGTGGCTTCTTCTCCATTAGGCTGAAAAATGTTGTTTGTCCAGCAGGACCTGCATTTCTCATTGCTTTTTCCATTGCTCCTGTTTTTCCCCCTTCCTTTTCTCCAGAGAGGATTTCTCCATTCCCAGACATCCCTAAGACTTTTCTTGAGGAACTCCAGGAGAATCTCATGGCAATAAACTGTGAAGTTTTAACTGAAAGCCACACTGTGAATTGTGACTAAATATTGATGCTGGGAATGAATTTCCTTCTTCATTCTGAATGAACTCCCCATCCATTCTGCACTTCTGAAGAGCTCAGGAATTTGAGAAATTTAATGGCACAAACAACTCCTTGGCACATCTCACCCAAAACTACACTCTTACATCTGTATCTTATCTAAATATATATATATGGATTTGGTTGGTTGGTTTTTCCATGCAGTTTAGGATAACAGTGGGAAATGTTTGGGAAATGGCATTTTCTTTTGAGTGTTTAGTTGTAACTTTAGCAAAACCTTGAATCCTCCTTCAGAAAGAAAAACCTTATTTCCATATTTACTAGAAACATATTGACTGTTTTTAGGTCTCTTTGTAGCCATTCCTTGGGGAAACTGAAAGCATGATAACACACAATTTCCCCAAAATAACGTGAATTTAACCACCCTGAACACTTCAGCTTTGCATTTCATGTGATATTTTTTTCAACTACCACATTGTAACTCCTTCCCTGATGAAACTTCTAACTTCACCTAAGCCAAGGTGTTCCCAAAAGGATGGTAAGACAAATTTTTTTAGGAAACAAATACTTTGTTTCTTGCAAAAAATCTCTGGAAGTTGCATGGAAAGGCAGATGAGGAATGTTTTCAGCCCATCTCATCCCCAACTACACATCTGTACCTCTATATCTTATCTAAATATATATATATATGGATTTGGTTGGTTGGTTTTTCCATGCAGTTTAGGATAACCCAAATGCTTTGTTTCTTGTAACAAATCTTTGGAAGTTCCATGGAAAGGAAGGTGAGGAATGTTTTCAGCAGAGCTGGAGAGGAAAAAAGGTGTGGAGGCACAGGAAGAGCTCATAAAATGCACTGCCAACGTGTTTGTGCTCATCTGGCAACTCTTTGGTGGAACAAGATTGTATTAAAAAAATCAAAAATTTGCCCAAGTTTCTGATCTTTCCCAGAGTTCACTAAAACACAAGGAATATCTACCCTGCAGCAGAAAGAGGTATTGAACTCAGGCTTCAGGAATTTTCTAAATTCCCAATTTTTCCAAGCCAATCAGTTCGCTGCAGATCTGTGAATTTCCTCCTGCCCAGTTCAGCTGACCTGCACCCCCTGACTGTACAAATAATTCCCCAACATTTCTGGTGAGCTGTCATTATTCAGTGCTATTCATTATTCAAGGTGGTTCATGGGATGAGAATGCTGGGAATATTTATTCCTTGCTGGCCACGTGCCACTGGGAAGATCTTGGAGCTGGCAAGTGATCAGTGAAGGCACTCTTTTTTTTCATCTCACCCTAATGATCACATTTTACACTCCATTCTCCCAAACTGCCAGCTAACAAGCAGTTGGGATTGCTTAGCAACCCATTAACTGCTTTTAGCCAATTTGGGCTCTGAAGGAACTTCTTTATCCTTGGAATTCCTAACAAATTTTATCGCTGTAATTCTTCAAATGATTATGGAACATTGCAATAAGCTGAGCTTGTTTTACATAACACCCAGCAATCTCCAGCACTTGAATATTCTCAGAAATACCTGGGAACTTCAGATATTTTTTAAAAGGAGGAATCAAATTAAGTGTTAATAAAAGGTACATATGAACAAATAATCCAATTAAAAATATCTTTTGCAGCAGTATGTATCCTTGACTTCTCTATATTCCCAGATTTTAGCATCCTGGTAGATTTTGGCTATAAAATTGTTAAGAAAGGTGAGAGCTATGAGTTCATTGTATTCCAAGTCTTTGCTCTGGTTGTCTGACTATTCAAGGGAAGAAGTTTTAAAGTACCAAAACCAATAAATAAAACAGTGACCTTGATGGAATAAGATTTTTTTCTTAAGACTGATCATCTGTTTCCTCCTTCCTAACACTGAACTCCTGACCACTGCACCAGCATTTGGGGACACGCATCAAAAAGATTTTTTTTTTGCCTTTTTGTCACAAGCTGGCAGCTGCAAACTGAATTACAGGTTTTGGGAAAGAGCACTGGGAAAGAAATTGGTGTTGGATGACACCCAGTTTTGCAATAGGGTTTGCTGCAGACTGAAGCAAACAGATGATATTTTACAGAAAAATTGAGTGATAGATGTCAATGTCAAAAAAAAAATACTTCAAAAAGACTGACCTTTATTTTCTCTTCTGGCTTGTACTCACAACATATCAAAGACAACTTTTTTTAAACGTACAATTACCATAAAAATATTGCTTTTTAAGCCTTTATGCTCCAAATCACTCAATACAGGATCAAATACAACATGAATTTTTGACTGTTACTTTACACCTAATTAATTGTTAATGATCACTTGAAAAGAAACTGGCTCAATGCAACAATTTGGCTTGCTTTTGTAAAGCAGCGAAATAATTTTTTGCTGGCAAAGAGAAGAGGTTAAGTGAGATTGGGTGTAGGGAATACCCTGATGCCTAAAATGCTGGTAAAAATTGAGATGCAGACATGGCAGTATAGGAAAAAGGGTATTACCTTGGTTTAATAGGATCCCAGGTGCACCACAATGAAAAAAGAGAGAGATGGTATCACAAGTATACAATTTATGGACTTCACCAATTAGCATACCTATCTAAAATTCCCCAATAAGAAACTTAACAAATGAAGTAATTGCTTCCTTATTCTAATTACCTCTCCCCCCAAAAGGTTACAACTTAGTTTACAAAATCATGTCCCAGAGATGAGGTTCTGTTTAAGGTTGGTGCTTCATGTTCTTGAGATTGTGGGGATATTTTGTCGTCTCCAAAGAATTCTGAACTAGGTATAGTATAAGAGTTATAAACATGTGGGGCTAAAATACAGGGAGTGAAAGTACAGGAATAGAAAAGGATAAAGGGTATATAAAAGTATAATGAAAAAGGACAAAAAACCCATCAGGCATCACCCAGGCGAGGGGAAAGGGAGCAACTCAACTCAAACCGAGGCGCACAGAACTGCTCAGGAAACACAACCCCACGGGAAAAGGGGATTTACTGCAAGGCAAGACTCACTGGGCTGGATGCTGAAGGCGAGTTTGGTCCGAGGGGTGATGGGAGGCGGCGTGAGCTGCGCGCTGGGCGGTGACACCGAGAAGCGGCGCTCGCCGCTCATCACGTTCAGCACCTGGCTCTTGGGTCTCTGCGGCCGCAGCGGGCTGATCTGCGGGTGACAAAGGCACAGAGCTGAGTGGCACAGCCTGCAGTGACCGCATCCTGCTCCTGGGCACGACCATGTGGCTAGCACAGGTCTTCCCCATGAGAATTTTTTCCTGTGTTTTATAAACAAAGATGAAGTTTGGATGTTATTAAAAACAGTGTCTCGAGATTTGGACAGTTCAGGCCTGGCCAATCAGGCCTAGGGGGAGGTTTCTGACTGACCAATCTGGGTGACCTCTGAAAAATCTATATAAGGTGGAATCAAAATAATAAAGCACTCTTTTCATGCCACGCTGAGAATCTGGGTCTTTTTCTCTGCTAGCGACACAACCAGGTGTGGCAGGAAACTCCCCCTTCCCCTTCTCTCTCTCCCTGATGGGTGGCTGGAGATGGCTGGCTCAGATTAGGTTGATATAATCCTGGCTATCCAGTGGTGGCGACTGAATGTCTAGGTGAGACGAAGAGAAAATGTGTAAAATTTTTAGTGACCACAAATCCACACTTTTTTAATCCTGTAAGAAGCTCACGAAATCTCAGCAAATGTAGAAGTTTTTCTACATGGACACTGAGCGTGAAGAAGTCTTCTCCCCTGAGCTCGGACGCAAGCTCTGTGGTAACTTCTTGCAAGATTGAGGGAGGATTCTAATGTATCCCAGCTCCAAAATTGGATTTGGTAAGATCATTGGTTTCCAATGTTGTATTATTCCAGCTAACTTATAGGTACCTTTCCTAACTTGCATTTCAACTATTTGATAGCTCGAGCAAGCATCTCTTAACTTGCATTATAGTTCAAGCAAGCATTCCTTAACTTGTATTTTTAACTATTTTTATAGTTCAAGCAAGCTTTTACCCCATAATTGCATTTTACCTATTACAGTGTTGCAATGATGCATTCATTGTGTGTCTGTGTGTGCCAATCTGTTCTATGTTTGCATGTTTGTTATTTTCTGTGTCTAATAAATGGTATTTTTAGACTAATCGGCCAAATATCTAAGAATCTTGCAAACGAGACTGAGTCTTGGGGAGCTAGCTACCCTAAAGCCTGGCAAACTGCAGAAACTCCTAAGGCTTCTGTCTCCCAGGTAAGACACCAGGGCACTGCTCACACCCAGTGCTGCTGACTCACAGCTCCAGGTTCTTCCCTCCTCCCAGGGAATCACAACTCCTGGCTGGTTTGCCCAAGAAATTCCCGAAACATTTGTTTAACAACACCTAAAGAAGTTTATAGCCTTACACAAGATTATACAGCACTAAAATATTTCTTTTTTTCTCACACAGCACTACTTTCCTGTTAAAATTTCTCTCTTTTAACCCTTTGCATGTGAAACTCTTTGCATGTGAAAGTTCTTTAATAAAAAATATTTCTTGCTTCAGCTTTCCCACCAAAATATTCGTAGCTTAGAAAATATCATTTTCCCATCTTGAAGCTCACCTTGTACATTGAAACACAATAGAAGTTTTGCTAAGTGCATGAGGAAAATACAATCTAGCTAAGTTTTACTGACTTTCTCCCAGTAAAATAAAAGCTCCTTGTTCATGATGAAGACATCATCTGTCCAGAAACACTTTCTTGGTGGTTCCTGACTGTGCTTATGTTTAACTCACTGAAATATCCCTTTTTTTGCTCTGGCTGCTTCATAATCCATTCAAATTTTCCATCAGAAATCCTCAAAAGATACTTGTAATCTAATGGGGGCAACTCCTGCTTTAGTTAAGGCAATTCTCTTTTACTGAGTTGAATTCTGAACTCGACTGATGTTCCCCCTTCAGCACCCCCACAGCAACAGGAATCACAGCGGAAAAAAAATGGGTTTTTATTTCCACCAGATCCCAGAAAATGGAGCAGCAGCCTGAAGTTAAGAGGGGAATTACTCCAAGGTGCTGCACTGGGACAAAACAGAAAGTGCCAGCAGCGATCCAGGCTCTTTCAAAGGATTTTGTCATTTCCCAATGTTTGGGTTTTTTATGAAGTATGTTGTGAAGGAGAAACCTGAAATGATGTAGAAGTGCTTCCTTTTGTTTTCAGAAAACAAACCCTGAAAGGCTTTGCATCAAAGGTTGTGCCTCTGAGACCTTTCTACAACAAATGAACCACCACAGAGCATGTTCCTTTTTCTGGAAAGTTTGTCAAGACCTCAGGGTAACCTCTCAGAAATTCGTCTGATGCTAAAATTCAAATCCTAGAGACTCCAAAGGCTTCTGCTTTCAAGATCCTTTAAAGCATATTTTTAGTCGAACGGATAAGCAGAACAATCAACTTTTTCAGGGGCAGATAATTATAAAAAAGCAACTAAGGAAAACACATTAATTGGTGAGGGAAACATGCCAGGATCAAGAGAAAAACCAACTGGAGTCAGGTTGCCAAGTTAACCCTTTCTGCAGTTCCCCAAATAAATAAATGTTAACTTCTCCTGTGATTGGCAATCTTGGTCTCCTCTGACAGTTCCACATCAGTCCCAGCTCTGCTGAGGAACAGCAGCTCCTGGGAGATCACCAATCCATAATGAAGCCATCGCTAATTTTTTCTGCTCTAACGAAGGGCAGATCAATGGTGAGTGATGTTAGACATCACTGAATCAATACAACCCAGCCTGTTCTTCTGATTTCCAACACGAGTGCTCTGTTAACTACCTGGCCTCAGAGCTGGGCTTGCTCTCAGCTCCTGCCATCAAAGCACTAACAAGGACAACTCCTCTTGAAGAAGTTGATGTGACACTTGAAAGGAAGATAATAAATCTCTAGAAAACAATGAAGATATTCCTGATCATGTTCACAAACTGAAGTGCTTGTTTTATCTCGGTTATCTTATGTAATTAAGGCTTGAGGTTTGATCAGTCAATAAATTCACGATGAGTGCAGCGAGATTTGGGAAGGAGTATTTAAACGATGCAATTAAACAGCCTCTGAATGCTCCTTTGCAAAGCAGATGTAAAAGCTGCATGAAATAATTCTGCTGTTTTAGAACTTCTCCATGTTCTTTCATGGTGATTCATTTGATTGGAAAAGAGGAGATCCCATCTAAGGCTGGAAACATTCATTTCCTTAGACAACATCATTGTTGGAAAGAGCAGCAGAAGCTCTTTATGGCCACTGGCTGACATTTCTCTCGCTTGATATTCTCTGTAAATTTGTCTTCTGCTCTAAAATCCCCCAATATTTCAGAAGTCACAACTAGGAATCCATCAGAAAATTCACCAAATAACTCAAATGTTGTAATGGAATGAATGACAGCACAGTGAGCTGTAAAATTTTCAGTAGAACGAATCCAGTATCTGCAACAAAAAAATCTAGCAGCTAATAGTAGTTTAGCATTAAAGTCTCATTTTAAAAACTTTTTAAAGTCTAATTTCCATTTCTAATCAAATCTGTACTCTAAATGTTTCTTTGAAAAAACAGTATTTTTTTCTCTCTCCATTTTATAACCTCCTTTTAATCCAGCAAACTTTCTGCTTCCTAATGCTCTCCTAATGCAGGGCAACCCAAAATGTCTTTTCCTTCATACAACACAGTGGGAGCAGTGCTTTGGGAATAACTGCAACTTCAAAATGGAACTTGCACACAAACACTGAACAATGGGAAAGCTGAATCCCTAGCACAAATTTCACTTCATATCATTAACAGGGGATGCCTCCAGCACGCAAAAAACTTGAGGACAAATTTTATCCTTAAACTCCTTGATATGATCTGCTCCAAATTCCAGAAGACAGCAGCAGGAATTGGGCAACCAGTCGTGTAAACTGATCTCAAAAGAGAGTTTCTTCTGCTTCACCTAGCAATGAACTCCACCAACCCCAAACGGTCTGAATCCACTTGGTCATTCTGGAGCTCATCAAGGCTTCTGCAGAGGCTGAAAGGGGAGAGTTTTTCTCTCAGCAGTAAACTCCTTTTCATATTATTGATCTGTGGACTTGAAGCAGCTCAAAGTGACTGTAAGTAACCAGTTCTGACATTTAATTTCCCTCCCTCTCCATAACCAGGGGAATATTACTCACACCAGTCAGGCACTGCAAGCTCTTGACTGGGAAGATTGGACAAACTTGAGTCAAACCACGTTGGGCTTTGCTGGTTTTTGCTCCTCAGATGACAAATGGGAATATGCCCTGAAGGGTCACCTTGCCCTCCTTTCCAGCTAGAATTTGCATTTTTCCAGTCATAAACAAGCTTTTCCAATGTCCAGGACCTCTGAGAGCTGACAGTGACCTCTCAGTGACACCACCAGGCTCCCCAGCATCCTTGGGTGACTCCCAACTGGTCCAGCTGACTCAGCTGCCCTGAGATACAATCTGCTTTTCTGTGACATCCCAGGAGCTCTGCTGGTCTGTTTGGGATCTGGGAGATGCCAGTGGAAGTTCTGCCATTGCTGTTCTTGTCATATCAAACACAACTGCTGTGAGGTGCAAAGCCAAATGCATTGCAGCAAAACCATGAAAAATGGAAATCTGGGCAAAATGATGCTCACCTGGCTGGCTCTGGCAGGAGAAATCTCCATTTGAACAAGCCAGGGCTCATCTAAAATTTACTGAAGTCAATGGAAAAGCTCATTGGGTTCAAAGGTTAAAAAGCCTGTGACCCCCAATGGGATTTTATGGGAAATTTTGATTGGCACATCAAACAAAACAACTCTGATTTGTCAGGATGCCACAAGAAAAGTGTGAGAGATTAACTCATCTCCAGGTGGAAATGGAGGAGAAAATCCAGAAAACAGAGGAAGTGTGGCTGAACATTCAAATAATATTTTCCTACTAATACCAACCAGAAAGAATTACAGGATCCACTTATCACCAGCGAGAGAGAAATAGTTTTAAAATCCAATATAAATGACAGAGCTCCAACAAGACCCTGCAGAGTGAAAAGTTTGCTCTGCAATGAGACTTGTGCAGATCTTCAAAGGAACACTACATTTCTTTCTGGGAGGCAAGTTTTCAACTCCTGCCCTCCAAACAGGTGGCCAGGCAGAGATTTGGAGGTCACAGTCAGTTCACGCTCTCCCTGCTCCAGCTTTAGCCATCCCTGCTTTCAATTTCCCAGCTCCAGCTCCTCAGGTTACCTAAGCCTTGAGGAAAGTTCCAGTGAATTAAATCTAAGCCAAGAAGAGAGGGTTTAAGGGAGATATGCCCTGGTTTTAATATCCTTACACACAGGAGCTGCTCAGGATTTTCTGCTCCCAACAGCCCTGCGAGAACATGCAAATGCTGCCGGAATGACCTTGGGATTTCCCCCCAAACACAGCCAGCTGAAATATGAGCAAACCATCCCATCTACTGGGAACCAGCAATTCCAAAGGCTGCTGGGATGGTGGCATTTATTTCAGCTCTGTTACACCATCTGCTCCTTTTATCAAACAGTCACACAGAGCTTGGGGTGAAGATTTTCAGAAGATCTTCCCCTGCTGTAAATCCAATCTGTATTTTTGATCCATTAGCGTGTAGATTAACAGCGCAGTGTATCCCCTCTGAGTTATTTTTGGTCTACAAAGTAACTGCAAGGTAAAAAATCAACATCCTGATCTCAAAAGAGAGAGAACACAGCTCAGAATTAGATAAAGCATTCCTTGCTAATAAAGTTACCGTTTCTGAAAGGATCACTGCTTCGGCCTGCTGCAGAGAAATATCAGTAGATTTAAATTCTTTATCAAATATCTCTTGATGCTTGCTGTTCCTCTTCTCCTTCTTCTTTTCCTTTTTATCTTTATCTAGGTCATCCTTGTCCAATTTATCTTGCGACCTAGAATGCATCTTTTTTGGCAGGAGAGGCTCCAGCACGAACCTAAAGACAAACGTTGTTGCTCAGATCAATAAAAACGCTATTTTCAAAACAACTAATTTTTATTTACATATTTCCCAAAGTCTCGCTCGAGTTAATGACCCTTTGCTAATCCAGGAAAACTCATTAGAGGGAGAAGGAGGGGGCAGAAGGTCATAATAATCATAATTGTCTTATCATAAAAATTACTGCAGAACTGCTGGAGAAGCAGAGCTGCAGATTTCCCTGCTCTGTAGTAGATTTATTGGTTTATGGCTACAGAAACTCCTGAATTTCACAGAAAAAATGAGTTCCTCATTCAGCACTGCCACTCTCCATGCTGTGAGACATTTCCACTGTCCCAGGTTGCTCCAAGCCCCATCTAGCCTTGGACACTGCCAGGGAAAAGGCATCACTTCCAGGGATGGAGTATTCTAAACTAGACAAAGTATTTGATGATCTATTTTATATTCTAAATGAAAATAACACAAAGATCATACCTTGACAGAATTAGACTGGTGGATTTTAAGATTCTCTCAAACCATCACATTAAAACCAAAATCAAACCAAAAATTCCTAACCAAGGACACTTTTTAGCAATGGAAAAGCATCTACCATGCCACGGGGCTGCAAGCAGGTCTTTGTTGTGAAATAACAGAGTATTTGTATTTCACACAATTTGCACTGAATTATCCTAATTCTCTCCATTAGCAGCAACATCCAGCAGCAATATCCCAAATCATTATTATTTTTTGTTGCTGTTTCCACTCTCCATCAGCTCATTTGCTGGGAAGATGCTCAAACCAACATCTGCAACCCCCTGAGCCATTTCCCCCAGAACCAAAGCCAAAATCCCACAGGTTGGGAGCAAACCCCTGAGTTTATCATCCCCATTTTTAACACAGGGAACAGGCAGGGTGGTGACTTTCCCAGGGCCATGATGAACTGCAGTGACAGAGCCCAGAAGAGAAGAGTCTCCCAGTCTCTCTGGGGCTTTTTAGGCACCTGAGCTGTGGATTTTGGGTTGGGTGGTGTCAGCACCTCCAAGGCCAACTGCAAACTTCCAGCAGGGATTTCCATCCTTCAGACAATGAGGAATTGCTTCCCTTGCAGGCATTGCTATTATGAGGACTATTAATTATTTGGATGCAATGTATCTGGGATAAACTGGGTCAGCACACTGAGCTCCAAGTGGAAGCACCTTAGGAGTGCTGACAGCTGGCAAATCCCAGTGGCAAAACCCCAGGATCCTCCTGATCCCAACCACGGAGTGCAAGTGCTCACTTTTGTACTGCTAAGTCCCATTTTGGGCAGGGAATAAACCCAAGGCCCTTTTTTAAAGTCGGTTTTATTTTTCCATAGAGTTGGGAGTTGTAAAACACGTCCTGTGTCCAAGTCTGCTTGGAGTCTGTGGTGTTTAAAAGCTCCAGAGCAGGAGGTGGAAATGGCATAAAATGGAAGTTGGGTGATTTGGAC
The DNA here is from genome assembly GCA_024500445.1 of Entomyzon cyanotis. NCBI lineage: Eukaryota > Metazoa > Chordata > Aves > Passeriformes > Meliphagidae > Entomyzon > Entomyzon cyanotis. The sequence goes on from JAKEPQ010001000.1 coordinate 2,203,115, forward strand.
AAGAAACCCTTTTGGCTTCATTTTTAATTTTTTTCTAGCTTCTTTTCTATTCTCAAAATTAATATATGAAGAGGGCAGGATATGGAAAGAGAGAGGAGAACTGACCATAAACCCCATAAACTACAGTAGGAAGAGGAGGGAACTTCTTCCAGGTGAGCAGTGCCAAAGCACCCACTTGATTTTACAGCCACCTGGATTTTTGAGGTCTTTCATGGTATTATTTACATCGATGATTTTTATTCTCCTGCTTCACTGATCAGACAAATGAGGGGTTTTTTTCAGGTCTTCTCAGTGACAAGTGTTGTTCATTCTACTTTCCTGTATTGCCCCAGGCTTGGAGGAGCTGAGCTGCACCATGATCTTTGTGTGTTCTTTGGAAAAATAAACACTGAGGAGACTCAGAGCCTCTAAAACTGCTAAGTGACACCTGCCACAACAAAACTGAGAGGTGACACTGAAGGAAATAATATCCAATGAGAAAGTTAAATCAATTTAAAGATTTTTAAGGGAAAACCAGAAGGAGGCAGAGGCAGGCAGGGCAAGAATCAGTATTTTTTTTCTGAGACAAAACAAAGCTGCCCACTAACCTGGGATGGTTGTTCTGCCCAAGTTCTGGCAAGACAACTTTGTGGTGAATCAGTCAAAACTCAGGATCATCCCTGCTGTCCCACACTGACCCCAAGGTGTGAAAACATTCCAGAGGGCAGGAGAATGAGAGCTGAGCTGTGCTCTGTTTGCAGCTCCTCCCAATGCCTGAACAAACTGTTTGGAATCAAGGCAAGCATCCTGTTGCTCCTCAGGTGCTGTATTTAATTTTCCTTGATGCCTTTAGTCTCCAGTCAGGTAATAACTCCTCTCCCAAGGTGCACAGGAGTTTCTAGCACATCCCTGTAAGTCAGCAGCCCTTCAGCAAGCTTTAAAAAACTGCTGCCTTGGTCAAATATTGCACTTCTGGATTACAGGGATGCCTGAGGGGAGGAAGAGGGAGAAGGGACTTCTGAGGCTGCATGGAAAGCCCAGACAGCAAACAGATTATTTTGTTCTTTGAGGGATGTGACTGTGAGACAGGCCTTATCAACAGAATTCCCAGTTCTCCCGTGAAATATCTTGATAAGTCTTGAAGTACAATCTTGCCATAAGCAGCTTTTCCTCTGGCAGCCCAAGTGAGAAGCAGTGATTGAGCAGCAGCTAATCCTGCCCTGTCCCCAGCTCCTCCTGCTCGTGGGCAGGGCTGGCTGCACACAGCTCCTCACCACTGCACTGACACACCTGGGAGGCTCTGAGAGGGGGAACTGATCTCCTCTTGGGGTTTTGGTTGTTGTTTGAAGGTTTGGTTTGACTTTGTTAAAGAGGGCAAAAGAGAGCATTATGTTTATCTTGGTTAGAAAACAGGAGAGCTTGAGGAACATGTGTCTACAGGCTGGGGTTTTGAGTCAGTATTAGGCTGTCATTTAAGAGTCATGGAATGGTTTGGGATGGAAGGGACCTTAAAACTGATCCAGCTCCACCCAGGAACACCTTCCACTGTCCCAGGCTGCTCCAAGCCCCAATGTCCAGCCTGGCCTTGGACACTGCCAGGGATCCAGGGGCACCACAGCTTCTCTGGGAATTCCATCCCAGCTCCTCCCCACCCTCCCAGGGTACAATTCCTTCCCAATATCCTATCTATCCCTGCCTTTCTTCAGCTCAAAGCCACTCCTTCTGTCCTGTCCCTCCATCCCTTGTCCCCAGTCCCTCTCCAGCTCTCCAGGAGCTCCTTTAGACCCTGGAAGCAGCTCTGAGGTTTCCCTGGAACTTTCCCTTCTCCAGGTGAACACCCAGCTCTGAGCTCTGGGAACACCAAGCACCCCAGGATGGTTCAGAGACAATTGCTGGCTGAGGATTCCTTACTCACCCATCAGAGCCAGGCCTGGATGGAGTGCTGTCTGAGGACAGGGAGGACACAGAGGCCACGGACAGCGGGCGGGATGACGAGGGCATGGTGAAGGACCTGACCATGGAGCGAGGTCTGCTGCCCCGCCGCTCCTCCAGCCCGGACAGCTGCAGCCAAGAAAACCCAAATCTGAATTATTAAATCCCAACAGAGCTGATAGCTACATGCCAAAGGTAACCTGGAAAGGCTCCATGGATTTTCTGTCACGTAGAGCTTGATATTGAATTAATTAATTTACAACCAAAACGTTGCGGTTAACAACGAAAAAACACATTCTAAAAAAATATCCATCTAAATAACTGCACAGAAATAGTTAGGTCCTCACATGTATATTTTTAAGCATATTATTCCAAGGATTCCTTTGTTTCAATGGTATTTTCATGCTTTTTCACATCTTCCCTCTAAAAATGAAAGTTACTACTACAAATAACTTTTTCATCCATCTCTGCCATCGTTGCGACTGCCCTGTCAATACATTTCAGTGAAATGGACTTCATAAAAACCCAAAAACCCCAAAGAAAAATCCCACAAAGAGAAACTTTATGTCAAGAATGTCAGGAGAGCCAATTTACAGAGTGACACCAGGTGAAGAAGAAATTATATGAAAGTTTTGGTTTTGTTTCAGACAATTTCAGAGTTTGGAATATTTCTCCAGGCTTTGTTAGTCATTAATAACTGATATATGCATAAAATAATTGAACTCTTTCAGTCAACAAATAAGAATCTCATGCTGTTTAATTACAGGTATATTTTCCACCCTGTCAACTACTGGTAAATTGGCCTTGTACAAGGAAGACAGAAATGATAAAACTCCATCAATCCTGAACATTCTTACTGGTGGATAGAGTGAAATTAGAGAGATAACACCACTTTCCACTCATCTCCCTGATGATGTAAATGGAGATTACTGAAGTGACTGACATGCAGCTACCATTAATGGTAATTAAGTCCTGTTCTCCCTGGGAATAAATTACTATTTGAACTTTTTCCCTGAATATATAAATTTGCAAGATGGGATTTGAAGGACCACAAACAGAACTCCAGTTAAAGGATACCAAAAGGAATTCCACCTGTGGAAAGGTGACATTCAGCTCTGACAGAACCCTGCTAAATGCCCATTTTTAAATTCATTTTTGTAACCCAAATCCTTCAAAACTGATGGATTATCCTGACTTTCAAGGAACAGAGGCAGGCAGCTTAGAAATTATTCCCCTGCTCGGAAATGAAAGCACTGATGCTTCCTCAACACCTCTTATCTCCTCTTGCTCAGCATTCCACCATTTGATGATCACTGGGTGTGGCTAGCACAGGTCTTCCCCATGAGAATTCTCTCCTGTGTTTTATAAACAAAGATAAAGTTTGGATGTTATTAAAAACAGTGTCTCGAGATTTGGACAGTTCAGGCCTGGCCAGTCAGGCCTAGGGGGAGGTTTCTGGCTGACCAATCTGGGTGACCTCTGAAAAATCTACATAAGTTGGAATTAAATAATAAAAGCTCTCTTTTTTATGCCACTATGAGAATCCAGGTCTGTTTTCTCTGCTAGCGGCTCAACAGCGACAACTGGGAACAACCAGGAGTGCTGCATCTACATTGCTGGTTTTTTTTTTTTAATCAGTGGAATTACCAGTTGGACGTTATTTACAGAAATTCCAGCTAATTAGGGATGTTGAAGTTGGCAGGTAACTCACGATGGCGCGCACGCCGTACTGCTTCTCCACCTTGTCCTTCAGCTGCCTGAAGCAAGCCTCCATCCTCTCGTGGAATGGCCTCAGTGCCTCTGTCACCTTCTCCCCGTGGATCCGGATGCCTTCGGCCAGGAATGGGATCTGTGAAATCCCGAAAATTCAATGGGATCTGCAGTTTGGCTGGTTCACCCCTCCCAGCCCTTCCTGAGCGAAGGGATGTAGCACAGGAGTGAAGGAGCTCAGGAAATAATAATATATTAGCAATAAGAGGTGTAATAAATGGTAATTATTACACTGATAATAACGGTAATCATCATCATAATAATAGTAAAAATAATAATATTAATTGTAATAATAAAAATAATGACAGCGTCAATAATATAAAGATTAAAAATGACAACAAGAATTATTATTATCATCACAGTGATCATCATCGTTCGTCACACATGAGGCACAAAAGGATTTAAAAACTTGTTCTCCATGATTTTCCTATTTCTCTCTTAAGCAAAGTCCTTCAAATTTCATACACCCCTAATTCTGCCCAGAAATCCCATCAGGATCTATCCCACAGCACAAACCCTCCTGGGATATTCCATTCTCAAGCCCCCACAGATTCTGCACTTTAAACCACCAAACTGATGAATGGTGAGTCTCACACCAGGTTATTCATGTCAAATCCTTTCCCAGTTCCACGAGAATAAAACCCTGAAGAAGAAAATAGTTTATGTTTTCTTTAATAAATGCTATTCCTAAAGCTGCAAATGAGCTACATCCTTGGACAGATATATATTGCAGAGCAGTATTTATTAATAAAACATCCAGTTTTATATGCTATATAGTTCTCCTTAGAAAAATTATTTTATTTTCTCTGGGAAGAAAACAGAGGAGGAAAAAAATTAAATTAATTCTCTTTTGTAACTGAAAATAATCATTTATCTTCAAGGCTTCTGTCACAAAATATCCATGCCAGCACAGGATTATATAATTAGTTCCTAGTGTGGAGGTGTAGCTGACCTTTGGAAATGTTTTAAGAGAGACATTTTCATTCCCACAGTTACCCAGATACACCATTAGAGTTTTCTACCTCCAGCTCAGGAAAAATATTTCCTCTTCCAGGTCCCTTTCAGCCCACACAGTGCTCTGATTCTAACTCAGATATTCTCTGCAGCAATCAAGCTAAGAGGCTTCTCCTTAATAATTCATAATTAAATCATAATACTGATTAAAACCAGATTTTTCTAATAAGACTGAGCAGCAATCAGAAGGAGCAGCTTTATTAGTAAGGAGAATAATAAATACACAGATGAATTACAGATGAACAAACTCCAGAAATCTGATCAAGATGATTCTCTGTGATTTGGCACTATTTAAATGGACAGAGCTTCTTCTCCTAAAGGACTACAAAGAGAAGAATAATCACTTTTTTTTTTAATGTAGTGGTTTCTATTTATAACCACATGAATTTGAACTCCACAAAAATTAAACATTAAACCAGGAAGTTTTCCTGCTCTGAATAAGTAAATCAATTTCTAAATTTTCATAATTATCCAGCCACACTGTGACCCTTCTGTTTTGCAGGGATAAGTGGTCACTTGGCTCATTTATTTTAAAGAACTGTTGACATTTGAAACGGATTCTTATTTTAAAAAAATGGAATTACCAAGGAGAAGCACACGTGGGGTCTGAGGTTTGAGCTCTGAGATCATTCCATGAGCTGAAAATGCACTGAGGAATCTGTCCTAGGAATAGACATCTCCAGGGTGGGAAATCAAGCAGCAGGAAGTAAATGTTATTTGAAGTGAAAAAATGTGGGGGGAAGGAGAAGAAAGAAAGGGAAGTAGGAGGAGGAGAAGAAGGAGGAGAAGGAGGAGAAGGAGGAGAAGGAGGAGGAGAAGGAGGAGAAGGAGAAGGAGAAGGAGAAGGAGAAGGAGAAGGAGAAGGAGAAGGAGAAGGAGAAGGAGAAGGAGAAGGAGAAGGAGAAGAAAAAAAGAAAAAGGAAAAGAAGGAGAAGAAGAAGAAGGAGAAGACGGAGAAGAAGGAGAAGGAGGAGAAGGAGGAGAAAAAGGAGAAAAAGGAGAAGAAGGAAGACAAGAAGGAGAAGTTTGTTATTCTTTAACAGAAGTTGACATTAATAAATTTCCCATGGCTTTGCTACAGAACAATGTGAGGCTGCTGAGTCAGGATTTTTGGCCCCTCTGTCCAAAGACCACTCAATCCTTTCAACATTTCTCAAGTGCAGGAAGAACCTTCCAACTGTTCCACCATTTCTGTACCATTTCTGTTTCACCTTCTTCTAGCAAATTCCAAATTCTTCCTGCATCTCCTTTCCAGACTGATACAGGGAAATGTGATGAGTGACATGAGGTTTTACACCTCCATGAATCTTTGTCAGAGGCAGAATTTTGCCCCATTCAGGATATTCCCAATCAATTTGGCCTTGGAGAAAAGGCATTTTCTTATTTCCTAACTCTACTCCTGGCTGATTTTAAACATTTTATAAACTTCCATTGCAACTTCAAATTATTCCTTGATTTGTTTTCCCTATTTTTTAAAAAAAAATCTCAATCTGCTTGGCTGAAAAGCCTAAAAAAACGACATTGATCTGAATTACTAAATGAAACTTTGAAAACAATCTTTCAGAGCAAGGGGATCATAAAATATGATCATAAAACCTTAGTTTGGTATGCAGCAGTCCTTCCATCTCTGCAGAAGGAGCACAAGGGTTTTATTTGCCATGATATTTTTCTGTTTTACTGTGCTGTAAATACATTAGCTAAATTCAGAGTGACTAATGTCATCAATCATTCATTTCTCTACCTTAATTTCAATCAATCATTTCATTATCTTCACGTTGAAATGAAAGATCAGCTTGCAATGGTGCAGTTGCATGGGAACATTGCTTTGCCTAAGCTGGAAAAGCACCAAGAAGGACAAAAATGGACATTGCTTTGCTAATGGAATTTATCTGACTTAATAACAGCCAGAAACAAAATGTACACTTAAAGTCCACGGGAATTACAGAAGAATAATGTCCTGAATTGCAGAGAACTATGGAGAAAGAGGTTAGGGGAGAGAAAAAAAATGAAATTTAACTGGTCAGCTGATAATACAATTGCCAGGCTCCTGTTTCATATACCCAGATTGATTTATACAGCAGGGAGAAAATTCCATGTGATTACAAACCTCAAGCCCTGCATTATTGAAAAATGAAAACTCCTTTTTGCTTTCAATCACTGCCAGCCCAGGATGAATTCAGCCCCTGCCTCCCTTGCACACACATCCCTCTCCCAATAGCTGGGAGCTGACTCCCACCTGGCTGGAATCTGAAATAATTTGAGAGGAAGTTTTGATTTTAGGATACTCTAAATGCATATGAAACACCCAAGGTAATTTGAAAGCACTGAAAGAGCTTTTAGTGACCCTAATTTTCAGATATAAAAATAATTCTAGATCCCCTTTTCTCTGTTTTTTCTGGTTCCTGTTGTCTTGGAAGTATAAAACTGATGGGAAATCATGTGTTTAGAAGCCCTGCATAATTAAAATACAATGGGATCAGCTGCCACCCCTTTTTTCAAACTGTAATATTATTTTAATACACAAGTGCCACCAAAGGGAGCCTTTGCTGTGTTTGTAATTCATTTGAAGTATCACTCTCAGAGGCAAAGACACAGAGCTGACACCAAGTCAGTCCTCTGGGACCAAATTATTTTCCCCTATAAAACTTAAAGCTTATAAAATCTAATCTTCTCTAAAAGCTCACAAGAAAATAAATAAATAAATGCCTTTTTTTTTTTTTTTTAAACCAGAAGAGTTTTTCTTCACTGATAGTCTTATGGCCTTCAGAGGAGATTTTATTTTTGAATTCTGTAGCTTTGGTTCTACCACCTCCAAGATTGAAATCTACAGAAATGTAAATTATTCCCTTTATTATAAAGACAGAATTGAATATGAAAAGACAATGATTCACTTTCTTCTTCCGTGGGAAAAAAAACCCATTTCCAATCAAACTGGTATTTTTTTAGTTATCATAAAAATTATCCTGAGACCATAGGAAAATGTCCAGTGTGTGACTATGGAACAAAATTGGAATTGTCTCTTGTTTGCCCTGCAAAGTATTTTCCCATTTGATATAGATGGGAGATTTTCACTTATTAGGTTTACAAAAAAAAGAAAAGAAGAAAGAAAAAACAGAGGATGTTTGATGATATTTGTTCTCTGCAGGTTTATCAAAATGAGAAATTATGTCAGATTTGAAAAGATGAACTTTAACTCAAGCTCCAAGACAGATTCAAATGGCAAAGAAATGTATCCAAGGTGAGGATAATGTCTGAATTTTCTCCAAAGTGACACCAAACAGAGCAGTTGCCTCTGACAAACCTGACTTCAAGTTTTTTACCTGCCAAGCAATCAGATCCTTCAGCTTTTCAATCTTGTCATGATCCTCTGGATGCTCATGCATGTATTTTTCAGTAAAAAAAGCCTAATTGAGAGAGAGAGAGAAATGAGCAATTATTTCCCAAAATGAAACATCTACCACCAGAAGAACGAGCTACAGCAAAGATAAGTGAATCAACCCCAAAGCTCTGCAAAGGAACAGCTAGAAACACAAAGTAAAAACTGTGGAATCACTGAATCACAGTGATTTGGGTTGGAAAGGACCTTAAAGGTGCAGTGCCACCCCTGCCATGGCAGGGACACCTTCCACTGTCCCAGGCTGCTCCAACCCCAATGTCCAGCCTGGCCTTGGACACTGCCAGGGATCCAGGGGCACCACAGCTTCTCTGGGAATTCTGTCTCAGCGCCTCCCCACCCTCCCAGGGAACAATTCCTTCCCAAAATCACATCCATCCCTGCCCTCTGGCAGTGAGAAGCCATTCCCTGTCCTGTCCCTCCATCCCGTGTCCCAAATCTCTCCCCATATTTCCTGCAGCTCCTTCAGGCTCTGCAAGACCACGAGCAAGGTCACCCTGGAGCTCCTCTTCCCCAGCTTGAACACTCCCAGCCTTCAGCCCCATCCCTCCTCTGTCCTCGCTCCACATCCTTGCTGTGCTGGGACCAGCTAAAGCCCAGCAGGACAGGGAATGGTGACAGCAATTGGGGTGTCACCTTCTCGTAGTTGGTGAAGCCCCCCATGACTGCAGGGTCCACGATGCCGTTGAGCAGCATGGACAGAGGGTTGATGGGCAGGTTGGGATCGTTCAGGTGCTGCTGCACCATGTTGTTGATCTTGTCGTTGGTCAGCTGCATGGTCTCGATGGCATTCTCCAGGGGGCTGATCTCCACCTGAAATACAAATATTGAAGGAGTTTTCCAAGCAAGGAGAGGAGTTTTTAACCTGCTCAGCAGAACAGCACTGGGAGAAACATTTCAGGCCTTTCAGAACTGAGGTTATTGGGAGATTTTTGATCAATGATTACCAGAAAGGCTGATTTCAGGCATTTAGGTGTTTGGTATCTCTTCCTGCAGTCACTGATATGCTGATGAGTATCAGTGGAGGGAGTTAACTGCATTTGGCTGCTGCAGGAAGGATTACATCCCAGCACAACATCCAGCAAGGCTCTGGCAGGAATCACGTGAGGTTTTTGGAGGATTACGGAGAACATCAGAGATTAAGGGTTGGTGAGTTTTAGCAGCACAAAGAAGATCCAGCTTAACGTAACAGTAAGAAAGAAATGATAACTTTAAGGTGGATTTTCTGATGGAAAATGTAATCCTAAGCCGCTCAAAAACCAAGAAGATATTTCTGCAGTGATTATTTTGGTGTGTTTCCAAGGACATCGAGTTTAATATGTTGATGAGATGACATCTAAACTCTCTGCTGTGCTTTTTTCCCAAGAGGTCACATTTTCTTCATCTGAGCATTGAGAACTGAAGGGAGAAATTTTCTCTCTGCCACAGCCTGGACTTCAATGGAAAGAGTCCTCAGATGTCTTCATGCAGTGAATTAGCTGTTCTGCTGTCTAAAACTGGCTTTATTTTAATTGACTGACCTCCAGCTACTGTGTCTTTCAAAATGTTCACGTTGAAAAAAATAGCATTAAAAGACTTTAAATACTAGTGAATGGGCTAAAAATCAGTAACTTGCAGTGACCCAGAGAGTCCTCACAGGAAGACACAGCCTGCTTGTATGAAAAAATGATATGGTAGGGAGAGGAAAGGAAGGTTAATTGAGGCCTGTGAGGAAAATGCAAGTGTATATTTGATTACAGCCTCATTTCCATAAATGCTACATAAACAAAGCAGCACTTCTACCTGGCTATCAGTTGCTTACCCTGTTTCTGAGAACCACTTCTAATCAAATCTCTTTAGTTGTTACTCTTACACCTGCCAGCTGATTACATCAAGGATGTTTTAATTAGCATTTTTAGCAGCCTGCCCGCGGAATGATTTGGGAAGGCAGGGAAGGAGGGGATGGCTGTGCTGGGAACAGGGAGCAGGTCAGGCTTGGACAGCCCAAGGTGCCACGGGGGGAATTGGGAGTGCAGAGTGAAGCCACACTCACCATCTGATCGGGCAAGAGCTGCTGGGAACATCACAGGCTAAATTCAGGATTCTGTCGTTGGTACTAATGGGCTTATAACGATGCAATAATGTGTTGATGAACCATTGCTTTTAAAGCTCTTGAGCATCTACAGAAATTAGCACTCATTGAGCTGACAGCTTTTTGACTTTTCTGTAGCAGCAATCATGGCTTGCTTTCTCATCCTCCTTTCTTCTACTACTCTCGTAACACTCCCTCTAATTTTTTAAAAGCAGATGGAGAATTGCAGTTGCCATCTCACTACCACAAACTGGGCTTTGGAACCCAGTAAAAGGTATTTATGATCTGTGTAAATCCTGAGCCTTGTTCCCAGTGGCTTCCTGACTCTGGGCACTCCTCACTCTACCCAGGGAAAACAGGAATTCCACTCTCCTCATCCATTTGCACCGTTACCAAATTCAAAGATCAAAACAAAACAGAGATTAGCACTTGCACTTTTTAAACCCAAGCGTGATTCCAAATCCAGTTTCTAATTCACTGGCTGGTCTGAGCAAATTTTGCCCCTACAACTACTGCTGTCCAGAATAATGAACAGAATAAGATCCAGAACAACAAAGCTGGCCCCACACTCCTTGCAGATAATGAACAGATTGCAAAGGGTTAGGCAGAAGTACTCAGAAGGAATTTGAAAAGCCAATAGATTTCAGGCAATTCTGCATGTTCCTGTGGGTTATGTAACATAATACACTGCATTTATGAAATTACTCTGCTCTCTCAGCACCGATTTGATGTGATCTCACCTCTCCCCTGAACGATATTCCAGCTCCATCAATAAAATATGAAACATGCAAAGCTGCTTGAGTATCCTCGTGCTTAGCAAGAGATCAATAATATCTGTATCCATAATCACAATTTAGCATTACAGGGATGTAAACCCTGTGATCCTCCTTGCAGCATTTTAGCTGACAGGGATCTTGAGGAAAGTCAATACCCATTTTGTAGGAACTGTGCCAGAGGAGGTCAGGAGTTATCTGTAGCAGTCTTCCCACATGTTATTAAGTTCCATTCTGGTATCATTTCTCGGCTATGCAACTCCTATAATCCTTGCTCCCAAAAGGCTGACAGGGAGCACTCTCCCAGGATTTATGCCCATTTTGATGCCAGGCAGAGCATCAGGGATGTACACAAAGAGCCTGTCAGGCTCTGCTCTCTGCTCATCAGGACTGCCATCAGATCTGCCAGCCTTTACAAACAGCACTTCTTGCAATCATGAAGATAAATACAATCTTCTCCATCAGGATTATATTGAAACTACAAAATTCATTAAAAATTCAATGTGTTTTATTCAGCTGCCTATTACTGTCACACATCACATTCATATTCTGTTACTATAGATACCACAGTAATTTTCTGCATTACTTCTGTTCATCCAAATACAACTGTCCAACATAACCTCAATGGAGCAATGAAAAAGGTTTTAATTAATCATATGCAAATTGTTCTTTTCCTTTAAAAATAAGCCTCACAAGAGAGATTTAAAAAACGCAGTAACAATGTTTTTATTGCTACTTAAAAATTACAGCTGCATAAGAATAATTTAATCTTAAAGGCGTTTAATGGATATGTCTTATCTAAACAGTCTAAATGGTTGAACAGAGAAATGAGTAATTTGGAGTTACTTTGTGAGGTTGCTGAGGGTATATTTAGCTAAATATGGGGAAGAAACAAAAACAACCTTTAATCACAAGTGGTAAAAAATGCAGACACATACAATGCATTTGATTATTGGGGTATTTTGAATAAATGATAATCAAATATTTTGATTTGTCCTTAGTCCTCTCTTATAAAATCCAGGCCAGATTCAGTGGGATGGAGCAGGGTTCCCCTACACCACCTAAAAGGACAGAGGGCTGTCCTGGCCCACCTCCTGGGAGACACAAATACTTTATAAAGGCACATGAAGCACTTGGTCAGCCCTTTCCTTGGAGGGCTAACTGCACTCCCTTCCCTTGGGAATGGGAAAGCATTGCCTGAGACACCCTCAGCCAACAACCAGCACCCTCAGCAAGGTCAAATCCCATGGATTCCTTATTCCCAGAACTCAGCACAGTCACTGAGACACAGAAATGCTCCCTGGCTGTATAAAACCCCCATTTTTTCACACAATCTCAGAAAAGCCAAAGCGATCTTACCATGAAAACAGATTTGACTTCAAACCACCTCAGGATGCCTGGCAATTTGTAGGCTGTCACGTAGATGGTTCTCTCAATCCACATGTTCTGCAAAGGGAACACAAGTGTCACCTTACCAAGGGACAGCTCTGATCCTGAGCAGAGCCCAAAAACATCTTCACCAGGACAAGGGACCAAGGCAGGACAGATGTTGCAAATCCATGGGGGGAATTTCCAGGGGGAAAAGATCCACTGGTTTTACTGGACTGCAATTTTTCATGGAATCCCACAGACTGGTTTGGGTTGGAAAGGACCTTAAAGCTCATCCCATCCCACCCCTGCCATGGCAGGGACACCTTCCACTGTCCCAGGCTGCTCCAAGCCCTGTCCAGCCTGGCCTTGGACACTGCCAGGGATCCAGGGGCACCACAGCTTCTCTGGGCACCCTGTGCCAGGGCCTCACTTCCCTCAGAGGGAAGGAATTTTATTGATAATTAGATGGTCCACCAAAAATGCCTTAGTAAAAAATTTAAAAAAAAGAAGCAAAAGGTATTAGTGAAATAAGATTTTCAGATGGCTGACTAGAATCTTCATGGCAAGGTAGGTTTTGGCAAGAGACATCTGTTGTTTCAGGTGTAACAATTTAAAAGCCTTTCTCAGAAGAGCTGTTTTTACAAAATAAATACAGCTTTGCCCATTTTTTTTTCCTATTGGTATAAACCAGAACATGATAAATCGGCTTAATTAACTTCCTATGAAAAATAATCACTTTAAACCTAGAATTTATTTCACAACAACCAAAAGATAATGAATGGCTCAGGTTCTCAAAATAGAGGGGGATAAATAAGCAAACCCAACGTGGTCCATTTTCTTTATAATTTCTTACTGCAAATTCGTTGTCTGGGTTTTTCTCTCCTTTCCGAACAGGGCGTGAATACTCAAAGCGTTGGACTTCATTCACCCTGTAGAAACTGAAAAAAGGGAAAAAAATCATGGAATCACAGCATGGATTGGGTTGGAAGTGACCTCAAGGATCATGCAGTTCCAAGCCCCAAAAGCACAATGAAAATCAAACACTGTCTGGTTAGGAATTGCTATTAAATTTGAGTATTACAGAAAGTTTGTGAACAAATATGGGATTAGTGTTTTCCAGTGGCTTGGATGGAATCTTTGCCGGTATTAAGAACCGCCATTAAATGCCCTAAATTCCACCCCCCTTGCCTGTGCACAGATTCATCACACAACAATAATGGGATATAAAGGGGACTGAGAAACCTACAAAACTCCACCTAAACTCACCTCACGATTTGCTCTGACACCGGCCTGTGAAATTTCGCGGGTAAATCCAGCTTGGGCTTCACAGTGAAGCACTGAATATCTGAATTTCAGGGGTTAAGAAGCGAAAAGGGAATTCCAATCACGCAGAACAAACAGCTCAACAGGAACACACGAAAAACCAGACTGAACAACAAAATCGGTGAGTTACACCCAGTGAGTGCAACACGTTGGCCACAAACCCTCGAGCTGAGCTGCTGCTTGTACTGGTTGTACTGGGTGTAGTGGGTGTAGAAGCCAAGGATACACTGGCCAGAGGAGGTTTTGATGTCATCTCCCGGGGGTGACGTTGTCTTCATCTTCTCGGCGTTGGGGAATTGCGTCAGCAGCCGCGCCTCGAAGTCCTCGCGGCGCTCGTACTCCTTGCCGCGGTAAATGAACACCTTGTTCTGCCAACAGAGCAACCCACAGGGATGAAACCAGTGCTCCCAGTATGGAACTGGGGCTCAGGAGGGCTGGCAGCAATGGGAAGTGTTTCACACTCCTCACGCTGTGGTGTAATAGATAGTTTACTAATATTTTCTGCACAAATTGGTTTTCTCACCTCCAGTTCAGTGCTGGGATCGTTAAGCACTGAACCTTTAAATATTACCTTAAATATTTACCTCAAACATTTACCTTTAGGGATTTGTATAAACCACACTAAAATCACCTCAATACATGATTTCAAGGGTCTGTAACAGTGGTGGCCATTGACAATTTATTAAGATGAATTATGACCAAATCCAAGATGTTTCCCCCACCTTCCACAGCTAATGATGGAATGGAGGTCAATAAACAAACTGAATTAGGGTTTTCATACATAGACATTTCTTCAAAAGCACTTAGGTGAGCAAATAAGAGTAGCAGAGAAAAATAGAAACATAGAACAATGCAGATCTGAGGAGAAATATCCAAGAATACTGACTCTTATAAAAAAACTTCACATTAATCTGTTAGATTTTTGCCATTGTAAACTTTAAACTTTTAAAAAGTAAGTATATTGTAAGTATTGGTTTCTTCTTTGCCAATAAAGAAATGAAGATATATTTTCTACAGTCCATTTATATGCTGAGTTCATTAAATTCTAAAGGAAAATGTAAAAGACAACTTGCATATTTTTAACTGATCAAACATATTAAAGCAAGTTTGGATAAAATTTGCATCTGAATATGCTTAACCTCATTACTCATCTCCAAATGAATACTTGGTGAAAAAATTGTAGAGCACTTATTAAAAAAGAGTGTTTTGACTGGGGTAGGAACCTGGAGTTGTTCACATTTGCCCAGTTGGGTTTAATTCTGCTATGGTGCCTTTTGAAATGCTCACAGAGGAAAGAAACCTCTCTATTTGGGGGAAAAAAGGTAATAATAAATGGCTAAGAAGCCTCTATATAACTTTAATTTATGCACATAGATTTGAAATTCACAGGGAATATTGGAATAGAAGGAAAAGCTTGTATTGAGGATTTTCTCCATCAGCAAGGAACTTCACAGCCTGGTTTTCAGAGGGGAGTTAGATGGGATATTGGGAAGGAATTCATTCCTGAGGGTGGGGAGAGTGCCCAGGGAGTGCACAGAGTGCCCAGGGAAGTTAACAATAATTATTGGGTTATTTCCATGTCACCAACTAAATGCCAGACAATCATAATACAGATGTAATTCAGACATGTTATAGCCTCACTATTCAACTCATAAAAATCCTAATATCAGTGAAAAAACACCCTAAAATGTCAGTGAAGCTATGATCCTGGCACCAACCCAGTGACACATCTTAAACTGGCACATGCCACAGGCAAATCATTGAGAAAAGATTGATATTAAAGATGTCACACACACCTTTGATAGTCAACCTCATTTTAGTGACAGTGCTGGAAAGGACACACCTGAAAACATACAAAATGCTTCTCTACCATGCTCATATATATATATTTTATATATATATATAAATATATATTAACCTGTCAGGCTAAAATGTCACCATTTCAGATGGTTATGACCCTGAGTGATGGATTGGCTCATTTATCTTCATTTCTCATCATACCCTGAAGACATAGAAACTACTGGATGTGTTTGAAGAGAAAGTTTTCCTACTAAAATCAACTATTCCATCTTAGAAACTGGAAAGGAAAAATCAGTGTTTGTTTTATACACCTAAAAAACACCTTTCAGTGTCAGGCAGATTTCTCCAAGGCAAGGGAAATTTCCAGAGCAACAAACCTCTGTGGAAACAGGTGGCCACTTACCCTTATGAATGTTGGGAATCCCTGGCCATAGTATCCAACAGCAAAGTAGTCTGGCTTTGGTCTTATCACTTTGACAATGTTTTCATAGAACTGGGCTTGTTTTCTCTGCAAAAGTAACAGAGGGATTTTAATCACCTGAACTTTAAGAGGATTCATTATATCTAAGATCTTCTGCGTGCATCTCTAAATTACAGATGTTTCATTCCCCTTTTTCTCCTCACCTTTCTATCAAACACATGGCAATATTTGGAAATATCAGACTCCGTAGGCATTATTTTTACACTCCTCTTGGTGGATCTGACTGTTCCCTATGGAGTATCTCAATTTTGATGAACCTCATCTTGGTGAAACTCACTGTTCCATAACCAACATCTCCATTTTGATGAACCTCATCTTGGTGAACGTCATTATTCCATAACCAGTATCTCAATCTTGATGAACCTCATTTTCGTGAACTTCGTAATTCCATAACCAATATCTCAATTTTGATGAACCTCATTTTCATGAACTTCATTATTCCATAACCAACAACTCCATTTTGATGAACCTCATCTTGGTGAACGTCATTATTCCATAACCAATATCTCCATTTTGATGAACCTTATCATGGTGAACTTCATAATCCCATAACCAGTATCTCAATTTTGATGAACCTCACCTTGGTGAACTTCATAATTCCATAACCAATATCTCAATTTTGATGAACTTTATCATGGTGAACCTCCCTGCTCCACATTCAACATCTCAATTCTAATGAACCTCATCTTGGTGAACCTCCCTGCTCCACATCCAACATTCCACTTGCAAGGATGATCAGGAATTTGTAAGATAATCTAAATTCCCAGTTGCACAACTTGCAATGCTGGAACACCGGAAGGATGAAGCCACACACAGCTCATCCCAGTGGTGCTGAACTGTCAGTTTTGGGCTGTTACATCTCATTACATTTTTCTACTACTTCTCTTCCATATTTACAACCACGAATTTGCATATGGAAAGCAGGCAGTTGAGAACTGCAGGAAAATGTAAATTTTGGAATAAATCCACGTGTGTCAGACGCCATCTGCTTACAACACCAAATTCTTCTTTATCTCTAATGATGAAATAATAGCAAATGAGCAGCTTCAGAAGATCTGTTCATTAACTTATTTTTAGTCTATTATTTCTGCAAAGAGAATGGCTTTTGAGCTGGGGGGAGGTTTATTGCTGCTCCCATACGACAGATAACAATAAATGGCACCAAGACTACAAAGACCCAAATCTGCCGAATATTCCTCAGCTCGTCTGGAGCAAAAAACTATTTTGTCATTTGTGAATTGTCTTAGAGGCTAATATTTAATATTGCTTGAAGAAAAGAGACAAGAGGGAGAACAGAAAGAACAAAAAACTTGTAAATTTTATTGTGTGGAGAAAAAAAAGAGCTGCTCAGCAGCAGCAGTAAGAAAAGCTGATGGGGTATGTGAGACCTGAGTCATATGGGAGTGTGAATTTTGATCTCTGCCTTGTGAGGGAAATGCACGCCAGGACTGATTCTGTGACATCTCATCTCCTGGCTGATGAGTAAAGAGCAGAGAAACTCAACTGTCTGATGTGAGGATTGGAAGTTCTGCATCTCCCTTATTAGAAGAAACTCCATGAAGTGTCCAAGGCCAGGCCGGTCAGGGCTTGGAGTGACCTGGTTTGTGCAAAGTGTCCCTGCCATGGCAAAGTGGGTGACACTGGATGTCCCTTCCAACCCAAACAACCATTTAATCACTCTGTGACCACTGCCTACAATGAAAAAAATACAAATTCCAACTTCTCCTCCATAAAGGATAGAGTAGGATAACTAAAGAGTGGCTGCCTCTGTGACAAACCCATTCATGTTCCCAAGTGCAAGCAAATGGAAATGGGAAATTAAAACTCAGAGAGTCGTCACCCCCCAGTGAACAATCCCATCTGACACATGACAATCATTTCTAGCTGAGGAACAATCTCTACCCAATTCCTTTTATACTGAAATGAAGAATAGTCTCTCCTCATCCCACCAGGAGTGAGCTGGGGCTGTGTGGAGCTGAGTTCAATGACATGAATACTCAGCTCAGACACACTGGGATAAAGAAAACAAATAAACAATTCTAAGAAATTCAGGAAAATGCACTCTGAGTGCAAAGGTAAAATGTACCAAAAACCTGCAAGTTGAGAATTTTCGAACCCAAACTGGAATCACATCCCAACTCCTGTGGAAATGGCTGGGACCTGAGCAGACAGCTGCCATTTATCTCCTTGGAAGGGAACGGAAGGGAAAAACAGTGCAGGAATAATGAATGGGTAACGTCAGGGCAAAAATAACTGACTGTAGACATGAATGCTTGGGGATTATTCATACCTAAAAAAAGAAATGTGAATATGGAAAGACACTTGAGAAAGAATGGGGATTTTTTTTTTTTTTTGTGTTCCCATTTATATTTAAATTCAAAATTTCCTTTTATACCCCAAATAAATCAGCTTAATGTTACCGAGATGTTTTTCTTTCAGCTAAAAAAAAGAAAAAAATTCAGTGTTTTTCAGGCATTCCAGTGGTAGCCAATTAATTGTCACTGGTCCAACAAAGCCAATAAGGGTATGTGTTTTCACATTTTACTGTCATAACTATAGTATTTTTGATTTACTTTTACAAGCTTAGAAATCCAACTCTGAAATAAATTATTGCAGTGTCTGTGTCATTAAAAAAAACCTACCAGCAGTTCACTGAGTTGTTCATAATCAAACATTTCATTTTCATACTGTTCTGCAAGTTCTTTACCCAAGGCAATGGCCTCTTCCCACATCTGCTGGAAAAAGAATCACAAAACAACAACAAAGAAGCTGAAATACATACCTTGGTTAAACATCAACATTAGAATCAAATCAATCTGAATGAAGCAACCAAATGCATTGTGTCACATGCCTGAAAACACTGAGCATCTGACGTGCCAGAGAGCTGAGCTGGGGTTAGAACTGTCTCTGTTAATGGAATCATGGAATTGCTTAGGCTGGAAAAGCCCTCCAAGTTCACTGAGTTCAACCATCCCCAGCAGTGCCAAGGCCACCACTGATCCATGTCCCCAAGTGCCACATCCACGTGGATTTTAAATCCCTCCAGGGATGGGGACTCCACCTCTGCCTAGGCAGCTGTGCCAGGGCTGGAAAACCCTTTCCATCAAGGAATTGTCCCAGATATCCAGACTGAACTCCCCTGGCCCAGCCTGAGGCTGTTCCCTCTCCTGCTGTCCCTGTTCCCTGGAGCACAGCCTGACCCCCCGGCTGTCCCCTCCTGGCAGCAGCTGTGCAGAGCCACAAGGTCCCCCCTGAGCCTCCTTTGCTCCAGGCTGAGCTCCTTTCCCAGCTCCCTCAGCCTCTCCTGGTGCTCCAGCCCCTTCCCTGGACACTCTCCAGCCCCTCCATGACTTTTTAATCATTGAGGGACCCAAAACTTAACCTGGGGTTGGAGGTGCCTCAGCAGTGCAGGACAGGGTGACAATCCCTGCCTGGTCCTGCTGCCACAGTCATTTCAACACAACCCAGGAGCTGTTGGTGCCACTGGCCTTCTTGGCCTGATGGCACTCAAGGTGATCTGCTCCACGACTTTCCCTGGCACAGGATGCAGATTTACTGGGTGCAAATCAAGTCAAAGGATCAAATTGCTTCAGAAGTAAAATGATTCCTGACAGCCCATCCAGTAATGTGTAAACACAGCCTGTCCACAGAGAAACTCAGGATCTAAGGCTTTGGAGCAAGGCTGGTGATTGATTATATTTCATAATCACCTCTCTCTCCCTCTAATATCTATAATCTATATTAGACAGGACAGGCAATTTGCAGATATTGCTTTGAACAAATACTCATTATATTTCCATTGGCTCTTCTTCCTCTCGTTCCTCAACCATGAAATTCAGCAGCCGTCTCAAGTGACCCAAAGAAATTTAACAATATCCTTCAGCTCTTCAGAAGGCAACAATCTTAATGAGGAGCAGTAAGAATGGTTTTAAATGTGCATTTTTCATTTGTTTTTTCTACTCCAAAGATAAAGAACCACTCCAACCCAAAAATATGCTTAAATTAGCACACCAGGCTATCTAAGATCAAACTTGATGATCTGCCTCTGCTGCTGAAATTTGGCTGGCATTGCTGACCTCACTTTGTTATAAAAATGAGATTCAGAATGAGTTAGAAACGCAGATTGTTTTAGCCTTCATCTTAAATTTAAATTCTCTGTCCACACCACCTCATTCTGCTCTCAGCATCAGCCCCACGTTTGCTGCCCTGGTGGAGTCCTGAGCGGGATGTAGAGCAGGTGGATGAAGAGGGCTGAAGGGAAAGGCTGGACACACAATTCCCCATTTGTCCCCCAAAAACATCCACCTTTGGGAATGAGGAGCTGCAGACGATCCACCCCAACTTCCAAAGATGGTGGGAGGTGGATGCTGGGGACAGAAGAGGAGATGTGACCTGGGGAAACCTTCACAACAGCTGATCCCTGCATCCATTCCCTAAAAATCCCCTAATCCCATCTGCTTTACAGCACAGTGCAAACAAGAGACATTTTACATCCCAAAAACCAAAAGCCCCACAAACCAACCAAATGAAATCCCACCAGTCACAGCCCCAAAATCAATGTCAGGTGAATTCCATTTGTCTTTTGATCTGCAAGTTGAAATTGCATTTCCTAGCACACATAGGAAAACTCGGAAAAAATCAGACTTTTAGGAAAATTCCTGGTTCTAGATGCTGATTTAAAAAATAGGAATAAAATATCAAAGATGAATCCTCAGCAAGTCTTGATGTGGAACATGACAATGTCACAAAAAGCAAGATGGGTCCCACTGGTTTGCTCTCCATCCCTGCTCCTCTTCGGAAACAAGGAGCCAATTTTCAAGTGGAGGGATGGATTGAATGATTGTCCTGGCAAACTGAGAGGGAATGGCTGGAAAGCAAACTGGGAGGGAATGGCTGGAAAGCCAACTGAGAGGGAATGGCTGGAGAGCAGCAGCCTGGAGAGGCAGGGAGATGCTGATGGTAGAAGAGATGAGGATCTGCAGAGGAAAAACAGTTATGGGAGATCACAGGGAGAAGGGAGAGATTTTTCTTTCCTTGAAGAAAAGACAAAATATTTGCTAAAAACTGCACTGTGGGGCTGAGCAAGGGGAAAGGAGCTCCTGAGTCCTACAAAAACCAAACAGGCTGATGTTTGGGCAAAGTGGTGACCTCATTTAAGACAAAAAGGCGATGAACGCTCACAAGGAGCAGAACTTGGTTCTTCATTAACCTTTCCCTGCAGCTCTGCATGGTGTTCAACCCCTCCTCCTGATTTTCCTTATTTCTCCAACAAGGTTCAGAATGTTATTTATCTAGGGAAGAGGACTGGAATGAGCATGAGTTGCCTCATGTTTGTAAAGTGCCTTGAAGGTGAAAACTGCATCAGAAGGACTAATTACAATCACGGTAATGAGGGATCACGTCTGCAGGAAATTACAAGGCAGCCTGAACGCTCTGCGACGCAATTTTTGCAAATGGAAGGATCTGAATGTTTTTATCCATATTATGGATCTAATCTAGCATGATGATACAGAGCATGTTTTTATTTCTAAACAAAAAATTAACATGAATTTAGGAGTAAAGGCAGAGCTGCAGAGAAGGGAGGACATTTTCACATATCAAGTTGAGTTAATTTTGACTCAGAAGGGCAATACAGCACCAATTTATAGGAACTGAACTGATATTCAGGTGTTCGGTAAGTCAGCAAGTGAAAGCTTTCAAAATCACTTAACCTTTCCTCATTTTGAGTGCCATTCTCTTTTGAACTTCAGTCATCCAGAACTTCTGCATTTTTCATTTCAAAGACAACATGTGACCATCATTTCCCTTATCCTGGTTCCCTGTTTGTGTGCTGCTGTCCAGATTTAACCACTCCCTCTCCAAAATGAGACTGGAAACAAATGGAAGCCTAAATCATTTTTGATTTGTATCAACACTGTAAACAAACTCCCTTGGTTCTCCCCACTGACTCCTGGATAAGCACAGATGTGTTCCCAAACCATGGCTGGGAATGCAAAGCACCAGCTTAAGGTGGGTAGATTTAGATGGGATTTTGGGAAGGAATTGCTCCCTGTGAGGATGGGGAGGCCCTGGGTTGGAATTCCCAGAGCTGTGGATACCCCTGGATCCCTGGAAGTGTCCAAGGCCAGGCTGGAGCAGCCTGATAGCTGACAGATGCCCTTCTGGGACATCTAAAGGTCCTTCCCAACCCAAACCATGCAGTGAGTCTAAAAACAGACAAACACTGCCTGCACATCAATGCCTACAGTAGCACAGCACTGCCAGTGATTAAATAACAACTTTAGCAGAATTAAATCTCCTTTGATTTTTTTTTTTCACCTTCCCACCCTTGTCTGTCGACACCACAAACACAGCAGAGCAGAGGCTGTTTCCACTGCACCTCCTCTAGCCTGAACAAAGCCTTTAGATGTTAGTGAACATTAATATTAATAATGGATTCTGTAAATGTTCCAGAGCCTGAAAAATGAATCCTCAAATTAAATGTGATCCAGATTTAGTTCATGTACAACACACACCCAGTAATCACATAATCCTTGTGCTCTTCCTAGTAAGGAAGTGGAGATGAACAGGAGAAAGCCAGACTACAGAATCCCAGAATGGTTTGGGTTGGAAAGGACTTAAAACTCTTCCAGTGCCACCCCAGCCATGGCAGGGACACCTCCCACTGTCCCAGGCTGCTCCAAGCCCCAGTGTCCAGCCTGGCCTTGGACACTGCCAGGGATCCAGGGGCACCACAGCTTCTCTGGGAATTCCATCCCATCCCTCCCCACCCTCACAGCCAGGAATTTCTTCCCAATATCCCATCTAAATCTACCCCCTTTCACCTTAAAGCCATTCCCTGTGTCCTGTCCCTCCATGCCTTGTCCCTCTCTAGCTCTCCTGGAGCTTCTTTAGGCACTGGAAGAGTCTTTAAGTTCTCCCTAGAGTCTTCTCCAAAAATCCCGAATTTCTCAGCAGAGCGGCTTCAGATATTAAGTACATTTGTTTCTGAACTGAATTACTGGTGTTCCTTTAAAATTTCTTTAAAAGTCAGTTTACAAGTAATCCTGCTGACATTTTATCACATTGTATTTACTGGAACACTTTCAGGTGCTTTTTCCACTGAACTGCAAATCCATGATATAAAAGGGATAAAGGGGAAAAGATTCTCTCCAGTTTTGCCAGTCTCTAACTTGGTCCCTCTCCAGATAAGAACTCTGTCTTAGGGAAAAGCATCTCGTTTTTGTTTCTAGTGCCTCTTAAAAACCTCCCTCTCCTCCGACATCTCTGGAAATCCCAACTGTGTGGTTCAATCCTTCAAAGGAACAGCAAGTTGGATCATATAACTCAATTTTGCCAGTGGCAAGAGCCCTGAACTCCAGAGCTCCACGAGTCCACAGAATCACTGAGGCTGGGAAAGATTTGTTAGATCACCAACCATCAGATTGTTCATCACTCAACTCTGTCCTCAAGTGCCACATTCACAGGTTTTTGGAGCACTCCCAGGGATGGTGACCCCACACTGCCCTGGGCAGTTTGTCCCCCTGCTTGACAACCTTTTCCACGAAGGAATTTTCCCTAAACCTCCCCTGGTGCAACTCGAGGCCATTCCCTGAACTCCCTGCCTCTCCCCTTGTGCATCTCCACACCTCCAACAGCACAGAAAACCAACCCAAATCTGGTGATTTTCCCAACATTCTCAGAGAAACGGGAACTGTGTGTCTCCAACTCCCTGCACAACCCTCTGAAACATTCAGCTGTTTACTCCAGAGCCAATTTATTCAGGTGAGGACAGCCCAGCATCCTGGGAAATTGAAATCTATATTCCTGAAGGTCAATAACTCCCAATCTGCTGCCTCGCAGATTTCCTGCCTTGGAAGCTTTCCCAGCTCTGCCCAGGACATGGCAAGTCTTCTGGAGAAATGAGTCCTACAGGGAGTTACTACACAGGATTTGTATGAGCTACAACTCATTAATGGGAGAAACAATTTATCTGGAGAGGATACCAGGGAGAGAGGCTGCTGGTATGGAAGGAAAAAGCTTCTTGTATACTCAAGGTGTAAGAAAAATGTGCAGAGCCTGAATTTAGTTGTGCAGGCATGAGTTGCAAATTGTTATGGGGAAGAAGTTGGAGATGGGAGAGATTTTTTTTTTAGGGAAAACCCGGTGATTTGATTTATTTTTCAAGCTGGATTTGCTTGTTGGCCAGAAAGAACTACATCCAATTTAGGTTTTGAGGTTAATAGCAGCAAAGGAGGATCTCAGGGTATTTCTGAGCTCCTGCAGAGTTAATGGGCAGGAGCAGGGAAATAGCTGGGGTAAGAATATTATGGTGCCATATTCTGACTTGTGAGGGACTTCCTAAGCTGGTTAAATTTCAGACAGTGTTAATTAACCAACATGAAGGCTTAATATTTTAAATAAAAACCCTACAACTCAGCATTTCTCTGTTGTTAGTCCTGCATTCAAGATCCAGCCAGGATGGAAAGCCTTTAAAAAATAACTGTATTTATTTGGAACACAGTCAGACTGTATCCTCCCTCCCCCAAGACTCTCTGTCCTTCCCAGCTCTCAGGACAGACTCTGGGGCTGAGCTGGCCAAGAGCCTCACACAGATTTTTGGCAGACAGGTGCATTTCACCACTCTCTTGTTAGATGGAAGAAAAAGCCATTTGATGTCATCCCATGAGCCAGAAAAAAGGCCTTTTAAGCCAAAGTGTGGCATTTACTGTGTAATTTCAGATATTTTCTGTTCTGTGGCTGCAGCAAAGCAGTAAAAGCTTTTTTTTTTCTTTTTGGAGGAGGAGGGGAGAAAGGAGGAGCAGAAATAAATGAGCACTGTGCATTTATTTACTTTTTTCTCCTTGGGACCAACACTTTCAATTTATGGAGGAGCAGAGGAAAACCTGTCCTGATTTATGGGCAGCAGCATCAGCAGCAAACCTGAACTTGTCACTCTTCCCACATTTCACAGGAATAGGAATTCTGCTGCTTCCCTTGTGGCTCCAGAGATCACTCCAACCTGGTTCAAAAGAACACTTTCTCTTTGCCAACCAGCATTCCTTGGCTTCAGTTTATCAGCATTGACTTCCATCAGCTGCTTCCACAGGAAAAATGTCACTCCTTCCCTCATCCCTCCACTCCTGTCGCTATTTCCCCTTCTCACCTCGGGATAGTCCAACCCAACAATCTTCAGTAAAGCCCCTGGATTAAGGGCTTTGCTGGAAATCACAAAGCTGCAGGAAAACAGGGAGAGAGCAAACACTTGAGAGCAGCTCAAAGGATGGGTCAGGCTGCTGGGATAAGGCTGAGGATCAAGATTTTAAGGGCAAAAGCCAAGCGAGATGGAGAGGAGACTGGAAAGTGGAGTGCAATGAAGAAGAAGAATCTAGGAAAAAAAAGGATGCCTAAACCAGGGAAATAACTTTTTCCTTTTGGAAAGAAGGAGCTTAGAAAAGGAATGAAGAGCATTACTAACGAGGAATCAAATGCATAAAGTAGAACAATTGCAAAGTGCAAAAGTTGTAACTCCAAATGCTCCTTCACCACAGGTGAAAGCTGTACTTCAGCTTTGGTTTAAGGACCAGAAGTCAAATATAGGTAAAAAAGCAAACATCTTAAGAATAACAGACTGAAAACAGAAATCAAAATGAGGAATCTTGAATGCATCTTGAACGACAAGCCCCAGGGATACTCGTGGTGAGGGTCAGGATTTTGTTTTCAGCCCACATGAGGTGCCACACTCCTGCCTTCAGAGCAGCCCACACTCCCTTTGACTTAATCACAATTTTCTCAGACACTTCTGGTCCAGAAGTGAGATGTTCCCTCCATTCCAGCCTGTGCAGGGAGGATTAAATCTCAGTTCACCTCCCCACAAATGCCAGTATTTAAGGGATAAGGCTCATGGTTTGTCTCCAACAGACAAGTGCACTGTGCACTCCCTTGGGAAATCACTCTGCCAAGAGAAAGGGATCATCATTTTTGAGAGGCTGAGCTCCACCAGCCTTTAAAAAAACAAAAAGCCAACGTTTTAAACCCCATTTTAGGAAATCCCTCTCCTCCATTTCTTCTACATAATGTTTCTATCCCCACTTTTCCCTCCCTTCCCAAAAGCAAGTGGGATCAATCTGGAGTGAGCTGCCAGGCAGAGACACAGTTGGGTGGTTATGGCACAAAAAAAGAGGAATTGGTAGTGCATGAGCTCAGCCTCCCAAAAATGCCCAGCAAAGGCTGTTTCAGATTTGTTACTGACCATGGAGAGTTAAAGCAGCTGCTGGACTGTATCTGCAAATTGCACAAGGAATGCAAGAAGTTGATTTAACTTAATGTCAGAAGATCCCAAATGAGAGGATTACCTTCAGTCCACACTGGAAACCTCCACTTGGAGCTTCCTGACATTTGCAAATTCACCTCAGATGAACATTCTCTGAGTATATTGATTTTTTTATTTCCCTTTTCATGGAGTAATATGAAAAATTATCACCAACTTGAGTGACCAGCAAATGAGAGAAGGAATGTCTGTGAGTAGGAAAGAGCACTTTGGAAATAAATCATCTCCTCACACACACAAGGAGTGCTCAGACTTGAGTTCTGCAGAGAACTGGTGCTCAGCAGAACAATTCCCAATGCCTGGATACCAGAAAGGACTAATGGGAAGCCATAAAGACATAAACCAACAAAATAAAAACAGGCAACTTCTGGTTTTCCTTCCAAAAAGGAATGTAAGATTAGAATGGACTTTTCAATCAGCTGTGACCTTCATATAAATGAGATTCTCCTTGTTCACTCAGTGAAAGCTTTTTAGGCAGCAGGAACCAGTTCTGTCCCCAGGTCACCTCCAGCAGCCCCAGCCCCAAACAGCCACTTGTGCACCACCCTAGAATTCTATTTTTACAACTTTTATCCCAGTCCAGAATTACAACTGTTAGCATCACTCATTGACAACTTCTAAATATTGCATTAGTTTATAAAATTTGACTTTTCACGAAGTTTCTATTAAAAAATTATTGTTTCTATCAAAATGGTTCTATGATTTTAATCTAATTTGGTTCTGCTAAAAACTCACTTGGAAAAGATAGGATGGTTGGGTAATATTCTAATTCTACCTGAAAGCACCATTTCTGTTTGCCCTAGAGAGTTTATTTTTAAAATACAAGTTTTCGTTTCTGAAATGTTCTGACAAAGAGATTTCTAGTTCTATACTTGAATATTTCGTGCATGAAATATTCAAACACTGATACATCCACAGGGAATTCCCTTCCTCTCCAACACCAGGGCTCTCCCCACCATGCAACACCAAATGCAAACTCCTTCTGCGTTAAAAGATGCCATTGCAATGAAATATCCTCATCTCAGGATATTTATGATATGAACCAAAGACATCCAGGCCCTGAGGGAATTATTTTTGTGTACTGAGAAAAAACAAGGGGAGCTGAAGGATTCCATTAGCTCTTGTAACTGCCAGCAAAAGTCCTCCAAATTACATGCATCACCTTTTTATTTACTCCATGGCATCATATCCCCATATATTTACCCTCAACCCAGCAGTTTTAAATGTACCATTGATCCTTTTGGACTTTTTTTTTTTGGTAGTATCATTATCTGCAAGTGCTTCCTGAAGGTCACTGGATGCAAACTATGTTTACTATTAAATTTATAAGTTCGAGAGAAAAGCGATGAAACCCATTTGAAATGCATTTGCACTTTTCTTCTTCCCTTTTTTACCTTGCCCTTGTCAAAGTAATGGATAATTTCTTGATAGAGCTGATCTTTCAGCTGTCCTTGAGTAGCAGCTTGGTATCCATCCCGCTGGGTGAGATGTGCTGCACAGGCTTCTTCTGACCACTAAATCACACACAGAAAAAAAAAAAAAAGAAGAAAAGAAAGGGAAAAGTGAAAGCAAATCCAAAGTGAAAGCAAATCCAAAGTGAAAGCAAATCCAAAATGAAAGCAAATCCAATGTTAGGAGCTGATGAAGCTCAATAAAAGAGAGGTTTTATTTAAAGAAGTGGTCCTGCAGCTAAAGCAGCACCGAAGGGTTTTCTCACAGCTGTGCCCTTTGCTTCCTTGGGCACAAGGAGCATTTCCTTCATGCTGTAATTGGAGGCTAATTACATCTATCAGCTGGAAGGAAGCTTCTGGAGGTGGCTTTCTGTCCTCAGTGAGTTTGATGAGAGTGACCTCGGCCTGCTGATGGGGACAACCTGCTGGGGACACCAGGAACACTTCCCTTCATGTGCAGAGGAGCCCTGGAGCCAGGATCAGCAGCACCAAGGGCTGCAGGCAGGGAAATGAGGAGACTCAAACTCCCTGAGCGTTTGGAGGCAGGGAAAGGACAATTCACTTGATCCAGCCTGCCTGCAATTAGCAGCTCTTGTTCTTCCAGCAAATGGCTGATGGATGGAGGGAAGGATGTCAATCACAGCATCATGGAATGGTTTGGGCTGGAAGGACCTTAAAGCCATCCAGTGCCACCCTGCCATGGCAGGGACACCTTCCACTGTCCCAGGCTGGCCTTGGACACTTGCAGGGACACAGGGGTGGCCACAGCTTTTCTGGGAAACTCTCAGATTCATTTCCAGAATTACTGTGACATCATCCACTTTTACCTCCTACGTATTATTAAATTTCACCCAATCACTTCCTAATTTGGCCAGGATGTTTGTGTTTGGATCATGCAAACAACTCTGTCCTGAACTCTGAGTTTCTGAGCAGCACAAACCTCACAGAGCCTGCAGTGTGATGGCATTTTCTTTAAGCATGCTAAGAGCCACTATCTTCTGTTAGTTTTGAACACCTCAATTTTGGCAAAAAGGGTTGAAAATACAACAAAAAGTCTCTTTTTCCTTGAGTGTGCTTCGTCAGCTTGCAGTAATTTGGTCTCTCCCTCTCTCCACAGACAGAGCCTTCTTGCAGATTTAAAGGTGAAATTCTCACAGGCTCTCAGTCCTGCCCTCGATGTGATCCCATTAAAATCAGAGTGATGAAATATCTGCCAGTGATGAGTGTCATTGAAAATCCTGTCCTGAGGCTTGACAGAAAAACTCAATTGCTCAGTTACCCACCTCACAATATTGCTGCTCCTCAGGCAACACTGAACTCCTCCCTCCACTAACTAAGGACTGCAGGAACTGAGATAGAGATTGATACATTTTTATAATAAAGTAATCACAGCCTATAATGAAATTATACTTACAAACAAACATCCACTCAGAGATGAAAACCTGTGACAAATCCTAGCCTGGCATTTGTTGTCTTCTATCGATTTGCATTAGAAAAATGGATATTTCTTCCCATGAAGTGATTCCACTGAATTCAAAGTACATTAAGTGAGACTCATCTGCCCTCTGAACACATTCTCTAAGAAAAGCCACAACTGCCTAAACTCTAATTGGAGGTTACAGAAAGCAAACTGTCTAAGAAGTGCAAACCATGCCAGGTGAAAGTTTGAGTGACGTTTCATGGCAGGGTTTATTCCAGCATTTATTCAGAAAACACAGCCCCTGTGGAAGGAAATGAATTCTTCATCCTGTCTGAAAGGTTCCTCCATGTGGAAGGAAAGGAATTCTTCATCCTGTCTGAAAGGCTCCTCCGTGTGCAGTGGGATGAGCCAGCCCTGCTGTATGTCCCCTGTGGCAGTAAGAGGAACCTTCAGAGGCACAGCCCCAGAGTTTGTCACTGCAGCTCCCACCCACGGCTGCAGCAGCCTGTGGGACAGAGGTGTCACAGCTCCTCACGGTGTCACCTCCCTGACACAGCTCCCACTGACAGTGCCATTGCCAAGGGACTGACTGCAGCATTCCCTAAAAAACCCTGGCTGTGGCTGCCCCTGGATCCCTGGCAGTGTCCAAGGCCAGGCTGGAGCAACCTGGGATAGTGGGAGGTGTCCCTACCATGGCAGGGTGGCACTGGATGGGATTTAATGTCCTTCCAACCCAAACCAGTCTGTGACCCTGCAGGTTTTGTCCCAAGTCTCCCCTGCTTTTAATAATGAATAAACTACTGGCACAGTGCTTCTGCACTCCAGATGAATCTCACTGATGTTTTCTTGTGTAATAAGCCTCTAATTATTTTAAAATCCAGTAAATACATTTTAGAGTGCCTTAATTTAAATTGCACATGTACTCTCTGCATCATATTTAGTCTTGTTAAGGCTTGGATGCAGTTTACTCAGCTCTGAGGTACGAATAATTCTCAGTGCATCCATCAGAAGGATCTCATTTAACACCTTCCACTTTCCAACTTTTCAAAATAGATATTTTACATTTGCACTTTGCTGGGGATTGCTGAAATTAAAGGTAGAATTGCTAAGAACAGTTGGCTGCTTAGGATGAGCTCCATTTCCTTGATGAAGACAGGCACCATGAGCACAGCTGCTGAACAGCACAGAATCCCAGGCTGCTTTTGGGGGGAAAAGGGACCCTAAAACCCACCTTGTCCCATCCCAAACTTTCCCTGGACCAGGAGGCTGCAGCACCCTTGGCAGAGCAGGAGATGGAGGGGAAAATTCAGATCTCAATAATTCTGTCCCCCTGTGACTGCGGGTGCTCCTGTCCTCAAGGGGAGAGCAAAGAGATCCAGGGCTCCCTGAGGGAGAGAGATGTCACTGCTGCAAGGTTGTGAAATGTCAATGGGACTAAAGCAAATGCTCCCAAAACCGCTAATTCTTATCACATCCAGATTTTCACTTTTCTCATTAACTGCTTTTCAAATGTAAAACACAGAAGTAGGAACTCAGTGATGATTCAGCTGTATTAAATGGGATTTCATGAAAAAAAAAAGTGTCTGCTGGCAAGAACAGCACCTTCCTGAATGATAACCAGGAGAGCAAAGTGGGTACCTGCTCCCCATTTGTGACCCAGGCACCTAAAAAAGCTGCATGTGAGAGACAACATCTCCTCTCCAGAATGGTTTCAGGGAGATTAATGCTTCTGAAATACAGCTGCACTCCATTTCTGGCTGGCAGTGGATAGTGTTAAACACTCAAATGCTTTATTTCAGGCACTTTCTGCAGATAACATGTTATTTGTACATATTGCAGGTTACACCAAGATGCTCCTTGAAGAGCAGCAATATCGTTGTGCCTCTTTAAATGTGCTATAAACTGGGTAATAGTGCATTAAAATTAGATGCACCTTTAGGAGGCATGAACTTGGAAAGAAGGCCATTTGAATCTCCCTGCAATTTTCTGCAATGCAAACTGAATCTATTCCAGACACCCAAGAGCACTCGACAAGGTGCTCCAGCACTCCTTGGCACAAACAAGCTGTGGAGAGCTGATTTACTCAAATATGTGGTCAGAGGCTTTCACACATTGTACAAGCAAAGGATAGTTGCAATTTGGGTTTTGTGGTGCTGGTTTGACCACACTCCCTTCATTGCAGGTCAAGATCCACCCAGTGAAGTGCTGCTTTCCTTCGTGTGTGAATTCCAAACGAGAGCTCAGCCCAGAGCTGCTAATCTGTAGTGCAGATGTTCTGAGGGACAAACAGCACCCTGGGGTGGCTGCTGCTGGGATTTCCCGAATTTAGGAGGCATTTTGGGGTTTACCTTGAGCAGCTTGGCGTGCAGCAGCAGGGTGTAGGCAGCTTCTGTGTAGTTGTCACACTCCTTGTGCAGGTCACACAGCTTGTAGAGATACCTGCAAGAAGCAAAAACTTCAGTAAGGCTGGGTTTAAGATGTCACTCAGTCATTTATTTTGAAGATTACAAAGGTTCAGGTCTATCTTCAACCAACTAAATATCTGTGGGATTATTTTAAGTTCGTATTTCTGTGTGCAAACAGCCTTTAGGACCTTTTGAGTCCTAAAGTTCATATTAAGTTTATATTTCTGTGTGCAAACAGCCTTTAGGACCTTTTGCAGTTGTGTTGTTTCCAATGGACACTCAAAAATCCATGGAATCATTAAGGCTGGAAAAGATCTCCAACATCATCAAGTCCAATCTTTGACTGAACTCCACAGGAACGACTTGTGATGAGTAATAAATCCAATTTAGATTTTGTATAAGACAGAGAACTCTTATAGTTCAGCTACAGAAACAGAAATAAGTTTCATTCTTTAAATCCAGTATCATCACACCTCTGGCCCAGGATTCTCTTTATTTCTTTGATGATTTTTTTTTTAGTGACAATTAAATAAAAACCACCCACAAAACTATTAAAAACTGTATTTTGGAAAAGCCAGTGAAAATACTTTCAAGTTTGATATTCATTATAAGTTTGTTGACAGAAATAGGAGAGAATTTAGATGAGGGTTTGACAGTGAGAGACAATTTGTCTTTACAGAGATGCTGAAGAGGGCAGACCTAAATAATAATAAATATCATCCTGTGTTTGTCCACAATTATCAATCCTGCCATTTCCTTCTCTTTTGGCAAACTGCTAAAACACCAGTTAAAACCATTTAAACAACAGGAAGAGAGTTCACAAGTGAAAATTCTTCCAAAAAGATAACAAGCACCTGAGAATGAATTAATGAGTAACACTGAGATACCTAAAATAGCATTACAAACACAAACTTCCTCATTTTAGCACAAGGGTTTAGCCAATTTTCAGCCAAAGCACAAATGGAGGGCTGTGAACACTGAGGTTTATGGAAAACACAATATTTCCATGTTTATTTTGTCTGAAAGATGATGAAATCTTTAAGTTTAAAATAAGTATCAGTCAAGGTATGATTTAATAGTTGTTTTTATTCCAAGTCACATCGTTTGTACCTCACCAGGAGACAGCACCATTTCTTTACTCAGCTCTTGAATTCTTTATTTTCCTCATGAACAGAAGAATTCTGGCTCCTGAGTATTTCAGTGCTCATTGTAACAGAACTGAAGGACTTGGAGAAAAGGGACAGAGATATTCTCCTGACTTTCACTTCCAGCACTGCTCTCAGTGCAGATAAGCTTTTGAATTACTTCAGGTTCAGCCAAGGGGTGAATTTTCATTACTCTC
Organism: Entomyzon cyanotis; assembly: GCA_024500445.1. Classification (NCBI taxonomy): domain Eukaryota; kingdom Metazoa; phylum Chordata; class Aves; order Passeriformes; family Meliphagidae; genus Entomyzon; species Entomyzon cyanotis. The sequence continues at coordinate 2,235,950 of JAKEPQ010001000.1, forward strand.
CTCCTCCAGCCCTCAAGTGACTGCTTAATATGAACTTAATTCCCCCCAATCACGGTGCCTGTGTCAGGCAGTTTGTCACCAGTCATGTTTACAGACCTGATGTACATTTCTTCCCTCTCGATCTCCTTGTAGAAATTCTGCAAAACAACACAATTTGGTTACAAAGTCTTTGATTTCCCACTTTGGAAATGTACACAGCACACGCTGCAAATTAAAAATTCATCATTGCACAACGGCAGCCTCCAAACTGCAAACTGAAATTTGCCTCCAGTGATGGAACACAAGTTATTTAACTCCCAAAATCCAACGCTGGGATGTTTCATGTTGCAGCTTTTTAGGGCTTCTGTCTCATTGCAAAGGTTAAAAATTTGCAAGAATAGCACTGCTAGGAATTTGCTGCTGGCATTTGCAAGTCACAAAGCATTAAACATTTTCAGCTAAAAATTTTCTGACATACAAAAACCCCATAATTTTTAAGCAACAGTTGTCCTGTGGTTTGAAAACTCCAGATTTTAGTTGAGCAATACATCATCTGCTGTTGGATTCTAAGAGTTTCCTTGGAAATGAAAGGTTAGATTAGTGTTATTTATCTGGTTTCATATGTCACATATTAGCATTGCTCTCCTCTGAGTGCCTCTGGCCTTGAGATAAACTAGTTAACAGTGCAAATATTGTAAATCAAAATATGAGAAACTGGGTGGGAGATTCAAGGCATTTCTGAATCTAATTTCAAGTTTGCGTCCAAAATTTAAAACATATCTAAGAAAACAAAATACAAAGAAATTCCTTCTTCACTGAATTAAATATATTTCAATGACAAGTTAAAGCAGTTTGAGGAACACTAACAGAGCACAAACCCAGTACTAAAAAAGGGATAAATCCAATACAAAACTGATCCCTTCAAAGAGAACTGGAATACAGGACAGAATCCACATTTCACCCAGAAATGATGGATTACTCCAGGGATATTTAAGTTGATATAACTATTTACTGGTTTTGGGTTCAATTCAGAAAACAAACTGCCAAGGCCACCACTGACCATGTCCCCAAGGGCCACATCCATGTGGATTTTAAATCCCTTCAGGGATGGGGACTCCACCAGTGCCCTGTGTGGCTAGCACAGGTCTTTCTCGTGAGAACATTCTGCTGTGTTTCATAAACAAAGATAAAGTTTGGATGTTTTGCAAACAGTGTCTCGAGATTTGGACAGTTCAGGCCTGGCCAATTAGGCCTAGGGGGAGGTTTCTGGCTGACCAATCTGGGTGACCTCTGAAAAGTCTATATATAAGGAAATCAAAATAATAAAGGCACTTTTTTCTTGCCTCACTGAGAACCTGGGTTTTTTCTCTGCTAGCGGCTCAACAGCGACAGCCCTGGGCAGCTGTGCTAGGGCTGGACAGCTCTTTCCATGAAGGAATTGTCCCAGATATCCAGACTAAACCTCCCTAGGCCCAGCCTGAGGCTGTTCCCTCTCCTCCTGTCCCTGTTCCCTGGAGCACAGCCTGACCCCCCAGCTGTCCCCTCCTGGCAGCAGCTGTGCAGAGCCACAAGGTCCCCCTGATCCCCTTTGCTCCAGGCTCAGCTCCTTTACCAGCTCCCTCAGCCTCTCCTGGTGCTCCAGCCCCTTCCCCATCAGCACTGCCTTAAGTGCAGATCAACCCCTCCAGGTTAAACTGCAGCCAACACAGACAAACCTAATCCCAGCAAAGCCTCTGCATCACTGAAGTCCCAATTAGGAACTCTTTGAGACCTCAGGTGGGAATTGCGCCGCGTTCCAGCTGTGGGTTGGACTTTTGCAAAGGCATGAATTTCACTTCAGCTACCTGGAGAATGATGAAAAGGCTGAGTTGGCCCTGGAGGGAAAATGGGAGTGCAAAACCAAGCTGGAGTTTTAAATCACGACTAGCGAAAGCGACGGAAAATTCCGCCCAGCGCAGCCTGCCGGCGTTTCCCAGGGACTCCAGCAGGCTGGTGCTCTGTGTCTCACCGTGATTGAACCTGACAGCAGCAAATCACCCACAACATTCATCTTCTGCAAACGCCTGACAAATGCAGATGCCAAAAAGCAGCATCAGGAGATGCTGTTGGGAGCCACTTGGAGACAACAAACCCAACCCTGGGTGTGCCACGGCTCCCCTGTGGGGATGGCGACAACTCCTGCGAGGACATTCTGATAAAGGGAAGGAGAAACAACTTCACCTTCCCAAGGGAGTTTTCCCAGTTGGAAATGTTGCCTGTGATTTGTTGTTTCCCAGCCTGCTTGGAGAGCTGGCAGGATTTCCCAGCGTGGCTCTGCTCGGGAGGACGCAGTGACCTTTCTGCAGGCAACCCAACAGCGCTCTGCGTCACCAGCCGGTGACAACGCTCCACATCCCTCCTCTTCGCCCATTTCCCAACCATTCTGACGCTCTCTGATGTGTGCAGAGAGGGAAAAACAAACTAAAAATAAATGCCAGGGCTTGGATTCGATGCCTCCATCTCCTCTCCTGCTCCAGTGGGCACTGTTTGGTTTATGGCTGGTGAGATGGGGTGGTGAAAAAGCTGCACTGCACGAGCTCAGGAGTGCATTAAATGCAGAAAAAAAAGCTAAAGACCACATTGTATGCAAAAAAACCCCACTGCAAACTATTTACTCAGCTCTTTTCTGAACAAAATCCATCAGCCATAGCACATAAATGATAAACACTGGCTGTGCCTCATGTATTCAGGCAAAATCAAGGCTTTGATGACGATCTAGGGATGAAAGCTTGGAATCCTCAGTGGCAAACAGTGCTATTGGAAAAATCAAATTTAGTTCATGTTGTTTTGGGGGTCTCTGGAAGTTATTTTCAGTGTGCTGATTTTTGGGCTGTAAAATCTTGTTTTTTAAATCTCCACCAAAGATCATGATGTGTTTGAGTACAATGGGGACAATTATTACTTCCAACTGCAGCCCAAAGGGACCAAGATTTGTGAATGGAGTGGACACTCCAGAATTTCTGCATCTAAGAGGAGGAAATTTCCTATCAGTGAGGAAAACAAGCCAAGCTTTTCCTGCTGTGAATAAAATAATAACTCCAATTCTTTCAAAAAATTTGAATACAGGGGCTGAGCAGAGAGCAGAATACAAATTGGATTGCAAATGCACAGAAATTTTGGGAGTAAATGGCACAGAACTCCAACATTCTGTATGTCAAGTGTTTTTCCAGCACAGAGTTGTTTATACATCAATTGTAAATGTCAGTGAACAGGCCCTGTAACATTTCTCCTTCAATCTTTCTGTACAAACAATTAAAGAAGGGATAACCCACGTTTTCAGAGATTTGCTTTCACCAAAATAGGAACAAAAAAAATAGGAAAAAAACCTTAAGCATTCCAAATTTTCCTGAGAATCCCAACAGACATCTGATTGACACAAGGTCTTTTTTAAAGGTGCAGGATATGGAGAGCAGTGGGGGTTTGGTGGTGATTTTCTGGTGATTTTGTGGTGATTTTGTGGTGATTTGGTGATGATTTTGTAGTGATTGGTGATTTTGTGGTGATTTGGTGGTGATTTTGTGGTGATTTGGTGGTGATTTTGTAGTAATTTTGTGGTGATTTGGTGGTGATTTTATAGTGATTTTACAGTTATTTGGGGGTGATTTGGTGATGATTTTGTAGTGATTTGGTGGTGTTTTGTGATTTTGTGGTGTTGGTGTGTTTTGGGTGTTTTGGGGTGGGGGGTGGGGGGGGGGGGGGGGGGGGGGGGGGGGAGTGATTTGGTGGTGATTTTGCAGTGATTCTGCAGTGATTTTGTGGTGATTTTGCAGTGATTTGTGGTGACTTTGCAGTGATTTTCTGGTGATTTGGTGGTGATTTGGTGGTGAGTTGTGGTGATTTTGCACTAAATTGGTGGTGATTTTGTAGTACTTTTGTGGTGATTTGGTGGTTGTGTGATCTGGTGGTGATTTTGTAATAATTTTGTGGTGATTTGGTGGTGATTTTGTGATGATTTTGTAGTGATTTTGCAGTGATTTGGGGGTGATTTGGTGATGATTTTGTAGTGATTTGGTGGTGATTTTGTAGTGATTTTCCAGTAATTTGGTGGTGATTTGCAGTGATTTTGTAGTGATTTTGCAGTCATTTTGCAGTGATTTTGTAGTGATCTGGTGGTGATTTTGTAGTGATTCTGCAGTGATTTTGCAGTGATTCTGCAGTGATTTTGCAGTGATTTTCTGGTGATTTGGTGGTGATTTTGCAGTGGTTTTGTAGTGATTCTGTAGTGATCTGGTGATGATTCTGCAGTGATTTGGGGGTGCTTTGCAGTGCTTCCCCTGCTCACCAGCACGTTGACGGTGCAGCTCATGCGGTTCTCCTTGTTCTCATCATGCATGATGGTCCTGTAGTCCAGCAGCCTCTCCATCAGCCGCACCACCAGCTTCACAAAGGTCTCCCCACTCTTAGCCAGGTACTTGTGCTTCCTGCAGTGCTCCAGGAGACTGAAAATCCAATTAAATTCGCCTTGTTAATCACATGCAGAGAAAAACCTTGACTCAGGTGCGGTTTTAAGTATTGCTCATCGTTAACAGCTTTTAATTATTTCTGGGCGACAAAGTTCATTGTAGTCTAATTGCTCTCTCTCCTGCCTTCCCCGTGACATAAATTTTGCTGCTGATCAACACTTACATTTTGTCAAATAACACTTTGTACTGCTCGTCTCCACGGCCTCCTTCCACTTCGTGATCCAGTTTGGTGATGATCTCGTTCTCGAACTGTAATTAAACAAAGCAAGCGGAAATAATCAGCTGGCAAATATTTCACTTTATTACTGTAGCCTCGATGCTTCACAGATTGGTTGGGTACCTCGGTGAGACGTTTAGCCCCTGGTTTAAAGCTTGATTGACTTTTAGAGGTTGCAGCCTCTGGTTTTAGACTCTCCACGATGATCTCCTGCCCTACAAGGACTTCTCTGGTTAAAGGAACCGTTGGTCGTGCTGGTAAATGAAGTGTAAATATTTGCATTATGGAAAACTAAAGGAGGAGATTAATGAGAGGAATGAAGGCAGGGAGAGAGGAGCCACAGAATGGCCCCAGCAACAGAACTGAACACAAAAATTGCTGGAAGTTCTCTGAGAGAGGAAAGGTAACACCTGAGGCTGGATAACCCTGCTGGATGCACCTCCAGCATCACTGATACCTCTTTTTAGCACACAGACACTGACCCTCAGTGGGACACAACTGATAAACCTGGTAATAAACCCTGCAGAAGGGAAGGCAGTTGTTTCAAACAACTCAAGAATCATTTTATTCGGGCAGTAATAAAAGAATGCAAAATTAAGTGGCCACCGGAATATATTTGAAATGCAAACTGGATAATTCCCTGGATTTTTAATGATCACAGAGGGTTTTAGCTGTTGCTGCTAGGAAGGGATGTGAACTGTGCTCACTCTAGGCCTGCTGATCTGTAACAAACAGGTTTAGTCACATAATTCCTAATTCTTCATTAAATAAGCACAGATATCCACAGGGTTAAAGACAGAGACCTCAGCAGGAGAAGCTGGCTGAGCTGGGAGCCTGTGGCAGGCAATGGGAGCCCAGTGCTCAGAGCAGCAGTCTGGTGACACAACAGTTGTCACCAAGTGTTTTCACTGTCACTTGCTTGAGCCACCCCTGAGGACTCTGAGGAGAAGCAGAGGGACCCCTGCACAGGAACAAAGAGAAACAACATTTTGTAAATGTCAAGAGATGCACTTTGCATCTGCAGGTGATTTTAGCAGCACATCATGTACCTGTGGAGAAAGAATGGACTGTCTGGATTATAAAATATTCTGGGTTGGAAGAAACCCACAGGATCAATCCTGGCCCTGCACAGACACCCCAAAATCTCACCCTGTGCACCCCTGGCAGCCTCAGGCTGTGCCCATTCCCTGGGGAGCCTGGGCAGTGCCAGCACCCTCTGGGGGAGGAACCTTTCCCAAAATCCAACCTAAACCTCCCCCAGCACAGCTCCAGCCATTCCCTAGGTCCTGTCCCTGGGCACAGTGAAATCCAATGAAATCATTATTTAAAAAATGACAGGGAAATAAGAAAAGGCAGAAAAATGCAATCCACCCCCTCTCAGAGCCAAACACATCCTCCCAGTACAGGAGTGTTGAGTAAAACACTGAAACAACACAGTGATGAAACCCAGAAGTCACAAGAATCCTGCTCCCCAATGAGCCCAGAAAAGAAATTGACTTTCTAACCCAATGTGAAAAATGACACTTGCTGCCAGCCCCAGCCCTTCAGGTGATGTATTTTTTAGGAAGAGATTACTCAGGCAGAGAAGAACAATTACATTTGCCATGCAGGATCTGGAGGATCTTCCCACAATCAGTTTTACTTCAATCTCTGTAAATCCATGCTTTGTTGGGCCATTTCCCTAATGGCCTCTTGGGCTGAACAGAGCCAGACTGGTGGCATTTTGGGGGTTTTAAGGATTATTAACAATACCTTTACTCTTCAGTCATTCCTGATATTTCTCACGGAGTTGCCGTGATGCAGATCATGGCAGCCAGACGAATAAATGTTATTTAATGTCAGCTAAAATTCCTTCTGTGGTGTTTCCACAGAGGAAGATTTTATCAACTCAAGCTGAGGTTTATGAAGCTTTGGAGGTTTAGCATTCCCCATGATGGAGTAGGAATGTGACCCTGCAGCTGCCCAAGCCAATGGCTCTGCGACATTGCACCTGGCATCTGTTGATAAACTCCATTTTTTCCTTTTTCTCTTTCTTTTTTTCCTAATGCATTATTTTTTTTTTTTAATGCATTACATTTAATTTAATGCATAAATAGGCCTGCAATTATTGTGATGGAATTTACTCCCAAATGAAGAAGTGCCAAATCTCCAACGTTTCCATTAGAGCCACTCACTGAGGCTGTCTCTAGAGGCTCAGGGGGAATATCTGCACCATCAGTGAGCCACATTCACATCCTCCTGTTGACACTGAAAGCTGGAGGGGTGATACCAGCAAGATTACAGGACATTATTATCCACTTTTCCTTGCAGCTGATCAAAATCTCAGCTTCTCTTTAGGATGAGAGTGTGAACTTGAGCAAAGAGCTCATCCAGGGCTTCCTCTGTCTGTGCCAATCTCCCATCTGGAGCAGATAAATCAGGGGGAGCCATCTCGTGTCAACTCAACTCATCACTTGTGCACTTGCTTTACCTCGAGGAAGGCTGTATTTGTAGCACCGGCTGACAATTTAATCTTGCTGGAGATGAGGAGGACTCCCAGCCCTCCAAGCTGCTATCAATCCAGTTTGATGTGGGGTAATAATAATTTGCCATATAAAATTCAAGTGACAGATCGCACCGCCAGAAATTAGTCCTAATGCAGAAATGAAACTTTGCTCAAGGGTTTTTATGGAAGTTGGTGGTAGTTCCCAACAGTTTCATCCATTCCCTTTCTGATTTTTCCACAGCATTCCAGCTGGGAAACAGATGTGGCAGCATTTTAAATGATGGGATCATTTTGAAGGCCACTGCATTACCTTTCTCCTTTGCTCTCCAGGTGGAGTGAGGGAGAAATACTGATATCCTGCAAAAGGCCAGAAATCAAGAAAAACTTACACTTTTACATTTCAACTGCAGGGAATTAGAAATGTTACTTATTGAAACCAATCTTCTGTGGGGGATTAGTTATTTGAATTTGCATGTTCAGGGGGATCACAGGAACAGGGAGAGTTATTTCTTTGTGTTCTGTCTGCAGATCCACAGCACAGGCAAAGGGAGGTTAACCCAGGGCTCAGATGTGGGAAAAAGACTTAATAAGGAATTACAGGTTCTAAAAGTGAAGAGAGATTCAGATAAACTAGAGGAAACTTCTCAGTAAGGGGAATTCAATCCATTTGAAATTCATTAATAAGCAGCGTGTGACAATCAAAATGCTGGTGTGCCCACCTTGGTGATCCTGAGATTTACTGTGAAATGTCAGCAATGGGATCAACTCCAAACAAGCAGAACTTGGGATCAGCAATGACCCAACTCCAGAGAGGGTGAGCTGAAATGTCTGCAAAGAGTGCTGCTGGGAAATGAGCAATGGAGGCACAGCCAGGAGGAGCCACCACCATCAGGAGCTTTCCAAACTCCAAATTCCTCTGAATTCAGCTGAAGGATTGTTTCACACTGAGCTTCCCCTGCTGCTGTCACCACAGGATCCATCCCACTCACCTGAGCAAACCCTGAACAATCAAAGCAATTCTCTTTCATCACTCCCATGGCTCTGATAAATTCCCTTTGATGCCCAGGCTTGGCTGCTGAAACTGGCCAAGGGAGAAGCTGAGTGGAGAAGGAGGAGTTTCCTTCTACAGGGAAGCTTCAGTCCCACTCTGACTTTAGGATGGGATTCCTGCTTTGAGGCACAGGCTACTTTGAAGTTTCTAAAGGCTTCAAAGCACCTTCAGAGGGAGAGGAGAAAAACAACTCCAGCTTTTAATTCACTCAGCCTTAATAGAGTTCTGTAAAAACAAGAGGAATTTATCTGGTTTTTTTCTCAGGGCTAAACACACTGGGAGAAAAAACAACCCCTTCTGTCTGCTCCTGGTTTTACCAGGCAAACCCAATTCCTCCTGAAATGAAAACCACCGTGGGGAAAGCTGCCTGTTTATCACACAAACCATCACAGCATCAGAGGCCTGCAAAAAACTGCAACTCCTCCCCCACAAATCAGGAGGTTGATACATCTGCTGGAGAAGTGGAGCCAATCTAAACCCTCGTTGCTGCGACTAATAAGGTTAGATAATTGGATTTCTGGCAGATTAGTTTAACAGCAGCCAACCATTCCATTTGGAAGTTCTCTCTGGAAGCAGAGCTGGACAAGGATAATTGGTACTTGCATATAAAGGATATGAAGCAGCACATTACACTGACCCATTAAGCATCAAAGCTTGCCTAGGTACTGGTAATACTTAAACCCAAAATTTTTATCTATTTCTATCCCTTCAACACAAAAGAGACCAAAAAATGAGCCCAGAATCTACAGACCAGGCAGGTCTGCTTTAATTCCTGAGGAAAACCACAGAGCAAGATCTCATGGGAGCTCTTTCCAGGTACACAGAGGGCAAGAAGGTGACTGGGGAAATCCAGTATGTCCCAATATTTCTGGTTCACTGGCTTAGAGAGACTTTGACAAACTGGAGATGGGATAAAGAAAGGCCACCAGTGTGGCAGAGTGCTGCAGAAGCTGCCCCAGGAATGGCTGAGGGAATTGGGATTGTTCAGCCCTGAGAAAATCCAGCTCAAACCTTCCAACACCCAAAAGGTGCTCAGAGAGGAGATGCAGTTTACCAGGTGCACAGTGGCAGGACAAGCAGCAGCAGGCACAAGTTGATCCAAGGGAGTTCCATCAGGAAATCAAAAGCAAAAAGTCTGAATCCCAGAATCCTGGAATGGTTGGGATCCTGGAGTGATTAGAAGAGATTTTCTTTCATTCCAAACCTCCTGCCACAGGTGGGGACACTCTCCATAAACCAGGATTAACCACTGGACTAGCTCCCCCAGAAGTGCTCACCCAACCCTCACTGCAGATGTTCCCTCCTGGGCTTCAGGAGAGCTCAGATATCCCAACCTAAGGCCCTGACTACATCCAGAGCTCCCATCCAGCCCAGACTTTCCTTCAACCCTCTGCTTTTTCCAAGTCTGTGATCTTCATTCCCCAACCCGAGACACTCAGCAAACTCCAGAACTGAATTATCTGCACACCCACAAATGGACAGACTGATTATTCCTTGTCAGTTCTGCCTGTTCACTCCAAACCTATGCAAAAGAGGGTTGTTACCTCTGCACTTCTCCTGCCAATGCTACATCCATAAAGAAGCTACACTGCCACAGGAAATACAACATCAAGTACAACCCAAGACATCTCTGACGTGAGGATGAAGCATTTTTCCTCTCAAACAGAAAAAAAAAAAACCAAACCCAAACCAACCCTAAGTGAAATATTTAAGACATTCATTTATTAAAATCACCCAACTATTCCACACAAAGCAGCTTTCCTTCTGTCAGGAAAATGGAGGGCCATAAATTTAGCTATAAAGTTACCCTCGGATTTTTCATGATCTATATAATTGTACAAATAAAAAATGACAAGCAACAAAAGAGAGCATCTGACAGGAAACTGTTGAAATGGCATCCCAGCGAGCATTTCAATCTTTACAGTAGCACTGGAGTCACACATAAGAAAAAATGATTATGCAGTAATTGGATGAAGCCAAAATACAGTTCACAACCTCTCCACACACCATCCAGCACAAAACAAATCAAAGCAATAAAGCTGATGCCATTTCCCTTGCTTAAGTCTCCCCACACAGATTTTCATTTGCTCTGCCTACAGATTTATTAAGAGTTGGTTCTCAATAGCAGCTCACAAGAGAAGTATGGCAAAGGATAAGGTTTTTCATCCAAGAAAGAAAGCTGCCAATATAAAGGGGGAGAAAAAAGCAAACAACACATGTCAGACTTTATTGCAAAATTCACAAGGTCATATCCTGAGCTGACAGAAATTTCACAGTGGGAAGGAACTCCACTGGCTTAGTCCAAACCCTGCCTGGCCTAAGTGGTCTTAAACTCAATCCATAAGCAAAGTTTCAAGGGAAGCAAAGTCAAATGAATGATGTCAGGAAACTTTCTTGCACTCCACTTGTCTTTCAAAAGTTGATGCTATCAGGGGAAGATGCTGTGTGTGTGTATTCAAGGACTCCCCTCAGCAGGTTAAAATAAAATAGAATAAAAATGCTCCACTAGTATTTGAGATTTTGCAGTGCCTGTAGAGCAAGAAGCACTGACAATGCTGGATTGGCTTTTTTTCCCCTTCAAAACCCGGAAAATGGTAGGGAAAATCAGAATTATAAGATAGCAGAGATGACAAATCCTTACAGGTTATTCTTTTGCCACATTATCAGGCTGCCTTTATGTCCAATTTATCTCAGCAGCAAACTCCTTGTGTGAGTCACAGTGACAATTTCAGACATCTGTCTTTGCTCCTGTGCCATAACCAAAGCTTTCATTTACTACATGCAAATTTCTCCTTCAATAACCATTTCAAACCGACAGATGAAAACTCCACAGCCCCTCGGGAGTTACAGGAAATAAGCAAATCCGTAATTATATTATTCCTCAGAAAAATGAGAAATAACAAAAATCCTTCTGTTTCGTCAAAAGAACAGCCAAATCTTCCTCCCAAACTTAAAGTGCCTGCAGCTCTCTGCTTACCCTCTGGAAGCTCCTGGTGGAGTGGAATTCACACTGCATCATATCAAAGAAGATGGGGATGGTGGCTTTCCTCAGCTCTGTTTCTGGGATCAGTGTCATCTCCAGGATAGGTCCCACCATTTCTGGGATGAACTTGATTTTGTGCTGACCTTTAGGAGACAAGATGCATTGCAGAGTTAGCAAACAGCCCCTGGCTTTGGTCGAAGATATAAAATGGTATCAATAAATCCTTGTGGAGCACAGAAAGTGTTTTTTACTACCTGGCTCTACAGACACAGCTTCTTATTATTCTTATTTATTTGATGATGATGACGACGATGACCACTGTCCTCATTACAATTATGATTATTAATTCCACAGGAGGGGAGCTATTGTATAAACCCAAATTAAGAGGAGCTGTTGAATCAGCCACATTTCCCACATTTCCCACTAGGAATTCTCACACCCAGACTTCCAGGTTTTATTTTAAACCCCGACGTGTGGCTGGCGGAGCGGGAGGCTAAAAGGCACATCACTTGTATTAACTTATTTAGACTCCTGTGTGAACAAAATGTTCTCGGTGTCAGTCTGTCAAAGTGTCACCACGAGTGCAGCCTTACAGAGCCTCGAGACACAAGAGCACAGCTCAGCCAGCCCACAATATGTCTCCTTTCCTCGGAGCTGAGCTGCCTGCAAGACTTGATTTCAGGCTGAGCTTCCCAAGAGGGAGCTGCTCCTCCCCCTGCCTGCTCTGCTCTCTGCACAGGGAAGGGAAATGAAAGCTTAGCAGGAGTGTGGCACCTAATAGATATGGGACATGGGGAAAACAGCAAGTGACTGTTTGTTGTTGGTAAATGGTGCAGTGTATGTGCTGGGAATTATCTGGTACATAAGCCCATGAAAATATCATCAGCATGGTTGGGGTTGGGAGGGACCTGAAAGGTCATGCAGTGCCACCTCTGCCATGGCAGGGACACCTCCCACTGTCCCAGGCTGCTCCAAGCCCCAGTGTCCAACCTGGCCTTGGACACTTCAGGGATGGAGCAGCCACAGCTTCTCTGGGAAATCTGTGCTGCTGTTTTATCACCTCACTGTACAGCAATGCTGGAGCAGCACAGCCCTGAGAGCTCCAGGCAGCAGTTCAGAAAACATGAATACATTCCTCCATCAGCAACAGGCTGGGATCCCTTTGGAGCTCAGGACAGAAGTGGAGATGTTCCTCACAAATGCCATGTTAGGGATGTTAACAACCAGGTTCAAATGCTGTTTCTATACCCAGCATTGTGCTTCAGACAGGATCCTTTGGAGTCCAGCTAATTTAGGGAACCCTAAGTTTCCTCCATTCCCCAAACTCTTGCTTCCCACTGTGGTTCCCAGTGTTACAGGACAGAAACAGATTTCACCTCATTTTCATTCCACTGCACTACACCACTGTGACAGCAACCAGTGAAGTCTTTAATTGCTAGTTTCACTTTTGACCAGAACTAACATAAATCTCAACAAATGTAATCAAGAAAAATCCTTTCCCACCAAAACACGCTACTTTTTTTAGCAGATATAATTTAAGTTCCTTGATTTGGCAAACTCCTGAATCCCATTAGCATTAGCAATCGGATCAGGGCAAATTAATACTCAACTAAAACAGTGACTTTGGGTGCTGCTGCAGTGCTGGGTGCTGCTCAGGAATATCAAGTGAGAGACCTAAAGCTTCCCTCACTTTCTCCTAGAAGGATTATTACTACATTGGGCCTCTCAGGTGACAGATTTCTTGTGTTCTGCCTGAAGAGTGTCAGAGTCAATGCTGCAGGAAACAAATAACGATGACAAAAGTTGTTCGTCACGCGCTGACTGAACACCAGCGAGTTCTCCTGTGCCACGGTGGGTTTTTCCATTGCCTCGAGCACAGGAATTCCCTCAGAAGAGGAACATCTTTTGAACCTGAGACATGGAAAATCCACAGATTAGAACCTTTGATGCTGTTTGCTGCTCTCCACGAATGGGGAGCCCTGGGTGACGTCCATCCCACGCACATCACATTGATGGTGACAATGCATGAGCACAGGTTTGTGTGACAGTGGGATCCTGGAGAGGCTGTGCCACTAAAGGAAGCATGGGAGCAGAGCAGGGAGGGGAACAATCCTTCCTTGGCCCCCCAGAGTATCCATCCCTGTCTGATAAACACCCCAGCAAGGAATTCACCTTTCTCCTCTCTGCCATGAGTGTGGCAACTCCCATGCAGAGAGTTGGCATGGGATTTGGACAAACCCACTTGTCCAATGCGACAAGTCTGGATGAAAATCGAGGAGTCTCTGCTGAAAACCGACTCGTGCAGCTGCCTGGAGAACCACATGCAATAAAAACCATCTCTGAACATGCAAAAACCTCCCCTGCAGTGTCTTGCCTCCCCCATGGGATGTGCTCACTCAGCAGGCAGGGATCTCACCACAAAAACCAAAGCCAAGGTGTTCTCCTTGTTGGACGACATGTGATTCTCATTCCCCACCTTCTTCCCATTTCCATTTGGGCCACAGAACGCTCTGGCTGATTTGCCAGCAGCCTCCCCTGTGCCCTGGGCAGGCTGGGAACATGCCTGACTAATCCACAGAGGGTGATGTGTGGTGACTTCTATTTATGCAACACCCAAAGTTCAGGGCTATTTTTAACCCTGGCCTTCCCTCTGAAACCATCCACAGCCCTGTCAGGACACCTTTGGTGACGTCAAAGCCTGGCAGGGACAGTGGCAGCTCGCTGGAGGACACCACAGCCATTCCCCTTCACCTGCAGGAGTTTCACAGCTCCATCTCCCCCCAGGTCAAACATCACCAGTGAAAGCTCTGCTCTCCAAACTGCCTTTCCTTTCCTTTTCCCTTTGCCACAAGGATGTCACTGGAAATGTCACCACAATTCCTCTGCCACAGAGCTCTGGCAGTCATTAGCCACTGCACACCTGGGCACACGACCTCCTGTCCAACTCTGGGCTTCTGTTTGCTAAATTGCATCACAGAACACTTCTCAGTGTGTGGGTTTTGAATTCCTGCATTTCCAAGACAGGCCACGGCCTGTTTTATGCTTTTTTGGTATTTAATGTCACACCAAGGTGTGAGAAGAGCCAGTTTCAACAAAACAGTGACTCAAAATAACACATTTTCAAGTTTGGGTTGTGGTATGGAAGGATAGAAGCTGTTCTGCACTAAAAATGTCCTTTTATTTTTTTTTTCTACTCATAAAAGTAGCAGGGTGTGACTACTGAGTCCCTCCCTGCATCATAAACAGGCAGACAAGTAAAAACTGTAAGAATTCTTATTTTACTATTTTATACCAGAAAAAAAAAATTAGACTTTTAAATGTGCATTATAGCTGGAGGACTGCCTTGTTCCCAGCTGGGGAGTTTTAACTCAGCAGGCATCATGTGGTAATCATGGTATTTAGAAACAAAACCTGATGAGACAAAATATTCATGTCTGAGGCTTATCTATACCCTTTAATCCATAACTCAAAAAAGTCAGGGTGGTTTGGTTTCAGCACATTTCATGCACAATGGCATAGACATAAAAATCCAGTGCTCAAGCAGAATTCCAGCCTTTCACTTCTGATTTGGTTTTGGAAACACACATGGAAAATTTGATTAATGCAGTGCAACTTCCAAGATAAAAGTGTCAGGCATACCCCAATCGATTCCCTGCAGTGGGGAAGTTGGAATTCCTTCTGAATTGATGCTGTGATATGGATGAGATTGGTGAAGAGCCAGAAGTTAAGTGTGACCCATGAGTTTAACATGATCCATGAGTTAAATATGGACCACCTGTGTGACAAAGATGAGGAAAAGCAAGGTGCTGCTCAGGAGAAGCACAAAGGCAGCCTTGCACTGAACTCCTGCCTCACATTTACTTTTCTCTCCCAGCTTTTGTTGAGGAAGAGCAGCAATTTCCTGACTCCCTCCACATGTGAGATTTTGGCATTAATGATCCCATTAATGGATCTGAGGGAATCACAGACATTAGAGCTTGAGGAGGTCACCGAGGCATCTACCTGGATAATCTCCATTTATAAAAAATCCATTACAAATAAAAGGCTTTCATGGCAGCCCAGAAAGAAATATCGAAGAAAACACTACCCCTTGTGCCAATCGATTCCCAAAACTCCAGGGGAAATTATTATCCTTGTTAATGGTGAGCAACTGAACCCTGGAGCAACTAAATAACCTGTCTAAGAGCAGCCAGTGGCAGCAGCAGGAGTGAAAGGCACAATGCACTCCCCAAAGCCCAGCCTGGATACAAACCAACTCAGTTAAGAGCAGCTGGATGGAAAACTCTCCATCAAACTTTCTATTCTCAGTCCAGGAAATTCTAGGAAAAATGTACGAATCTGTAAGAATCCAAAGAGGCCAGAAACATTAGTCAGGTGGCTGAGGGAGCTGGAAAGGAGCTCAGCCTGGAGCAAAGGGGATCAGGGGGACCTTGTGGCTCTGCACAGCTGCTGCCAGGAGGGGACAGCCGGGGGGTCAGGCTGTGCTCCAGGGAACAGGGACAGCAGGAGAGGGAACAGCCTCAGGCTGGGCAGGGGAGGCTCAGGGTTGATATTGGGAAAATTTCATCACCCAAAAGGGTTTTCAAGCACTGGAAGGAGCTGCCCAGGGCAGTGTTCAGTCTCCATCCCTGGAGGGATTTAAAATCCACGTGGATGTGGCCCTTGGGGACATGGTCAGTGGTGGCCTTGGCACTGCTGGGTTGGTTCACCTTTTCCAACCTCACCAATTCCATGACTGTGGGCCTGGAGGAGGGAAGGGTTTGGCTAATGACTGCCCCAGAGGCTGCCAGCATCCCACGCTGGGTGAGGCAGCAGCAGGAATGACACTGATTTTATTAGCTGTCTGTCAAACCACATCTCAGTCGAGCACTAAGCTCTAATCTGCTCTCCAGACACTTAATTCACCAAAGATGCTTCGAATAAAAAGTGAACTCGGCTGCTCTCCGAAGCCTTTTCTCATCATTCCAGCAGATAGGATGCAAATTCTGTGATATCAAATCCTTATGAACCCTTGGCATTCCCTTCTCTCACAGATGCTGAGGTTTTTCAACTCTCAGCAACAACAGCTCAGCCACAGATAGAAGTGAAGTGGCAAACGCATTTATTTCTGATAATTTAAGGAAGTTTTGATAAAATTCAGAAGAGCTGAAAGTGTCTGTGCTGTTAAGCTCAGGAAAATGAAATCTGGCAGACGAGTATGCTCAGGTCACAGTAAATACTTGGTAACTCATGAAATTCAATCCCTGTGCAGCCAAATTACAGCCAAAGAGCAGCCCAGGATGGAGAGAGGCAGAGATGCCTCATTTCCCTACGAGCTCCAGGGAGGTCCAACTCCTCAGACTGTACTGACTCACTCTGATGCAGCCAAACAAGACTGAAAAGCAGAATTTCAGCAGAATTTCCAGGCTAGGTTACTGAGAACCCTTGCACACATCCATTTTGCTACAGTAGCAGGAACTGCATCCACAGGTGAGTGGATATAATAAATATAAATATAAATATAAATATAAATATATAAATATAAAAATATAAATATAAAAATATAAATATAAATATAAATATAAAAATATAAATATAAATATAAATATAAAAAATATAAATATAAATATAAATATAAATATAAATATAAATATGTGTGTATATAAGTATTTTTAATGGAAAAAAACCCCCATTGAATATGTATCACCATAACAATGGCTTTATATTTAGCAAGAGGCTGAGAACCACAAAACCCACATGACACATCAATATTAACAAAAGTTCTGTGCCTTCCCAGATGGTGAATTAAATATGCAGTGGTGGCTTGATTTCTTAAATCACCTGATTTTTAAAAGCCTTCTGGAGGACCTTCTTTGTTTCCAGAGAAAGCAAATTCATTTTACAGAATCATGGGATGGTTTGGGCTGGAAGGGACTTTGAAGACCACCCAGTGTCACCCCTGCCATGGGCAGGGACACCTTCCACTATCCCAGGTTGCTCCAAGTCCCATCCAACCTGGCATTCAATTTTTCCAGGAATTCCTCTGCAGGAATTCCAGGAAATTTCCTCTACATTGTTTTATGGGAACACTGAAGGCAACAGATGCTCAGGATACTTACCCAGGTTGTACCACATGTCTCTGATTTCAAACCCAATCTGCCTCCTCATGTCCCCATACCTTAAAAAGGAAAACAAAACCACCATTAAAACAAAAGAAATCTAAGACCTACAAGCAGATAAATGGGTAAAAATCTTTAAAATCCACATTCCCAGCATTCAAAAAGAGAAGAAATTTCAGAATGGGTTCTTGAATTGGATCCATAATACTGAGATTACCAGCACTGCAGTGCAAACATGGGAATTTGGAGAAAAAAGGTCTCCAAGCCTCAACAATTCCAACATTCCATGGTCCCAGTAGGGTTGGGAGCTCATCCAGCACCAGCTCTGCCCCAAAGCTGGTGCCACCAACACCTCCCACCTCCATCAGGGTCATTTTTACATTCTCCTCCTCTACATCAACACCAGGAAACCTTAATGAGTGGAAAAACTCCTGTTGCCTTCGTTAACGAGGGGATGAGAACCATAACGAGCTCAAGGATGCATTTGCTACATGGAATATTTGCAAGTGGAAGCTCATTACTTAAAGAACAAGATGAGCAAGACTGTAATATCTGGCAACTTGTGGGATTTCTGGGGGATAATGGTGAGGCACCCTGTCATTAATATGGATTAAGGAGAATCTTCTGCATCATTAGGAAACCGTTATTATCTAATGCTTAAATGCAATGTTTAGCAAAACCTACAAATTACAATAATTAAATTTTAATTATTAAATATTTAACGTTTTAATTGAAATATATACTTAAAAAGATGGGTGAGTGTGATATTGAATTAACTGAATAATTAGATCCCTTTTGACACAGAAGTGCCTTCACACAGCAATGAAAGTGCCTCCAGACCACGCATTTATTGCATCTTGAGGAATTTATTGCCTTGATTCCTGCCTCCAAACCATGATTAAACTGAAAACAACAATTTGCAAATTCATTATAATCACAGATTTACAATGTAGCCAACTTTATTAAGCAACCACTTCAAACAACTTCCTCTATTTACTTCTATTAGCCGTGAGAAATGCCTGTTGATCCCTTGAATTCCTCCAGCCAGACCAACTGCTCTGTTTAATATAAAAATCACTCGGAAAAAATTAGTGCCTATGGTTCCCATCCTGACAAAGAGGGATTAGCAGGCCACAAATGGATTTGACAGCAATTTCCAGCCCTATTACAGCTCAGCTCTTGGTTCTTTGTTCAGGTCAGGAGTTTGATCCCAACTGAAATGCCCAACCAGTGTTGGGCAGAGAGAGCAAAGGGATTCGAAATTTAATTAAATAAAATTTACCTGGCTCTGCAACACCATCTCAATTTCCTCCAATACAATTTACCTGGCTTCACAAAAGCAGCTCAATTTCCTTCAATAAAACATGCCTGGCTCTGCAATACCAGCTCAATTTCCTTAAAAAACCTTTATCTAAAATGTTATTTATGGTATTTACGGCACAAGCCCAAAACCCTGAGCTCTGCTTGACACCACTTTTCCTCTGAACCTGTAAATATTCCTGTTTCATCAAGGAAGTCCCACGAGCCACAGGTAAAGCACATCCTGCAGTGCTTAAAAATTCTCTTTCAAGGCTCAAGGTTGAGCAGAACTTCCAAAGGAAACACCTCAAAATTCAGGAGGCAGTTTGCAGGGCAAGACTTTGCTCCCAAAAAAAAAGGAATGGGATGTGGAGCCCTTCCTGGATTTTCTGGTCAAACCCTGCAAGCCACACAAGCAGAAAGCCTTGAAAATCAAGTCACTGCAGCAGGGATGAACTATCCCCATCCTCCCTGGGATTTCTCTTATCATAATAAGGCCTGAATTTGGAAGGTGAAGGGATACAAAATGCGTTTTCTTTCTCTACATGGACATATTTTATTTACTGTACACACCAGGAGCCTGAGCTCTGCTTGATCAGGGAATCACAGCGTGGAAATTCCTCATTTTTGTGCAGTACCTGGGACCTCTCTGGCTATGGGAACACACTGCTTTTGCAGCTGCTCTTCCCAAATATTGTGCCACAGTAAAAGGATCCACACTCTGTGTCTGAAATCCCCAGACTGGCTTTTTTCAGAGCTTGGTGTTTAGTTAAGCAACAATGAGGTCACTAGTGTGGAAATCTAATAAAGGGCAGCAGAAATATCAATAGGGCAAGGGGAAAACTGCCTCAAGTTGTGCCAGGGGAGGTTTAGATTGGAGATTTGGGGAAATTCCCTCACTCCAAGGGTGCTCAGGCACTGGCACAGCTGCCCAGGGCACTGCTGGAGTGCCCATCCTTGTGGATGTGGCACTTGGGGACAAAAGGCAGTGGTGGCCTCAATCTCCATGATCCCAGAAATCCTTTCCAACCTTAATCACTCTATTGAAACAAAACCTTCACGTTCCAGTCTTCTTTCCATGGTTTTTTTTTTCCCTTTTGACAGCTTTGCTGTGCTGTGGATTCTGCCCAGCAGCAGGGAGGTTGGAGCTCCCTGTGTGGGGCAGGGAATGGAATTTCTTTGAAGAAAGAGAGCAGCCAAGGCTGCAGTTATCCCAAACCATCCTCCAGGGATGGCAGGAAGTGGCTGCAGCTACCCAACCTCCCTCTGCAAGGCCAGCAGGGATTAAACAATAAAGAGCAGACAGAAAATGAGATTAGAAGAAGCACAAAGCTGAAGTGATTTCAAAATGCAGTTTTCTAACATGTTAACACTTCGGAGAAGTCTTGACTTTCTGAACATCCTGCAGCACAAAACCCTGTCTTCATCAGTAATGAATTGTGTAATTCACAGGCTAGAAACACACGCAACGCTTGATTCCTGTTTTTCAACCCAACCTTTCATTATCCCCTGATTGCATCTCAATTTGAATAGATTTAGCTAAGAAATTACACTGCAATGATGTCAATAGACCTCGAGTTCTTGGCCATGATTTCGATGACGAGCAGGACTTACTTGTTGAGGATTTTTGCTCTTTTTGCACTCGAAAAATTCTCCAGTTGTAAAGATTCTTGCGTGAGAAAAGCAACAGCCAGGTGGAAGTAGTTGTTCCAGAGCTGCAAGCCCCCAAAATGACAAGAAGTTCCATTAATTCTCTGAAACGTCTCTCTACTCACCTACAAAACAACTTAAAAGTCTCTAAATTATGCACATAAATATTTAAAGGAGCAAAGAACAGACACCACAGAGATGGTGTTTCTTGACAAATCCTTAACACATCTCCTCGTTGCCTTTGTGTTGCCAACAAGTATTTCCCAGCTACAAACCCCAAATCCTTTGTGTTGGGATGATTCAAGCAGAATCCCAACCCGAACCCTGCTGGGATTCTGTGATTCCATGACAAGATCCACAATGGATCACACAACCTGCTGAGCCTGGAATGACTTAACTGGGATAACTGGGATTCACCATGGCAAACAAACCCACCAAAATTACATCTTTAGGGCAGAAATTTATCCCATTAATATCATACAATGGCAAACAAACCCACCAAAATCACACATTCAGGGCAGAAATTTATCACATTAATATCATTTGTTACGTTAAAACTGGGGTTTTTTTCTTACCTGTAACTCAAAGTTGGCCTGATCAAGGAATTTTTTGTTTAGCATATCTGCATACTGATTAATTGCTCGCAGGAAGACTCTGAAAGATCAAGAGAAAATTACATAATTACACACTCTTCTGGGGTACCTTTGTATATTTGGCATCCCAATTAGACACAAAAAGTGAGTCTGTCTGGAAAGTGAAATTCGAGGCTGTTCCTTGAAAAGCAGAGTGATCTCACCACTGGTAAAGTGTACAGAGCTCCATGCAGATGTTCTCCAAATTAATCAAGGAAATTAGCATATGCAGAAACAGAGGCAATGTTTGGGATAAAATCACTTGTCTTTAAAATATCTTTTCATAATCAAGAGATCATTAAAAATTGTTTATTAGCACAACACGTAGGTATTTTTTTTAAAGCTGCAATGTTGTATCTAAGCCAGACATGTAACTGGTTGTGTTTTAAGTTCAAGTAAAATATGTTTTTAAACATGAGGCAAAAAAAAAAAAAAAAAAAAAAAAAAATCCACTTATGGCACAACAGAAATGCTGTTGAAGGACAATCTTTAAAACATTGCTCACTGCTCTACTTCCAACATGCTAATTCAGTACCCACTGCAGCTTCTGGAGTTTCTCAAATGCTTCTTAAATTGCAAAAGGAGTTGGCCTGACAAGCTTGAAAGAGAAAACCAAATGGCACAGGAGAAGTAGGGCACTACATATTCATGGTGCTGCAAAATAAACATATTATTCCTTGGTAGCCTGATCTCCATTTTCAAAACAAACACGAGATTCCCCCTGAAAACTTGCAATTTATGCTGTGCAGCTGCCAGCTAATGCCCAGACAAATGAGCTTCTCTTTGGAGCAGGCTGGGGGAGAGATCTGTGTGTCCTCAGAGGCCCAAAAATGATGAAAACTCTTCCTGACATGTACTGGGTTTGGTTTTTTTTCTTCCCCCCCACCCCACAACCAATCTTGAAAAAGAAGCTTCACTATTGCAAAGAAAAAAGTCAATTTTCCTGCAGGCTGACCAAAAAAAAAAAAAAAAAAAAAAGAATTATTTCAAACAAACCAGCCAAAAAGGGTTTTTACTGAATTTAAGATACTTAGCAATCTCTCCTGAAAAAAAAAAAATTGCTGAAGTTTGGTATCCAAGAGAAATGAAGCCACAAGGGCAACATGATGGCAAGAGACATTACTTTTATATATATTTAAAAAATTATTTTAATATATATATTTATATATGGGCAACATGTTGCCAAGAGATTATTTACATGTATATTGATGTATTTCTATAAACTGATACAGGCATCAGGATGCTAATAGAGGGTATTTATTTATTTATTTATAGATTCAAAAAAATTAACAAAGGAAAAATTTTGATGCCCCTGGGACATTGCTGTAGTATAAAGTCAGATCCTCCCCATGGCAGAATTATGGAGGAGAAAGAAGGGAAATGTGAAAATTAAATTTAGAAAATTAAATTTAGAAAGGAAGGCACAAAAAACTAAAATATGAAAGTATATATAAAGTGTGAACAAATATACATAAAATTTTGGTACATACATATATGCAGGTACATTTTATAACATTTTTTTTTATAGTTAAGATGACAGAGACCTCTTTGCCTTTGCACCCAGCACAGCCAAGGAGGAATTTCAGCACTTCAGCCCAGAATTCAGCATCTTCACTGTGTGTTTTGGGAAAACATCTCTTCATTAAGAGATTTTATAAATGAACAGAATCCAGCACAAATGAACACCCTGCACTGCTGTAAAATGTATGTATTTCAGATCTATGATTCAATTACTGAGCTGTAGCACAAACTAAGACTGAAACCCAAGCTATCTGAGTGATCAGACAATCAACACTTTTATCCTCTGACTTCTCCCTGCTTTGCTTGGTGCTTTTGAAGGCTGCTAATACAATGAGATCTGTAAATCCTCCCCCCAGAATTAGCAATTTAACGTGGTACAGAGGCCATCCAAGGCTGCTTCCCTCATGGAGGTAAAAATGCTTCCAAGCCAGGCAGGATTGTGCCTACAACTTAATTATGCTGCCTCAAGACATCCCTGCAATGTAGTCAATCGGCTCCATCTAATTAAGCTTTGGCACAATCTCATTACTTTACATACCATTCTTTTTCTTTCAATTGTTACTCGCTTTTTTTCCCTTTTTATTAATTCCAGTGAATGCCAATAAAGAACAAATAATACCAATTTTGCTGTGTTTGTATTATCACTGGAAAAGGAGCAGAGCTCAGGACATGTGTTTAATTGAACAACCCCTTGGCATCAGGGGGGTTTAGGAAGTCAGGTATTCCTCCAACTTTCCATGAAGGAACATCCAAAGAGGAGATGGAGAGATTTAAGCGTTGATTTTTGAATTGTTCAAATCCCAACTGATTTTTGATTTGATTTCATGACACACTGTATCCTTCTGTGAGTGGTTAAAACAACGTAATTCAGTGGAGAAATCCCAGTGAAAGCCAACAGAACACTACTATTATTACTATTATTATTATTATTATTACTATTACAGCATATCTCCATTTGCAAATCAAATGTCCTGCAAAGAGGATTCTATGCCTGTTTCAACCACTGCTGATAGAACTGCTGGAAAACCTCAGAGTACTTTTGGCATCTTTTAGTACTCCAGTACCAAACAGCAAAATTAAGATGATTTTTATCTGATGAAGTTTATTTTAAGACTATCTATTAGACCACGGGCAGTAAGAAATAGCAAGTTGAAAGATCACTAGTCTGAAGAGATCATTTCAATAGTAAAAAATTCTGCTGGATGAATTCTTGGCTATAACCTGGGCAGTGGTTTGTTATCACCTGGGAAGTTGCTGCAACTCATGAATATAAAAACGCTTCAGCTTTATAACCAAACAAAAATTGAAAGAGGAAGCAGAAAGATTTTATCACTCCAGGTGTTAGTTAAATCCTCCTCCTCCTCCTCCTAAGCAGGTCCTGACAATTTTCAGTAACTTCACAGTTAAAAGTTATGAGAAAATGGAAAATGCAGTGAAAAGTGACTCTTCAGAAAGAATGGAATTAACCCAAAAGCAACAGTTCTGCACAGAAGAATAAAGAAGTTGGCTGCTGGAACAATCTCAAGGATGAAAGGTGGACTTGGACACCACTGGGCCAGGGGACAAATAATGAAAACCCTCAGATGGAGAGCATCTTGCAGTGCCAACCCTTATCTGGCTGTAATTAATAATGAAGATTGGCTCCCAGTTGCGTGTGCATGAAAGGAAGTGCTCTTCTTGAAATTCAGTTTCAATGAATAAAAGAATTTACAGAAGCTAAACCTTGAAAAAGGGAGAAGTTCAGAGCCCAGAACCCAACACAATGGACTCTGCTGCCATGTGAAACAACAAAACCTCATCCGAATGCACTGGGAAAGACTGGTGAGACAAAGGACTTTATCAACCCAATTAAAAGAAGGAAATTAACATTTCCTATGATGTGATTGGAATAGAAGGAATATGATTACAAAAGGATGTCACTTCAGGATATGTGGAAGAGAGGAGGACATAAAAATCTATCAAAGAACAAAGTCAGCACCCTGGACAGAGGAGGTCTGTGTGGAGTCTAGGGATGCTCCAAGGGCATCCACTGATTTCTGGTGCCTCTCCTGGTGTAGTTTGATCCTCTGAGGCAGGGATTGTCCTCTTATTCTGTGTTTAGAGACTTCCACAGAATAAAATCAGAATCATTTCAGCTGGATGGACCTTAAAACCCATCCAGTGGCACCCCAGCCATGGCAGGGACACCTTCCCTGTGTCCTGTCCCTCCATCCCCAGTCCCTCTGAGCTCTCCTGGAGCTCCTTTAGGCACTGGAAGGAGCTCTGAGCTCTCCCTGGAGCTTTATCTCCAACATCAGGGATTTTCTGAATTTTATCCCTGTTTATGCATTTCCTGATAAGCTCATAAAGAGCAGAAATTCTTAAAAAAAGCCAAACCAAAACTCCAGGTTACCAAATCTCAGTGACCTGCCTGGCTATGTTCACCTTGCCCTGCCCTAGGCAGGACTGATTTCTTCCATAATTTCTCCCCATTTGTGGCTCTCACTCCAGAGTTAATCCATCCAGTAACGTGCTGCTGGTTCATGAACTGCCTTCAATTGCCACTCCTGACTTCTGGGAATGTTTCCTGTTATTGATTATTACTCCCTTCCACTAGCCCCAGAGGTGCTTAATTGGTTAGTGGATGCAGAGATTGCTTCACCAAACAGAGCAAAAATTAATGATTTGATTCTGTAGTTTTCCAAAAGGCCCTTTTTTTCCCTCCAAACAACCTCACTGCCTCCAGGAGGCTGGGAACATACATCAAATCCTGACTTCCAGTGGCAGTTGTAAATGAAGGAGGGACAGAGGGATTCGATTTATAAATGTAACACGAGTCACTGTGCCAAACAACTCATTTTTTTCCCCCTCTTTCTCAGGTTCAGTCGCTTTTTATTCTGCCATCCTCTCTCCAAATTAGTCAAATGCCCTGATTTGCTCATGTTTAAAAACATTCTGTGCCCCATTTTCTCTCACTCAGCTCCTCACGTTGTTGGAAAGTATTTTCCAGGAGCTCCAGGAGCTGAGCAAAGCTGGGTGAAGGATGCTGCAGCACACCTCTCCCATCAGGAAACATCCACCAAACTGCCTCAGAAACACTGCTCAGGAGAAACCATCGACAGGGAAATATTCAAAAAGTGGAAATATTTTTACAGCCGATGCCATTTTGCATGTTATTCAGTTAGCTCCAATACCCAGGGGTTGGATTTACACTGAGAGTATTTATGCAAAATCTTTCTGACAGGAAAATAAGAAACAACACAAGCTAGCAATGTCCTCCCCACTATTTTTCCTTAAGCAAACACCAAAAGGGAAGAAAAAAGAATGAACAAATGACTTCCTTAATGGCAGAATAATTATCTAAACAAGAATACGCAGATACAGCTTCAAATAATTTCGGTTTAGCTCATAATTTGATAAAAGAGAGGGAACTGGAGTGAGGTTCTAAAAGGCACTATTATGATGTCATTTCAGTTAATTTAGATGGAAGGATAATGAATGCTCCATTCCAGCTGATCAGCCTT
Organism: Entomyzon cyanotis; assembly: GCA_024500445.1. Taxonomy (NCBI): domain Eukaryota; kingdom Metazoa; phylum Chordata; class Aves; order Passeriformes; family Meliphagidae; genus Entomyzon; species Entomyzon cyanotis. Next base: position 2,261,870 of record JAKEPQ010001000.1, read on the forward strand.
CCTGCACATCGTCATGCTCCCCATGCCTGAGCTCCTGTGTCTCTGGGAGACAAATTCAGTGTGTTATTGGAGAAAGACTCCTCTGATCTTGTCAGGCTGGTGGGAAACAGCAGCCCCAGACCCTGAAATCCCAGTGCAGAACCCAAACCTGATGCTCTGCAAGGCATGAAGAGCACAGCAAAGCCTTCTCTGACCAGCCAGCACCTCCACCAAACACCTCTGCAATGCCTCAGCCCTGCAAAGACCATTTCAAACAACTTTTTTTCTTATTTATGAATTAAATAAAGAAATTTTTCCTGATGTTCAACCTAAATCCCTCCTGGCTTGAGGCCATTTCCCCCATCCTGTCCCTGGAGGTGCTTCTCCAGTGTCTCACCAGTAAAAGGAAGTCAAAAATCTCAGCCTGAAGGTATCTTTGCATCTCCCCCATTTTTCTCCCTTCCCAGATTTTCTCTTTTCTTCCCAGTGATGTCAATAGTGTTTGTCTTTGCACCTGCAGACCTCCCAGCTGCCCACCACAAAAAAAGGTTTCCAAAACGAATTTCATTTAACTCTTCTTTATATTTACACATCCCTGCCCAGTCCACCTCTCTGTCTCTCTTAAAAAAATCATTTCAAAAATCTTTAAAAGATTCCTTGTAATATCCTCGAATTCAGCAGGCTAAAGAGCAGTCAAAACTCAAAAAAAAAAAAAAAAGGAAGAAAAAAAAGAAAAAAAACCCTAAATCCTTGATCATTTGCTGCCTTTTGAATTACAATTCCTGGGCTGAGGATGATAATAGCAGAGAGTAATCCCAAAGAAGACTTGCTACTAAATACCCACATTAGCATAATCTCCTCATAATGCCTTCTCCACACCAGCCCAGGTGCTCCAAGTCACTTTATTAACCTATTTTCTAACAAATATTTCAGCACCAGCTTTAGCACATTATCTCCAATCGCTGCTAGCTCTCTCCTCATTGCTATTCCAGGCTGGGCGTCCTGGGAAGCAAAGGGGACAGATGAATGAAAAAGAACTGAGTTACAAAATGCTGAAGGACAAACTTGTGGGCTGACTACCAATAGCCAGAGCCCTGCAAGAGGCACCAGGGAGTGTTCTTCCAAGGTGCCTCTGGAGCAGCTGCTCAGGGCTGTGGCCAGGTGGGATTTGGGTCTTTCCAGGGATTGGGATCCCCTTGGATAACCCATGGCAGTGACCTCACTCTCCTCCTTTCTTGACTACTTGTCTGAGGTGTCAGCTGTGATTTTTGGATGACTTTGAGTGCAGGAATGAAGAGGCTTTAGCTTCCCATCCTCTTTTCCAAAGCAACTCTGCCTCCTGGAATTTTATCTAAGATAAAACTCCATGGATAGAACTGTCCCTACTCAATTTTAGCACCTAAAGAATTTTATGGCAGAGTAATAAAAGCTTGGAAATCGTATTTTCTAATGGAAATGCTAGCAGACAATTTAATTTAGGAGTTTTTAGCTAAGGCTACAATGCTGGCAAAGTAGCACCTCTTGCAAGTGGACAGCATTACTATTCCTCTACTCAGAAGTTACTATTCCAAAGGAAGCAGACTTGCTGAATTCCAAGAGACTTTCTATTGTGGCAGTTGGCAAAAACTCCCAGCAGAGCTTGTAATTCAAAACAAATGCAATTTGTTGTAGTGCTGCTGGAAGGGATCTCTGCCATCAGGTGAGTTATTAAACAAGCATTTCATTGTAGTGCAATGCTCAGGAAAATGCAGAAAGCCTTTGCTAGGAACAGAAATCATCACCTTTCCTCTGGAAGCATCAGACAATCCCAGAATGGTTTGGGTGGGAAGGGACTTTAAAGATCATCTCATTCCAAGCCCTGCCATGGCAGGGACACCTTCTCTGTGTCAGACCCTCACCACCCCATTTGTCACCTCAGTTCTTGTTTTAATTTGATTTTACATGAGAATTCAGCCACTTTTTGCAGTGGTAAAAAATCAATAAAGCAGAAGATTTTTTTTATCCCCGTTGCACTGCTTTTCACACCTTCAGTCTGGAAAGAGAAATAAATACAAGAGAAGTAATTCATGGAAAGGCTGGGAAAGGACATCACAGGCAAATTTTCCTGCAAAGCATGGAAGTTCTGGCTGAATTTGGCAAAATATTTGGAAATAGTTGACAATGCCTCATGGTTTGAAGCAGGGGACCCTCCCTTGCTCTGTGCTGACAGCACTGTCCTCTGCTCCTTCCCCATTTCCATGGATACTGGAGGTGATTAAGGCCACTTTAGCTACTTATGGATAAATCAATAGAATTGATCTGCTACGTTTCAAATTATTTGGCATTCTCATCAATCCTGCCATCAACTGGGAAGACAATTGCACCTGGCTAAACAAATGCCGTGCTGTTGCTTGGGAAAGAATCTCAATTTCTTCCTGGGTTTTTAATTTATCGAATTCCACCAGCGAATAGCAATGAGGAAGAAGAAAGCAATCTGCAGATGAGGAAGGTGTCCAAAGGTTGGGTTATCAACCCTTCAGTGCTGGGGTCACCAACCAGGTGTGGTTAGAAATTCCATTTGCTGGAGCTTCCCCCAAAATGTGGAGCTCATTCTGACGGCAGAAAGTTTCCATGGGAGCTGAATTATCCCTCTGCCCTACCACAACTTTGATTTTCTAACCCAAGCAATCACAAGCAAAGAAAAGCTGAACTCTGACAAAATTGGCCTCCATCTCCCCAGCAGACACACGCAAGCAGAGACTCCCTGGGAAGAGGTTAAAATGTGATTTCTTGTAAGAGATGAGCGGGATAAAGCGCAGCAGCTGCTCTGCTCGGCTGTGCCACGCGGCTGACAGCTTGGTGAAGGGAACACTAATGCTGGGGAAGGGAAAAAAAATCTTCCTGGAGCTTTAGGTAAGCCTGTGCTTGATCCAAAGTGTGGCTCTCAGCTATTAGAGTGACACAAAACGTTGAAGGGAGGCAGTGGGGTGTGTGAGGAGGGAGCCAAGTGAGACGGGAGCAGCGCTGTGCCCATCCTGCCCCCTCGCCCAGCTATTAACCTCTGGGCAAGAGCACTGCTCTGCTGCTCTTCCCATTCCTCCCTCAGCAGCCTGCATGACACTCTCTGAAGCAGCCAGACAGGAGTGGAATAAATGCTTCACTGGGATGCTTCAATCCCTGCAGGAACAGGAATGTCTCCAGCACGATGAAGTCCAGCCCCTCTGTGGGTCTGAGCAGCACTTCTGGCTGGGGTGGGAAGGGTTAAATCACCCTACACATGAGGCATTGCACAGGAAACAGTCCCAGATGATACAGCACAAAGATCAGCCTGGCAGGGCAGATAATATCATCAATAATGGGGTTTTTGTCTGTTCTAGGGGGAGTGCAGAGGGACATTCCCCACCCCACAAGCAGATCCATGGGCAGCCTTCAAGCAGGGATCCCACCACGTGTGCAGTGCCTCAGGGCCAGGGAGGATTCCATGCTGCCTGGGACATGCCAATCCCTCCTGGAATTTTACAGCTGGGGATGAATTTCTGCCTGCTGAATCACAGCCTGAGAGGCAAACACAGTTGGGGTCACAAAACCACGGCCAAGTGTGTCAATGGGACAAAGGCTTGGCTAAAAAGTGGTTTATATTAAACAAGTCATGAAATATAATTGTGGATGTAAATCCTTCCCTGGGAGGTGGGCAGGCCCTGGCACAGGGTGCCCAGAGAAGCTGTGGTGCCCCTGGATCCCTGGCAGTGTCCAAGGCCAGGCTGGACACTGGGGCTTGGAGCAGCCTGGGACAGTGGAAGGTGTCCCTGCTATGGCAGGGTGGCACTGGATGGGATTTAAAGTCCCTTCCCACTCAAACCATTCTATGAAATCAGGTTCTCTGCAATTTCTTTTATGCAATACTTTAATTTCACTCCCTCTGTTAATCCCAAGGAAGCTCTTTAAGCTACTAAATTATGCCGCATGGATAAACGATTTTTAGAACTACAGGAAATTCTCTGGCTTTTGAAATACAAACAGCACTTTAGAGCACCAAAAGACTAAAATTTGATTTCTGACAGGTGAATTGTGACAGTGAAATAACCTCCAGGTACAGCTGCTCTTGGGTGAATCCTCACCTTCCCAAAGCAGAGCCATGAAAAAGTTTGCTTTAATGTGGACACAGCAATAAGTTCATCTCCAAACTGGGAAGGGCAGTTGGGCTGGAATTTGGGAATTTGGAAAGTTCCTGCCTCCCCCAGCATCACTGGAGCACCACCAACCCCACAGTGCACACAGGGTGATGCAGAGCCAGGGAAGTTCATTCCCACATGGAAAACTATTTCTGAGCCTCACAAGGACATTGACATCCAGGCAGTTCCTTCCCAAAAATCAATGCCCCTGGCCTGATCCTCCTGCACTGGGGCAAAGTAGAGTTGGGCAAAAAGCCCAAATAACATTTCTGCACCATTTACGCTCCTTTTATGTTCTCCCCTGGCCTGAATTACGCAGTTTGGCTCTCTCCAGATGGATAATTGATAATGCCAATGGCACTGACAGCCAGCAGCTTCTCTTGGAGTAGACTGCAATTATTTGATGGGTTCATAGAAGCAAAAAAAACCTAAGTGGGGAAAAATTCAGATTAGCCTTGATGGGAGATTTTCTCACCCAGGAAAAACAACCAAACCAAAAGTTCATGTTGATTTTTTTCAACCAATGCTGGTGTGTTGAGTAACACCTAAAGGCACCCTCATTTTATAGGATTGTATTCCAGAATCCCAGCAGTGGTTTGGGTTGGAAGGAACCATAAACATCATCCCATTCCACAGGCCAGGCTGCTCCAAGCTCACCATTCCAGCACATCTGTGCCACAGATTCTCACTAACCCAACACACAGTTCCTCAGCCTTGGCTGCAGTGAGGTTTGAGCAGCAACATCCCCATGGGATGGACGTGCAGGATGTCAGGGATGCAGGACCAGCAGAGCTGGGAATGGGCTGAGCAGGATGCAGGGATCAACACCAGCATGCAGAGGGATGCTGCCATCCAATGACTCATGAAGGGCAAGGAAAAATCTGCTTTTCCGATGGATATTGATGCTTGTGCAGAGCAGATTTGCCAGAATTTTCAGCTCCATCTGCGGCAGATATTATGGAAAGCCTGGCAGCAGCCAGGAGTGATACAGGCCAGCACTGATCAATGGGATCAAAGGTTTATTTGAGGTAAAAAGCACCATTTTCTGGATTTTTTCCAGAGGAATTAAAAGCAGAATGGCACGCAGAGGTTGTCCAGATTTTATGTAATTCCATCTTTACCATCAGCAGTACCCAAACCCTGATCCCAAAGGATGCTAGAAGTGGCAGCACACAAACCTGGGGGATAATTTATAGGGTCACAATGCAAAGCTTCAGTGTTGCATGAGCCACACAAAAACCTCCAAAAAGCTTTTGCTTTTCATCACACCCAGGGGCCAAAGGGGTTTGAGAATCACTGCTGAAGAATTAGGGATTGATAAATGATGGAATTAGTTTTTTCTTCCTGGTTTTCAGTTAAAAACAGTATTTTAAAACAAAACATGCAGTAAGTGTTTCACAAATTATAGCAAAATATTTCATTTTTATTCTTTTTTTCCCTAAGAGTGTCATCTGAGTTATTTTTTTCTCCAAATTTTAAAAACTGTTTCCTTTTCTCTCACTTTTTTGGAAATAATAGTCTCTCCCCTTTGCTGTTTAGGTTGAATAATTTAACTTTTACTGGGAAAAACAGTAAAAGGGGTTTTTTGATTTTTTAAGAATCTTCATCTACCTTAAGATTAATTTTGCTGTATTAGAATTGGGAAATTCTCCCTTTATTCATATTTAAAAGTTAGATGCTTCTTCTACCCTACACACAGCATTTAAAGGTGCAACTGGGCCCCAAAAACTGTGATTTAGTCCAAGACATAAGAGAGAATTAGCCAATGACACCACTCCAGTGCTGCTGCTGTGATAGAGAATATGTTCATTTAAATCACATTTGTAATTAATAACAAATCATATAATATTTTTCTATATCATATTTATATTCCCAAGGCATCATCCAATCTTTAAGAGCCAAATATCACTGAAAAGGGAGAAACACAGACCTGTGCAGAGACCTCCCGTGATTGAACTCCTCAAGTGTTGACATTTCCCATCAGCAATTCCCTAATTTGCTCTAGGAAAGTTCACACCTGGGGCCACAAAAGCTGCTCAGAGCCTCTCACCTCTCATGCAATGAGCAAACACATCTCATCTGCTTCCCATCAACAGTTCAGCCTCCAAGCCCTCATTACAAATATTCCCATTAAAAACATAATGCTACAGCCTGGCTACAAATAACTGTGATTTTCTCAGTGCCACCCTAGGATAATTCCCTTGGAGAGAAACGCAAAGACAGAATGAAAACCAATTCGTGGTCCAAATTAACCCTCCATGTATTATTTCTGCAAGGCACCACCTTAATTGCAATTAGGCATTCAGGGACCAACATGACACTTTGTTCTTAATTTGTACATAGTAAAACAAATGGCTTTGAAAGGAATCTGAAAAGTAAATATTAGTCAGTGACAAATCATAATTACAGAGTGGTCACAGCTGTTTAAATTGACTCCTGCTGGGGAATTTCAAGTTATGGCAAATATAAGTGGTTTTGGGAAGCTGCTTGGGATAGCACAGAAAGTTAGGGTGTTTCAAAATTCCTTTAAAATACATTTACAGGGAGAGGCCTGCAAATCATAATGACATTTCAGCATCTTGCTTTGCCTAAATTAATGAGCACAGCAGCAGAAGAGCACTCAGCCAAGGGGATGTGGCACTTGGGGACATTGGTCAGTGGTGGCCTTGCAGTGCTGGGATGGTTGGACTCAATGGTGTTCAGTGTCTTTGAGATGGAAAGGTTTTTTGCTGACCCCATTTTGTACATCAGAAGATGTCACTGAGCAGCCAAAGGCTCCCCATGTTAAAAGCTCTGCTCTGATGCCATGCAAGGCAGATTTTGGATTTTCCTACTCAATAAAGGCAAGGTGCCCCCAGGTGAAAGCTGTAAATAACAAATCTGAGCACAATTGGTGTTAATCCTTGAGCAGGAAAATGCTGCTATGATGATGTACAAACAAAACACAGGGTGTGAGTGTTTTATCTCCTCTTTGGTTCTAGAGAATAAATAAAACTTTGTTCATTCAGCTGGAACTGCAAAGGTAATTTTCACTGCTGCCTCTGACAACCACTGAAAGTTCATTTTCTCCTTCTTTAAGAAGTCTCAGCACCCACAAGAGTGGGATCGATCAGGGTGAGAAGCAAAGCTGTGCTTCCCTTCCTCCTCTGCAGCTGAATCCAGTATTTTCTCCTTTTATGTGCAGGGCAGTCAATGGACACATCACTGCCAGTGGAGCCAGACAGGATTATTTGACTCAGCAGCAGGAGGGCAGCAAGAAACACAAGGGAAACTCCTCATGCCAGGGGAATATCAGCCACAGCCTGCTGTGCCATGGCACAAGTCCCATAAAATCATGGAATCCCAGACTGGTTTGGGTGGGAAGGGACTCAAAGACCATCCAATTCCACCCCTGCCATGGCAGGGACACCTTCCACTGTCCCAGGCTGCTCCAAGCCCTGTCCAACCTGGCCTTGGACACTGCCAGGGATCCAGGGGCACCACAGCTTCTCTGGGAATTCCATCCCATCCCTCCCCATCCTACAGGGAACAATTCTTTCCCAATATTCCATCTAATCCTAGCCACTTCCACCTTAAAGCCATTCCCTGTGTCCTGTCCCTCCAGCCCTTGTCCCCAGTCCCTCTCCAGCTCTCCTGGAGCTCCTTGAGGCCCTGCAGGAGCTCTGAGGTCTCTCCAGAATGTTCTCCTCTCCAGGTGAACACTGCTCCTTCCTCATCCCCATCTCTCTGCCCGAGGTCATCACTTCCACATACTGCTGTGAAAAAGCACTTTGTGCAAACATCCTCCACTGGATTCAAGGAAAAAGAGCTTGGATGGCTTTGTGTGACTTAAACCAACCAAGGCAACCCAGCTGCTCTTGGCTGGTTGATCTGGTGAACCTCTGTGCTGTGAGCTCCAGCAGCAGCTTCTGCTGAACCTTCCTAAAGCCTTGGCTGGATTTAAACATGGAAAAAAAGAGCCTTTGGAACTATAAAGCCTTTGGGGTGTGGGTCAGGGAAGTGAGGATAATAAATTCCAGGCTCATTGAAACCTTCTGCAGAACTGCTGTTGCTCCCAATTGGGATGGATGTGCTTTGCCATAGCAGAGCTGGCTAAGAACTGGGCTGCTGGAATATAGGTTTATTTCACCTTTTTCCTCCCAAAAGATGGATCAGGAACGTGTGCTGCATTATCAGATTACCCCAAGAATTGGAGTGTTTTGCATGTAAAGCTCCAGTGCTAATAACACTGTGCCAAATTAGTGGGAATGAATAGATGCTGAGTAAATAATCCCATTTTGTTGTTAGCTCCTAATGGATCTGTTGATAGGAAACAACCTCTCTATCTGTTTACATCAGGATAATTTGATAACCCATCTGTATTAGTTAAGCTGCAGATTCTGTAAACACCGAGGCCAAGTGATTTGTAACAGTTGCAGGATGTAGGAACCACTCTCCTAAAGTGTTTTTTAAATTGCTTTGCTCGCAGCTACAGAGTTTGCCATAAAGAATGATCCCTCATGGTGAAATTTCCCAGCCTCAGGAGTGGTCCTGGAGCTGAGGAAGGGACAGGCTGATGATTTAAGACTATTTAATGCCCCACTTGTTGTGGAACAGAGAGCTGGAGACCTTCCTGGTCTAGCAGAACACAGAGCTGCAGTTCCTTTAATGCCCAAAACCAGGAAACTGATTTATCACCTATTAGGTCTTATTAGATCCCATTCAGTAGGAAAAATGAACTGCTGGAGCTGGATGGCAGAAAATTAATTTGAAATAAATGTTACAGAGGCAGGCTTCTTCTGCTCTTCTCTTCCAGTCCCTGTGGCTGGGGTTTTCCAGGTTGGATGTGGGTTCTTGCAGAGAGGCACACTGGGATCATTTTCCATATTTATAATTTAGATCTTAAAGGTGCCCTCCTTGCACATTGTTGACCTTAAAAAATTAAGTATTGCATTAACCTCCCTTAATTTTGCATACAATTTTGAGTAATTTTTCAGCTTTCGCACCCGAGATGTGAACTGTGCTGTCTCAGCTACAGATATGGGTTAATATTCCCAGGAAAAATGCTCAAGTTATCAAAATGGAGCTGAACATTTCATGTGAAAATAATCTATGAGCTGACTTCTATTCTTCACTGCTGGTTGTTCACTGCATGGGCACAGGCAAATTACTTAATTCCTCCATGAATCAACTTGAACATCTGTAAGGTCAACATCATGCAGATGATCTTCCCCAGATGCTCCGAGATTCTTACAAAAATAATTCAAATTAATATTATTGTTGTTACATAAAACTGTCACTGCAAATCTTCCTTTATGGCAAACAAAGCATCTTTGACAACGGCCCTTTAGCAAAGAAGAGCTGAACAAGTTGGCAAAGTTTAATTTTCCCAAAATGCACAACTGCTTGAGTCACAAACCCAATGTATGATTTTTCAGGATAAAATGCAGGAATAACATTATATATATATATATACATATTCTTGCACCTAAGATCATATTGGGCCCATTTGCCATTGATATTTGTGTGGTAATGACCTCAAAAAGATTTTAAGTTAACTGAATTCAAGCCAAAAGTACCTTTAAATTGTGTTCAAGCCAAAAGCGCCTTTAAATCAAATATCCAGTTAAGTAAGTGGACTGTGAACGGAAGATCAAATTTATATGACTTTGAACATCACATAAAAAATCTTTTTGCATGATAAATGAGGTACCATAATAAAATGTTATTGAACAAAGGTCATTAGCACATTATAGATTAAAATGCACAGAAAATGGAAAACCACATACTGTATTCCTGATAACAAAATCCCTGATTTTCTTGAACCTTATACTGGAATGAAATTTGGGTAAACATTAGGTTGGAGTTTGCACCAAGCTCACTCCCAGCTCTCTGCCACAGCCTCAGAATCAGCTCAAAGCATGAGGGAAAGTACAACTGGAATGTAATTAAAAGAACCAAACCTGCAGCCTGACTAACCCCAGAATCATGGAATCCTAATTGGTATGGTTGGAAAAGCCCCCTGAGACCATCAACCATCACCACCACCACGGTCACCAGTGTCCCATGTCCCCAAGGGCCACACCCACAGGGCTCTGAAATCCCTGCAGGGATGGGGACTCCACCTGTGCCCTGGGCAGCTGTGCCAGGGCTGGACAACCCTTTCCATGAAGGAATCTTCCCAAATATCCACCCTGAGCCTCCCTGGCACAGCTTGAGGCCATCTCCCCTTGTCCTGCTGCTGTTCCCTGGGAACACAGCCTGACCCACCTCTGGCTGCCCCTCCCGTCAGGGAGTTTTAAAGACCAATAAATATTTCCCTAAACCCTGATAATATCAGGAAATATCATCCTGGTGTTTATTTCCCCATCACTTGCACGCAGGAGCATCTCCTGCTGTTTTCACATCACTGCTCTCCTGCTCCAGGACGGGCAGTGAGCACATCCCTGCTCAGAAAACCCCTCTGATCTGCTGGCTGAGCCCTAAATCAAGCTACAAACCCTTTATCCAACATCTGCCACGGCACATCCCCTTGCAGCAGCCCTGGGCCCAAAGGCAACATCTGTCTGGACAATTTATTTCCATTTTTGTGGAAGGCTCTGTCTCTCAGAGCCTGCAGCACATCCCAGAACGAGCTGCAGCACATTTCAAATGTTGGCTGCTTCCTTGACGTCGCCGTGACTTTACTGCTGGCGTCCCTGCTGACACCTGGAGTGTAAATTCTCCAGGTTGGTGCCTTCAAATACCTGAATTCTGCCATTAAATCTGTCCTTTTCTTATCTTTGCTATAACTCAGCCTCCAAAACGGACCGGGAAACTCAAAAAAAATGGGTTAAAATTTAAAACCTTCACAAATCACGTCCTTCCTAACCCGGTGAATTTGCATGGCAGGATTTGCTTCCTTGAGTAGTTTTCCTGCATTTCTGTTGGATTCCTTGTCAGTCTTCAAGCAAAGTTCCTGAATTCTGGCTCAGCTACACACAGACATAAATCCTTGCAGGGATGAGCAAGTTTTACAAGTTGTTGCTTCTTTTTTCTTTTTTTAAACTTTTCCAATGGAACTTTGTGCTACTTTGTGAATCTCTTTCACATCGACACAACCCACCAAAGTATTGCGACAAAAAAGGAGAAGTATTTTCACTGAGTTACTAATAAAAGAGAAAGAACAGCCAAAACCTGATAATGGACAAAGCAATTGCTCACTGCAGTCAAGGACAGCTCAAGGATACAATGCTCACCTGGAAATCCAGAGCCAGTGCTGGTAAGTGAAATGCAAAATATCCTAGCCAGAAAAAGTAGCCATTTGCATAAATATGACATTTTAGCTATTCTGTTATCTGCAGATCAGGAGACTTACATGGTGGGGTAACAACACCTTATTAATTCAGGTTTGAAACTGAAGTCTGTGTAACCAACATGTAGAAATTAATCTAAGAAAAACTGAGCGTGAAGGGGAAAAAAAGGGGTGACTAAGATTTAATTCTTGGTATTTATTTTCTTTTTTTTTTTTTTTTTTTTTTAATGTTATAAAATGTAATAAAAGCTTAGGATTACTGTTGGATCACAGCTTGGATGGGGCACTGAACAACCTGGGATGGTGGAAGGTGTCCCTGGCCATGGCAGGGCTGGAATGAGATGGGATTGAAGGTCCTCCCAGCCCAAACCATGCTGGGATTCTGTGACTGGATCATGAGCAGTTTGCTCATGAACTCAACAGGCAAAAGGCAGCCCTCAGAGTAAATAAATGCATACATTAATCAAACCACAAGCAAATAATCAATATCCAGAGGGGGAAAAAACACTAAAAATACCCTCGAATAAACAAAAAAACCACACCCAACAAAAAGGCAAATTTTTCACAGTGAAATTTGGAGGGGAATTTGTGTAGGGAAACTTAGATCCACACAATGATTAAACCAGTAAGACATTTAAATGGTTATCACAGTGTTCCAGTGGACAAACTTCCCAGTGACCAGCACTAGAAAACCTCTTTTTCTGCTGTTGGCATCTTCAGTGCCTCCTTCAGCCTGAATTTCCTAACTGATGTACCAAACTTAGTGATACAAAACTAGAGTAACACAAGATAAAACCTTCACATGGTGATTTTCTCTCAAAGCAAAAGGAAACCAAACCACGTAAATCTCCCTCTTTTTTTATTTCAAAAAAGGCTTTCTCAGGCTTGTTCCTTTGCAGCCTAAAGCTCCTGACAGAACCTGCAGCATTCCCAAATCCAGCCCTGGCTCTGCAAGATGTATTGCAGTACTTACAACCCAAACAGGCTTATTCACTGCATGGAGAGAATTCATTTATTATTAAAGAGCACTGGGGAGGAGGCAAAAAGCCCCTAAAACCCTAAAGCAAACTGGTTCAGTGGCACTGCAATTTCATTTATTCCCACAGCTGGAAATGAGTTGATGGTAATTCTTGGATACCATGGATAGGACAAGGTAGGATGAGAGGAAATGGCCTCGAGGTGCACCACCTTCTGCTGGCACCCGCCAGGTTCTAACAGCATTTATCTGCTATTCAACAGATCTACCCACAAAACACAATTCAGCCCTTCCAGATCTTTGACTGAACTAGCTGAAAAACTTGGAAAAACCTCGTGTGCCAGTAAAGCTTGTCTCATCTGCAGCTGCCCATCCCGGGTTAATTGCGGTGCATCGTTATCTCACTGCACGTGTTTGCTGGGAGACCTTTCTGACAGACTGAGTTGAGTTTGCCCAGACCTGGAGATTCATTTCCATAATCAGCCAGTCCTGGAGCCGTTCTGCTCATCCCACACCTCTGCCCCAAACTCACTGCAGGGTGTCTTAATCCAACCCCTTTGTATTTATCAGCTCTAGCCAAGCTCTCTAAGTCCCCCCGTTAAATCAAGGCAAGTGCTGGATTTCATCCATCACACTTGCAGAGGGAGGATTTCCATGTCAGAACAAGGGAGCAGCTTGAACAGGAACATGTAAGTAAAAGGGATTAGATATTTTACAGCAGAGAGAACAGCAAGCTCTGACACCAAACTCCATGTACGGGGAAAGTTTACAAATTTCAATCAAATCCAGGTTAAGCACAAAATGGAGGAGATGGTCACGTCAGGGGAAGCATGGCAAGAAATGCTGAATGCAACAGTGTTTTTGCACTTCTGCCTTCAGTGGAGTCATTATTTCCCACCAACTTCCAGACCAAACAAATTGGCAATTCGTGCCACAGATGTCAGAAGTTATAAAGGAAATTAATGCAACAGTCAAGCTGAAATGAGACTGAGGAAAATGCTGTTATTTTCCCTGTGGACTCGTAGGTCCACACACCGAGTTCTGCTTTGTGAAGATAATATCCAGAAAGTGCTCAGTAAAGCTTAAAAAATAAATATCTAAACAATTTGTTGGTTTTTTTTTTTTTCCCAGAAATGCACGTGAGTGCTGGGTTGAGATTTTGGGGTTTTTTTCCAAAGAGCTAATATTGAAGGTTTTGATGTAAGTTTGTCACTGGCAATACTCCAGTTTTCTTCTAATGGGTTTTATTCCATGAGTTTTGACTAAAACAGTGAGTTTGAAACATTGGGGACATTGTTGGACATTGGGGTTGGAGCAGCCTGGGACAGTGGAAGGTGTCCCTGCCATGGCTGGGGTGGCACTGGATGAGCTTTAAGGTCTCTCCCAGTCCAAACCATTCCAGGGTTCTGTGAAATACAAAGCACAGCACAGGATGGAAATCCAGTGTGGAATCTCCATATTCATACAAAACAATCAACAGTTTTAGTCCATTTCCAAATTTCCTCTTAGCAGCTCTGATGTCAGAATTTAAAGCACACTTTCTACGCTGGATGACTAAATCTCATATGGCAGCATAAATTTTTCATGATTCCTTCATAAATTCCTCATTTCTTCTTGTCAGTTGTCTTGGCAGAAACTAAAATATAGGAAGCTGTAAAACTGTCGATCCGCTTTAATTAAGCCAACTGCCTCCTTCCAGTGGTATCTGACAAGCCCTGGGTGAGGCTATAGATCACCCAGAACACACAGCAAAGAGTGCAAAGGCCTTTGAAACTAAATACAGAGAATTTCAAACCTTGCCTCACCCCTGACTGGTTGGTGACCATCTCACAACTCCCTCAGGTTTTACGTTTAATCCTAGTTTGGGATTCACGTTCATTAAAATTGAGTTGTCAGCAGTAATGGAGAGAGGGGGATTTTTCACCCTCTGCAATCAAGAGGCAAAAAAAATTGGTGGATTTTTTTCATTAGACTAGACCAGAAAATAGTAAATTAAAACAGGAAAAATTAAGAAATGGTTCTCCACGTGGACTGGAATTCTTCATTCCAGATGAAGAATAATTCTTAAAAAATCCCCAATAAAATCTTGAATTCTGTCAAAAACAGTGAATATTACAGGTTTCTGTAGACCAGGAAAAACTCTGGCCAAGAAATATTATTTTCTGGGATACAAACACTGGCTACTGCTGAATGCACATCACTGAGTCTAAAAAGTGCTTGAGGCTGTACCAAAACACTAAAGTACATCCCAACATGATACCAAATCTCAGGTAATAGCTATGATTCATATCTCAAAGATGGAAATATTTTTCGTTCAGGAAACTCTTCCTGGAGGAAACACGACTGAAGTGGTTGTGGAAGGAGTGTGTTGTTGTCAAAAACAGTCTGGTAAAAAATTAGTCTGTGTTTGAGAAGAACTTACAGAAAACACGTTTGGTTTTGACAGTTGGCAATTTCACTTTGATTTTTAAAAATGAAACGTGGTTTCTGGATGAGACGATGCAAAACAGTCCAGAAGGAAGAACATGAGACAACAAGTGTGGGAGGGAGAGTGAATCCTCACAAACCCATCGTAGTATCACACCTCCCTTAAAAACTCACTGACAGGAACATGCAGCTGAAATTCATCCCAGAAATGTTTCTGTTTGGGTATCTTTATCAGGGCACTGTCAGAAAATCATCAATTATCTTCCCCTACACCTTCTTTTTGAGTAGTTCTGTTACACCTCACATGGTGCAGACATGATCGGGTCAGCTACAGGAGAATCATACAAAGTAAATACATTTTAACAGTCAAAGAGAGAGAGGAACAAACCCAGGGAATGCCTGAGCTCTCAGAAGGAAAACTCCAGCATTAAGAAATATGTAACATCATAAAGGTGACTTTCTGTTAACACAGAATCACCTGTTCTTCCACAAAGCTCTCGCAATTTGACTGTGACAGGAAACAAAATACATTTTCATGTGGAAGAGGAGAAAAAAAAATTAAAAACAGGGGGGATGGATATAGCTGTTAAAGCTTTCCCTGCTTCATGTGCAGTTCATCCATCCATCCATCCATCCGTCCATCCATCCATCCATCCATCTGTCCCTCTATCCATCCATCCCTCTATCCATCCATCCATCCCATCCATCCATCATCCATCCATCCATCTGTCCCTCTATCTATCCATCCATCCATCCATCCATCATCCATCCATCTACCCATCTATCCATCCATCCATCCATCCATCCATCCACCAATCCATCATCCATCCATCCATCCATCTCTCCATCCCTCCATCATCCATCCATCCATCCATCCATCCCTCCATCATCCATCCATCCATCCATCCCTCCATCATCCATCCATCCATCCATCCACCAATCCATCATCCATCCATCCATCCATCTCTCCATCCCTCCATCATCCATCCATCCATCCATCCATCCCTCCATCATCCATCCATCCATCCATCCATCCCTCCATCATCCATCCATCCATCCCTCCATCATCCATCCATCCATCCATCCATCCCTCCATCATCCATCCATCCCTCCATCATCCATCCATCCATCCTCCATCATCCATCCATCATCCATCCATCCCTCCATCATCCATCCATCCATCCATCCATCCCTCCATCATCCATCCATCCATCCATCCATCCCTCCATCATCCATCCATCCATCCATCCATCCCTCCATCATCCATCCATCCATCCATCCATCCATCATCCATCCCACACCCAGTGCATCCCTGTGAAGGAGGACCCTGCTGGGCACTCAGTGCTGTGCAGGAGTCCATCTGGTGGACTCAATTCCCAGAGTTTTTGAGCATAAGCTGACTCACCACGTGCTGGGATGCCTTTCAGTACTCATGTTTCAGAACTCCTCCTGCCCTGTGCATTCCCACCTGATCACTGCTGCAGCTGCACCCCGAGTTCCCCAGCAGAGATCAGAGCAGCAGGCAGAGCTTTAGGGCTGGCTCTGCCCCAGCTGCAGGCAGCCAGGGGACACTGAGCCAGCAGAGCTGCCCAAACCACTGAAACCATCCAAAACAGAACAAACTGAGCTAGGGGATGATGCTGGAGCACAGGAGTGCTCTGTGCTATGGAGAGGTGGCTCTGTCCCCCACCAACTGCTATCCCAAGGCAGGCAGAGATGGGATCATGGATCAGGTGCTCCATTTCAGCTCTCTCTGAAGCCACTCTCTCCGAGCTGACACTTCTCCTGTCACTGATAATCACAGTGACCTGAGAAAGGACAGTTTTCACACCTTTCGCAGCAGCCATCCCTTTATTATTCTTTTCCTTGTGCTGAAGTTGCTGGCAAGCAGCAAACAACTCCCACAAAGGGCAGGTGGATGCTCTCCCCAATCTCCAGGCGACAGCTTAGGGAAGCAAACAGTCAGGAGGGGGTGGGAAAGGTCAGAGCAGAACAGCAAAGGCATTTCCAGAGCTCAGTCCTTCCTGCAGCTGGAGAGCAGAGGGCTCTGGATGCAGGCTGGGAACATGGACAGGCTCAGGAAAGATGGAAGGGGCAGGGGGAAGCCTTTCCCAGGACAAAAAATGGGAAAAAAACTGGAGAGCAAAGCTCCTGTCCCAGGCAGAGCAAATCCAAACAGATCCCTGAACACACTGACAGTAAATTCCCTTTGCAGCTCTACAGGCATTTGGTGAATGTTTATATACAAGGAATTTAAAGAAGGAAAACCTTTGCTTTTAATATCTTTCATGTTATTGCTCTGAATATCCCCAGTGAAAAACATGGTGGAAGTTTAAAGTTCAGCCACTCCAGGAACAGGATTTGCACAGTGTGTGCCCCAGTAAGGATATTTTCTAACACCAATGATTACATACATCCATCACCTGTATGCTAAAGATCCTTCATTTTGGTTAATGTTAAAAAACCATGAGTTCACCACTTCAGCCTGTTCATCCCAAGATCTAGAAATCTCTCTGGTTTACTACCTGCAATGCCTGCTCTCCTGCAGCACTCCTGATGGAAAAGGAGGAACATCCATCAAGAATGGCTGAGCTCAACCTCTGCCTGCAATGCACGGAGAGAGAGAGAAGATGACTTTTCAGTGCTCATATTCAGTGATATAAACCTTCATTCTGGTGATAGCCAATGATCTGGCACCTCTTTTCTCCCTAAATATGCTTTCAACTCTTCCTGCCCTACAATCACCCATCTGTTACGTCAGAGCACGAGCAATTTCCTTCTTTTTTTAAAAAAAGCCCTTCAGTTCTTTACTACAGCGGCTGTGCTTTCTCATCCTTCAACTGTAAAAGCTTGTTTTCTAGAATATGTTCATGAAATATTTCTGATCCTAAAATTTAATAACCCCAGAAAAGGCCTCGCTGGCTTTTTAAGCATTGAGGCTGCTGCTCTCAGAAGCCAAAGTGCTGCACTATTGCCAGTCATTGAAAAAGATGAGAATTCAGAGGAGGAATGTGTTGGCAAGGTAAAAGTAAACAGGAATTTAGGCAGATTTTACCCAAATTGTGGTAAATCAATAACTGTGCTGGTCACTGTTCTTGTGATTCATTAAAAAAATAATACATTAGGAACAAAGAACTGTTTTATAATAGGTATGATATCTCTGTTTAGTCAAGCTGCTCTAAGTGCTGAAAATACTAAAGTCACTAATTGATGGTCAAACCCACAGAATTTCAGTGCAAAGCTCACTACAGCAACCTGAATTCCAGACTAACAGCCAAAAAAAGCATTTAAGCCTGAAAATGCATTTATAATATCCAAACAACCATTTTTTGTTACTTCTCAAGACCCAAATATTGGGGTTTTTGACAACACTGGAAAAGATGAATAAACCCCAAGTGTGAAAGAACAGCCCATATTTCACTCTCTGGGTATTTTTAAATGTGCAATGGTAGTAACTGAAATGATGCTGATGTGGAAAAATAACGATTTGAAGTGAAAGTTGCTACACCTTCCCTGTTAAAAATAAACATCCTGTGGTGTTGGCTTTGCCTTGGTAAAAATGGAGCTCTGCTTTGGGATTTAACACCTTCAGCTTTATTTAATTACCTCCTTCACGCCGCTGCTTTTCTAAGCACCAAGCGTTCCCACAGGGTGTTCATGCCTTGCATGCTGTGCTAAAATAACCCAGCCATTTGGTATTTGGGGCTGTGATGTCGACATCCTTCCTGGGGGGTTAAATGGGCCCAGATTGAGCAGTCAGGGGAGCAGAACTCCAATTAACAACGGGAAGAACACATCCAGGTGGGTTTAAGTGCTAAGGCAGAACGTTTCTCCCTTCTCCCATAGAGCTGTGGGATCATTTAGGCTGGAAAAGCCCTCCAAGATCACTGAATTATGGCCCCAAGTGCCACCAGGATGCTCCATGGCCTTTGCATTCCACCACCAAAGGGCACCATCACCATTTTCTCAGTCACATTCCCAAGGAATCATTTTTCCTGTGGGAACCTACAGAGCAAAACTCCTCTGGGTGGTCCCAAGGAATGTGGTGCTGCAGGCACCAAAACTGACTGTGAGGAGCCAGGAAAAGGCAAATCAAGCTGAAAAAGTCCCCAAAGCTCCATGAAATGAGAAAGCAAAATACTCGGATGCTGCTTCATCCCAAACACCCACACTGGTACAATAATGTGGATTCAAATGTTCATGAGCTCATCTTACAGAGAGCTAAACTTTGAGTATCTACACACCAGGGCCTTTGGAGTGGGCTCAGGCAGCAATGGAGACAAGCACATTAGAATCACAAAATAAAATGTAAAATTTAAAATGACGGTTAAGGGGTTTTTTTTTTTTTCAGTTGTAATTAGGAAATTTTAAGAAAATTTTAAATTAAAGCAACGCTTAAACCAAAGGATCTGTCTGAGGAAATGTAATCTGCCAAGGGTTTCTGCCACTCCTGAAGTAATTAGAGCACAAAACAAAACCCAAAAATATAGAACAACATTATCCTCCATCATTTAGTGCCGAGTATATTGAATTCTTCTTGCTTAATTTGATAACAAAGATCATAAAACCTAAACTGATAAATACATTGGCTGGCATAATGCTTTTGAGTACAGTCAGCACAAAGCACCTTCATGTCAACCCAGGCTGAGAGTCCAGGAGGGAAAATAATATTGGAATCATCGTGTTCTGCTTGAAATTAATTTGGCAAGGCTTCTTCAGGTCTCAATTAGCTCTTAGCAGAGAATTACCACGACACACAGGCTAATAACCTCTTACAGCTTTCTTTCAAAGCAATGTCTTAAACCCAGCAGCTCTCAACACTGTAAAGAGGCAAGCTGGGAAAAAAGAGGGCAAGTAGCCAAAAAAATGAGTTGGCTTTCCAAGGATCTTGCTAGAAACAAAGGAAACCAGACATCCACAGCATCCTGTGGGTGATGGTTCTGGAAACTGAGAAGAAAAAGGCATTTTCAATATTCTCTTGGTTTTTCTTGGTGTAGCAGTTGAACCAAGCTGCCTCTTTGATTTGCTGCTTGCAGCTCCTCTGCCCTACTTTTCCTTCAAATTATCCCATTTCTGAGCACTTTGGGAAATGACAGACTGGGAGGTTCATCTCAACTACTCATGGCTTTGGAACAGGTAAAATACACCAAGGGAGACAACCAAGCTGGGGTTTGGGAGGAGCAGCTGCTCCTGGCAGGGATTCCCCAGGAAATATCCTCCATGGAAAAGCCACAGCAGGAACAGGGGATGTTCCCTGGGCTGAGGATTATTCTAAATAATAGTGACAGGATGAGAGGAAATGGCCTCAAGTTGCACCAGGGGAGGTTTAGGTTGGATGAAAGAAAAAATTCCTTCAAGGAAAGGGTTGTCCAGGGGCTGAGGGAGTCTCCATCCCTGGAAGGGTTCAGAAAATGTGTGGCTGTGGCCCTTGAGGACATGATGGTGCTGCTGGGCTGGTGATGGACTCAGTGATCTCAGAGCTCTTCCCCAGCCTTACCAAGTCTGTGATAAACCCACAGATTCCTTGAAGTTCTCAAGCTTTATAAGACACACGGAGTATTCAAAGGGTTCTGAAGGGATTCAATCTGCCACCACTCCAAGGAGGACAAGCAGTTCATGGCCAGGAATTTTCCAGGTCTGAACCTCAGCACTGCCTAAAACTTTGCAAGGTGCCAAAAATAGCAAATCCTTTTAACAGAGGAAAAGATGATAAAAAAAAAAATTCTCAAAACCACTCAGTTCACCTTTTTCCCCTTGAACTCAAGAACAGCAGCAGTTGGGATCATTTTATCCCTCTGTGTTTCTTCCTCATGCAGGAAGAGCTGTTCCCTGACACAATTCTTTGCTTCCAAGTCACTGTAATTTTCTTGTGCCAAATCAAAGGTTGAGGTGGCACTGGGCTGCTCCTGAGCAGTGAAGGTGGAGCTAATGCTCCTCGGTGGTATTTTGGAAGGAAAATTAAAAGCAAGTTGTGCTTTAGGATGAACAGGAGCTGCAACAGCCTTTTCCTGGTTTTACAGAGCTGCCATGGCTCTGAGATCTCCTTTCCTGGGAGGACAGCAAATCCATCCCAGTCAGGGACAGGAGAATGTCTTTATCAAGGGAAGCACAACAATAAAATCCAGAACAAGATGGACAAAAATCCAGATGCTGGACATGGTCACCACCCCAAGCCCACCTTGCTGCTGGAGCTCTTCCCAAAAACCAAACACAGCTCCAAACACATGAAACCCATCATTAAAATGCTACAATTAGGATCAACGAGGTAACCACAGATTACAGAAATTAAGGAGAAAAACAGATAATGAAATCCAATGGGCTGCCCAACTGTGCAACAATTCTCACAATTATCAATATTCCACCTCTGCCAGGGACATTTCTAACTCCAAAGGTTGGGATCAAACCCCCAGTTATGGGGGATGCTTCCCCTCCTCCTATTATGGAAACCATCAAGGGAAAAGAGCACCTGCTGAAGAATATTCCTGCAAGGAATCTTGGCTTTTTGAGTAAGAAAAAAAAAACCCTCTCTGTTATTTCAAGCATAGTCAAGGATATTCATTTTCCTCCCAGGTGCAGTTAATTTGACAGGTACAATGCTAAACCAAAAATCCTGCAAGGTCTTTCCTGAAAAGGTCACTACATTATGCAACATGGTTTTATGGACAGCAAAAAAAATCCCTGCATGTACAGAAATTTTAGATGACTTATCAATGTGCATTTGTGTCTTTTATTCCCAGATGAAGAGCAAACTTTGGGGCTCACGAGTTAATTCTGAGAACTGGTTCCTAAGGAAGTTACATGCTTTGAAAATTGTTATCCTCAGCCTATACATGGGGAATAGTGGGAGGTTTTTCTATACAGAGAGATATTCAGCACGAAAGAAAAACAAAATTGCTCCCATTTGAAGCCTTATTGCATTCCAGCCCTGAATACAATTATTTGATTGTTCAAGCTGCATGTCTGGACTCTTAAACTTCCTAAGTAAGCACAGAGTCCTATAGGAAATGCATTAATAGTCAGGAAAAGTAGCAGCAATTCCTTCTACTCTAAGCTTTTTGTACTGTTCAGATTCTTCCTGAAACAATGCATCCCTTGGCCTCCTAAAACATCATTGCATTTCAAACACTTCCTTCACCCCAGTTCCAATTTGGGTATATGAACCAGTTACCACATTCCATTAAAAAAAATGTATAGAGGAAATATTTTAATGATCAGTTATAAATTCAGATTTTCAAGTCACATCCACTTAACTGTAAAATTGAGTGGCTGAGGGTGGAAAAAGTCTTTAAGGTCATTGAGTCTGACCCTCAACCCACCTTGTTCACCCCTAACCCACATCCACATGTTTTTGGAACTCTTCCAGGGATGGGAACTCACCACTGTCCTGGGCAGCCTGATCTGTGCTTAAAATCCCTTTCCATGAAAAGATTTTCCCTGATCTCCAAACCAAACCTCCCCTGCAGCAATTTGAGGCCATTAAGAATGTATTTGAATACAGAATCAACATAAACCTGAACCCATGGAGGGGTTTGGGACATGAAATAATGATTTTAAAGCTTCTTTTCTGCTTCCTCCACCCCAATTCCATAGATTTAATAACACCTGATAGGCTGTGCTGTGTCCCTGCTTTTCCTGTAGTTTTCAGTCCAGAATCTTTGCCACCCTGCTGGCCTCTTTTCCCCCTGTTATGAAAACTACACCTCACCCAGCAGGAGCTTGGGATGGATTTTAAATAAGAGCTTCTGCACTTGCACTCATCTGATGGATGCAACTTGACTGGTCAATTATGTAAGTGCAAAGAGCCTATTTTCATACATTTCTTAAAACCATCCCTGCCTCTGTTTCCATAAGCCTGCATCAAACCCCAGCAGAATATTGCAATTAAGCCAAATTTCCATAAGCTAAACCCCAATTTTCGTTTGGCTTTGGGTGACTTGTCAGGAAGGAGAAACTCAGATAAACTGAAGCCTGGGCTGCTCTGGAAGGTTCTGAGTTACAAAAAAAACGTTGTTCCACACGTGTCAGGGTTTGCCCACTCCTGCTGGATGGTCACAACCATCACTGCAGGTAATTCTGAGAGCACAGGATGGATCTGACAGGTACTGCTATGACAACCACAACAGCCTCCATTTCCCTGCAAGCTCCAAAAATAAACATTTCAGGACGTGTTTATCCGGCGTGTCTCCCCCGTCCTTTGTCCTTCTCTTTGCAAGGTTTTTTTATGGTTCTCACACAGAAAAATCACCAAGATTCTGGGCTGGTGGGCTCAGTTTGGGTGGGGTTGAGGGCATTTTCTTCATGGTGGTGTGGGGCAGTGGTTTGGATGTGTGCTGGGAACAGCAGGGATAAGCCAGGGATGTTCCTGCTAGAGCTGAGCAGAGTTTGGGGCTGTGACAATTCCCTGGGGAGCTTTTCCAGTGCCCAACCATCCTTTGGGAAGAACCTTCTCCTGATATCCAAGCTAACCCTCCAAGTACAACAAGTAACACCCACCAGATTGTCTCCCCAAGGCCAGCTCTATTTCCTCTGGAAAAAAACAAAACCAACAAACCACAGAGGCAAAGAAACCTCATTTTCACCGTGAAGCATCTCATCCCTTTCCCTCCGACTTCAAAAGGTAAAACAAACAGGTATTTTATGTAAATTTGGACATTAGAAACAAAAAATAGAACAGCAAACATCAAATTCCTTTTTCACAGGCAACTCAGCTTCCACTGGCGCAGCTGCAGATGAAAGTAGCAGCTTACAAATTAATATATCATAAGGTCTTACCAAAGGAACTGATTGTCTCAAATGCCAAAAGTAAGACCAAAGGCTAAATTATTTTCATTTACGGAACCGTAGGGAGGAATTGCTTTCATGTTCTGAGTTATGTGTTTAGGAGGAACCTAAGTTTAGCTTGTCAGCTTCTGACAAAAGTTAGAAACAATTTCTAAAACATTTCAGGATCATTTCAGAACATGGTTTCGATGGGGGAAATGTAAACAAGACAAAATCTCTGCCTTTCTCTGTAACTACTTTTCCAGTTCAAACTCCTCAGGTGTGTTTTCCTGCAGGAGATTCCTGCAAAGGAAGAATTTGCCTCCAAAGCACTTCCCAGCTTTATCCTGAAACACAGGAAAACTTCCTGACTGCTTAAAACTAATAAATACAGATATTATTGCTTTACTTTAACAGGGATAACTCTTCATGAAAATGTGGATGCAGACAAACCCTACCACAATAATTTCATTTATTTTAGTTATGTAAATTACATCAATTACATAACTTATGTAATTTAAAGGTGGACAAGTATCCTAAAAGGAATTACAAGACATTTCCAACTCCTCCTTGGAAGGAGCTGTTTCAAAAGTACATTTTATGGTCTCTTATCCATGTCTGTCATCCCTCAGTGGTTTTTCCATCTCCTTTCCTTGGACATTGCAGTTTACAGTAAAGCAGTGGCTGATCTGGACCAAACTGCATCAGTTTGAATATTGTCTTGTTTTATCCCCCAAATGGATTCTTTGACCCCCAAAATGCTGATCAGCAAACCAGTGTCACCTTGATCACAATGGTGGCAAAACCAAGGAATTCCATGAAGTTGGTGACACCAAAACCATGGACTCTGAACCAACACATTGCTTTGCTAAAACGAGAATTGCACAAAATTAGAGAAGTCAGTAAAAAAGTATTTAATGAAAAAGGAAGAGTTATCTAGGTAGATAATGAGGATTTTTCGTGTTCATTCCAGCATGAAAGGTGGGAACACAGTGTGACTCCCCTTGGTGTTGAACAAAGGCATGGGATGAGATCCTGAGCCTGAAACAGCAATTCTGGGGGAGTAGGAAAAGGAGAGGACTTTGAATTTTTTATGCTCTGTACCAAATCCAGAGTAATTTCTGTGATTATTAATGAGTGTGCAGATATTCCTTTATATATACAGATCTATATATGATATATCTATAATACATCTATATGAAATAATATATGTATTTCTATATATTTTTCCTATTAGCGAAGGTTAAAAAAAGTAATACTAAATTTGAACTAAACTTGTATTTACAACTATTCCCTGTAATCCAGTCGTTCACATGCATTTCTCCATTTCCCCTCTTCCCCCATAGCTACAACTTTAGCTCAGCCAGAATATTTGAATCCACTGCTTAATCCAGAGTATTTTAATCTGGAAGCAAAGCACTGCATGGAGAGGAGCTTTAGGAGAAACCTCCCAAAGAAATGGTCTAAAAGGGGAATTAGAACCTTATTTTCCAGCTATTTTTTTTTTTTCCCATTGTTTCACACTACCAGATATATTCCATGCAGGAAACAAATGAAATTGTGGATACAGTTAAAATTTAGCTCCCTTGATTTGGCTCATGGCACAGAAACTGCCCAAGGAAGATTTTTCAAAAACAACACAAAACTGCACGTTTGGAGTTATTTCTACGGAGGAGGTGCCACAGCTTTAAAAGACAGAATTTGTTCCTAAATTTCATCTGGTTTTCTTCCATAAAACTTTATAAGGGTGGAAATAAATGGAGCAGATGGACACAACAAGGTATTTTACAATGCAGCTTTCAGGTTTTGGAAACCGCGTTAACACCAACAGGAAAATGAAAAGCACGGAAATCGATTGAGAAGCATTTCCAAAGAAGCTGGTGCAGTGGGAAGGAGGGAACTGGGGGTGAACAAACCCCCCTTAGCACATCTAAACATATTCATCAACACCAGGAAGACTAGAAAATGTTTTTGTTTTTAACTCTAAACACTACTCAGGTATTCTACAGGCACCAAGGTGAGTCAGGAAGAATCAAAAATCATCAACACATCCCATTTCTGCTTCCTCAGGACGTCATGTTCAGCGTGGGATAAAGACAAGACTATTTTTAAGGACAAAAATTCCAAGTCTCTGTCCTAACTGTGGACCATTGTGCTTTGTATTGCTCCAAATTTTCCATGAGGAACTGCCTGGGGTAAGAATCCCTTTGTGCTTTAAGGAAAAAGCCATGGGCAGGGAAAGGCTCTTTTTGTCCCTGTGCTCTTTCATTTGGATGGTCAGAATTTCACAGAGTAAAATAAAAACCAAGGTCAGATCTCCACCCAAGTGAACACTGAGAGCTCATTTGGCAATAGTGTCAAGGTAACACAATTCCAGACTGGTTTGGGTTGGAAGGGACCTTAAATCCCACCCAGTGCCACCCCTGCCATGGCAGGGACACCTGCCACTGTCCCAGGCTGCTCCAAGCCCCAGTGTCCAGCCTGGCCTTGGGCACTGCCAGGGATCCAGGGGCACCACAGCTTCTCTGGGAATTCCAGCCCAGCCAGGAATTCCATCCCAAGATCCCATCCATCCCTGCCCTCTGGCAGTGGGAAGCCATTCCCTGTGTCCTGTCCCTCCAGCCCTTGTCCCCAGTCCCTCTCCAGCTCTCCTGGAGCTCCTTCAGGCCCTGGCAGGAGCTCTGAGGTTTCCCTGGAGCTTTCCCTTCTCCAGATGAACACCCCCAGCTCTCCCAGCCTGTCCCAGAGCTTCTCCAGCCCTGGGACATCTCCATGGCTCCTCTGGATCCTGTCCATGAGGTCACTGTCCCTCCTGAGCCGGGCTGATGGAAGGAACACTCACACAATATTGATCACACTGTCATTGTCCTGTCTCCACTCACTAACACCACTTATGGCACTCAGGATGGCCAAACACAAACTTCCCAATCCTATCTCCATATCTCACATCACCCAGGAAGCCCAGAATTCTCCTGCTCACAATGACACAGGTGACACACACTGGGAGGATTTCCCAACACCTCCAACAAGACTCCCAAGACACTTGGAATTACTGAAGAATGACCACTTTCAAAATTAATAAAAAATACAGAAATCCAAGGGGCTTCAGATGTTCCTCATCAGCTCTCAACTGACTCCTCAATTCAAATACCAAATGCTTCCCAAGCTGGAGCATTGGAAACCAGCAGGAAGAACCCAAAGATGGCTCAATCTCCTGACTCCTATTTATTCAGCATGGATTTTATTAGGGAGTTAAGGAGACTTCAGAAGCCAAGATGAAAGTTATGGTGCATTTTTATAAGGAGAGCAGGAGCCGTGGTTCAGGATTTTATATAAGGAAACGCTGACAACTTTATAGCCATGGTAGCTTCCAGTAAATGCAGAAGAGATTTCTCAAGGCAACTGGTAAATATAATGTTTTTCCCTTATACTTTCATCTCACTACACATAAAAGCATTTGACACACTTAATAAAATGTCACCAGCATAAAATGCTGCACAAAGGAATGCTAAATAATGACAGAACTGCAATTATTGAGGAAAAAAAATGAGGATTAGAAACATTTTCAGCCTCTCTCTACATTACAGGGATGATGGAATCTGGTTCTAAAATGCCTTTTTAAAATGCCTTCTTGTAACACCCCGGAAATTATTCCTGGACATACAACTCCATACAATAACCCCTAGCTTGAGGTCATATGCAAAACATGCCATTCATCCTCCAAAGAATAAATTGAATTATGATAAGATATGTATAGAATTTTACTGCACCTGCAGTTGGCTCCAAAATCCAGGTTCTCAGACTGATTCCACCCTAAATTTCTGGTGGACTAAACCAGCCCACTCCAACACTGCTCAGAGTCAATTTTTCAGTAATTCTTTGCATGAGAGAAGGAGGAAAAGCCAGGGCAGGCTGGCTGCAGCCCTGTGGTCACTGTTTCCAAGCAACCCCATTGTTCTGGAGCTGGGAAAGCTCTGGAGCTTTTCCCTCTGTACTCACTTGTTCTGCATCATGTTCATGATCACCCAGTCGAAGGGATAGACGTTCTTGCCGATGAGGTTCTTGAACATGATGAACGTTTCCATCAGGAAATCCTAGAAGAAGAGACAATATTTGGAGAAGGCAGCTCTCCTCAACCAAAGGGAAGGTGGCAGTTATTAATGGCAGGACTCCCAAGGGGTCCTTGGGCTCTGCTTCCTAAAAAAGCCATTTTTCATATCAAACACACCGAAATCCTACTCAAGCACGTTTATGCATGATGCCCATAAATCCTGCAGTAATTCCATTTCAGAAATTATAACAACAGTAATCCCACATTTAAGCAACCCATGGGGGTACTCAAGGCCAAGCACTGATTCACCAGTTATCCAAAAGGAGTTTCTGTTGGAAAAATAATCATTATTTTCCATGCAATAGACAAAATCTCCCAGTTCCTTCATATATTGTGACACACCTGTTGTGACACATTCTTGGGAAGTTGTTAAAAGCACATTGGCACATGGAAAGAAGGGAAAAAACAAAGCTAAATATTTATTTAACTCCTATGATTGCACTAAAAATGCTCGCTGAGTCAGGTGAAGAATATTCCCTCCCTTCTTGGATATTTTCCTGAAATCTAGATTATTTCTGTATTAAAATAAATACATGTTCCAGCTCAAAGTGGGATTCATCAGCCTGACCTGGGGTAGAGGACAATGGTTTGGACATCCCAAAACTGGGAGAGAATCTCCCCTAAAGGGAGCAGCTGGAGTTGTTTCTGCAAAGGGAAAATGTGCCCAAGAACAAGTTAATTTAACAGCATAAACCAATTTATTCCTACACAGCCATAAACAAACAATTCTTTGGACCAGAAACTTCGTGTACTTTACAATGTAAATCATCTCCTACAATTTGGGAATCTGTAATTGCTATCTAACAATTTCAGTAATATCAAATGCTGGGAGAAAGATAACAGGGAAAGGAGAACTTAATGCAGAAAGTCCTTGATGCACTTCACACAGAGATAAAAATGAACTTTTATTCCAAGGTTAGAATATCTTCCCTTTGATACAGTTTCTCAGTAATGGTATTTATCTGGTCTATCTTTAAAATGTCAAATACCTACAAAAAAAATCCCCAATATGTTCCACCGACTGGACTTTTAACTAAGACTGGTTTCAGTGTAACCTTTTCAGTGAGAAATGAATCTGAAGTTGCTGCTCTCATCAGTCTTTCTTCAGGTGTGAGAGCCAGGATCTTCAGCTGATTTATCTTCTGACCCATTGCTCTGTTACAACGTTTTCCTGGCTCAGAAATTCCCAGGCAGTGGATGCAGGGAGCTGCAGAGATCCTGAGGACATGGCATTGAGATCAAGAACTGCAGAATCCCAGACTGGGTTGGGTTGGAAAGGACCTTAAATCCCATCTAGTGCCACCCCTGCCATGGCAGGGACACCTTCCACTGTCCCAGGCTGCTCCAGCCTGGCCTTGGACACTCCAGGGATCCAGGGGCACCACAGCTTCTCTGGGAATTCCATCCCATCCCCTCCTCACCCTCACAGGGAACAATTCCTTCCCCATATCCCATCCAACCCTGCCCTCTGGCAGTGGCAGAAGCCATGCCTCCTTCTCCTGGCACTCCAGGCCCTTGTGAATATTCTCTCTCCATCTTTCTCATTTCACAAAGCAACATAAATTTCCCCCTGGCACGGGGTTGGACTGGATCAGTTCCAGAGGTCTCTTCCAACCCCACCTACTGTGGGATTTTGGCATTCTGTGAACTTCCAGAGCTCCACCATGCACAGAATACTCCTGGTGAAAGAACTCCTCTGTTATTTTACCACACATCATCAGTGAAGATCACAGAATCCCAGAGTCATTAAAGTAGGGAAAGACCCCCAGGACCATCAGATCAACCTGTGAGCAAACAGCACCACATCCAGTGCAGCAGCTCTGATGCTTTGGCATTAACAGGCTGCAGAGCAAACCTGGAACTGCTGCTGGTTCAGTTGTTACCACAGTGCAAAGCCAAACTCACCCCAGACCCTCTCCTCTAGCTCAGCAAAACCTGCAGCCATTCAAGAGCTCAAACTGCAGATTTCACTGCTCATTTTTTCCTGCATTTTGGTGAAAGAATTTCATTGTTGATGATTTGGGTTCCTTCCTGACCCTGGGGGGTTCTGACCTACTTTGCTGATTCAGCTCTGCACTTCCATCCCCTGATATTTCCATTTTAATAACCCCACACTCACCCAGCTACTTTAAATAATGCTCTGTAACAACTGAGCTAATTATTGATCAAATAAAAAGCTCCTGATGCTCACCTGGGGTTTATGTATTCATAATATTGCTCTCTTTTCCATTTTATGTTTCTCTTAGAAAAGCAAATGGTTTGGGATGAATCAACCTCATATGAAGAGCAAAGCCCAGGGTTTTGGGGGGCTGGGAAGGGAGGGAAGATGCCAGGAGAAGAAAAACCTGCTTATTTTCAGTGGAACTGGAAGCAGGACAAATTTTTCTGAACATAAAAACCTGTATTAAAGGAGGAAAGGTTACAACTGCTGCTCTCTCTCCAGCTACAAATACAAACCCTATTTAATAGGAAGCAGAATTGGCAGCAGGTAAGACCCCTAAAAAATCCCCAAGCACTGGTGGCAAGGAAACAGCCTGAGCTCAGCCTGAGATCTCCACATGGCACAACATTAACACACCTTTTTTGTCAACTAATACAATACACGACTCAAATAAAAATATTTTTTACCAAGTAAAAAGGGGAGAGAAATCAGTTAGTCCCAGAAATAACCTCGCTGATCTCAGATAATGTTTCATCTCAGGATGACAGCAGAATCACTGATTTTGGGTTTACAGAAGCACAGCAGAGCTTGGGCTGGAAGGGACCTTAAAGCAAGAAATTCCCCTTTGAACAGACATTCCTTAATAAATCTAAACTCTCTATTCTGCAGAGAAGTAAAAGACTGGTTTTATTGCTCTCCACCTCATCTTTTGGAAGACTTTTGAGGCCAAATATGACCATTACAATAATCTAAACCTGCCACCTACATAACACAGACCATAAAGTTTCCTCCAGCACTTCCAGCACTGAGCTTCCCACTCCTGCTTGAGCAAGAGCAGAGGCTGAAGGAAGATTTAAAGGTCTCCAGTGGTGAAGAATCAACCCCAGCTTAAGTTTTTTCCTTTTTCTTGCTTTATTTTTTGAGAAAAAGCTTTTCATTGCTGCCTGGCTGAATCTAGTCTCGGTTCTAAATCACTGCTTTGTGGTTAAAATGAATCCTCTGCAGTAGGAGGTGCAGTTTTCACCTCCAGATCTGGGTTTAAATGCAAAGACTCCTGGACTTCAGTTCTACTGGGTGAGTCAAATGACAGTGGCTCAAAAAATTATTGGATTAAAGGAATGGAAAAACCATGAGGAAAAAAAAGGAAAATTTAGTTTACTCACTGTAGGTTCCTTTACTCACAGGATTAACAATGCTCTGCCATTAAACCTCCACACTTCAATTAATATTATTTAAAATCAGTTTAAGGAAGCATTTTCTACCACCAAAATATTTCCCATTTAGTGTTTCACCAGCTTGCTAAGTACTTTAGATTCCATTAACAAACATGATCATTTACACAACAATACTGAAACATTTAACAGATACATCTCAATTAAAGACATAAAGCAGCTGACCAAGTTTGGATTCAAACATCAAATCCAAATGATTGGCAGGTGAGCATTACAGTGGAAAACAAGCAGTGAAACAGTTCCTAATCTGATGGAAAATGTGATTTTAACAGCCCAGAGCAACTGCAGCTACACAAGCCCAGAACATGCAGAAAAAAGGTGAATTTCCAGAGTCCAGAGCAAAGAAAGAATTGACTGCCCATGGATCCCAGTGCACTGCAAGCACATAAATCACACCTTAAGAGAGCAATTATAAACAGAGCCTTTGCCAAAGTTCAGCTGCATTACACTCCCTTGCTCTCACCAAGGAAGAGCTGAGCTACAGCAGCACCTTTGGACAATTTACACCAAAAAAGTGAGATTTGAAAGGAGTTTCATTAGAAAAATCCCAGCTTTCCTAAGTAGAACTTCTCTCTGCATTTTTTTCATCCCCATGTTGTCCTGATTTTGGCTGGGATAGAGTTAATTTCCTTCCTGGTAGCTGTGGTTTGGACTTAGGATGAAAGTGATGGTGAGAACACACTGATATTTTGGATTTTGCTGAGCAGTGCTTACTTTGAGTCAAGGACATCTCAGTGTCCCAGGCTGTGCCAGAGAGGAACCTGGGGAAGAGAAGAATTTGGGGAGCAAGGCAAGGACAAGTGACCTGAACTGGCCAAAGGGACATTCCACACCTTGGAATTCCCAGTTTATAAACTGGGGGAACTGGCTGGGAATCACTGCTGGAGCACAGGTGCTGAGCAACTCTTTGGGCATCACTGCTCTCTCTGGGGTTTTAATCCTCCCTTTATCTTTTAATTGCTATTATTGCTATTATTATTCTTATTATTATTATCAGCAGCAGCATCTAGGAATATATTTTATATTATTTTCATTTTATAAATTAGATATTTTATCATAACCTCTTCTATTA
Source organism: Entomyzon cyanotis (assembly GCA_024500445.1). NCBI lineage: Eukaryota > Metazoa > Chordata > Aves > Passeriformes > Meliphagidae > Entomyzon > Entomyzon cyanotis. The sequence goes on from JAKEPQ010001000.1 coordinate 2,294,012, forward strand.
TTTTATAATGATAATGATCATAATTTTTTGCATTATTTGCTTGAGCTTTATTTCAATTATGAAACTGCTCTCCTCTCAACCCATGCATTTACCTTTCCCTGATTTCCCATCCCAGTGCAGGGAGGGCTGTAGAAGGGACTGGGATAAACCACAACACATCTCAAACTGCTTTTCCCCTTCTCCATGTAAAACCCTCCCATCAGAATTCCTTTTCCAGAGCCAAATGGTTTAACTTTTAAAACCAGAGTAAGATTTGCCTTTGTAAACCTTCACACATCTCTCCCCTCTGCTCTAACCATTCTTTTCAGCCCATTATCTGCATTTTTAATGGGAATGTTCTGCTATCAGTGCCATCCATGTAAATGTCCAAGATCCCAAAGGAAGCCATTGGGAACCCACAATCACTGAACCCTTTCAAGGTGCAGCTGGACTTTGTCTCCCTCCTCTCCAAACAGCAGCTCTGAGCTGCAGAGATGCCTCTAGAAAGAGGTTTCAGCAGGTGAAAACTGGAACCAGGCAAACAGCTCACACCTCACCCCATGCAGGCAGAAAGAAGAATAATACGAATTAAATACAAACTGCAAAGTCCAAACATAAAGAATTACACTGAGGAAAAACCCTGGCGTTGCTCTGCTGGGTCTGGAGGAAGAAGAGAAGCTGAATAAGGATTAAAAGCCAGGTGGGGATGTGACAGAGCTGAGCAGCTTTGGGGTCATCAGTAATTGCTGGAGGCCAGCCAGGGAGTTTGGTGTCTCCTCCCAGCCCTGCTCACCATATGGCACTGCTGCTTCCAGGTTATTACAGAGTTATCTCCCCAGCTATAAACTCCCTTCTATTATGCTTTAATTAACTTGGGTTGCTGCCTTGCTCAGGCTACCCAACGACTCTGAGAAGACAAATTTCAATTATTATTGCTTATTTAACAACTAAGGGCACCTCTAAGGTTAAAGTGTTTTGCATAGAAGGGGAAGTGAGCAGATCTCTAAGTAAAAGCTACTTCAAGGAATGAAATCAGGACATCTGGAAGATTTAACACTGCAAGTTCCTTTCCTAAAAAAAGCCTTTTTTATATATATTTTTTTCTCTTTTCCTTACCAGATTTTAGTAACGTCTCATCACTACTATTTCTTAATGCTTTATTTAATTGCCTCCAATCCAATGTCTCATGTTTCAAAACACCAAACAGCTCCAGCTCTACTCCTGTGTGTGTCACAGGGCTTAAATAATTATTTTATATTAATCCTGTAATGCCAGATACATTTTACTCACATTGCACAAGTGCATTTAATGACCAGTAACAGGAAGAAAAACCAAACACAAGCTGAGCAATCTTATGAAGAGATAAAACATGAAACTCACCACAACATCCGACCTCATCTTCCCAAAAGTCTTGATTAAATGGGCATAGTGGTAATCCTCCATTTGCCTCAGGATGGCTGTCATGCAGGCCACGAAACTCCCCTGGGAAAAAGGAAAGGAAAAGAATCTATTATTTAGGATAATGTGACATAATATTGGCTATCAAAACCCAATATTGCTGGAGAGCACCACAGAATGCAGTGGAGATGATTCTATCATTAAAATTCATTAATGGATATGCAAAATTCTGTCAAGAAAAGAAAAGAAAACAAAACAAAAATCTCCAAAAAGTTTCCATTTCCAATTTCATGGGTTTATCACCATCTTCACCGAGGCTTTTGCAACACATTCTTCATCTAAAAATTGCTCAGACATTAAAGGCTTTGCAAGGTAATAAACAGCACAACTAAAAATATCACACAGTATCAGCATTTGCATTTGGCAAGTCAATACTCTGCTCAAGGAAGAAATCTCTTCACAATCATTACACTGAGCATCCCAGCTAAACCCCAAGTTTTAATTTCACTGCGTGGTATTTTCAGACACAGGGATGTTTTAAAAAACAGCACCAAAATCCAGTGAATTCCATGAATACAGAGGAGCAGCACCATCCAGATCTTCTTCAAAGCACAGAAAGAGTAAAAAGTGATAAAAAGAAAGTTTAGTTTTTCCTTCTGGTGTGTGAAAATATTGCAGGAACAATTCCAATCCATTCCCATGGCTCCTAGAGGCAGTAAAATCCCAAAAAAAGGGAGTTTCTTGTCCATCCTCTCTCTCTGACTGTCTGCTAAAAGCCTGTGAATGATGTCCACATCTTTTCTGGTCTTTAATGCAGGAAAAAAAGCCATTAAAAATTGGGAAAATAAAACCAGCAGAATGACTTAGAAAAGAAGTGATTCTTTCTATGATTTGATTAAATTGCAAATTCCCCTTTCTGTGCTATTTTCAAGGTTATTCCATGCCACAGCCCAAGAGAACACTCAGGAATTTTCTCTCCATAAAGGCACAGAGCCTTTTATTGTTACCTTTCAGATCAGCATTAATTTCAATTTCAAATCTTTATTTCCCCATCAGCCCAAGTAATTGAGATTAAACCCCAAATGACAGCAGGTCACCTGCACTACTCTGAGCCCTCTAATTTCCAGGCTAATCCCCAACTTCCACCACATCAGCACTCCTGGAATTTGCTTTTTTCCTGCAATGGAAAAATCTAAATTCCCACAGGACTGATTTTATCCACGTGGGAACACTGAATTTTCCAGAGGTACCTGCTGGGAGCTCTTTGGCACCTGCAAACTCCATGAATATGGAAGGCAAGGCCACCTGAGCTGCTGTTCTGGGACATCAAAAGAACTTCCTAACAACCCCTGACAAGAGCAGAAGCTGGGGCTTTCCATTTTGGAAATGGAAATCAGACAGGACCATCTCCAAAATCCAACTGTTAATTGTCAAAACACTGCCTAACGAGCTCCTGCCACAACCAACCCTGGGCTCCTGCCTGCAGGAAAACATCCAGGAGCCCAAATTCCCTCCTATTTCCCCTAATGATGTCATCAATCCCAGGGATGTGCCAGCACCAGTCAGAATTCTGTATTTTTTTAATTGGCTGCCTCAGATCAGGCTGCAGGTGGAACTCAGTCCATCACAGCTCTCTGCATGGCTCAGGGATGCTCAGAGAGCTGGAAAAACCTTGTTTTGCCCATGGTATCTTTTCATAGACATTTAAATAACCTCCAAGTCCACTGCCTGGCAAAGACATGAATCTATTTTGACTTTTCTTCCCATCAACCCCACACTGGCAAATCCAGCCCTTTCCAGGTGATCAAGAGCTCTGTTTCCTTCCAACAAACTCAGTTCTGAAACTAGCTGATAATTTAGGTCATATTTTTGTTTATTCGCCTGTTTGGGGAATAATTTAAGTTAATACACATGGCTGCAATAGTTAAAAGATGAATCTCATACCTGAGGAACTTCTCAAGACAAACTGATATGAAAAAAATAAAAATCTCAGAATCCCAGAAGGGTTTGGGTTGGAACAAACTACAAAGCTCATCCAGTGCCACCCCAGCCATGACAGGGACACCTCCTGCTGTCCCAGGCTGCTCCAAGGGACAACCTGCTGCTGTCCAGCCTGGCTTTGGACACTGCCAGGGATCCAGGGCAGCACAGCTTCTCTGGGAATTCCATCCCATCCCCTCCCCACCCTCCCAGGAACAATTCCTTCCCAATAGGTGAGCACCCCAATGGGTGTGGATCAACTGTGAAACCTCCAAACACAATTCAATATTCATTTTTCACTGTAAAAGCAGCCAGAGGTGTGGATAAATTTGACTGCCATCTCTGCATCTGCTGGTGATCCTTGTCCCCTGCTCCATCCTTCCCAAATCCTGACAATGCCCTGGGTGAAGCTCCTGGCTGCACAGGGGGAGCTGCTCTGCCTATCCCCAGCCAGCAGCAATGGGCAGTCACTGAAGGGATTGATAATTACACCAAAATATCTTCTTAATTAGCAGGCTGGGAATCAGAAAGGAATGACAAAGCTGAATGTCTGTCTGCTGGTGAAACACTCTGAGTCCACGTGCAAGTGGGGAAATGCCAACAGGAGAGCTGGCTAAAAACCTGGAATGGCTGCTGGAGTTAAAAATAAATACAGCAAAATAAACAAGCTTAGCAAACAAACAAAACACTAACAGGGAGGGATGCTGTAGTGCTGTAAGTTTTAGTTGAAATGACAGAAACTTGTTAAATTTGATCATTTCAGCTCAGGCTGAGCCCCCAGAGTGGTGCTGAGCAGAACAGGTTAGGGTCTTTGACCACTGATCAACTCCTCTTCCTGCTTCCCTTCATCAAATAATGACAAACAGTGTTTATCTTGCTAATAAAACATCTTCCTTTGATACAAAATTATTCCTTTAAGCCACCATTGCATCCCACACACACCTCTGCTCCAACATTTCTCTGCACATCCCCACCTGCAAACCACTGCTCAAGGCCCTGCTGGGAAGGAAAATCTATTTAATACGAGGAAGAAAGTACAACCACCAGCAATCATTTCCTTTGTGAGGTATCATTTGCAGCCAGCACGCTCTTAATTACAGTGCTAATAAAAGTTTGTAATTATTTAGAGGCAATATTTGTACTGGAGGTGTTTTTAATAAGGTCTACCAGCTAGTTAGCAATGGCTAACAACATGATTAGATTTTAAATCTTAAGTTGGTTTTTAATCTTTAGAGATCACTGGCATCACCTACAGCCCAGCACTGGAAGCAATGCATAGAAAAAATGTACCTAATTCTCTAAAAAAAAATCAATTTCAATTTGAACCATAGCAAGAATTGCAAAGCCTTGCAAACATCCAAAGGGAAGCCAGTTGTCCCACCCTGGACAACTCAAAATTCAGCTATATTAAAAGAAAACAAACCTAAACCCAACACTAAAGCATCTCTTTTTTTCTCTTGAAAGGATGCCTTCTTATTTAGAAACACATTTTCTATTTAAAAAAATGAATATACAATTCCAAACTGTGAAATTATTTCCGGTTTCTGTAAAACCCCATTCAGAAGGAACACTTGAAGAGGCACAGGAATGCTCCAAAAGTACTTATCTTCCTAAATCACCGTTCAGATAAGATACTCAATGTTCAAATGGCTCTTGAACAGATCCAATAAGGGAAATTCTAGTTTTAAATAATCCCCACAAGTAACATTAACACTGAGAAATTTCAGAACGAGAAGAGAATTCCCTGCAGGGGAGACAACACATGCCAACACTTTCTTCCCTCAGGGCTAAACCATCCTATTTTAAACAGCCTTGTCCATTTTCTCCTAGCAAAACATTTAAATTGAAATATTAAGCTCTTTATGTATAGAGAGAAAACCTGAGAGGAATCAAACCTACACTAAGTGATGTCTCATTAAAATCTCCCTGTTACCACGGTCAGCAAGAGATGAAAAAGTTTCTTTTTTTTTTTTCCCCATTAAATTCTCCTTACATGGCCTTAAAAGACTACACAGCTAAATAAATAAATGGGTGAATATATTAAAAAAGCAAACCAAACAAAACCACTTGAATTAATTCCCTGCATTTTGGCTTTCAGAACATTTCCATAGATTTTACTTTGCTGAAAAGGATTTAAGTCCCTCACAATTCCCAGAGACTTTGTAAAGATTAAAAAAATGAAGTTTTCTCTTTGCTTGTAACTTGTATTCTCTCTATATTAGCAACAAATAAAGAACTAAAAATCGATTGTTATCAATTCTAGAAGCCACTCATTAAATTGTCACCACTTATGGAGTCACAAGATAAAAATTCATCTTTAAAATATTGCAAATTTCATTTTTTTGCCATGTGAAAATCTAAAATCCAATCTGTCTGCAGACAAGTTTGCTCACTTCACTAATACATTTTATATAATTTATGGTATAAAGGTATTACACAACCCAACATGGATGAGGCAGAGGTTCTCCCATAATTTCTTTTTCTAAAGAATATTTTATATTATAAGACAGATAAAGACCTGGATGGAAGTTTCAGCTTCCAGGGCATCCTAAGGAGAGTTGGACAAAGATTCCTGAAGCTTTTTCCAGCAGCATCACCCCAGCAAGGGCAGGAAAAAGAACCAAAAGAAAGCAGAACACCCTAAGGCACATGAATTTATTTCTATGTACAGAAATGCATACATGTATTCCTCACAGCATTAAAATAAACAGTCCTTTCCTCGCAGTAGAAAACCTGACAGTAAATTCAGCAGCACTTTCAGAGACAAAACCATTTCATGGCTGCAGCAGCAGAATAAAAACAAGTGCAAAATGTTCCCATTTATCACATTCTTTACCAAATCCACACCATCTCCCACTTCCTTAGGCCAAATCCTGCCTCCTGACCATGAGAATCAAACGTGGGAACATTTTTCCTTGCAGAAAAAGAAGTTCACACCTGCAGTAACGGCAGTGAGAAATAGCTGGGGGTTTTCCTGCTGCCACAAAAGCAGCTTTTTGCCAATCAGGATGCAGGAAGGTATTTTCAGTGACAAACTTTGCTTCCAGAACTCCTAAAAAAGATGTGCCACCTCCTTTAGCTGATGTGCCTGAAGGAGTTCAGAGCTTCCCTAGGCAGCAAAACCTCTTTTAGCTCAAGCCAGGGAAGGTCCATGCAAAATGCAGAGAACTGAGAGGGGATTTTATAGATTAATAGCAGTTTATTTAGTCTTGCAAACCTTGTTTCAGCTCAGCATGTATTTTACAGAGCCTGATTTGATCTCTGACAGCTCAGCCTCAGTCAAGAGAAAACTTGTTTTAAAGGGAAAACTTGTTTGAAAGGGAAATCTTTTCCTGAGTCCGTGCAGGAATGAATGCAGGGAAACCCCTTGGGAAGGAGAGCAAAAGGATCTTCACCCAGATCAAAACCCAGCCCTACCTGTGGCCTTCCAGCACCTGAAGGAGCTGACAAGAAAGATGGAGAGAGAATGTTTAGAAGGAGCTGGAGTGACAGGACACAGGGAATGGGGACACACTGTCAGAGGGCAGGGAGAGATGGGATTTTGGGAAGGAATTGTTCCTGGGAGAGTGTGGATGAGCTGGGATGGAATTCCAGAGAAGCTGTGGTGCCCCTGGATCCCTGGAGTGTCCAAAGCCAGGCTGGAGCAGCCTGGGACAGTGGAAGGTGTCCCTGCCATGGTAGGGGTGGCACTGGATGGGATTTAAGGTCTTTCCAAACCATTCCATCATTCTGAGATTCCCAGACCACAGCAGCTCAACTGAAATTCCCCTTGCAGAAGGTTTATTTGTTAGAAACTCGACGATGCACACAATGGAAGAGACACAAAGAGTTCCCTGATTCCAAAGTGCTTTGCACCAACTTCTGTAAAAAGCGGGCAAAAAAATTAATGAGATGCTTTAACAACACCATTTATCATGTTTCTAAGGCTCTTTTTCAAAAAAAAAGTCCATTTTAACCAAAAAATGCTTCTCTTTTAAAGCTCCACACAGTGTCAGTATTGAACAATGCCCTTCAATGGAACCCACAGTGCTTAGGAGTTCTCAAGGTCAGTACAGTTATTTCTGGTTTTCTAAATGCAATTGCCTTTCCTCGTGGTTTTTTTTCTCCCTTTGCTATACTAAACATTATTTCACTGAAAATCTACAGAACTGCCCTCAATAAATCTGCTTCAGGTATCTTGGTTTACTTGTCTGTTAATGTTGGTAATAAAATTATAAATACAGTCGTAAAACACAGAAAACAACTGTATTTATGGGAATGGCCAGTACTCAAAGAGTATAATATAAATTGGAAAAGCCATAAAAAAATGGTTTTAAAATACTTTTGCAAAAATGCAGCAGTGAATATAGGAATATAACCATTGTGGTGCCAGTGCCTCACCTCCCTCACAGGGAAGAATTTCCTCCTAACTAATGTCCAATCTAAATTTGCCCTCCTTCAGTTTAAAGCCAATCCCTGTTTCCCTGTCCCTCCATACCCTTGTGAATACTCCCTCCAGAAGTCACTGAGGAGCTAAAAGAAACCCAAACCTGTAACAATGAGAAACACTATTTTTTATTTATCCAACACAATTAATGTTGGAAGCCACGGAAATAAACTTTGCTGCAGAGCAGGGGAAGAACTGAAGGTTTGCAAACACCTTATAACAAGGAAAAGATCATTGAAGACAACTGGCATTCCCTGCTAGGAATTTGCTGCAATCCCAAAAATTGGGACAACTCACAGGTAGCAGGGATATTGTCTCTGCAGCACTATGACAAATCATGGGAATACCAAGGGAAGATAAATTATCTTTTAAATGAAGCCCTTTCTTCACAGCAGACAGGTGATGCTGCCAGATGAATACACTGCTAAAAGCAACAGCCATTTTGAAGACAAATTATCCCATTTTTTGATGCTTCTCATTTGCCTGTTGGAACGTAAATTATTTAGCAACATTTATTGAGGGGCTCAGCGAGCCTGAGAGATAAGGGATGTGTGCAATCAAAATTTAATTGATGAAACCACGCCGTTTGGATATCCCTGGATTAAAAAGCTCCTTGCAGGAGGAGGTCTCTTTGGGGAAAGCTTTTGCATTTTGTAATTAATTCCTACCTTTGGTTCTCTCAGCACATCAACCATCACACCATACCCCGGGGGTTGTTCCCTTCCTGAGTTTTTGGGACACAACAGAGCAGATATGGGAAGGTTTTGGGGGAAGCAGGCTCTGATGTGGTGTTGTTCCCAGCTTTCAGAGCTGCAGAAGGTGACCCAGTCCTTGCAGACAGGAATTACTGCCAGGCTCTCATCAGCAGCAAAAATAAAGACACTCTTCACATTTGCATGATATCAAAATGAAATCCTCATCACAGGCAATGTTCTCATTCCCTCCTCTCTAAAGAGCAGGAAAACTGATGAAATACACACAGAGTGATAACAGGCTGGTCCTTTGCTCTGACTTCTCCAACTTCAGCTCAATTTTCTGGGATATTTTATGTTATGGCAGCAAAATTAATAGTATTTACACAAATGTGTGTATCAATATGGTAAATAAGAGAAATACAATTTCCAGACAGGTCACATTCCAAGTGACAATTTCTGTTTCAATACTGACAGGTAAGAGGAGCTGAGAAGATTAATATCCCAAGGTGGCAAACAGGGGATTTCACAGGAGTGAAATTGCTCCTCCCTGCCAACAGGAACGTCCTCACCTCACGTGCCTCTTCCCTTGGACTTTGGCTCCCAAATCACAGCATTCCCTTCCACCCCTGCCATGGCAGAGACACCTTCCACTGTCCCAGGCTGCTCCAAGCCCCAATGTCCAACCTGGCCTTGGACACTGCCAGGGATCCAGGGGCACCACAGCTTCTCTGGGCACCCTGTGCCAGGGCCTGCCCACCCTACAGGGAACAATTCCTTCCCAATATCCCATCTAAATCTATTCTCTTCCAGCTTAAAGCCATTCCCTGTGCCCTGTCACTCCCAGCCCTTGTCCAAAGTCCCTCTCCAGCTCTCTTGGAGCCACTCAGGCACTGACAGGCTCTCAGGTCTCTCTGGATCCTTCTCTTCTGCACATTCCCAGCTCTCCCAGCCCGAGGAGAGCAGAGCAGAGGAGTTTTCTCCTTGTCCCATGTGCACAGGTCGTTTCTTGCACAATTTTACTTCACCAGTAACTTCTCCAGGTTGTTCAATTTTATAAAATATGAGCAAGGTTTGCCAGGAGCAGAGGAAAACTTCCTCAGCATTTCCCTTCTCCAACAAAGATCCATAAGTCCAGGTTGATGTATTTTCCAGGAGCTGTCTGCAGGTGTTTGGAGAAGCAGCCACATCTGCATTTTATACACTCCAAAGGAACACAGACCTGTTTAATACTTTGCATTTAATTAAAGGGAAGGCCTCATCTGCAGAACCTGAACACGATAATATGTGGGCTGAGTCTCCAAGAATGACCCAATTCTTCCCTAATGTTATTAAATTTGGATTTTATTTCTTATTAAACTCACAGCAACTCAGCAGACTTTGGGGGATTGTCTCAGCCAGCCTGGTGCTAAACAATGTGCAGTCTCCAGAAGAGCTTCAAAGGTGCTTCATGAAAAGAATATCAAATCAATCTCTAACTTGCAATCTAAGCAAAAGGAGATGAACTTTTCCATTGTGGAGAAGTGAATTAATTAAACCCCTCTTTTATTATGACTTGGGACAATGACCAAAACGTTCTGTATAATAAGCTCCAACAGGATGCTGCTGATAAAAAGCTCTTTATCCTGTTCCTACCTGAGCTCAGCAGAAATCCAACCCCAGCAGGACAAAAGGAGACATCAACGGGGTAAAGGACAAACTTCCTGAAGTAAATAAACCACAGGAAGTTCCTCTCACACACACAATTTTGGCTTTAGATTGATTTCAGATGAGTAACATATACTCGGAAGTGAAGAAACAAATGGAACATTTTAAAGGCATCTCATTGCCTTCTCCATTCCATGGAACAGCCAAGATCACAGAATCCCACACTGCTCTGGGTGGGAAGGAGCTCAGAGATTATCCCATTTTCCCCCTGCCATGGCAGGGACACCTTCCACTGTCCCACGCTGCTCCAAGCCCTGCCCTTGGACACTGCCAGGGATATCCTCCTGAAGGAAGGAATGGAATATTTGCTCAGGAAGCTCTGCTGCTCCCACATGAAGCCAATTCAGGTTCCTCTGCTCTCCCAAGTCAACCAAAGCTCACCCAAAACATTTCAGGGGAGTAACTTCTCTATTCTCTCATTACACCAAAGGGGCAAAACATGCTTTGACAATTTTCCTCATGCTATCCACCCCACTCCATATATTCCAGCAACAACAAAGCATTTTGAAGTGCTGCTTTTCAACCACCAAAATAAATTCCGATTTATAACTGAATTTCATTTTCCTCCCCAACTTCATCTTGGCAGAAATCAGAAGGGAAAGAAGTAAATCCCTCCCAAAGAAGGAGTCGTTTATCATGTTCTAACAATACCACTCAGACATGAACAACAGGATTAGAGATGGATATTCAGCTCTGGAATTGCTTTCCTGGACGCACAGCCCCACCGTGCAGGCAACCAACGCAACTTAAGTTGAGAGATGGTTTTTAATTACACATCCACACTTAAATGAGAACTAATCTCTCACTGGAAAAAGGAATTAAATCCAAAGCAAGATTAAAATCAGTGGTTTAAAATGTTCCCAAGTACAACTCAGCTCCTCAGGCTGCAGTGGAAGTGGAGGGACAGGGAGTGTGCCTCGGAAGGAGCTGGTTTGCTCCCAGAGCTCAGCTCTTCCTAGCTCACCCTTCCCGGAGCATTCCAGCAAAATGCACTTGGATATCCCATGATGATCCCTCTTCCTTTTTTTTTCCCATCCCATCTGGGAAGTAACAAGAGGACTAAGCAGAACTTCTTTGACATGTTCTGATGCTCAGACTCAGCCAGGATTTCCCATCCCAGCCCTGCACACCCAGGAATCTCTCCAAGGTGAAGTAAAATCAAACCCGCGCAGGAAAAGCAGCTTTGAGACAGATCCAAAATATAAAATAAATACTAAGAAAGAATGATTAAAACTAAAACCAGCGCACAGGCTACAGCAAAACCCCAACAGAATGGCAGAGGGGTGGAACTGAATGGTCTTTAAGGCTCCTCCCAGCCCAAAGCACTGTGTGATTCTCTGGCTAAAATATCACAGAATTCAAATGTGGTGCTATATTTCTACATGATACAGTACTACTTAGATATACTAAAAATACAAAAAAAAAAAGGGAGAAGAAAAATACCAAAACATCCCAATTAATCCCAAGGCCCATCTTTAGGTCTCAAAACATAAATTAAAAGCTTTGTTCCTACTAATGCAACAGTATCATTATTTGGGAAGTATTTTCCTGACAATATTTCCATTTAGAACCATCACAACTAATTTTTTTGGGGGCATAACCAAAGCAGAAGATCAATGTGAGCTATGGCAGAGCCTACAACACTCATCCCACTCTTGACATTTGGCAAAAATGGGATTTGTAACTTCTCTTGAAATGGCTGAAAAACACTCATCATCTGTTGAGGAGGTAAATTTAATCATTATTTTTAAAAAATGCTTTAAAAATACCTCAGAAAAGCTACTTAGAGCAAGACAAAATGTTTTTCAGAGCCAAGGAAGTAGCTCTGATGAGGCTGTTCCTATAAGTAACTGTGAGGTATATGGACAATTTCTGCATAAAGAGAGTACAATCATTACCCAAAGTCATTAACTGGGAGGCAGGAATTAATATGTTTACAATTCAAGCCAAGTGATAAATATGAATATATAAAAGGCAAATACCCATTGCATCCCTGTGAATTATTAAAACTCTTTCTTTCCTTAATAAATGGAAAAATTAACATGTATGAGCATTATGCTTTTTCCACTTATTGGAGGTTTTTTCCTACCCAGGAATTTTCACCTTGTAATTTTTGATAACACCTGAAATTAAAAAAAGAAAAAAGGCCAAACAACCAAAAAAGATGCTGAGAAGGGACTGATGTGGAAACACTCAAATATTAGGGCTTTGAATTCCCACAAGTAAATTGAGGAAGTGCTGCATTATTATCAAATTAGAACTTCATTTCTGGGTTTTCAGAGAGTTCATCCTTTTCCTCCCCAACAGCCCTTCCAGTTATTGGCCTTTTCCACAATGCTGATGGACACCCTTTGGATATAAAGCAGCTGCTAATTATGCTCCTCAACCACTGCTAAGTATTAATATTTAAAGTGCTGAACTTGTTTAAAAATGGAAGAAAATCAAAAAGTGGTGCTGCGTTGAATGTTTTTAATACAGTGTCCCCAAGCTACAGAGGACAGAGCCATTTTTACTGCACTGGATTTTGAAGAGCCACAGCACAAGGATTAAGGAGGACTTCACTGGCCTCTGCTGTCAATTGTAAACTCATTTAATGTCATTATCAGGCTCCCCATATTTTTCAGAACACAACTTTGTGAAATATCCTGGGCTTTTAGGATTTCCCGACTTTTCAGAAGAACTTCTATTCCTTTCTTAAGGTAAAACTCAGGCACAGCCATTTTAATACATAAAAGAATTAGGTCTTTGCACAGTCCATCAGGAATTTAGCACGTTCTGATTTGCACAAGCTAAGTTTCTAGGTCATTTGATTTAGAAAAAAAAATAAATAAGGGAGTAGAAGCTCTTAATTGTGAGCATATGGCTAAATTTTAGGTGCCCATGATGCTGCAAACTGCCTCTTTATGGTCCTTTTTTATTCACTGCCATCATATTTCTCTGTCATGTATCAAAGTTATTAAGAGCAATTTTATTTTGGCACCTGCTTAGGGATTTTAGAAACTACACTAAAGAGTTCATTGCTGAAAATTAGGGCCAGAATACTTCATTCTGGTTTAGGCTCAGAGCAACAGAAATAAAAACGTGTGTTGGATTTATTTCTGTTTGCACTGTTCATTATTTCTCTCTTCCATAATTTTGTCTGATTTTCATTTTCCCCTTCCTCATCCATTTAATTTTAGCTTGTTTTCCTTCCTGTCAAGCATTATGCATTAGGACCAGGCTGCTCTCTGGGCTTCTAACTTGAAGGCAACATGTAAAAGCACATAAAAGTCTGTATTTTTATGCTATGTTCAAATTTTAAATAGCTCAATATTTCAAATGAGAAAACCCTACCGAGGCTTTGGGAGTTTACATTACTTTATAACACTGAATGTTCTCCAGTTTGACAGAAAAGTTGCATTAAATCCTCCATCGAATGAAATCAATGTTGTATAAATAATATATTATTCCACCAAAGAGCAAATAGGAATCAGATGCAAGTTATCCCCATTATTTGTTGGATTTGCCTTTTTTCTGCCCATAACTTAAAGAGTTTGAAGATGGAGTTCATGCTCATCCCAGATTTCATTAGGTGCTTAAATCTGAAACCATTGTCTGGAGGCAATCAAAAGTATCATCAGATTTGTTATTTTTTATTTTAAAGCAGGGCAGGATTTTTCCCTTTGCCATAAAGCAGTCAGAGAGAAAACCCTGGAATTTGGGAAGGTCATCAAATAAACGAGACAAAGCAAAGTATTAACCAAATTGGCAAAATGTTCCTTTTAAAAATAAAATTCCCCCACACTTCCAGTTCCTCAAGACATCTTAACAAGGATGTCATTTCCCATTTGCTCTCCGGGAGCAAATCAAAGGGGGTGATTTATTATTCAGATGGGCACAAAGGAGTTCTGCAATGCAAAAAGAAGGGCTGTAAAAGCACAAGTCATCAGTAATGACGACAGCCTAAACTGCCTTTCAAATATGAACAAAATGCAGCCATTTAGGGCCTCATACATCACGTTCTCCCAGACCCTCATTTATTTCCCAACTGTACAGGCTGCATGAAAATGGAACCAGGGAGGGATTTGGCATCTGCTGAGAACATCTTTATCAGGGAAGTGATTGCACACTGGGAGAGAGCAGCTCAGAATCCCCATCTTGGAAGAGCAAACAAGGATTTCCAGTCACCAGCTTAGTTCCCTTCCCAAAACATCTGTATGCTGAAAAGGAACTCTTCTGAACTAGAGACAAAAGGGAAAATACAAAAAAAAACTCCCACTCCTATCTTAAGAAAATCTGGATTTCTTGATAAACATCCCCAGCAATTTGGGCTCCTGAGGAGACAGCATTCAACTGGAACCCAAAATCTCAGCTCTAGCTGGTGAGACCTGCTGTTAGATTTTTCTTCCAATGATCTGCACAAAAGGAAATTGAGAGAGAGGACTAAATCCTGCCCATTCTTATCCCAACGAAGCACAGAAATAACTACCAGAGCTAATGAGGTTACTCAGCACTTTTCTTCTCCTTGCAGAAAACCCACAAAGAGCAGTTCCCTCAATCAGCTGTTTAATATTTCAGCTGCACACAGGTATTATGGGTATTATACACACATTCTTAAATCCACTTAATCTTCAAAATGTTCCTCCAAGTACAGGGATGTGGAATTAGCACTTTGCAGATAAAGAACAGACATCAGCAGAGGCTCAAATGAATTGTCCAAGCTCACGGAAAAAACTTCCTGTGGAGCAAGAAACTACATCAGATCTCCCAAATTTCTGCCAAACGGGACTCCAAGAGACCTCACAGAATCCATCCTTCCTCAAAGCAAGGAGAACTCCAAGGATTTGACTGCAGGAAGACCTGTTTGAAATTCCAGCCAAGTTTGCCTTCACCTCAGCTGGAGCAGAGGAGCATTTTTAACATCCTTCCATTTCCCTTCCAATGGCAGGTTGGAGGAAATAAATAAATAAATTACCAATTTAGCCCAGGTAGTTATCATCCAAAGGCATGGAAATAATCACCTAATTAATGGGAATGAAGGTTCAGCAATGTGGAAATACTTGCTTTTAGCAAAGACAGAATGACAGCATTGGTCCTGAGTGACCACAGAGAGAAAAAGCACAACCTTGTCCACAGCTCTGCTCCAAATCAAGTGAACTTCACCCTTTTTTCACCTCCAACAGAGGTGGGAAGCTCTGCAAAAAATTAGCCTGGTGCTTAAGAATTAGGAATATCCCTGGGAACCCAGCTTGGACATGAAGTGTTGGGATTTAAATTATGCCTCCTGAAATAATTGACTTGATGTAGATCCAACTTATAAATACACACAGGTGCCTCCCCAAAGTTATTATGCAATTAGCAGTGTGGAAGAAGGGCCCCTTTCTGTCCTTCTCCACAGAGACTATCACTGAAAATCCATCTCACTGCTCTCCAATCCCTGCTCTGCTCACTCAGCCCAGAAGTCCACGGCAGGACTTCCAGCTGCATGTGTCACACGAAGGAAGCACTGCAGCCCCAAGCAGTGCTCACTCCTCCCTGCCAGACCCAGGGAGAAAAAGCCAATCTGGGAAGGACTGGGGAGGACACTCCATCAGAGAGAAAGCAATCTGTAACCTAAAACAATCAATTGTCTCTTCTCTTTGCACCCTCCCAGGTTGCAGCCCAGCTCTTCTCCTCCCTCTCAAGTATCTCTTCAACACTACATTTCATTATGCAACAGTTGTGCTCAGCATTTTTAAAGGATAAAAAATTGGCAAACAGGATGATGAAGCATTTCCAATTTCCCAGTATATTTACTTCTATGTGTTTTTACAGTAACATGAAGCATGATAGTCAGGAAACTCTTTATTTTTGACAAGGCCTGATTTGAAAAATCCCTGTGTACACCAATGGTGTCAGCAGTCACACATGAATCTGGTCCACATCAAGAAAGTACTTTTTAATTCCCTAAAAATCTCCCAAAAATGCTGTATAGTTTATAAGTGGGGCATATGCATAATGCTGTGCAAGACTAATCAGCTGAGACAACAGCTTCTAAATATCATTATGGAGAAGACAAGAATGATGTTTAACTGCTGCTTCTGTCAGAGAGATTCTCCTTTCAAGTCACTCAGGATATCGAGCAATAGTAGTTTCTTCCAGTAATCATGGGCTGGATAAACTCACATTTTCAGCCTGTGAAACAGCAGCAGCATCTCCTGCCACTGATCTGTGTGCTCCGAGGAAGTAGCCTACGTTATTTCAGACGTGGTCACCCTACCATGTAATTTTACCCACGTCTGTATCTGTATCCAGGCTGCAGCCAAAACCACATTTATTTTCGCAGAGAGAAATCCACAGAGGACCTGGGATACAGCAAGTCAGCACTGCTGGAAAGCAAAACAGAAGGGAAAAAAAACAACAGTGTGGTGGTTGCTGTTGCATCAATAAGCAGGTCGATATTTAAGTTCTTCCCAGTAATGTCTTTGGAAAAAAAAAAAATCTTTGATAAAATACCATGAGAGATCCTAAGTGTGATCAAAGCCGTGCCACCAGCTCAGCACAGTCCCTAGCCCGGGGCAGAGCAGCAGGTGGAGGCTTGGGCATCGAGTTTAGGGATCGGCAGCAGAGATAAGAAGCAGAGGGAAGAGGGCGATGGGAGTACCTGGGCAGGTAGCAGCCAAGGAGAGCAACGGAGCTGCCCTCTGCTGACTTGTCTGCTTTGCTGAACGCTGCTCTGCTCAGTCCCGCACAGCCAAACTGCGATTGGAGCAGCCAGGCTGCCCGGGACCCCATCCATCCATCCATCCATCCATCCATCCATCCATCCATCCACCCATCTCCACAGTGCTGGGTGCAGGACAGCTGGATCCACCCGATCTCCTGCCCCAGCACAACCCCGTGCCCGAGCTGGCACCAGAGCAATGTCCCAGCGCTGCGGCAGCACCGCCAGTGCCGTGCTGCAATGGGCTGCTCCAGCTAATTAACTCCAAAAAGCACCCAGGACTCCAGCCAGTGCTTCTGCTGCATCGTGTCCGTGGATGCCTGGGCTCCCCCAGTGCCCAGCTGGGCTGTCCCTGCCTGCTGTGCCATGGGGGTCACAGTGGAACGTTTTGGGCTAATCCAGCTGCTTTCATCTGCTGCCTCCAATTAGGGGTTGCTTCAGTAACCCTCAGAATCAATAATCCTCATTGACATTAATGGTGAAGGCAGTGCTGTGATACAGAAACTACATGGCCCACACCTGCTGGCACCTGGGCTAGGGGAGTTTCCTGGGGAAAAGTATTTATTGAACAGCAAAACTCCTGGGATTCTCAGGATGAGACAGACCCACCGCTTCCCAAATGGGACCAATTCTCGTGCCTCTCATGGCATTTTCTGTCTGCCACTGAGGTTAAATACACACGACCCATTTAACTTCCAACTTTTTTTTTTTTAAAAAAAACATCACTGCTAAACCCTCTATAAAATGAGAGAAAAGGAGGAAAGATGGGATTCAAGTTTTACGCAGATGATCACGTTAATCAATCCCCCCGCCAAACTGCTTCGCTCTGAACTTGCGTCCATTTTATACGAGGTTTAAAAGCAAATGGGAGCAGCTACTCCTTTAGCACCTTAAACGCTTCCCCTCCCAATAAAAGGCAGCCGTGTGGCTTTAACCCAGCGCTTCGCTGAAATTCCCAGCGGATCAGCATCACCCACTCTGCGGCTGCTCCATCGCTCCCGTAGCGCGCCTGGCAAACTGGGGTGCGCGGGGCTGGCGAGCACGGCTCTGCTATTACCGAATCCCCGCGCACGGCAACCGCAGGAATAACGAAGGGCTCTCGGCGAGCGGCTGCTCCCCGCTTCTCCCCTTTGGGCGCGCACCGAGCATCGCTCCATCCCACCTCCCCCGCCCGCCCCCGCCGCCAGCCCGGCCCCCGGCTCCTCCTCCCCGCTCCCGCCCGGCTGGGGGACGCCCGCCGGTCCCGCTCAACAAGTTCCCCTCGGCGGGGAGCCGGCCGAGGGGACCCCCCGACAGCGAGCCCCCGCCGCAGCCCATGAGGGCAGCGGGGGAGCGCGGCGGCGGCGGCGGCTGCGGCTCCTCCGGCGGCTCGGCGGCTCGGCGGCAGATGCGCCCCGGCGGCGCCCAGGCTCTGACGGCCAGCTCGCCCCGGCGGCTGGAGGGAGATGCTCGCCCTGACCGCCGCTTCTGCGTGAGGAAGCACAAGGTAAGGCTCTGACCGCCCCCGCCGCGGCTCGCTCGCCCCGACCCCCCGAAATAGCCCGAGCTCTGCTGCTGCCGGCGGAAAACTTCGTAGGGATGGGGAGAAAGGCTGGCGCTGAGCGGCAGCGTTATGCAATAGCGTATCTGCCTGCCTGGGAACGGCTCCTGCATCCAATAACTTTCGTGACAGATAAGGAGAGAATATCCCGATACGCGACTCTCTTCTAGAAAAATACCAGTGTTTCTTTGCCTGCTCCCCTTGCAGCGGTGCCTGGGAGGGGAGAGGTGTAGCGGGAGGATTTTTGGAGGATGCACGAAGTGCTCTGGCTTTTCACATGGCTGATGGCGAGGAACTACCGCTGAATTATTAACTTCAGCCGTCCTAATGAAGTGTCCGTACAGCGGCGATGGAGGAACACGGGATGTGTTCATCGCCGAACTTGCGGTACAGCACTTCATTAGAAGCCCGAGCAAGCCAAAAATCCTCCTCGGGGACTGAAGCTGCTGCTGTTCAGCGAACTGTGCTCATGGACACGCAGGGCTCTCCCGATTTAACACAGCCGAGTCCCCCGTCACCAGCACCGAACGCACAGAACCCGCGGATGCCGTGGAAACGCCTTAGGAAAACGGGACAAAAGGTAGCAGGGATCCATCCATCCCCCAAGTCACAGCCCTTGCATCCTGCAAGGCATCCCGAGCTTCCCGCTCTGCGTTTCCATCTCGCCTCCTTGGCTAGTAAAAATCCCGAGCCGTGACCTCAGCGCCTGCACTTAATGCCATGTTTGCGGGGAGTTACGGCAGCGAGGGGATGCAGGACTGCAGTTCCATGCGATGTGCCTGGGGCAGCCGGGGGGGCCGCCAGCCCCGCCAAAACAGGGACATCTTGCACTGCTGGGAGCAGGGAATAGATTCCCTGCTGATGTCACCGTCTCCCGAGGGCTCTGCTCTGTCCCAAGGGAGCTGTGCCCCCCTCTCAGCCACGAGGCAGAACAGGGAATGGTTTGCTTTGACCTTGTGTGTCTAAGCAGCTTAAAATCCTGCACGGAGGAGAATTTAACTCATTAGGCTCTAAGACCGGGAAGTTTGGGGAGACCTGTTTATCCCAACCTCAGGGAATCGTTTCTTTTTCCCCACTGACTGCTGGCAAGTGCTGGGAAAAGGCAAACCAGTAACAGGTCACGTCTGATATAAACTGGGAATTTATTCCCTCTGCTTAAGTGTTGGATTGTTGTCAGATTTATAGGGCTGCCAGGAATGCTGCATGTATCAAGGTTAAAATCTGGCTGCTGGATGGAAAAACTACTAGCTAAAAATAAATAAATAAATAAATAAATAAAAATAATCACATGATATGCAACTATGTCCTAGCCATGTACTGGGATTAATTTAATGTCAAATTCCAAGCCAACAGAGCAACAGTAAAAACAGGAAAGCAGGGAGAGGAACATATCTGCTCACTCTTGGTGTGGTGCCTCTTGGTGTTCCACCAGCCTGCTCATGCCTGTCTGTCTGGATTACAATGGTCTGTTCCCTCCGAGTACAAATAACAGTTCCAAGTTAAAAGCTGGATTTTCTTCTGGCATTAAAAATTCCTATTCAGATGAAAATATCTCAGGGCTCAGGTATTACTAATATATCACCTGGAGGGTGATATTCTGCTATACAGTGGTGGCATATTGTCCCTGATTCCAGGAGAAATCCATAATGTAGATTGCTAATCCAGAGACTCAGATTTAATTGTTCTATTTCCAGCAGTTCTAAGATAAAATCCTGCCCCAGAGTTTAAGGTGCTGTTGCACTGAAAGCATCCTCCCTTCACAGAATGGGGAAGGCTGATACTAAACCAGCTCTTTTTAGGGTTTTTTGTAAGGATGTCACGATGCCCTTGATGAAAAATGTTTGTTCTTCAGGACTCAGTCATTATTAACGATGTGTGTTTTGAACGAGATGCTCGAGATAATTCGAATCCTGGATGGAATCAGTGCCTTTCCCTGGGACTGACACGTAAAAATCCAGCTGGGCAGGAGCACCACAAGAGAAAGTGTTAAGTTCCTTATGGAGAGGGCTTAGAGTTCCTTATGGAGAGAGCACTTAGCATTCAGTGCACCTTGGACTAACTGAGCTCCCCAACAAGGAGCCCATAAGATCATCGCTGCCTTGTTCCCCCAGTTAACCACTGCACTGACAGAAGCACTGCTGCACGAGAGGCACACAGATCACACTGGAAATTCCAATATATATATAATTCACTCAGAAAAAAGAGTGGCTAAGTTCAGTGGAGAGGAACACAGGGAAGGAAAATGTGGTGAAGGAAGGCAGGAGCTGCCCAAGTGCCGAGTCACGGAACGTGCGTCACCTCGCAGAGCAGCCCCACCAGTGGGCAAACCCCACTGGTCACCAGCAGGACACTGCCTGGGAACCCAAACTCAACCACAGACTGGCCACAGGGCAAGGAAACAGCAACACTGATGTTTGCTTCTGGAGCATTTACAAGCAAACTTCGCTACGCCAGTCCTTTGCTGTGACTGATGGGGGAGAGAAAGCCAGGGAAATGTGTGAGCTTGCCAAAAATCCCTGCTAAAATGTAAGGGTACCTCCACAGAGCTCTTGAGCTGTGATGTCTCAAGGCCATTCCTTATCCCAGCACAACTGGGAAATACAGTCCCATAATTCATGCCCACTTGAGGAAATGACAGTAAATCTAGAATATCTGAGACCATAAAAAATTCACGTGATTATCTGAACTAGCTATTAATAAAAAGCTCTTATATTCTGCTTTATGACAGGCACAATTTAAAGAACTGCTGAAAATTTGTGCAAGATATTAAAAAACATGTAAGCAACAAATCTATTTTATAGCCCAGTACTCCCTTGTATTTTTACTAATCAGTTTGCAAATTAAATAGGCTTTATGAAAATGAGATGATGAGCATATTTTAAGGAAAAAAAGCATCTCAGAGTGGTAATTTCACTGGGAGTTCCACATTCAGCCTTCTGAAAACTTATGCTTGCTTAGAAAATCCTGTAAAACCTCTGAACACACACAGGTACGACTCCCTGGGCATTGACACTCAATTTTAAATTGTTATTGACCACACAGAATGCGCTCAGAGCATTCTCTTACTGTAGTGGCACATCCCCATTTGAAGGCTATTTACTCCCATTTTCCTATGTTCAGGCAGAAAAGGAATCCCTTAATACTCCTGAGAACAGTTCATCCTCTTCATGCTTTTGCACAGCTCCGCATCAGGGTGATCAGTGCCTGCAAACTGCTCCCCATCCCAGCATAAGTTCCACAGGCAAAGAGAACTGCGTGTAAAAATAACAATTCCATGACCAAACAGCAACTTTTGGTGTCCTCTTTGCCTGCTTTTCTCCCCCTTCAGTGGTACAAGACACCAAGCCTGATTTTAAACCAGTTTTTCCAGCTAGATCCACTGGGTTTGATACAGAGGAGTGTAGAGGAGTGAGGGCCTTTTTCACACTCTGAATTACAAAGAGATGGATTAAAAAGCCCTGGGACTGAAGGCCTTCAAGTCCTGCTATGTTCAGGTGCAGATCTGAACTTCTAAATCATCCCAAGAGATTTCTGTCCTGGCAGGGAAGTGCTGGAGCTCTCCCATGTCACACTGCCCAGAGCTGCAGGTACCTGGTCTCAGACTCAGCCCCATCAAAAACAGTTGTTAAACATCTCCCAAAGCCCAGCCTTGACTCGTCTTTGTGACATCCGTGGGGAAGAGAAGCAGGTTGCTGCTGTTATTTTTGCCAGCCCATCATTGCTGTAGCAAGCCTATAAATAAAGCCCACGTAGTTACCAAATTAAACCAGTTCAAAAACAAAAGCAGAGGAAGCTCATTCCATCTGGTCTGAGCGAGGAGGAATTGTCACAAGCTTATAAAAAAAGGATTTATTTCCTTTGTGTTCTTGCCCACCTTCCCTGCTTGTTTTACAGCTGCCCTTCTCCTCCTCTTCCATTTTTTTTCCCCAATTCTCTCGTCAAGGTTGTGATCACATTGCTTGGAACGATTTTGGTGAGGTCAAAGCTTATAAAGCCCAACCATGGTGTAAATGACTTTTAAAAACTGGAACAGGGCTCTCTGATGCTCAATACAAAACCATTTAAGCAGGTATGTGAACTCAGGACTGTATTTTAAGAGTTAATAACACGACAAGTAGTTCTGGTCTGGTTAGTTGCTTCCTGGGAGAAGGAAGAAGAGGGAATTCACTAATTTTGGTGTATTTATCTATAAATAAGCACAAAATCTACAACAAGCCCAGCATCTCCTTCCAACCATTAGTAATTGGCTGTTCACGCCCATTTTGTTATTATATTCATTATTCTCTCCTGTAAATACAGAAGAGAAATGAATGAGATATCCACAAGTACAGAAATTTCACTTGTGGATCAGCTGAATACATTTTTGTGTATCAAGGCCATCGGCAAATAAAACACAGCGATATCTCTAAGGAGCTGACAAAGAGACAGATAAAACATCCCACTGCTGGAGAGAGTAATTCAGCAGAAATTATGCTTGAACTGCCTGGTAACAGTGATAGCACTGATTCCTTCTGGAGACTGAGCCCAAGCTGCTGAATTCTAGAGGAATTTGTGTGGTTTAGGTAGTTGTGGTTGAGCAAGGTGGGGAGAATAACGTGATACATTCCTGCATTCGCTGTTTGTAATAAAAGCACCCAAAGCCACAAGAAAGGTGATGCAAATTATGTGTCTGGTAGCCAGCTGTGGTGCCCTTCCCAGACAAAAAATATCCTTGAGAGGGTCTTTAATTATTACTTTAATAAACCTAATCATTCACATCACAAACAACCAATCCTAAAATCCAGAATCACGGGTTTGGGTTGGAAGAGACCTTAAAGATCATCTCATTCCAACCCCTGCCTTGGGCAGGGACATCAGGTTTATTTTAAAATCTTATTCCACACTGTCCCAGGTCCACAAAACCTGGGAGGAATGTATTCAGCATCTCCACACATCTGCACTCTCTCATTGCTTCCCTCTTCATTCCCCACATCGTTCTTCCCACACGGCACCAAAACTGTTACCTGGGATGAGCTATTTCCATCAGCCTTCTCCCAGAGTCCTCCTGTTTGATGAGAAGCTGGGATTTTGGGAGTTGAGCTTTGGAGCATTCACACTGATGCTCGTACTTAAGACAACTTCCCCTCACACCAGACCTTGCCTCTTCCTTCGCTGTATTTCAAAAGCATCTTAGAACCAGCTTTGATGAAGCTTTGCAGCTTTAGGGACTATAATTCCCTTCAGCAACTGAAGCTTTTTGCTCTACTAAAACTCTCTTTCTGGGTAACTGATGGTTATTTTTGTACAATGCTCTAGCAGGAGTCAGACTGATCTGTGCATTTTCCCCAACACCAGCACGCTCAGATCCCCCTGCGCATGGATAATTCACAATTCCAGCAGAACCAGAACCTGCTTGAAACCAGAAACTTCAGGAATGTGCTCCTCCAGAAGGTGAAAAATGACACAGCTTTTATTTGGTGGTGACTGCTGCCAGCAGTGGAGTACAAAACCACATCTCCTAGACAGATCCTACTCCCCAATTAACATCATGCTAATGATGTCATGTTTTAGCCCTAAATTACCCAGCTGAGTTGTCTAACAACACTTCCCACCCTCCCCAGCTTGTCTGCCTGGAATCCTGATCCAGGCAGCAAGAGCTGATGAGGCTCTGATGCCTTCCAACTGCTGACCCCAGGGAAGTCCCTGTCATCTCCCATTTGCAGGGAGCTCCAGCACCATGGATCACCTGCATTCCCAGGGGAATGCCCTGATCCCCACAGGTTGTGCAGGGCCTCTCCACTCATCTCCTGCACAGCAAAATTAAGGCTGCAGGATCGAAGCCTGCAGCTGGGACCTGCTTATCTCCTTTTTCCTCTTCACCCAACACTTGAAAATCTAGGATGAAGGAAGAAAACCAGCTGCAGTTCCTGTAGGGAGTGGGCAAGGCCAGGCTGGATGGGGCTTGGAGCAGTCTGGGACAGTGGAAGTTATTCCTGCCCATGGCAGGGGTGAAATGAGATGATCTTTAAAGTTCTTTCCAACCCAAACCATTCTGGAATTTTGTTCTCAGTACCCAGATCCCTGTCTGCAGAGCTCTGACAGTTTTACAACCCTGTTGGTCAAAGCTAAAGAGCAGAACTGCTTTTTCCCTGTCATTTGCCTGGGGTTTTTTTCCCAAAACACCTACAAAACCTATCAATGTTGACTAAGAACAATTACAACTTAGTCTACTCAACAGTAACGCAGATAAGGAACTGCCTTTAAGCCCTTGTTTTTAACAGCTTGCCCTTTAAATTATTCACCAGAAAGTCCCATAAAAATGAAAAAGCCTTCCAGTGTAAGTCCTGTGGCTTTTGGACTCCTGGAACCAGCAGAGTGTGGGCAGAACTATTAGGGATTCTCCTAGCAACCCATCCTCAGCAGCATCCTGCTCCTGTGAGTACCAGCTGGAACAGGGACAAAGCCTTGCCCAGATTTACGTGGCAAAATAATGCTAAAGAAACCTTCACTCCTCTTTTCCTCGTAGCCAGAGCTGCAGGGAGAAAAATAAGCATCATTCTCTAACCAGTGACATTGTTTTTTCCAGTACACTAAATCCCAGCAAATGTTTGAGATCGGAACACTGGGAATTCACAGGGAGTATCTTGTGACATTGCATTTGTTCCACTGGGAAGTTAATAGTTATTAATTCACCCCATAAGTCTATGCTGGTTTTAATGCAAGTGCAAATCTCCCTGTTAATGGTACTATTCCTTGCAAAATTCTATTATGGGGAAAATAACCCTTATTCCCCAGAATTTTATCACGTTGAATGGATTCCTTTTAATTTTATGCATGGAACAATATAGGAAGCAACAAAACCTAAGTATTATTAAAATTTGTGTTCAGAAAGCATTGTAGAGATGTCAAAACGAAAGAAAATTGCCTCTACCAGCTGCATTCAGGGCAACTGGCTTGGTTTGTAAGGAAAATTTTAAGTAGTTTATCCTCCAGTAGATTCCTGTTTTATCGAAAAGTCTCCAGGCTTATTAAATCGTACATTTTATTTGTTGCCACTTAGTTCTAAAGCTGCAGCTCACAAGAGCATTTAAAGGCATTTATTGGGTATCTCAGCCATTAGCTATGATTTTATACATCATTCTTACAAAGCCTGCCAATGGATGGGAGGGGGAAAAAGACAAATCCATAGGATCCTGTTTATTCCAAAGGAAGACTTCCAAGGCACTTGGAAGTGCAGCAATAAGAATGACTTCGGCATTGAGCAATAAATAAGGAAGTTCAAGAGAGAGAAAATCCAAGTTCAGTGCCTCAGGGTTTCCAAACAGAGTTAAAAAAAAATACTGGTTTGACATTTAGCAGCACTGCTAACTCTGTTATTCTACATGAGCAGTTCTGTGATGAAACGAAGACAGGCTGGGCTACCCCATCAGTTTTCCTAATAACAGCCAGCAGTGCTTGGTATCCCCTAAAAACTGGGATTACCTGCACCCTCAGATTTATCTGCAAGTCAGAATTTATCTCAGTCCTTTCGTATTAAAACTCCTCAAAAATTCCTAACGCAGGCAAAGTTTCTGCAAACAACTCATAATTAACAACTGCCCAAGATAATTTGTATTTTCCAACATTTTGACCGTGACAATCTTGTTTACTGGACATTGCTTATATTTAGGATGATAATAGATAATTTTTAAGTTTCTAACATAACAACACTGTCAGTTAATTAGCAATTAGATTCCTTTGAAAAGAATCAAAATACTCCTCATTTAATGGAGTAAAAATGTATGGGACATTGAGAATTAACATTAGGTTTCTACACTGGATTTGTTTATATGAAGTAAATCTGAGTTTCCTTCAGCTCTTTATTTTTAACAGTACAATTGGATGAATATTCTATGCATACACTTAGGACTTACAGACATCAAATTGTTTCTGAGAAATAAGTGGTTTAGGGTGGTATTTAGGCCTATAAAAATTACATGAGAGGCAGTGGGGATTTCTCAGGAGAATGTCCAGCCTGGAAATATTCCGAAGCCTAAAGATGCTGCAGATCACTTCCCCCTTTACATGGAAAAGGCCAATTATTTTCAATTCCCCTACATTATTTTAAGCCATTACATCCATACACAAAATCCTGTGTGCTCTTAATACATGCACAGATGTTTCCAGCTGCAACTCCAAAGCTTTCATTTGCTCTGGAAAGTCAAGGACTGAAATCTGTGCTTTTCATCTGCATTTGGAGCCTGGAAAGTTTAAGCCCACTCTGCGTATTAACACATCCTGAATCTGCTTCTGTGTCATAAAACTGACAGAAAATAAAATGGAAATTACAAGGTGAGCTCCAACTCTCCTCTCATTAACCAATCAGTCTGGAAATTCCACACTGTAATTCTCCTCACTGAGCAGTGACTCTGCAGAGTTTGGGATGCAGAGCAAAGGTCCTGCAAAGATCTGTGTCACCTATCTGGTGGTTTCCATAATTACCCTGAAGATTTTTTGCCAACTTAAAGCTTCTCTGTGCATCACTTTTTAATTATTATTATTATTTAATAGATTATTTCCATATTCAAACGTAGAGGGATGCTGCTTAAGGGTAATCAGTCACAAGCTTATAAACAAATCAAGGCTAAAAACTGAAAAACGAAGCTTGTGATTGCTTAAATATTTAGTTTAGCAAATCATGTCTTTGTTTGGAGTAAGTACAGATAAAAAGTTGAACTCTATTATCTGCATGTAATTGGCATCTGCAACTAAAATTCAAATTCAAAGGCTTTATTACCCCCTGACAGCATGAGCCATAAACTGAGAAACTCCAGCTCAGTAGTTGCCTTAAGTATCCAAAAATCCTGCAGAGACAACACCGTGGTAATGCCTGAATAAGCCAAAACTGGAGGCAACACCTTGTCCAAACCAAAAATGAAACAAAACAAGAAATATTCCATGAAGTCTTTGCTGTGAAGTGTTTAACTCACAATTGACTCTTTGCTCAACTGTTCTTTTATCAGCTGAGCACAGAGAGTTCCCCTCGGAGACACCGGGATCCGAGCAAGGCTTGAAAAAAAAAAAATCGACTTCTTTTGGTTGTTGTCATTCTTAATCACAGATATCTCTGAAATTATTACTCCCAGCTACTAGTGGGAATAGAAGACTCTGGATCAGCTAAATCAATCAGGCCTGTGCAGTTGGGAAAGGGAGACAAGCAATTCTGGTGAAGAATCAATTTATTGGCTATTAAAGACATGCTTAAAATTAACTGCAGAATAAAGTTCCCCATTTATCTATGCTGTAGGATATCTCCAGACTCCTGCTTTCTGCTGGGTTATGGATTCCATTAATTCCATGTGAAGTCATCCCAAACAGACCCAGCCATCCTGCAGGCCCCAAAAATGATGGGATTCAAGTGGGAGGTGAAATCATCTGCAAATTGAGACAGGTCAGAGACACTAATGAAATATCAAGCCAATACTTGAAAATAAATTGCACGTTAATGGATCCTGCTGTCAAATAACCAAGGGCCCAAAAACTCACTTTGACAGCTCTGAGGAATCGTTAAGAGATGCTTCTAAAGGGTGACTTTTAGAGCTAACAGCTGATTTCTGTAGCCTTTTTGGTTAAAAATGTGGTTTTTTCCTGACACAATTGCTGAGTATTTCACCTCTTTGTGAATGCAACATCTCATTTTTGCTACAATGTCTTGGTAGTGCAGGAACTCCCACTGGCAGATTTGAAACTAATGCCTGCAATGGCTGTTGTGTTCTTGTATTTAGGTTTTTTTTGGTCAACTCATTCATTTACCATGCTGTTGTGGGATATTTGCTTCCAGTAGTTCTAAAGTGTAGAGTTTTGGGGTTTCACAGCAGTTTTTACAACATTATTTTAATGTGGTCCAGTTGCAAGCTAAAGGACTGGGTTAGTATCTTACACAGCACTTTTTTCACTCAAACATTCCCAAATTCCAGCCCTAGGTAGACAAAAAGATGGATGTCTGCACTCCCTACCTGCTCTGTTTGCAGAGTGTCCCTCAAATAAAGCCTAACTTCATTCACAACCACAACTACAATTAAAATACAGCCCAAACCAGCCAGGACAGGACATTAATGCTCCCCACCAACTCCTTATTTAGGGTTTCAACTGGAAGAAAAATTCCTGACATTCACATGTAGTTGATTTATTCCCCTCCAAATCTGTCCTTATTTGTACCTCATGTGTTAAAGGCACAGGGATGACTGATCTGATCTCCCACCCCAGCACACAAGATCCCTGTACCACCCTACTCCAATTTTATCTTCAGGCTTCCCCTTAGAATTTCCATTTTATTCTCTCTTTTCCCCCAAAACAGGGACTTGGCGACCTTGGTATCGGATCCTAGGCCTGAATATATAAAACTTCTAGTTGAAAACCAGGATTTGTCCATCTCAGATTCCATTGGAATGTGTTTGTCCTGAATTTTCCCCTCTTTTTGCTTTTTCTACAGACTTTGTACTACATCAGTCACAGAAAAACTTCTTGCCCTTCTCCAACGACTGCAGCTCCCTCACCACTCCCTGAGCATCACAAGTCAGACAGAAAAAGGCAAACTAAGGGGGTTCTGGAATATTTCAGTTCCTTGTTCACAAATTACTGGGGCCAGGGAATTAAAACATGAAAAAAACATTAAGTAATGACATATTTTCATGAGATTTTGGACCCAGAAGTCCAGCCTTGGACTGTCTGCCATGCACACCTGTGTGTATCTTTAGGGAAGTGTTGCAATTAGCTTTAAACCCCATAAACATTCAGTTTTCCACTAAAAGTGATTTCCCCATTATACTTTCTTACTTTAAAACTAAATATAGACTAGTCAAGCATTTGCTCCCTTGTGCCCGAGTTGGCTTCCTACAACATATGCTATTATGGCACTTAACTCTTCAAGAGTCTCACATATTTTATTAAATAGACAAAGGAATTTTAATTAAAAGCATGTTTCAGATACACCTGAAAGTCCCTTTACTTGTTTTACATTGTACTCCTGAGTCCCACTGAGGGTTGAAATAGGAGATATACGCAGGATATTTGGATTAAGTGGGAATTTGGTAATTCAGCATGTCTCAGGGAGAAATTTGTGCAACGGGAAAGTAAAAATTACAACTTCAAATGAGGTGTAAAAATGAAATCTTAATTATGCAGCTCCTACAGATCCCCTATGATCTGCACAACCACTGGGGTTTTGGGGTTTTTTTGGGTATGTGCTGTGTTAAGCACTTGGCATCTTCTCCTCCTTGAGGAGGAGCTTGTATTTCAATGGCAGATTAAGTCATTTCAGCGAGGTTTGGAGGTTTTTTTAGTGCTTTAGGATCATTTGGGATAAGCAGCTGTATCATAAAGGCACATTAGTGCTTCTAGGAAAGGATGAGTCGTTTTGCATTTGAAGCAAAACCTTAATTGATGCACTGCTGACTTCCTCCAAAACTTCACCAGTTCATAAATTCCACACATCCAGCAGTACCAACCAGTTGCTAATAATAATTAATCAGTATTTAGTGTTAGCCATGAGGTAGTTTTTTTTATAAAAATCCAAATAATGACACCTCTAACGACCCATTAATTTCTTGCAAAGAACGCTGAATACATTACACTGCAGAAATGTGTTTGGTAAGCAAGCACACTCTAAAAATAATGCCAGTTTGACACTTCTTGCTACGAAACATTTGCATTAAAGGAGAATTAAGGGGGGCAGAGCTCTAAACTTTGCTGTACTTAGACAAAGAGACTTGGTTTTCAATTTCCCTGTGGTTTTTACTAAGTATCAGGTAAATTCAGAGGATTGGCTTCCTTGGGGAAATTGCTTCCTGGGAAGCCTTGGCATGACAGCCACGGTCCTGTCCTGGGAAAATAGATGTGGAAAAACTTCTGGTACCAGGAAATCTCCCCTCTGAGGAGGAGGTGTTCACAACAGATCAAGATAAAAAGCACAATCAAGGTACAAATCTCTAGCAAATCACCAAGGGCTGCGACTCGAGCGCATCAGTTTTGAGTTGCAGCCATTTCAGTGGGATCAGAGGAACGTGGCCCAAAAAAACCAAAAACCTGAGGGGAAAAAGTAACACTTGTGTGGTAACTCGAGGCTTTTTGCACTGTTTTTGGCTGCAGGCATCATGGTGAGTAAGGAGCCCAGCAAATGCTTACTCACCGCCTCGGACAGCGACGTGGAGCCCGCGGCTTCGCTGGCGCTGGAGATGAAATACGCGCTGGACCCCAACCGGCAGATCAAGAAACGCAACAAAGCGCTGCAGGTGAGGTTTAAGGATATCTGCGAGGCGCAGAACGAGCAGAGGGACAAGCAGCTCTCCAGCTCCTCCACGCAGGACCCCGACAAGAGGGAGGCCAAGGCCATCGCCTACAAGACGGCCTACCGCAAGTACATGACGGTGCCCGCCCGCCGCTCCATCCCCAACGTCACCAAGAGCACCGGAGTCCAGACTTCCCCCGACCTCAAAAAGTGCTACCAGACCTTCCCTCTGGACCGGAAAAAGGGGAATATTCTGAAAAGCGCCGCGACGGTGGACGCGCTGCCGAGCGAGAACAACGGGTTCCTGCTGGAGGTGAAGGACAGGGAGGGCCGGGGCTCGGCGGAGGCCGCGGCGTGGGGCAGGAAGGCGGGCAGCCTGCAGACGGCCGAGTTCATCTCCCACATCTCCGAGCGCGCCGCGCACGACGACGGCGCCGAGGCCTGGAAAAGCAGCGATTTGCACAGTTCTCCCAAAGAGCCTCCTCCTCTGCCCGGCTTGGCCGAGCCCGGCGACGAGGAGCCTGCCCGGCCCGGCCGGGGCAGAGCGGCGGCACGGCTGGGGAGCGACGAGGCCTCGCAGCCCCTCCACGGGAGGGTGTTCAAGACTGAAGTGGCCACGGTGTACCTGCCGGCCTCGCAGCCCGACCTGCCCGGCCTGGCCGACTGGGGGCCGTGTCCCGAGGAGGACGACAAGAGGACGGTGCAGCTGAACGGGGTGCAGCCCCCGGCCGGAGATGCCCGAGCGTGCGCGGCGCGGCCGCAGTGCCCGGCGCCCGAATGTAGTGACCGGAGCCTGCAGGTCAACGTGGCGCCCACGGAGGAGAGCCAGCCCTGCCGGACGGCCGTCGCCGTGAGCCAGGAATGCCAACAAATCGTGCCTCACACCGAAGTTGTGGACTTGAAAGCGCAGCTTCAGATGATGGAGAACCTGATCAGCTCTAGTCAGGAGACCATCAAAGTGCTGTTGGGTGTTATACAGGAGCTAGAGAAGGGAGAAGCTCACAGGGAAGGGTGAGTAGCTTTTTTATTGAGTATGAGCTGACTGAAATGTCTTTTCCACCCTGGGTTTGCAGATGCCGCCGCGCCCCCGCTGCTGTGCACGTGGTGCTCCTCGCACGGAGCTCTGCTGCTTTAGGGGAAACCTGCCAGCAGCGTTCAGATTGCTATCTGCTAGTCCCAGGGTGTAATTAAGTAATTATTTAACGAAGGGCCCATAATACATCTTCTTGTGCCTTTTCTAAGGAGCACAGAACGAGCCGCTCTCCAAACAGGATTAGTGAGGATGTTTTCACATCAGCAACTTGCATTAGCCGTAATTCCTCACACGGCATGAAAAGCTGCAGCAAAACCTTAATTCTGTAAGAGACTTACCTTTTTAAGATTAAGGGATATTATTACAACTCCTAATATAATTCCATTAATGGCATATGAATCTCGTCTGGTTTCCTTTCACCTGCATTTTTCGTGGTATTCCTTTCAGAAGGAAATGAAATGAAAACTTTGAATATCAAAGTCTTCTTTAGAGCTTTCACGCAGCTCTAAACACAACAAACCCAAGCAGAAAGGAAATTGTGTTTATCCCTAGCTTTCATTATTTAAATCAACCCATAAGGCATTAAAAATATTAGATACTGTGACTCAGTACAACCTTTAGTCTTTGCCTGGACAGTTCAACCCATCTCCTACATCACCTTAACAAACATTTTGCAGACTGGCTTGCCTTAGTTCCCTCATCTTAATTCAGTGAGCACACCTCAAACTGTATGTGTGCTGTTTGTGTGTTTCTAAATACTTCTGTAATTAAATCACAATTTGCCAGAAGAAATCAGGATTTTAAAATTAAGAAACCAGCAGCTCTTGCTACTTGAAGCAGCACCTGCTTTCATTTGAATCAGAAAGGTGCATATTTAATTTAACTTTCTTTAGGAATGTAGAAATCATGTGAATCCTTAAAACTCAAAATGTTTGACATTAAAAAGTCATCTTAGTTGGATCCTGCTGTCAACACAGCCTTCGTGTTTTTAGTTTACTTTGCACCTGACTATGTAATTATTTATATCCATATCAATTATCAATGTCAAGGACCTTATCAAGTCCTGGATCTCCAGACTGGGAGGTTTCTTGGCCTACCCCAAAACCACACAGGTTTCAATGATCTTCAAGGACTTTTCCAACCGAAACAATTCTATAATTCAATTTGTTTGTTAATTATTATTCAGAAGAAGAACTCCCCTGACTTTCTTAACTTAGAGAAACTGCAGGAGCTTTGGAAGTGCCAAGCTGCTTTTCAAATCACAAAATATAGAAAACTATTTCATCGTCATCATCATAACTCATCACCCGCTCGTCGAGAACCCTGAGTGCACAAACACCCACATCAGCCCCCAGAGTCACCTGCTATAAATACCTCTGCTTCCTCCACACAATTAGACATCCATATTTTATCCCTTCCCAAAGATAGTACAGCCACAGGTGCAGCAGATACAGATTTTTTTATTGCCCTGAGAGAAGCAGAGCAGCGTTAGGGGTGTATCCTTGCCCTCGGCCCAAAACGGGTCTTGCCCAAACTATCCAGGATTGTCCTCAAATAATTCCTCTGCAGTTGTCAACCTTTCAAAGCTGCAGCCTGTATTAGCCCTAAAATAATCCATAAAGCCCTGTTTAGAACATCTCTACAGCCTGTCAGACACTCAGACTCGTGCACTGCAGTTGACAAGACTCCATTTGACCAAAAAGAGCTTATTTATTAGCACTGCTTTGTACTTGCATATGCTCCAGACATGTCCCAGACCTGCTCCCTCCCTGCTGGGCAGGAAGGTGTCGAGATGGGGAGGGCAGGAGAAGAAGGGGGGTGCACACTTGCCTATTTTCCCCTGTTTTAGTCATCTCTGCATTCCAAATCCCTCTGATTTGTAGCTGTTGGGTGATTTGGAAGGAGACTGCACAGCTTTGTGCTCGGGACCTTCCCCAGCAATGTCTCTGCAGAGCTGGGAGAACACTTTGTTCTCCTGCAAACACCAACACATCATTAACATGAAGCCTGTCTTTATCCCCAGCTCCCTCCAATTACACAACTCCTGCAACAATAGGCTGCCCCATCCTTTTATTAGAATAATTCTTGCCAATTGCTGCATTCATCCTGCAGCATCTTTGCCACAGACACTGTGTAAACTATTATGTGTCTCCTCAGTGTCAGCACGTTGAGCTTTTTTCCTGTTACAACCAGGTTTTAGGTCAGTTGATATCAAGAAATTAAAGCAGTTCTATCACTTCATCTCTGTTTATTGTAGCATCTTCCATCTGCTGGAACAGTGAGAGATGTTCTGTATTTCTGGAACTCTCCTGGTTTTCTCACGTATAATAAATCCCTTACATGCTACAAGAAAGAAATACAAACAACACACTGCTGGTAAAAAAAATAAAAAAAGAATATGAAGAAAAAAACCACCAAAAGCAAAAAACAAAGCCCCAGCTAAATTTCTTAATCAGATTTTTCTGCCTTTAAGGAAATCAGTGTTCTTTAAGTGCTGTTGCAGTGCCATGGGACTGGTGCTCAGTGGATTCATTTTCACTAATATGCTGTAGGTCCTGAACTGCTATTACTGCAATTCATCACTAAATGAGTCGATGCCAGCAGAATTGTAGCAGCATCTCTGAAGGCAGCAGGCTCATCCTTTGGGTGACTATCATCTATGTGTGCTTTTGAAAATGTCAGTGCTACATCATCTGCAATTAGCAACAACAGCCAGCACTCAACTCTGCTTGGAGGGAAGGGGAAAG
Source organism: Entomyzon cyanotis (assembly GCA_024500445.1). Classification (NCBI taxonomy): domain Eukaryota; kingdom Metazoa; phylum Chordata; class Aves; order Passeriformes; family Meliphagidae; genus Entomyzon; species Entomyzon cyanotis. The sequence continues at coordinate 2,328,440 of JAKEPQ010001000.1, forward strand.
CCACTGGAGCAGGAAGGGAAACACAGCCAGGCTGTGATCCCCCTCCCAATGTGAAAGGACATTATTAAACTTCTGTATTATGTGCATCATTATTGACTAAATCTTTGGCAAAATGGCTGTTCTACCTCTCTGTGTGGAAGCTTCTACAAAAAAAAAACCCAACCAAATTACATCCCAGCAAACATTGCTGGATGCCTTAAGTCATGCATGAAGGAAGTGCAGAGCTGCAGCTTCAATTAAGAGTCCCAGCTCAGAGTTAAAAAAACGTTGAATATTACATGATGCAGGGTTCAGCTTTCCAACACAAACCCAGTTTTACGCTCCAGTTTTATTCTGATAAATGATCAGCAATCTCACTTTACAGACATATTTGTCCGTGTTCAGATAGAGAATTTAGGAAGCCAAATGTGTGGAGCACCGCTAGGGCTGACAGGACTGTGAGCAAAATGCAAGTTAATCATTCTAAAACCTGGCTAACGAAGATCTGTGAAATACATAACAGAAGATGAGCACATAATCAAAACCACCGTGCTGCTGGAGAACAGCAATGACCTGCCCTTTAAATCCTTCCCGTGGAAAGGAACAGTAATCTGGGCCCTCCTCATTATACAACAAATCAGCAATTTTAATAAACAAAGTGCTCAATTTGCCACACAAAACCAAGTCACAGCGTTTCGCCTCTGCCAGGCCAAGTGCTACACATCAGACAAGAGTTAAATGAACCTGTTTCAGAGCTAATTTATATTCATCTATTAGTCAGCAGTGGTTCAGGAATTTAAAGAGCTCTCAACAAAACTCCTTCGAAGAGGCTTTGAGAGGACACATTGTCATGGATGGAATTCAAATGCCATTTCACGTTTCTCAATGACTAAGGGATTTTTGTGCCTCTTACTCTTCATTTCTGAGCACAGAATAAGCCCATATTGTGTGTGTGGATGGAGGTTTGCACCCAAGGGAAGAGGAGAGCAGGGAGCATCCTCACCCTGAGCAGCACTGCCAGCACTTGTCCTCAAGGTCACCCAAACTGCTCCTCCTGCCTCGGCAGCGACGCCAGAGGAAAGTCAGGGAGCCAAAGCAATTATTGCCCAGATTGTTTGCTCTGCTCCCTTCCAGAGGCAGCCCAGCTATCGAGAGCAGAGCAAGGAGACAGAGCAAACACAGGCAGGAACAACCTCTGCTGTCAAACCCAATCCATCCACATCCTTCCAAACTCGGGAGTTCCTTATTTCACACCTGGAGAAAAGGAAGCTTAAAGGACTTCACAGGAGCAGAACCTTTGAAAGCACAGCCTTTGGGAGCCATGTGGCAGCTGCAGGAGTGATAGCACAGGGCTTGGGTTGGGATTTCCCCCCTCTTTGGTTTTGTTTTGCCTTTTTTCAATTCCAGCCCTGGCAAAGGAAAGGTTTAACAGGATCGTTTCTAAGAGAAAACCAGGAAATGGAGGGAAGCATTAGATAAACTTAAGGGCAGAAGACAGCTGCACTACAAATAAATACATGGAAACCAGCAAGAATACAGCAAATTCCATCTGGGCTGCACAATTTGTGTCAAATTCTGAGTGACTCCAGGTTCTGGGAGACTGTGAGAGCAGCTTGGGAAGAAGACGACCATGACTGCCTTAATTTCCTGCTGTGACCTTTTTACATCCATCCGTTCTGCCTGGAATGTCCTCTGGAATGGTCACATTCATTTCATTATCTCCCTGAGACCATCTCCTAAATTCTTCCCTCTTTTCTCTCACTGGAGCTGCTGTATTTTGGGATGTACATCATTTATGGATTATTCCCAAACATCTTGGAAATGTTAACAATCCACCTTCCTAAGGCAGAGCCAGGAAATCTCTTTGGATGATCTTTCTTAGTCAAAGAAAAGGAGTCATTTTTGCACAAATCAGAGCTTTGTGGATCTTGTGATTTTTGTGATCCAGTGATGACTGAGTGATGCTCACCTGACCTTCTCCCAAAGCAGGTGCAGCACAGACACCACAAAGGGCATTTACCATAAAAAAATTGGTTTTCCAAGCTCCAAACCAGCCCTTCCCTGCTCCCCCCAAGCACACTGACACCTCACCACTGGAATTATTCCATTCTATTCCAGAACGCCACTGAGGTTATTCCAATACCTGCTGCCAGTCCATGGGATCCCCCTGACCCCTGTAATTTAAAATCCTCTTACATTAAAAAAAAACAACCAAACAATGAAAGCTGCTAAGGCTGATCATTGAAATAACCACTGAGGTTATTTCAAGGTAAAAAAATCCAGCATCACCCGAGGTTTCACCTCACACTGCATTTTTTTAACCTCATATCCCATTTTTTTCTGGATTAGCTCCCTAAAACCAATCTGGAGTTGGATCTCCAAGGGCAGGTACCAAGAGTATCTCAGAGCACAGTATTTCACAGGCCTTCCAAACATGATGAGATTTATATTTTTGATAGGATTTTTCATTAGAGTTGGACACATTTATTCTGTGGCTGATAATCCAAGTTTCAGATCAGATTGTCAGAGCGGATAAAAAGGGCAAAGTTTCACAGCTCCCAGACATCCTGGAACATTAATGTGTAATAATTCAGAGTACCTGGGTACTATAACATTGAAGATAGAGAGCACTTAAATCACCCTGCTGCCAGAGCCACTTTCTGTCAATCCTTTGTGAGGAATAGAGTGGTGGGAGGTTTTCAGCAAGGAAATGAGGAATAAAAAAGGGAAAAGTGAACCCATAGCAACAGCCAGAATGCCTAACAAACATTAAATAAAAAAAAAAAAAAGAACAATCTTTTCAGCAAAGTTACTTGGTACAAATATTCTGCTTTCTCAAAAAAAATGCCACTAGGAATGCCTGAGTCTCAGAAAACATAACTTATCTTGCTAATATAGTCCAGCTTTTTATCTGCATATACTGTACAGGCACAATTCAATGGCAAAGTATTTGAAGTACTGAGAAAAATAATTTGATTTCTATCTAGTTGCTATTCACTGGACTTTAAAACCAAGAAGAAATGTCATTCCCCACCACACCTCCCTGTTTCAGCCTGGGATCAGCACTTCCAAGTGAAATTAAGGTGCAGGACTTTTCCAGCAGATTGGCTGCAGGGACACAAAGGCCAATAAAAGCAAATTCCCACTATTCAAATCTGGAAACACTGATGAAGTCTTACAATGAAAGATTTAAAAAACAGGTGTAAGCAAATAATGTTCTTGCTAAATATATCCATAGGAATTATCACAGATCAGAAGCTTCCCAATGTCACCAAGCTGCCCAAATCATATACCTGCAAGGAGAGTTTCCCTGCTTAATCAGTCTTTAAATTAAAAAAAAGGGTGACTGAAGGTAAGGAATTATCAGTTTTCACAATTAGAATAATCCTTTAATAACTGCATTTTGGCTGCTGGCAGTATCAGAATGCAGAGGCAGAGCCATAAGCCTATAAAAATGGGACCAAAATGAGCTTTACAGTGTTAAATTTCTCACTGCTGTTCCTTCACCAGGAGATGAAACAACAGATTTCTAATTGACACCTCCTTCTGAGCCCCTGTGCTTGCACAAAGGTACAATTATCTCTTATCCTGACGGAGGAAAAACGGCAAAAAAAAGAGGAAAAAGACTTGTCTGAAGACGAGGGTGTTTTGTTTTTAAACTGTCGAGGCTCCAGCTACCCCAGGTTCCAGATTTGGGACATGCAGTTCCAGCTTCAAAAAGCTCCTGTGCAGCACATTCAGGGAACTGAGGGTGAAACCTGGGAGCTGTTGCAGAGCTGAGCTGGATTCAGCTCCCTGGGGCTTGGAGCAAGGTGCTCTTTAGGGTCTCTCCAAACCCAACCATCCTGGGATCAGTGAGACAGGAAAACCTCTCCAAGTGAGGAGTTCCCAGCCCTGGATCTGTCCATGCTCCCTGATCTCACCTCTGGGTGACTTTGCTGGAACTGTCCTCACTCACACCTGAACACAACTGAGGTGTCCATGCTGTTCCAGAGCTCTGACAGGTTTTGGTTTCAGTTTGCCAATACACAGGAATTTTGAAGCTGGATGAGTAACTCCCTGCCACGGAACCATTCTTCCCATGTTCAGCAGCACTTAGTAAAATATTTAAGTGGAACTGGGACAATTCAGAGCTTTTTGGTTCTTGTAATAATTTCTGCATGTCACGGAGCAGCAATGGAGGGATCAGTGCTACAGGTCAGCCAGGGAGGACAACTGCCATGCCAAGGAGGCTGGACATCTCTCCAAACATTCCCAACTGGGTTTGGACCTCCTTTCCTAATAGAATGATGATGGGGATGTTTTCTACCCCGTTAATTACTGCATGAACCAACCAGAAGAGGACAGACAGAACTATATGGGGAATACTGGTATTTCCCCCCCCCCCCACCTTAATTCCAGTATCAGAGAATCCCAGAATGGTTTGGGTTGGAAAGGAACTTCAAGATCATCCCATCCAGTGCCACCCCAGCCATGGCAGGGACACCTCCCACTGTCCCAGGCTGCTCCAAACCCCAATGTCCAGCCTGGCCTTGGACACTCCAGGGATCCAGGGGCACCACAACTTCTCTGGGCACCCTGTGCCAGGGCCTGCCCACCCTACAGGGAACAATTCCTTCCCAATATCCCACCAACATCCACTTTTATCAGCTTAAAGCCACAGAAGCTGTGTGTGGTCTAGCAATTCCTCAGGATGAGAGGCTGGATTGCCAAGGCCAGCAGAGGTATTTTGGCATCAACAAGGAAGTTCACACTCTGGAATAGTTTGGACCTGGCATGAGTTAGGTAATTTCTTTGATAAATAGAGATTTGTTTACTTCATTGTCATCCACATAAACTCAGAAATAATTCCAGGGATGGGACCTGGAACTGTGGACAAAACTCAAGCAACTGCCAAACTCCTGGTCTGTGGATTCTGCAGGAAAACCTTAAACTCCCATTATCCAAGGAAATGAGAAAACATGAAGCACTGAGATCTGCTCAGGCTGCAGCAACAAGAGTTCAGCACTTCCATGCTCCTTCCTGCTGTTTTTTCCTCCATGCATTTTCCCATCCTTCTTGCAAGCACAGAATCCCAGAATCACTGAGGTGGGAAAAGACCTCCAAGACCATCGAGTCCAACCTGTTCCAATCCCACCTTGTCACCAGCCCAGAGCACTGAGTGCCACCTCCAGCCATTCCTGGAACACCAGGCATTGGCTCCACACCAACAGAGGATCAGTCACCACCAACCCTACTCCTTCTCCTTAATTTCATGCTCCTGCACAGCATTTGGAATGTTAAACAAGTCTGCCTGATGCACTTGTTATTTTAAGCCAGTGTAGGTTTAGACATACAATGCACAAAGGGTATTTGAGCTCACACTGAAACCTTAACCATGGCAAAATGATGAAATAATACCACTTATTATTGTGGTATTATTATTATTGTTATTTCTCCCATCTTCCCTCTTTATAGGGACAATTCCTGGGAGCAGCCTTCATTTCAAAGCCCAAGCCAAGCAGAATCCCAGCTGTTGTGTTTCAGTAGTAGAACTCCTCAGCTCATGGGGGGAGTAGCAGGAGCTGTGAGGCCACAAGGATTTCCAGTATTTAACACATCACCCCAGCTGGTCCCAAAAATTACACACACACGAAATCCAATTTAAAATTGAGTGGATTTCGGTGTGTAAGAGGAGTAGGAAGTGTGAAGAGGAACATTTGAAGCTGCAGAGATGCTAGACCTTGTACACACCTAATTCCTGTAAGATTTTACGATTTCACTTGAACTACATTTTAATTCTCTTTGTTCTTGTTGAGTTTTTTTTAAATAACTCAACAGTCCTATTAAAATATGTATTTATTTTTAAAAAAAAAGCACTCCCTGAGTAACCTGAGTATAATACAAAATGTATTTACAGGGTGAAAGCACTCGAATTGCTGTCGTGGGAGTCATGCTGTACGCCCACAGTGCAAATACCTCAAAAAGCAAATTAGTCATCTCCTTCCAACTGTCAGGATGCAGGAAAAGACAACAAACCACTGTCTGGGAAAGAGCCTGAAAAATCTCACCACTGAGCTTCTGTACATTGCAAAGGATTTTTTTCAGAAGCCAAATCAATACTGTCAGCCTTGAAATAAAAAGAGGGAGAAGAGGGTTCAATGTGGAAATGTCCAAGGCCAGGCTGGATGGGGTTTGGAGCAATTTGGGATTGTGGAAGTTGTCCCTCTCCATGGCAGGGGTTTAAATGGGATGAGCTGTTGGAGAGAGGAAAACTGTTTTCATCAAGGTTTAGTTAATCCTTAGTTAGAAATCCACCCAGGAGCACAAAGCTGGGATCACTCAGACCTCTGTGATCTCTGAGTGCCCCCACGGGAAAACAAAACAAAACAGGGAAAATAGACAATGAAAACAGGGAAAATTGAAAAATTATTAGGTGAAAGCCATGGGGGAAAACTAAAAAAAACCACCAAAGCACACCAGACCCTGAAAAACATGAAGCAAATCCATTATTGCATCCAGAAAAGCCTCAAGGTAATTGCTTGGAGCACAACATCCTTCCTGATTTTTATCAGGATGTATCATCTCTAAATGAAAACTGCTAATTGGCAATTATCAACTCCAGGAAAATACAGCAGCAGAAAGGTTAAAACAATTTTTCTACTTTGAAAATGATTTCTCAGAACACTGTCATAGGAGGCAAAAGCTGGCCCAAGATGGTTCAGACCTGCACAGAGCTGGTTTGGGAGCAGAATCTGAAGTTCTTAAAAGAGCCTCAAAAAGAGGTTTTCATCCACTAAAAACATGATTTTGCTGATACAAATGCATTTGTGTGAGGTTTCCATTGAGCTCAAGTGGTAAATCTTCCCTAGGTCACAATAAACCTCTAGGGCTAAGCAGGATTTATTTTAACCTGCAAAAGACAGACAAGAGGTTTTTCTGCATTTTACGTGGCTGAAAGATGACTTGTCCATGTCATAAAGACAACTAAAGCTCTCGTGACATTCTGGAGTCATTCTGCCAAAAGGCAAATTATCTTCATAATAATAATGCCAATTTTCCCTTGAAGCTCAGTTATTGCAATTATCAGCTCTTTAGAGTGGGAAGCAGAGATTTTGAGAAGTTCTCCATCAAACTGTTGATTTTTAAAGCATTTTTTTCTGTAAAGATGGGTGAATGAGGCCAGGTTGGGCAGGGCTTGGAGCAAGCTGCTCTGTGGAAGGTTTCCCCATGGCAAGGGGGGAATGAGATGAGCTTAAAAGTCCTTCCCAACCCAAACCACTCTGGGATTCTGGGATCAGTGTGTTTAACTGGCTGGGCTGTGAACAGTCCCAGCAGCTCTAGGAAATAATAAAAAAACCCCAATTAATACAAAGATTTCAGCAGAAGCAGGACCTGCACTTCCTCAGCTCCAGAGCAGGGGCAGAACTGTCACTTCAAACACACTTCAAAGGCCCACTGCCTGCTTAAGATAATTTGTTTCACTATGTTTAAATAACAAACATCAACCAAATAAAATTATTCTTGAAGTCTGTTTATCCTCCTTGGTGGTGATAATACATCAAAAGTGTGAGGAGCATCAGGATCATCCTGATCTGTAGCCACTTGTGGAAAATCCTGCCATTAGGGAACTCCAGTAATACCAAGTATTCCCAAGCAGAGAAGGGAAGACATCCAGATGTAACAGATCTCTCCTCCTAGATCACTTCTGAAAAGTATTTTCTTTGTTTTTAAGGGATGCCCATTAAAAAAATCAGCAGACATAGATCTAAGCTTCCCTCTCCCAGCTCAATGGAGTCTCTCTAATTTATGAAAGCAAAAAAATAAATATCCCAATGCAAAGATTTTGATGTTAAAGTTGATATTAAAAAAATAAATAAAATAGAGGTCTCCAGCAGGTGCACAAATTCTGTGTTTCACAGGGATTTAGAGGGTGTAATCCCCTTAGGCTGCTCTGAAAATTGCAGCCTATTCTTAGTTCCTGCCAGTCCATGTCAGCAAAATGGTTGTTCTTCATTATCACATTTTAATACTTGGGAGTGTTAATTGAGGTTAAGCTCAGGTTGTGCCTGGAATGCTGAAAAAAAAACCCCAAAAAACCTGCCAGGAAATGAAAGTCTGCTGAAAATAATACAGAAAAATGTGTGAAAAACTGGAGGTGAGATCTGCTTTCCAAGGGGAGATGCAGACAGAGCATCACCTACATTTATCCTCATTCCAGGACCTTCAAGGCCAGGCTGGAGGGGGTTTGGAGCAACCTGGAGTGGTGGGAAGTGTCCTTGTCCATAGAACTGGATGGGATTTAAGGTTCCTTTTCAACCCAAACCAGTCTGCAATTCTGGGATTCCACGATTTGCCCAAGCTCTGCACATCACACAGAAACAGCAAATACAGGATTTCAGGCACACAGGATAAAGCTTTGGAGCAATGGTTGTTCCTCCCTAGTGGACATCAGAACACAGCAGATCCAAAGCAGGATCTTCCTGAAACTTCCTGATATTCCTGAAACTCCAGGAATAACACTAGGGATCTAATCCAGGCCAAAACAACTTTCGTTTCTCCAAAATGACAGATTTTCTGTAGGAAACTTTGCTTTGTGAAAGACTTGACATTTAAAAAAATGTATTTTTACCAAAAATACCAAGTGGTTTACTAATGAAGGATGAAGTTTTTAGCCCGAGCTCTCCTACACTGGAATACCTTCCAAATTATTTTTAGGAGGAAGGAAAAAAGCAGCTTACTCAAAACACAAGGAAAAGCATTTTCACCCAGAACTCTGCTCTTAAAACTGTTCCTAGGAGGTAAAACTGACAAAAACTCTGTTTTTCAGGAAGTCTGCACTGAAAATCAACCTCATTGCCTAAAATTTGCAGGGAAATGCTGTGCCAGTAGTGAAATCCTTGCTGGCGTGAAGGAGATGAATTCCATGCAAGTGTTTGTGTAGATAATTATGTGAAAACAAGAAAGTAAAAGTCTAAAGCCCTGAGGTATCAACAACAGAATTCTTTCATGAGGAGTTTAATTTTGATAGAAATAATTGAATTTATACTGTGTTAACACTGACATAATTCAGTCCTGGCTAAAGAGCTCTGAAAGTGCCAGATGGAAAGCAAACCCTGGGACACCATGGAGTGTTCTTGGGGTTTTGGGGGAATTCTAACAGGATCATTCAAAGAAAGAAATAATAGGAAAGATGTAAAAATCGTCTCTGAAAAGCTAAAAACACTCAATAAGGAAAAATCTGCTTTAAGAAAATTTAATAGAAAATCCAATCCAACTAAAAAAAATGAATATATCACTATAACCAGTGAAGATCTAGAATTGCAAAGATGCTAAATCCAACCAGAGTTGAATGTAGCAGTTGAGAAATCAGGATTTCAAACTCATCATCCAAAAATCATCTCATTTTTAAATACTTATATCCAAGGACCATTTTCATCAGCTTAACGAGTCTGCCTTATACCAGCAAATATGTTTTTAAGTATATGGAAATCTGGAATTATCTGTGCATGTAGTGACCATCAAATCATAGAATGGTTTGGGTTGGGAAGGACCATAAAGCTCATCCAGTTCCAGCTGTTTGCAGGCAAAAAAGGTAAATGAAAATGTCCCAACTGGAAATACACTTTAAACAAAAAAAAACCCAAAAAAACCAAAAAAACCCAAACCAAGCTGGCACCAGCACAGAGTGTTTATGGCTTTACCTATAAAGAGAATTTTGCCCAGCAGAGCCACATCCCTCTGAAGGCAACTATTGACTGTTCTTTATGCCTTCAGTAAATAAAGGCCTTCACCAACTCATCTGGAGACTTTAAATGTTGTATCTGTAGTTAGAGCTTTTAGTGTCTGATCAATAGCTTGGGAAAAAAAAACCTCATTTTACAAGTCTCAGGTTCACAGCAGCGACAGTTTGAATGGAAGCTTGTGAAAGATTTGAAGGGCAGGAATGAAAATCAGGTATTGCAAATATAAACCAGGACTGGGGTTTTTCCCATGAGAAATAGCACACAAAATAGCTATTTTGCTTTGTCTAAGTTCTTCTGCACATCAGAAGGAGAGTGGGTTTAGGTGGAATATTGGGAAGGAGTTGTTCCCTGTAGGATGGGGAGGGATGGGATGGAATTCCCAGAGAAGCTGTGCTGTCCCTGGATCCCTGGCAGTGTCCAAGGCCAGGTATATGGCATTTGGAGCAGCCTGGGACAGTGGAAGGTGTCCCTGCCATGGCTGAGGTGGGATGGGATGATTTTTAATGTCCCTTTCAACCCAAACCATTCCATGGTTCTGCGATTTGGTTTTGCTGTTGTGATAAATTTTAGCAGTGTTGGGAACCTGAGCATGTTCCTCTGATTAAAAGGCAATTTTGAGGCTGAAGAACAACCACCACCTAGAACAGCAAGAACCCCACGGTGCATTTTGCTTTTAGAAGGAAAACAAAAAGTCTTAAAAGCAGCAGATTCACCCTCCTGTGAACTCCTGTTGGTGCCAGCACAGTGCCCAGAGCTGCAGGCACAGCCCCAGAGCCTTTGGGCACAGCAGCACCCCAACCACTGAGAACCATCCCTCAAACCCTGAAAACCATGAAGAGAAGTGACACAGGCCCAGCTGATCATCTCCTGAGCTCAACAACCAGCCTGCAGCAGCTCAGAAATGCTGAGTTTTCATCTCAGGGAGAGGCACATCAAACAGCTGGTACAGGATTTCCCATCAACACTTGATATTACATAGGCTGGATATTTTGGCACATCAAAACAAAGCCCTTATTTTTTTCCCCCAAAAGCTGGATTTTTCATTTTTGTTCACTGCCAGGGCAGGGAAGAGGCAGAGATGCCCCTGGTTATGCAGAGTAACCCCAAATAATTGGAGGTCAATCAGCTGAAGGGTTTGGGTGAGGAAGGATTGCCTGAAGGAATCCTGACTGGATCTATTTTCCACATCTCCAAAGTTCTCTAGACAAATTATTTCCCCATTTCTTCTAAAAACAACTATGAAGAAACTTTGCCAGCACTTATTTGTATTTCACAAACTGAAAATAACTTTAAAAGAGGCTAAATTTGTGATTTTACAAAGGAAAATCTAAGTACTAATGCACAAATATTGACTTAGGAATTTTCATTTTAAACTCATTTGTAAGGCAGAGCATCCACGTTCACAGGCAACTGTTCTATTGTAATTAAATATATTTCTTTTAATGAAATTTCTATGTATAAAGAAGTACCTGCATACCTTAAAAATCCACTTTTAATTAAAAGTGACCAAGGCAGAGACAATCAGAGGTAAATGAAGTCACTGCTGCAAGAGACTTCAAACCAGAGTGTGACAAAGCACAGCTGCAGGCTAAGTTAGCACAGGAAATGTCATTTAAAAGGCATTTTCTTCCTTTTAATACATAAGCATCCCTACAACAAATCTTCAGACTTCACTGAGAAGCACAAAATTCCTAAACAGATCCCATTCTGCAGTGTTATATTCTATACATTCCTGCTAACATAATGTGTTATGTGTTTTGATTTATTCCTCAGTGCTGAGGGTTTGCTTAATGGGAAAGTGGAGAAAATATTCTTCTGCCCAAAAAAAGTAATTTCTTAATTTAATTACTTTATTATTTTATTACTAAATAATATTACTAAATTAATTATTTTATTACTAAATAATTAATTTGATTATTGAATATGCTACTTTTGGTGCTGCTTTCCTAATGGCTGGATTTTTTTAATTCAACATACAAGGTAAAAAAATAATCCTGAAGTTCTGATTACTATGAAAAAAGTCCTGGAAGGCAAAATCTTGTTAAAATAAAGAATTTTTTTGCTGATTTCATGTTCTTGTCTTTGCAGGCTTTCCTATCGGACCGGGCAGGACACGGCCAATTGTGACACATGCAGGAACAGTGCATGTATTATCTACAGGTAGGTCAAAAATACCAATATTCCCATTTTTTCCTAGGGGAAAGCAATGATTTAGTCCCTATTGCAGGCTCAGTGATTGGCCTTGATGTTCCAACCACCACAACAGAAATTAAACTTCACCCAATTAACAAAATTCAAGTCTAAACTAGAAAGAGATGACTGTGGCCAGCAGTGCTGGGGCAGGGGAAGTGCTGCAAGGTGGGAGCTTTGTTCTCAGATTGCTGCATTATTTAGGATTTCCTGCCCATCAAGTCAGAATTTTGGGAATAAATCCTTCCCTGGGAGGGTGGGGAGGAGCTGGGATGGAATTCCAGAGAAGCTGTGATGTCCCTGGTGTGTCCAAGGAACAGCCTGGGACAGTGGAAGGTGTTGGAATTCCAGGGACTGGAATGAGATGAGCTTTCAAATCCCTTCCAACCCAAACCATTTGCTGGTTTTTATAAACTGACATTCCTATCCAGGCTTTATTTTTTTTTTTTTTTTTTGGCACATCCAGTGATGGAATAACAGGCACTGGGCACGACATGAAGCCATCATGAGTCTGATGATGTGTTTCATACTGACAGCTTAATTGTCCTCCTCGTTTGGAGTCTCAAAAAAAAACCCAACAGAATGTTTTCAGGCGTTGCAGGTGAGATGAAAACAAAGGTGGCTCAGTATTTCAGCAAATCAGGCAGTGCAGCACAAATGACAATGCACAAGGATGACAATTCCAGGGAGGATATAAACTCAAATGAAGGGAGAAATGGAGGATTTCACCCCTTCTCTGCTCAGCCTGCTTTAGGCAGAAGAGCTGCAGATACTTATTTATGAATTGTCTCCTCACTGCACAAGAATGAAGGAAGAAAGGATGGAAAGCTCCAGCTCCATCTTACAGAACCACAACAGGGTTCTGTGCAGGGCCAGGAATAAAGACTAATTAATGTCTTTATTCCTCCTTTAGAGCAAAGTTGAGAAGCACAGAAATACCCAAAGCCTCCCTTTTCCTGGGCAATCCTGGCTCAGGGCAGCCTGGAGGTACAGCCCAGCACATCTCCAGCAGGGAATTAGCTTTGTTCCATTAGCTAGGGAAAATCCAATTAGAAATTTTTTTCCAAATCTTCATTTCTAGTCAGTAGATTTCAAGTTCCAGCTTCTACTCTTGCACTCAGAAAGTGAAACCACTGCAGAGCAGCAGGCTGGGAGAGTTTTCCAGGTGACAGAGGGTGGAGCAGGCAGGTCCAGCTCACCATTCCCACCTGAAATGCCTTTGGAAATTTGCCTAAAGCCATGTTTGCAGGGGATGTTTTAGCAAAAACCAGCTCAGCTTTGTGCCAGTTTAGGAGAATTCATGCTGCAGGCAAGAAATGTGAAAGCAGAGACAGAGCAAAGCAGGGCAAGCAGGAGAAAAGGGGATTACTGAGCCAGGATAAAGCCAGGAGGGATAAAGCAGGAATTCACTGATAAAACCAGCCCTGAGATGTCTTGCAGAAGTTCTGCTCCTCCACAAGGCTCTGCCAGCTCTGGGAAAAGGGCAGCAGCTCCTCAGTCAGGCTGTGATTAAATCCACATCTCCTCTGCCAAGGGTTTGCATGGCAAATGCTGCAGGGAGTGACCTGAGTTCTCTTTAAGGCAAAACAACTTTGAGGAACAGGAATTGGAAGTGTTCAAGGTGCAATAAATCCCTGAAGGAAACAGCTCTGTCTTAAGTCTTGAGCTCTTTCTCCCAATTAATACACAGGAAAGATTTAAAAAAATACATAAACAATGTCCTTATGGGACAAATCACTAATTCAAAGAGAGAACCTTCAGTTGGCCATCACTGACTGTGTGGAGTTATTTAAATACAATTCAATTTTGAAAACTGCAGTGTGAAAAGAAATAGTATTTAGAGCTGTTTCCAATCGTTATTTTCCAAGAGGAATGATGAAGTTACCCAAGTGCAGCCTGCAGTGTCAGAGCACAGGTGAGGAGGTAGAAATGCAGGTAAGAAAATTCTTCCCCTTCAAGATGAATTTTCAGAGGATTAATATAATGTGCCACAAAAGCCAGAGACAGTGGAGAAGGCAACAAAAAAAAAACCTATTGTGCTTTAAAGGGTTTTTAGCATCCAAAATATCAATACTGGCAGTAAAAATTCTAGGAAGAGCCTTTTGGGAATACAGTTATTTTGCATATTAAATTTAATTTTTTTTGCTAAGATTACAAATCTATTTTATATTATTTTCTCTTTGTACTGAAAAGAATACATATTTCTTAGTATTAAAAAAAAAAGGAAAATCGGGTTACTTTCTCAATTTTTTAAATAAATAAGAAACTGATCAAACATTAAACAGCATCAAAAAAACAAAGTAGCAAAACCTGAAACTGCTTTGAAAATCAGGAGGAAAAGAAAGACATTCCCATTTGGATATTCCATCAAAATTCTACCCATTTCTGCAGTAAGTTCAGGAACTTGCAACTCCAGAGCCAGCAATCCCTGACACCTTTTCCCACTGCACCAGAGCAGCCACAGCCTCCAAACTGTCAGTAAAAATTATTCTTTGTAGCCATTTCCAGGCAGAATTGAAAACAGTAGCCAAAAAAGTGATTAAACTGCAAACACAACCAACCACCTTACCATTGGATCTATCAGTTTCAATGCTCATGAGGTCACAAAACACTTCCAAAATCATCTGCTAAAAACACAACACAAACTGCTGTCCTACAAACTGATGTTGATGCACCATGGACATCTCTAAAGACAGAAAATAAGTTTTATCTATTTATTTTTATTTATTTATTATAATTTATTATATATATGTAATTTATTATTTATTTATGACAATATTTATTAGATTCAGGGCAAATTGCCAGGGTAAAGTCAATTTAAATACTGAAATGCAGTAAAATCTTGCTGTCACAGAAGGAATTGCATTGAAATGCAGAAATTGTAGCAATTCTGAAAACCCCAAAACCCATGGGGACTGAAAGCTTCCCAGCCTGCTTTATTCTGTAATTATCTTTTCCTAGAACTGCCCTTTCTGCTCCTGTTCCATTTCCCATCCCACGTGGATGTTAATCCTTGAGCAGGAATCTGCTCTTTAATATTTGGTGCATTATTCTCAGGCCTTTAGCACGAATTATTTCTGGGAAGGAGCATCTTGTAGAATTCCTGCTGGACTTCCCTTTAGGAAGAAAGGTCAGGAATTTTCAATAGCTTTTTACAAAGCTGCTTTAACTGCTGGAAGGAAACTTTTAAGAGTTGAAATCCAGATTTCTGCCTAGGAAGAAAAACAAATCAACACTCCACTACTGTAGTTCTGTGGGGGAAAAAAAATCACTTCAAGGTGTATTCAAGCCATTAATTTGGCTACTTTTTGCTCCTTTAAAATTTTGACTTATGCTGCTGCTGTGGTTATATTTAATATTAATCTAAGGTGGAATCTCATTATCCAGCAGAAAATGTATTATTGGAAATATAATTCAGTCCAACACCTGCAAGTAGAACAGGTTAAAATATGAGGATAAAAGTTGACCAGGCAGCACAGAGCCCACATGGAGGCAGTTCACTTGTTAAAGTTAGATATATAAATATTAATTATTCGAATTAATAAATGTGGCAATAAAAAGTGAACATAAGGCATCGATCCCTGGGATAGCAACAGCCTAACAAAATCAGGTGGTTAAATGCTCAGACCAGCAATTTCCATCACCTTTTTATTTCCTACCCGCATTCATTAATTTGCATTTTCTCATCTTATCTCTGGACTGTAAGATGCTTATTGGAAAAAAATGGATCTCCAAGGCTCCTTAATGCTGGCAGTGCTTTGGATCCCAGGCTGTGGTGAGAGGAAATTGAGCAGAGATTGCTGGGAAGTGCATTAAGCTAATTTTCAAGTGATTAGTGCTTATCTGGATCCCGTTTTTCCAGGATGTGGCAGCCGCTAATGCCATGTCATCCAATTAACGTGACCCGCAAGGAGACACGGTGGAATTCTCTGATTCCTGCTTAATGCCCCCAGTTCAGCTGCTCGGGGAGTGCCTGCAGGATTTGGGGATGAAAAGGAAACTCAGCTGTCACCTGAGCAGCTCGGCTGGAATGGAAGGAGAAGGGATTTCCCTGGAGGCAGAAGGCAGAGGGAAAAGCTGCCCAGAGGCTGTGCTGGCTGCAGCCCCAGAGGGGTCAGGAGACAAGGGGAGGAGGACATGGAGCTGCTGGAGAGATCCAGAGGTGCTCTGGGATGGGCAGAGGGATGGAGCAGCTCTGCTGGGGGGAAAGGTTGGGGAAATTGGGATTGTTGAGCCTGGAAAGGAGAAGCTTTGGGGTGACCTCATTGTCCCTTCCAGTGCCTGAAGGAGCTGTAAGAAAACTGGAGAGAAACTGTTTGTGAGAGGCAGGAGGGACAGGACAAGGGGAATGGCTTTACAATGACAGAGAGGAGGGTGAGGTGGGATATTGGGAAGGAATTGCTCCCTGTAGGGTGGGCAGGCCCTGGCACAGATTCCCAGAGAAGCTGTGGTGCCCCTGGATCCCTGGCAGTGTCCAAGGCCAGGCTGGACAGGATCTGGAGCCACCTGAGATAGTGGAAGATGTCCCATGAACTAGATGGGATTTAAGGTCCCTTCTACTCAAGCCACTTTGTGATTCCATGATTTTCTGATAAATCCCTCAGCAACTCAGTCCTGAACCTGAGTTTCTCTGAGTCAGCAATTCTCCAGTAACCAACAGATCATGAGCAACTAAAACCTTAAAATGATTCATGACAACAACGTGTGACTGTGATAGAAAATAAGAAAACCCATCCCTATCTCAGAGCTTGTTGCTCCATCCCCTCCCACAGTCCATATGTTTGATCCCAATGGTTCTCACTCCTCAAATTCTGATTTCAATCCCTCATACAGCAACTAAATTAGAAAAGGTTCACTGCTGCCTGCATGCACAGAAATACCTCATTTACATAAATTCTCAAAAACAGGAAGACAAAACCAGAAAATCCACCACACCAATCCCTCAGGTCCCCTAAAGGAGCTCCAGGGGAGCTGGAGAGGAACTTTGGACCAGGGATGGAAGGACAGGACAAGGGGAAATAGCCCCCCACTGTCACAGAGCAGGGTTAGATGGGATATTGGGAAGGAATTGTTCCCTGGGAGGGTGGTGACAAAATAAACTCGACCAGGGCTGTTATTTGATTTTTTTTGGCCAAATTTTCATGGGAAGGACATCAGTGCAAACACTGATACACAGAGAGCTGCTCTAAAATGCAAAGTTCTGTTTATAAATCTTGTAAGCACACAGTTATTTTGGGGAGAAAACACAGAAATCTTTATCAGAGATAAAGATTTGTAGTTGTTGATAAAAACAGCCCCTCTATTTGGAGAACAAATTTGGGATGGGCATTGAGCATGGAAGAACTCTGACTCAGTGCTCCAAATTTAACAATCTTGTAGGTAACTGAAGCTTCAGGCTGTCCTGATCAGGTGTGTCAGGCAAAGATTTGTCCTAATACATAATATTTAGATTTGTTTCTGTAGGACTTATTCAGAATTGTCAGTCTATTGAAAAGTATTATTACATTGTCTATGGAAAAATGCTTCTGAAGCAAATAATTCTCACCTCCCTTTGTAATGCCAGAACAGGAGAGTCCTGGATAATTAAGTTAATGGAGTTATCATGGGCAGGCTTAAGGGACAAACTCCAAGTTTGAAAGTGAAAAGAGGCACATGGCAGGGAGGATATTTCAGGAAAAGGTCATTTGGAGAGAGGACACCTAGAGATGCTGAGGGGACAGAAATAGCACTGAGCAAAGCAGGATTGGCAGAGCTGTGACAGGTGACAGAATCGAGCTCAGGAATGCAGCTCTGTAACAACAACATCAAGAAGTCCTACAAATGTGTAATCCTTGCTGAATTTAATCCCTGGCAGTGGCCAAGGCCAGGCTGGACAGGACTTGGAGCAGCCTGGGACAGTGGAAGGTGTCCCTGCCATGGCAGGGTGGCACTGGATGGGATTTCAGGTCCCTTCCAACCCAAACCAGTCTGGGAATCTGTGATTGATGATGATGAATAGTATTTCATATTAGTAGCATAAAGTTAAATAGTATAAAACTGAAGTCAGCTATAGAAAGCTTCGTGAAAAATTAAAAGCAAATCCAAAGGTTTTTGTCTTACTTCTGCAGCACAAACAGGTATAAATTAAAACCTCAGTTTGCAATCAAATGATTTGCCTGATGGAGCAGTTCCATTAAATCACCTCCAAAGCTGAATAAATGATGCATATTGATGTGGATAGACACAAATCAATTATTCTGCAAAATTTACAGTTTTAAATGCTGGAATACCACAAATGTTTTCCCTTCAGCTTCTTTATACCCTTCAGAAGGAAAATATTTCCTTTGGATGTGAAGAGCTGAAAGCTGATCTGTGCTGCAGCAGCAAATGGCAATAACATGGGGCTTGTCAGATGGACCAGAACTAAGATGCTTTTTTTTCTCTGGAGGTCTATCTTTAATAGAAATTGATTATGTAAAAAATTACTCTGTTCAGCAAGGGGGTTTTTATAACAATCTCTTTTTTTACAGCCATTTCCAGCAGCTCTTAAGAGCCTCCCTGCCAGAATAACATTTGAAAGAAGTAAAAATGAACTCTGGCAATGCCAGAGCTGAAAGGCCTTTTTTTCTTTCTTTCCCAAAAAAAACTTTATACAGAGAAAAAACCCCAGATATCATACATGCTAAATGCAGCACTTTAAATGAGATTTAGTGAGCTCTTGGAGAAGCACCTCCTTCATTCCAAGATTTTCTTTGTGCCACTGACAGAATTCCTGTGCTGGGACATTCCCAGTGAACTGATATCCACATCTCACCCCTGAATTAATGGCGAGCTTCCCTAACCAACTATTTCTTGCACACAGGAACATGTGAAGACAATATTGTTTTTCTACTGCAAGGAGGGATATTCATCAGCAGGCTTGGAATGTGTTTCTGCACCAACACAAAGCCCAACACAGCTGCCTCCTGAAAATTCAGTATTCTACACTTCTAGCAGAGAGCTGGAGTTTTTAAAATTACATCCTTTGATTTGGAATGGCTTTTTATTCATTAAAAACATAGCAGTGGGTAAAATATTCTCTCTGCTTGAACTCTCACCTAATGCATTTCTCTTCTCTGCTATTAAAAAGTTTATCCAAATCACTGAAATGCTGAAACTTGTGCTAGGAATGGATTTAAGGCTTAAATCAAACAACAAATTAGAAACATCCAAACGTAAAAAGACATCACATCTTTCCAGCACTCCTTTCTGGGGCTTTAGGAGAGTCCTTGAGGTCAGACTCATCAGCTCTTAAAAAATAAAAAGCACAAAATTATTCTTATCCTTCTCTCAGCATCTTTGATTCCTTGCCCTCCAGCCTTGGAGGAAAACAAACCCCACCTGAATTAGCAGATGGTGGGAGAAGATATTCTGTGTTCAGTTTACAAAGGCTGTGACCAAAACTTCCCCTTGGAAATCCTGGAGGTCTTTCCAACCTTCATGATTCTGTTTGGAGAGTTTCCTCTGCAATGGCTGCAGGTGTTCTGTGCCACATCCCTGCACTCCTCAAGCCACACAGGGCATAGACTGAAGTTTAAAATAATCTGATTTTGGATGAGACCTGAGGAATCATCTCTCACTTCTCTAGTGGTTCACTCCAAACAAGCAATGGCAGAAATAACTCAAAAAACCATATTTAATACTAATTCAGAGTGAACTCAAGTCCAGGAATGATAATTTCCTATTTGGGTAATGATGAAAGCAGCCAGTGCAAAGCCCCAGACAGCTCAGCAGTGAAAAGGGACAGGGAAGAAATAAACTAACCCAAGTGTGTAAATTCCCTTCATTTTACCCTTTGAAATTCATCCTCTGATATCCAGCAGCCCCACAGTAATGGGGTTGGACCAGATCACCTCCACAGGTCCCTTCCAACCCTAAATATTCCACACAAGATGTGAAAAGCCTCAGTGCAGATCATGGCCAGCAGCTGCTGCATAAACCCAACTGAAACCACAAAGTTCCAGGGTATTTCTGAGAGGCCAAAATTCCATTTCCACCATCAGAGAGGGTTTTTGCTCTATTCTATGCTGTGGATCCTTTGGTTTATAAGGTGGCCTTGAAATGCTGAGCAGCACAATGCTCAGAGAAAGGTTGTCATCCCATCTTGATTATGGTTTTTAATTGCTGAAAGGATTTTGTAGCCAACATAGTGTTTGGAATTCAGGACAGGGATTTGACAGCTTCTCTATTTTCCAAATGCAAGGCTGCCCTATAAAAGAGAGCTGCTTTTTAATTTTTTTTATTCCACACATTTCTATGAGTCTGTACATAGGACAGGAACTTGGTGAAATTCATCTTTCCATGGTAAACCTGGCAAGGAACAGCTCAGGTAAAGAAATTGCTGAGACCCTCATTGTTTTTGGCCAATCCCTCAGCTTTTACCAAAACACAAGGATGCAGATACCTGGCTGTCACCCTGATCTCCTGGAAGGGAGAACTGAGCCTGGAAACCCTCAAAAATCATTTCTCCATGGGGAAAAATGGTGTATTTCTACAGTTAACTCACTTCACAGCACCTCCACCATAATCCTCAAGGCCCTCCTGAACAGCAGGGCAAAGCTGAACAATCCCATTCCTATTTTTCTTCTGTAATATCTCCCTCTTGGAACTTCCCCTTTCCATTCTGGTACAAGACATTTTTTTTTGACTTTCATAAATTGAAAATGTTGGGTTAAGTAATTTTTTTATCATCACAATTAATAACAGTGCTTTTTTCTTCCTGTTTCTAGCGTGGAATTGGATTTTAAACAGCAAGAAGATAAACTACAGCCAGTTTTGAGAAAACTTCATCCTATTGAGGAAACTCAGGTTGCACCTTTGCCTTATTCTCAGGAGAGCTACTCCTCTACTCCCAAGCAAAAATCCAAAACTGAATCAAAAAAGCATGGAAGATGGAAACTCTGGTTCCTTTAACCCAAGTCCATGACGTGTGGAGTTCAAGGCCTTCTTTGAAAAAAAATCTTTGGAGTTGTATCCATGATCTGTGACAGGATCCTGGTGGAAGGAGGAGCTTTCCTGGCCAGGGGCAGCACCCAGCTCTCCCCGTGTGTACCAAAAAGGCCTTTGTACTGATGGACTCACACCAGGGAGAGAGAGGGCTTTGGGGAACACCCTGCCCACCTCTAGTGCAGTCTGCCAATGTGGGATGGAAAACCCCAGTGGAAATCTGGACAAAGATGGGAAGTGAAACTGCTTTCCCCCTCTCAGCTCGCCGTCCCGCTCCCACGGAAATGTTTGAAGCCTTTTGGGGGTCTGGGGTGTTGCCTCTGGGCAACAGCGAGGGGGAAAAACAACAAGCAAGCCTTATGGTTGCAGTGGGGTTCAGTTCTACAGCTCCATGTGGATCGGGGAGTGCAGTTTTCAGCACAGAATTCCTGGACAAAGCACAATTTTTCGCCCATCTCCGCGATGTGACTGTGGTGTGTTCTCTGCCTTCACGCGATGTAGACTCCAACCAAGCTCTCACATTTCCACGTCATTTCGGGTTTAGCTGTGTCCTCATCACCACTCTGCTGCTCATTCCCGGCGTGGGGGAGCAGCCAAAAAGCTCCCAAAAATCAGGCCCAGCCTTTCAGCACCTCCAGCTCACAGGGTCCAGGCTGTGGGACAACCTCAGTGTCACCTTCGGTACCCAAAAGGTCTCCGAAGCACCCAGGAACCAAACCCAGCCCCAAAACAGACCAATCCCAACCCAGAGTGTTGGCCTTTGCCATGGTTTAGTATTTTTTGTAAGTCTTTGGAAAACCTCTCCACTACTGCAGAAGGCTCCAGGAGATTTCGAGGTGCAGCATTGCTTGGAAGGAGTTGGAATTCGAAACGCTATTTATTTACTAAGCTGCTCAGATGGGTTTCCCAACTTGCTACAATTTATAGCTCAATCTATTAATTGTACTCAATAATTGAAACACTTAGGGGAGAGATGTGAATCAGGTTTTTTCCTAATTTTGCTTGGTTTTGTTGGTTTTTTTTTAATAGCACTTAAAATTTTGCTCTGACTTAAAAACTGCAACTTTTCCCTTTAAATATTTGCTAACACCATTAAACTTGCATCTAAAATGACCATTGGTGGAAAAATTCCTCATGCTAGAAGTGGTCAGGGAGTGGGAATCATGTCTTTTGTTTTGGTTTGGGATTTTTTTTTTTTGAAGGATTTCACATTGAGTGTCACAAATTGGGTTTGAAATTGCATCCCCAGCAGCAGGAAGGTACAAATTCTTCCAGCCTTTAGGTGCAAGAACTGGGATCATTCATTTGCACATACTAAAAATTTGGAAAGTGTTTTCCTTTACACTGCTCCTCCCCTTAGCTCAGCATCCAATTTATTCCTGAGAGAAAATAATGTACTTTTTTTCCCCCTAAAGAGCAAGAAAAGGAAGTTAAAATGGGAATGGAAATGCAGAAGATGTCTGTGGCCAGCTCAAAATTCCCAGTAAACCTTCCAGAGGGCTAAGAGCTCTTGCACAGGAGCAAATCCTGAAATCTTTGCTGGAAGTTGGATTAGGAAGGTGATCCTGTACACCAGGAAGGAAGTGCCACTGTTTCACTGTGGAAAAACCCCTGTTTCATGGATTTTATATTGTTTTTAACTAAACTTATGAAACTGTTTACAGGACAGCCCACATGACATGCT
Organism: Entomyzon cyanotis; assembly: GCA_024500445.1. NCBI lineage: Eukaryota > Metazoa > Chordata > Aves > Passeriformes > Meliphagidae > Entomyzon > Entomyzon cyanotis. The sequence continues at coordinate 2,350,982 of JAKEPQ010001000.1, forward strand.
TTAGAAACCCAAATATTTCCAAACAGAAAAAAAAAAACCTTTTTTTGTCCTCCTAAGCAAAAAGAAATCTCAAATATGGACAGAACAAGGGAAACACAGCAGTATCCATCATTAAAATAACATTAATAACCAATGCACTCCTCCATGCTAACAGGCCTAGTGTCTGAGGTTTTTTAAAGAAATTAAGCCAAGCTTCTCTCCATGGCTATCAGTTGCCAAATCCTCAGTAGCTTCACCCACAAAGCTGTTTGTGTGTGACTTTGACACAAACCTGCCCTGCTTACTGACTCACCCAGAGCTCCTGGAATGGTGGGGAGAGAGGGAGGAAATCAGACTGGAGAAACAAAGAGCTCCCAGGGAAAGCTCTCACAGCGTCCTCTCTACATGTCCAGGCTATTTTCTTAAGAAGTTGCAGATTTTTAATTTTTTACATTTTTTTAAAACCTGGGGGAAAGCTGACATTAACATAGAAGTCTTGCTTCCAAACCGACATCTCGTGTTCTCTCTCGTACCCTCCCGATGTAATTTGTAATAAAATGTTTTTGCAAGTGTGTAAAATGTATCATAATTGTATTGCCTTTAGAATCACTCAGGCTCAGGTTAGATAGACACCAAGAGAAAAAAAAAAAAAGTCCAACCTAATTCTTTAGAGCTTTTAGTTCCATGTGACTGACAGAGCTGTTTTCACCCTCATGTAGAAGATCTTGGAGGTTCTAAGGAGGAAAATGCATTTTTATTTTCAATGTGGCTTTGCTGGATTCACTGGCACTTCCCCTGCACTCCATACACTGATTTTCTAGATGCACTTCTCCCATCTCCTGCTTCAAAATACCTTTTTAGCCAATAAATACTGCAGTGATTTTATATCCCTTGCTCTTTGCTGAGTCCTTCTAATTTCCACATAGCAACAGTTGCATCCTTTGGTTTAGAACTATGAGGAAAACACTGTTCCTGTGAGTAGCACTTGGTTTCTTAAAGATTAAAAAACAAAAAAAAAACCCACTGTAAAAATACTTTTAAAAAAACAGGATAAACTGAAAAAAACATGATTAAAACTGGAAAATCCTACCATGGGTACAAAGTGTTTGCTTTTTCTTGCCTAAAATGCAAAAGCACTGTCCATGCCTCTAATTCCACTCAATGTTTTAAGGGTTAATCACTTTTTCCAAACAATTAGCGTCATTTTTAGATTATACCAGTTCTTCAGGACCTGTATATTACCACATATGATATTATATATTGCTGCTGGAATTGAACTGGAATTTTACCAGATTGCCACTAAAAACCCAACAGCACCGACACTATTTTGTCTGGGAGATTGAAAAGGACTGCAGGAAGATTTTTAATATTATTTCAGCATCCATAAAATCCATCTGTGCTTCATTAAAACAACTGGAGTGCTACAAATGTGTCCATTTGTTTAGGTGAATGCAACTCACTCCCAGAAATGTTCCTAGGGAGTGCAACAGTGACAGTCTCACAACAAAAAAAACCTCAGTATTAGGGGTGGAAGAAGACCACAGACATCCAAAATTCCACTTCATTTTCTCTGAAATTAGCTTGCAATATGTAATTTCAAGTGATTTTGAAAGAGAAGAAAACTTGGGATTCAATAGAGCAAAGTATTTTGACATGGAAGAAGTCTGGTGAAGAAAACGAGGTTTTCTCCCCAGCATTTTGGAATCCATGAACCCTGACCTGGACAGATTTTAAAGCACAGGAAGATAATTCACATCCAGATTCAACTCCTGAATAACTGCAGCCCCAGAAGTCTCCTGTGATCATCAATAATTCTTATTTCAGACTTGCACTTGTATTTCACAGCCTTCTGGAAAGGCCTCCAGCCTGGAAATGCCAAGAGAAGGACAATCCACCACTGCCTTTGATTGACTGATCAATTGACTATCCAGAGGGAAGTAATGGTTTGTTTTTTCTTCCCCAAAGAGCAAGAAAACGAAGTTAAAATGGGAATGGAAATGCAGAAGATGTCTATGGCCAGCTCCAAATTCCCAGTAAACCTTCCAGAGGGCTAAGAGCTCTTGCACAGGAGCAAATCCTGAAATCTTTGCTGGAAGTTGGGTTAGGAAGGTGATCCTGTACACCAGGAAGGAAGTGCTATTGTTTCACATGGAAAACCCCTGTGTTTCATGGATTTTATATTGTTTTTAACTAAAATTATGAAACTGTTTACAGGACAGCCCACATGACATGGTTTAGAAACCCAAATATTCCCAAACAAAATAAATGTTGCACACTCTTTCACACAATGTCACACTCTCTGCTCTCCCTGGCCCTTGTCACTCTGCCATGCTCCAGCTCCCTGCCAGGTGCCACCTGCACCCCAGAGATTCCCCTTCCAAACCTCCTCCCAGGAACCTCAGACACATCCCAGCTCTCACCACAAACCCTGTTTGATGCTGCTGCACCATTTCTGTTCTGCTTTCACCTCCTCTTGTCCCAAAGCACAGAGGGGGGAACTTCCCATTCACCAGCAACACCACAAAGCCCTGTCCTACCCACTGCTCCCTCCTCACCCATCCAAATATCCAACATCCAATATCCCTTTTCCCTTGATCTCAGCCCTGACTCTGTTCCCCACACACCCCTGATGTTGTGCAGAGCCACTCTCCCTAAGGACACACTCTTGGCAGTGAAAAGCACAGGAGCATGGAATGGTTTGGGTTAGGACCTCAAAGACCACCTCCTTCCAACCCTCTGCCACGGGCAGGGAATCTTCCATTAGGCCAGGAAAGCTCCTGTTCAGAAATTAAAGCTTCCTTGGCTTTGGAACTGAAGCTCATCCCAAGCTGCTGAGCATGAGGAGGAGCAGCCATGGATCCTGTTGGAGCTGCTCAATCCTGATTTCCTGAACGAGGCCAAGCTGCTGATTCACTGGAAGCCAACGCTGTTCAAAGCCACCAGGCAAGGAAAGAGATGGTTTAAAATCACCTTTCCAAAGGCTCAAGGAAGTTTGCTCCATTTGCTCTTTCTTCAGGCAACATGTTCTCCAGTGAGAAAGACTGCTGTGATTTTTTTCCAGGTGATTTCTCACTGTGCCAGGAGCAGGAGCAGCTCGAGGCAGCAGCAAAAGTAACCCAAATCAGGCAGTTTGGAGCAGCAGGACAGAGCTCTGCACCCACAGGCTGCATCCTGCTCTTGCCTCCACTAATAACAGAGTGATTAAATAAATATAAATAACAACACACACAGAAACTTCAGCAAACGGATCAAGTAAAAAATCACCAGTGAAGCTTCCAGAGTAAAAAACAGTCCAAACCAATGAGGATTAAAAATTCTCTTGCTACCAATATGATGGTCAAACCAGATTTTAAACTAGTCACTTTTACTTCATTTTATTTAATATCTAGTTCTTGCAACTGATCCCTTATTTCAAGGTATATGACAAAACTTGCTATTGATTTTATCAAGGAACTCATATTTAAGGAGGAAAAAATGAAAACCAAACGTGCAAAGCCAAAGGGAACTACTGGAGAATCTTTTCAGTTCAATGCTGTAGAAAAGGCACATCCTGTAATTAAAACTTTTCACTTGAGCACTTAAATTCTTGACATTCCTCCATTGCTCATAAACTGCATTATGCAACATCAGGTTTTGGATGGACATGGTGTCAGTAAGTTTTTCCAAGAACATGCCAGCTTTAGGACACTAATACAATTATATTTATAGAATTAAAAAATTGTTATGTCCTATATTTTGCACCTTTTTAAAGAAGTCATCATTACTTTAACTATGCCTCTGTAAGATATTTCTAATTCCTTCCTTCCAGTCATCCTGTATGGTTAATTCCCTACTACAGGTAAAACTAAAAAAAGATAAATTAATGCATCACTCCAACCCAAATCTGACCCAAGAGAGGTCAGGTTATGCTTCCTAATTATTATTATTATTATGCATTTCACTCCTCCTACTTTGCTGACACCACAAAAACGAGTTGCTCCTGGTTATTTAACAGGAGAATCTTTTCAGCAAAGGCTGCACTGTAAGGTGGGAGGAAGTACTCATTAAAAACACCCTGAAATATCAGTATTCATTAGCTGATTATAGAGGCTGTGCATGGAGGGCTTCCAAGCTGTACTCATGAGCACGATGGAGATCTTTAACACCACTGCACTGAGTTAAAACACACACACACGAGTTTCCAAATCTAATCTGGTAACTGCAAAAGGCATAATTAACATTTTTAAATATCACCTGAATCATGTTCATCAAAACAATAATTAATCTGCATTCCGACCAAAACTGAGGAAGTTCAAATAACACACAAGTCTTCCTACTTCCTTGCACTGTTATTGCATCCCAGAGCTGGAATATTCTGTAGGAATGATCTGCTTGGAACCATTTCCCCACAGAGGTGGATTTCCCATCCCTGGAATTATCCAGGTTGGACAGGGCTTGGAGCAGCCTGGGACAGTGGAAGGTGTCCCTGCCGTGGCTGGGGTGGCACTGGATGGGATTTAGGGTCCTTTCCTACCCAAACCAGTCTGGGATTCTGGGATTTCTTGCTCTTGATCCATTAGCCCTTCCTTCCAACAATACCCAAAGTGGCACAAGTGGACAGCCAAAACTAAGCCAGTGGCTGATGCACTAAAGGCAAAATGAAATTGCAGATTTGCCAAGACAAGCACCCTGACATGCCAGGAAATGAGCAGCAGCAGGTAAGGAAGAAGTGCTGAGGACACAGAGCCCTTCAAAAAGTCAAGTATCACTGTCTGCAGTAACAGAGCATTTAAACTGGGAAGCAAAGGGGAGATCCAAAAACCAAGCTGCTGATGGACTCATCTCTCTGACCAACAATTATCCCCTCTGAAGGAAAGAAATCAAGTGCATTGAGCCAAACTGGGACAATGCTCAGACTCAGCACAAACCTGGCCCACCGTGACCAGTTTCCTGCAGGGATCAACTGCCACATGCAGACAGCTAAGAAACAATACAAGGAAAAGGCAAACACACTGGGAGATTCCCAAAAACATACAAGAAGACTCCCAAAAACACACAGGGAGACCCCAAAAAACTCTCAGATCTATCCTCATTTCAGACATCAACAGGTCTCGCTGTTTTTTTCATTATTTAGTCCAATATTAATTAATTGACAGTTGAAAAATGCAAGTGTCAGGCTTTAAAATTACAGTGGTAAGTAACCTGAAGTCCTTCCTCTAGGTATGCAAAAGAATAATTTCAGGCTCTGTTCTTCAATCATTTGAACACTTCCCTTGGTTAGCTCAGTTTTTGTCAAAAAGAAAAGTAAATGCTTGCAATGCAGTAACAAACAGCCAAGACTCTCATTTCCACACTTCCCAGCTGGCTAATTACCAATCCCACATCATTCTGGTGCACACACATATCAATCCTGGCTAATCACCTGCTCACAGATCTTTTTCAAGTGTTTTTTTTTCCCTCTCTCCCTGTGTCAACCCCAGCAAAATTAGCAGGCAGTGCATTGCAGCTTCCTGAGCACACAGGCAGCGAGAGGAGGATTTGATTGCTTTGGGTCACCTGGGATTTCAACCCTCTCTCAGGCAGGGCCAGGAGGATGTGGCAGAGGGTTGGAGTTTACATCAGGAGACACTTACAATGAGCTCGGAGTCTCGTCCCATGGAAATCACCGTTCTGTTCACAGTCCTCAGCAGGTTCTCCATGATTATCTGGACATGGCGTTGTGTTGGGCCCTGAGGATGAGGAATAAATTAGTGCTACCTCCACACAACAGACACCAGCACAGCTATTTGTGTTGCCTTTCAGGCCATCTGTCTGCTGAAAATTAAATAAAACATCACTTGCTGTTGATCAAGAGCAGGGAATGAGGCTCCTATTTGAACAAAGTGTATTTTGTTAATACATGGTACTGATAAATTAAAATGTGTTGTTACAATGTCAGTGAAAAGCCAAGTCCCTGGAAATACAGCCTGTGACATTTAGTTACCTATTAATTTTCTTTCTCCAAGTCATTTTTCCAACATCAAACCCCCACAGGCACTGCCAATCAAGGGGGGCTGCTCTGCAACAGCTCAATTAAAAGCAAGAGAAAAGCAAAGCAAAACTTTCATTATGGCACTGCCAATTTCAGTCAGTTGTTTCAAGTCAGCACTAGAAGCCATCTACCACTACTTTTGAAAGAGCTGGAAATGAAGTATTTATTCCAAGCAGCTTTTAAGGACCAGTCCAGAAACCTCATCCAGAATGATGGGCAGAAAATGAAGCGAAAAACAAAACAAGGAGAAAGAAACAGATGAGCTTTGCTCCCATCTTTTACTTCACAGATGAAAAACGGATTTGCGTATTTGAAGAACAATCCATCAGCAGCAGAAATTCACCCAGGAGCTGCTCCTGCTGGGAGAGGCTGGAGCTGCAGGTGAGTTCCTACCATGGAGAAAGAGGAATGCAGCCAACAAAGGGTGACAGGAAGCAGCCAAGCTGCCAGAACCAAATCCCTCCTGCAAAGCAACCTCCTCTCTGAAGCAGCCACACAGAGCTACTTCCACAAAGAAACAAACTCAGAGCAAACCCAAAAAAACACAATTAAATAAGATGTTGGATAGGATGCGAGTAGCTGACCCCCGAGGTCCTTTCCAAGTGAATTAGTGTATGATTCTACACAGGACTGAAGGTTCAGGCAGCAGCAGCCCAAATTTTAGGAGAGCATCAAATCACTGCAGCTCTCTGGCAAAGCACCACTATTTGTGTGTTTGTTGAGGTCAAGAGAAAGCAAAAAAGAGTCTATTATGCAAGAAAAAAAAGGGGTATTACACATGCTGCAAGTCTGGGTACCATGTCAGCAACAACAGAACTCAAATGCACATTTCCCAAAATGCCCATGGGAGAAACGAAAAAAAAAACCAAAAAACCAAAAATACTACAACAAAATATTTTCCACCTGGAAGACCATAAATGAGGAAGGTTTAACTCCTAAGGATATTTATTATTCACCCACTCCCTAACCAGAAAAGCTGTATTGGATGTGCCTCAGAGTAAGTGCTGTGTTGGATGTGATGTGTGAGATGTCACACAACACATCCTCATCACTGGAAAACTAGAAAGAGTTAGAAAAAACTGGTTAGGAGGCTGTGTTACAAAAAAAAAAAAAAAAAAAAAAAGGAAAAGAAGTCAGAGGCATCAAGAGTTAGCTGCTTAATTCACTTCACTAAAACAATTTCTGTGAAGTGTTACTCATCCCAGAGCCACCCCACACTCACCACGTCTTTCTTGTACAGCACTTCCAGGATGTTACTCAGCAACTGGCAGCAAGCCTCCAAATCTTCTTGTCTCTCCAAGTGATACTTGAGCTGGTCTGTCATTGTTGGCAGCAAGATTTCCCTGCAGTCTGCACACAGAACACGAGGTTACAAACACAGCTTTCAGGGCCTGCAGGCTGATGTGCTTCAGTGCTTACATAAGACACACACACAAAAAAATCGGGAAAAAGGAATTGATTTCCAGCTTTTTGACCAAAACCTCACCTCACTTTAAAAGCTTTTGCCTCTCAACTGCTTCAACCTTTGACCATTTACTCCTATTAAAAAAAAAATTTAAAATTCCCTTCTTTGCTCAAGTACTCATCTCTTCCATGGAGGGAATCACCAGGTCAAAATTAATTACTAATTATCCACATAAATGTCAGCCCAATGAAGATTTGCCCCAGAGATGCTCTGTGCTCACACCCTTGTGGCTCTGCATTTGTGAAACTCCAGGATATGTTGCTCCCTGCATTTTGGGCTAACATGGAAAGGAAACAGCAGATCAGGCAAAACCCCACAGGGCAGAAGGTGAAATATAAAATATCCCCAAATGCAGGGGAGGGGAAGAAGCCCAAGGCCCAAGCTGCTGAGCACTCCAGCAAAGGCACAGAGCATGTCTTTGCAAAGCCTGGGAGGTGAATCAGACTTTAATAACTTTAAAGGGCCCTAATTAGAGGGCTGAGGATGTCTGGTGGCCCTGCTAAGCCCCACCGGCAGGCAGAGGGCAAGGATCAGTTGAATATCTGAGTCACCTCCGAGTTGCACCGGCTGGAGCTGCTCTGATCAATGGGGAGGCAGGCAAGCTGCATTTCTGAGAAAGGGAGAACTAATTGATCTGTCACAGGGCTCAGGCTGGAGTTACACAAGCAGCACAGAACTCTCAGTTCTCTTGGCTGGAGCTGCCTGGGCTCCTCATGCCCACCTCAGCCCCACCTGGCAGCACCTGGGGATGGACAGGGATTGAGTTCTAAATCTACACAGATTTAGTTCATGTGGCCAAAAAAAAATTAACCTGTGCTCAGTAAGTTTGCTCCACTGCACAGCTCGTGAGCTGAGTCGTAATTAAACAGTGAGAACTCATAAATGCTGGATGCTGTCTACTGGTATTGCACAGACTCAAATTCCTCATGGAGAAATCCCTGGATTTTCTCCTTCAAACTACAGCAGCTCCACAGCTCACTTGGCAATCAGCTGGAAGTCATTTGGAAAACAAAGCAACAGAGAATCCAAACAACTCCGTGGGACAAAACAAATCAGACAAATCACTGTTTACATAAACCAAAACCTTGACGTTTTGCAAGGAGAGGACACTTCACTGAACTCCCAACCATGAGCACTTCCACGTGTGGAACTGAAAATATGCACCAAGTTATTATTAAACTGCTCCATGCTCAGGGAAAAATTATGTCTTTTTGTTTAGTTTTTAAGTAGTAGAGTGAAAATTTTATATATATGATGTTATTATATTGTGGTAGGGATAAGAGTTATTTATTTACAGATGCATTTACTTCTCTCTGGAAACATTTCTATAATTACCACATATTCGTATTTATCTTGTGTTTATAAATATGAAAAAAAAATTTAAAACTTCTACATCTTTTTTTTTTCCTTGAAGATACACAAATTCCACCACCATAGTGCATTCTGATTCAACGTCCCAAACTCCCAGATTTCCCACTGAATCATCCATCACTGAATAACATCACTAAAGCAAAATGCTTTGGCAAACTGCTTCACACACACCCCTCTCACCCCCAGATCCTTCAAGCTTCACCAATTCATGTATTTTGAATTTTAATTCCTCTGGAGACACAAATAAATCCTCCTTGACCTCTCAAAGCACAGAATTGGAGCTTTTTTCTCCACCAGAAATAGGCTGATGAAATTTTCTGTGCATTTGCCAGCCTTCTCTAAGCCCACAATCCTGTAGTGCATATTGCTTTTAGAAAAGAAAATCTCATTTGTGCAACAGGATCCAGGATTAGTTGACAGCTTATACAAAAATATTCTCTATCAGTTTAAAATTCCTGAATCAATGAGAAGCAGGAAAGGCAGGCAACTCCATTTTAGTAACGAACTCCAACCCAGAGAGCAAGGGAGAGAAAATCTAAATTTTAAAAAGGCTGTGGATAGGGCTTTCATTTATTTTCAACTGAATTTGAGTGTTTATGAAAGGTTCCCAGCACAACTGGGGCTTCAGACACAAACTTTAGAGAATGATGATGATGAAGAATTACAGTGAAAAGATCAGAGGAACGGAGTCTCTCTCCGATGAGGAAAGGCTGGGAGAGCTGGGGGTGTTCAGGGAAGAGAAGAGAAAACTCCAGGGAGAGCTCAGAGCTCCTGCAGTGCCTAAAGGAGCTCCAGGAGAGCTGCAGAGGGACTGGGGACAAGGCATGGAGGGACAGGACACAGGGAATGGCTTTGAGCTGAAAGCGGGTAGCTTTAGATGGGATCTTGGGAAGGAATTGCTCCCTGGCAGGGTGGGCAGGCCCTGGCACAGGGTGCCCAGAGAAGCTGTGGTGCCCCTGGATCCCTGGAGTGTCCAAGGCCAGGCTGGACACTGGGGCTTGGAGCAGCCTGGGACAGTGGAAGGTGTCCCTGCCATGGCAGGGTGGCACTGGATGGGATTTAAGGTCACTCCCAACCCAATCCAGTCTGGGATTCTGAGATACCAGAGGCAAGAGAAGCTCTTAAGAAAACCCTTTGTTTCTTGGCACATAAAACCCCCCAGACAGCCCTGGGAACCCCAGGATGGTTTGGGTTAGCACAGTGCCTGGAATCCCCATCCCAACCCAGCAGAGCCTGCTGGACTGAAGCCATTCCTACCAGGCAGTGACAGGACAACCCTGGTTAGGAGCTCCTGATAACATCTCAGAGCCATTAAAGCAGCACTGTTCTGTCAGCAAACCTGCCCTGAGCCCTGATTAATCACCCTCCCATTAAAACACAGCCATTTACATTTCTCAGGAGCTCAATAAGGCTGGACCACACCATTCCCTGCACCCTGAAGGGCTGAGTTGGGGAGTGAGGCTTAAAACACAAAGCAGCAACACACAATTCCTGCCTCCCCCTCTGAAAATTAAACTGTTTCAATAAGGGGACTCAAAAATTAATATGGTAAATGCACCGTGTGCCACTCTAGCCTTTCTCAGGAGGATGTTTTATACTCAATTTCTTGTTTTATCTGAGTTATTTCCATTTTTTCCTTCCCAAGAGAGTAAAGGATGATACCTGATATCACTGACTTCTGCCTCGAACTCCTGGCAACCTGAGAGCAGCCAGGAGACGGGAAAATGGTAATACAGACAGTGAGGTGAGAATGAATGAAGCAAATGAGTAACAGTGATGCACAGATCACCCAGGAAATGTTAAAATGTTTTTTGGGACACCGGTACCATTTTAAGCCCCAACACCAGCAATTCCACCTGCATTCCTCCTCTTTCTTCTTGAAAATCCAGCACTTCAGGGCTGAATAATTTCAAAAGTCACCATCTCAAAAGTGAAGGATGAAGTCAGGACTTGCTGTTTCAACCAAATTTCTACACTCTTAAGGCAGCAAGAACAAGGTGACACAGCTGGTAAACTTTATTTTCCAGAGATTTTAAGTGGTATAAAACCACCACAATGCCAATCCACCAAGAAGATTTTTTTAAATTGGAACCAGAAAATTTTGTTTTATCAGCACTCAGTGGTCCCAGCTCTTATGATCTGAGAGAAGAACCCTTTCAAATCTCCTTTCTCACTGAACCAGTGCCTATTTGCTCCCTCATTACCTTCCCTGCCAGCACACAAACACTTGGTTTGGGTCAGTTTAACCTGCAGCCAGCCTGAAAGGGAATCAAGTGGTTCACCTCAAAGGAGGAAATCTGCAGGACAAGTGCCTGAACTCATCTTTCACTGGCCCACTAATGGGAAAGGAGAAAATAATAAGGCATGGATGAGCAGCACATCTGAAAGGTTTCTGGGCTGCTTTGCTCCAGCCAAGGAACAGCTTCAGGGGAGAAAGATCAGAAGCCTCCATTTCCCCCACCCGAGTTCACTGAGCACAAAAGCTGAATTAATGATTCTGATAAACCCCAACATGAAATTACAACAGAGGCCAATAACGTGGTTGCTTCATGCCCTTTTAAAATAACAAATTTTTTGTAATTTTGCACTTTCCCATTTGTAACCTGCAGTGTCAATTAGGATTTTCTCATGTCCAGGGCCAGGTTGGATAGGGATTGGAGCAACCTGGGATAGTGGAAGGTGTTCACAGAGCTGGGGGTGAAACAGGATGGGATTTAAGGTCCCTTCCAACCCAAACCCTTCCGGGATTCTGATCCCAAAGGTCCCTTCCAACCCAAACCCTTCCGGGATTCTGATCCCAAAGGTCCCTTCCAACCCAAACCCTTCCGGGATTCTGATCCCAAAGGTCCCTTCCAACCCAAACCACTCTGGGATTCTGATCCCAAAGGTCCCTTCCAACCCAAACCACTCTGGGATTCTGATCCCAAAGGTCCCTTCCAACCCAAACCACTCTGGGATTCTGATCCCAAAGGTCCCTTCCAACCCAAACCACTCTGGGATTCTGATCCCAAAGGTCCCTTCCAACCCAAACCACTCTGGGATTCTGATCCCAAAGGTCCCTTCCAACCCAAACCCTTCCGGGATTCTGATCCTAAATGCTCCCATCCTTCCCATGGCCCAGCCCTGGGTGTCCCTGGGATAGCAGGAAGGCAGGGCAGAGGGCTGGCAGGACCAAAGCCCTGCAGTGCTGACCGTGCTGGGTGAAGAGGTCGCTGTGCACGATCTCGATGAGGCAGTAGAGCTTCTGGATGGTCAGGCGGCTCACGGGAACGTTCAGGATGAACTCGGTGAAGAGCTTGCTGCACACACAGGGGAAGGAAAAATCCATTAAACCCTGTCCCAGCCATGGGAAAACATCCAGTGGGAAGAATCAGATATACAACTTCACGCTTTTGGATGAGCAAACTTAATTTTTTTATGACAGAAAAAAAATTGACCCAAAAATCAGAGAAACATGAATAGTTTTTAATCCATTTCTTTAGTTTTTAAATGTCATTTTTTTTTTCTCTAAGTTAAAAGTTCTCTTGAAATACCATTTTTATTTCGTTTCTCTATGGCTTTTTTTTTCTTAAACATCTTATTACCCTTTTTATTTACTAACAACACTGCAGTGTTTATGAGCTACTGAGACATCGATCCACCAACAGGGTTCACTGAATTATTCATTATTTGATTATTTACATGAAATTTATACTTGATAGAGTGAAGCACCATGGTCCAGCTTAAGAGTTTTGATGTCAGCTGCCTGATTGATAATTCTTGCTATATCATTTGTACTGCAAGGTTTGTCACACATCTTATTTTAAGAAAAACAGGCCCTTTGTGTCACCCTTAAAAATAACTGCAAGGGACCAAAAAAAAAGTCATAAAAGTGATAAAACTTCTCAGGTGATTCGTATTTCATTGTCTCAGAATATATTTCTGAGTGCATATATATGTATCTGTAAATAAAGATTTCTATAAAGTTAACACTAAACATTTAATTAACTCTACTCACCTGAGTTCCTTTGGATCAAACACTAATTTCACATCGTTGACAATAGCTGGCAAGTATTTAAGTGCTGCCCCCTAAAAAAACAAAACCAAAAACATAAAATCAAATCAACAAGGCCAAAACTAATGTGTTTAAAGGTGATGCAAAGACTGCAAGAGGAGAATCAGGAGGTGGCTTTGACTTCACCATTTTCTGTGACACCTGAGCTGAAACTCAATGAAAATTAAACTTTTAACAGATTTAAAAGAAGAAAGAGGCATGAAATGTTCATAAACTGGGAAAATTTACACCAAAATTAGAGATGTATAAGCTCCTTCCAACATTTTACAGAAACCTTTTGGTTTCTAATCCCTTTTTTCCCATCTTCTGTGGAGCACTTTCCCATCCTCCTCCTCAGCCATGCTGTAGTTGTTTGGGTTTAATTTTCACTGCTCTACTTAAAAATTAAACAAATGGCCTAATTATCATTTTTTCCCTGCAGTAAATTCTTGCTAGCCACTCATGAAACCGTGGCTCTTCCCAATTCCCCTTGAACTTGCAGCTGCCACTCCACTGCACAGCACATGAAAGAGCTTGAAAGACATAAACAGATGTTTAATATTTTAACTGTCTGTAGCAATTTTTACTCATTTTGTCTTCCCATTTCTCAGGAACAATTAGGAGTTCTTGTGGGCACAGAGCACCAGACTAGGAAAAAACTCAGAGTAATTGAAATATAAACCAGAACAGCCAGACTTACATTTGGGCTTTATTGATAAAATCAAACTGTTTGATTACAGATATATTTTTGACTGCAAAGAGGCAGTGTTAGACTGGATTTTGGGGAGGAATTGCTCCTGGGAGGGTGGGGAGGGATGGGATGGAATTCCCAAAAAGGCTGTGGTGCCCCTGGATCCCTGGAATGTCCAAGGGATTTTGGTTGGAGTTCTGAGCAAGCCAGGCTCTAATGACCAGGCAGGAACCACAGGCAGCAGGCAGGGTTTATTTGCTGATCATCCACAGGCATGCAGCAATAAATGTTTAGTAACACATCTTAAAAGAGAGCTTGCATTTTATATCTGGAATTAAAATCTCGCACGGCGCGCCCCGGCAGGAGCGTAAGAATGAACATGTGAGTGAATTCCACGAGCTACTGGGGGCAAAACACTATTTAACAGCCATTTACAGCTTGGAGCTGCAACAATTAGCACCAACTGAGGGTCTGCTTTATGGACAACCCAATTAAAGTTTAATTCTGGAGAGTTAAAGAAGATTGTGAAAGTGTATTTCTCAACTTCCCACCTCAGCTGGCTTGATTATATGACAAGCTGATCGGAGAATGAAGCTCTGCAGCCCCGTGATTAAATCTGTATCTGTCTAATGCAAAGGGCTATTAAAATAATTTTTTATTGGTATTAAATCATGTAAAAGAGGAGCTCTCGGTGTAGATTTTATTCTGTTAAAGCTGCAGCTGAAGTAGATTTTTGGTGAGCAGTAGCTCCAGTGCAATGCTGGTTATTCCCAGGATATCGGAATGCAGAAATGAGAAATATGAAATTCAGCAGATTAAAAACCCTGCTCTTGTCTTTTCATGTAACATCAGGAAAAAACAAATAAGCACCTAGTTTGGTTTTTTTTTCCTTCCATGTAAAGAAATTAAATTAATTACTTTTCACTCCTGATCAGCACTGGACAAAGCTTCCAATTCCTCATTTCCACAAGAAGCACAAGGCAAGCTAAGCCAAAAATCTTAATTCCATGGTTACACAGGGATGCCTCAACCACTTGAAAATTCCAACCAGCATTAAAAAACCAGAATAGCAAGGAACCTTAATGTCCAATCAAGCATCTTCCTGCATGATTTCCCTGTGATCACACGAGGAGCAGACCCAAAGCTGGCAAGATCAGCCTCACAAATGCTCTCAATAATTACACACAGTTTCAAGCTGGGCTGCAATAACAATTTCCCTGCCCCAAGGGGCTGCTCTCTTTGTGCAAAACGAGTGACAAATTATTCCCACCCTTATCAACTTACAAAATCAGTCATTTCCAGGAGTACAAAGCACACAAATAAAGCAGCAAAAGGGAAGGATGAAAAGGAGAGAAAGCAGGAATGAGACAGTGTGTTGCATGAATAATGGATATATTCTCCCTGAGTTGAATTTCCTCGTACACTCACTGTTCTGTTGGCTGGGGGGTATTATTAGAATTTGATTTTTTTTGCCCAAATTGTGATTCACATGGCTCAGGATGACATCAGCAAGGCCACGGCAGCCTGCAGCAAACTCTCAGTGCTGTGCCTCATTTTCTGCTCCTCCCACTCCCAACCCCAACCTCACATCAATTTCCCCTCTGTGAACACCACATCTGTGTGGGAAAGGGAATATTCCACAGAAATCACATCCATGTGGGAAGAACTATGAGCTGCCACTCCCTCCATGCAGGAGCAGCCTCCTGTATATTCACAATATATACACAAAATATAAATACATATACAATACCAGCCAAGGAACTGCTCAGTGCCTCAAGGATACCCTGGCAACCTGTGAAAAAGGCAATTAACTGGGCCAAGAAACACAACTGACTCAGTGAAAACCACCAGGGCCAGAGAAGTCCAAGCTTTGCCTTAACTGGAAGGAATGAAGCAATAATTGTTGGGCACAGCTCTCTGAACAGCCAGTGCAGGGCATGGCAATTCCCAGGATTTATCCTTCCATGGACTAATTGCAATTTATCCCCTAAATCATCCCAACCAGCTCTCTGTCTCTCACCCTTTGCAACCTTTAAGATAAATTCCTTGATGGGTTTCTAATGATTCCACAGCTAATTGTGTTCTCCTGAGCTCCTCCAGAGCTGGCAGTGAAATCACATTTTTGTTGAAGTGAAGAACTCGGTGTTGGTATCAAAAGATCATTTGAGGGAAATAAAAAACCCTTCAAACAGGAAAAAAAAAAAAGGCAGAATAAATAAGAAGTGCAGTGGGATTGTTATTCCCAACAGTGCCCCTCTGAACATCAGTGAAGAGTCCCCTGCACTGCCCACGCTGCTCTTTTCTCACTCACAGTTCATTTCCAGACAGGTTTAATGAGACAAAAATGGGTAAAGAATGGAACCTACCAAGAGGAAAACTAGCACATTGCCCAGATCCAAAAGTTCAAGGAGTTTCTATGACCAAAAGTTTGTGTGAATTATTTATCTTTATTCTGGAAGGAATTTTTTCTGCAGTTTTTTTTTCTTCTGGGTGGGGAAAACCTCAAACATCTTTGACACTTGAATATTTAACTAAGAGTAAGCTTCATTTATTTACTGGGACAGAAAGAGTCCCAGTTGCTAAAACTACCAGAAGAAGCTCCTTTACAGGGAAATTTCTTTAATTTCTTCCCAAAAAGGATGGGAGAACAGGTACAAGCCTTTTTTGTATGTCATCAAGCAAATAAAAGCACATCAAAATAATACAGGGCAACCTTGCTAAGTATCTTAAAGTATTTCTGATATTTAGGATAACAGACAGAAACAAGAAGAATTTTATGCATTTACTTTTGTTTGTTACACAGCTGAGAACATGGTGAGATCTCTTAATTTATACAAAAAAGAAATTACCTCTGTGATAATAACAAGGGTTACTAGTGAGTGAAAAGAAATAAGTATAGCAAAGCAATCTTGCAACAATGGAAAATTATCCCATTCTTGGGTTTATAAATGGAATGAGAAAAAAAGAAGTTATAAAAGCTTCTTTGCAGTAGCTGTTTAAAGAAAAAAAATAAAACAACTAACTTAAGGTTGTCATTAGATTGACCAAATGGCATTTGCAAAGCATTAAACAAAATGTATTCTGAGCTTTTTTTTTCTGGGGTTTAAGTTCAGCTCTTTGTAGTCCATAAAAGCAAGAAAATCCTTAATTTAAAACTGTCATTTTCCAAAGCCATTCACTCCCATCAGCACGCCTGGTCTCCAAATTAAGCACAAAACCTCCTTGCCAAACACAGTGCATTCTTCTGAAGTCTTTTGTTTGACAAAGCAATAAATTTGTTTTACCCGACTCCATTTGAACATGATTTTAATGTTAATTTCCATCCTTTGTGTCATTCAGCACAAAGCACCTCCCTTCCAGCCCAGCTTTATTTGGTGTGCCATTCCATCAAACTCACCCAAAGCAAACCCAGCCCAGTCAGCAGCTGGAGGAAACAACATCCAGGAACACCTGAACAGTGATTTTAGATTTGCCCCAGCCTGGAGCACTGACTCACTCCACAAACCGAAGTTTTTATCCCAATTACTCATTCCCAACCAAAGCAGCACCTGTGGCACTAAATTCAGTGTAAAACAGCCCAAAGCAAGATCACAAAGAAATATCTTCTGGAGGTATTTCGCATATGGATTCTAAGAGGCACAGAAACCTCAGTCCACACTGCATTTTGTCACTGAGCTAATTTTAAGGGATGGTTATTAAATATTCCACCTGTTGGAAAAGCCCTGCAGATTAACATTCTCTTCTTTTCTTCTCAGGTACTTTGCAATGTATTTCCCTGCCTTCATTTAAATACTTTTCTGGGGCTTTAGCAATAAATGCTGCATATTAAAGTACAGACTGGGCACTGAGAAATGTGTTAAAAGCCACCAGGATTATTAAGAACCCACAGGCACAGGAGAATTCACATCAAGAAATGGTCTCCTCTTCCACTCCAGCTCTCCATGATCACACACAGGATAATTTTACACACACAAAGTGCTCACACCTCCTCAATTGGGATTATTTCAAGCTCCCAGGCTGGCTTTTCCCAGTCATGCTGAAGGCAATCAGGACAGAAACATCAGAAGGGTGCAGCTCCTTCCTCCAGCTGCCTCCTCCCTGCTTCCCAAGAGATGCAGGAACACCTGACTAAGGAAAATCTGCTTTTTTATCCAAACTTGAAACTCTTAGGCTCCAGCTGAGCTCGTGCTTCAGCAGGAGAAGGTTGAGGAAATAATTATCATGCACCAATTAGCAGAAAACAGGAATAAACCCAGGAAGGCTCAGTACACTTGTAAGCATTAAAAATGCATGCACACACCAAATGCTGCTCACCTCATGGAATCAGGTTTAACTCTTAAAATCGAACTGATGCTTGAAAAACCAAGTGGAATCTCCCCTTCCCAAGCTATTGCTGCAGCTCACTGCCACTCAGCATGCAAGGAGAATTTTTGTCAGTGAGGGAACAACCAAAACATCTGTCAGCTCACATCACTGCTTGGATTTCCCTCTCCCCACCTTCAACAAACAAGGGGGAAAGGCAGCCCTGAAATATCTGTCTCTGCTGCAGATAACAATTACACACCAAAAAAAAAAAAATCTGAAAATTTTATTTTGTTAACAAACTACAAGAAACCCTCTCTGCTGTTTTGAACACTGTAATTTTTACCTCTTCACCTTCTCAAATCCCAGCCCACAGGACTGATTATTGCTGCCTTTATAGCCTGGGGTGAAAGTGGGTTTTAGTCATTCTTGCACCTCAATATGTTAATTCCAATACATCTGAGTTTATGAAAAGCAAAAATAGCAAGAGGTATAAGTGCCAGTAAAATGCTGTAAGAGGTTGAAGTGTTAGTAAAGCTCTGCCCAAATCATGTTCCAACATTATATGGAATTTTACCTATTTATTGCAAAAATCCATAGCAGAAGTTGTACCAGTCAAATTTAAAATAACCCTTTAATGATGTTTTATATATATAGAAACCCTATCAATTCTCCCCTACACTAAGAATTTTTGAATATCTATAATCCTAAAAGAGGTTCAAATTCCAAGACTTTTTGTGCTCTGCACCCTTAAATCCTTGTACAATTCAGAGAACTTTCTTTGGATGAAACCTTTTTTTAGTACTCAAAGCCCTGAAAAACTCAAATTTAAAAAAAACCCAGCCATTTAAATGCAAAATATTAAGAAACTGAAGACCCACAGACACCAACAGCTCATCAGCTTCCACAAGGACATAAATATTTGAATAGATAAAGAAGAATTCTTGCTTAGAACACAAGACTGCAGTCATTCATTCTGTGTCAGCTTGAAGGCTACTCTCCCAACAGATAGGAAAAAAAATCCAGTATATCCAGCCCAAAAAGAGTTGGGAACATCTCAGAGAAAATTTCCAGTGGCAGTTCTGCTCCATGTTGATAAACCAGCAAGGCAGATTCCAGGTTTTGCAAGGAGAAATAGAAACACTGGGATGTGTGAAAGAAGTATCTGCCTAGTTTAATATAAAGCACCTTAATTTTCTGTATAGGTCTTTGCAACTTCTTATCTCTCTCCAAACAGACTTATTTTGTCTAGACTTATTTAGCATCCCCAATAAATATAAAAATCAGAGAAAAAAACTGCTACAGCTAGATCTGTTGATCTTCCTGCACAACACAGGGACCTGAAGACTTATCTGTTTAAAATCACTGCTTTTGTACAAAACTTCAGCCAAGTATCCAACAGCACAAGAATTCCAGGAAGGTTTGGGTTGAAGGGACTCCAAATCATCTCTTCCCACCCCTGTGGAAAGTCACTGACACCTCCCAGCACTCCTGCAGCAGGGCCAGGTGGGATCCACAGAATCCACACTCAAGTCTCCCCCAAAAAACCCATTTATCTACCTATTCAATAGTTGTGTGTAAGAGAATCCCACATTGCTACCGAGTGCACAAACTGCAGAGCTCCAGAGGATACCTGAACACCACAAAAGCAATTCCACGAGCTGCAAAAAGCCAACAGTAACAATTATGTGTTCTAAGAGCTAAGTAATTAGAGTCCAGAGGAGATGAAAGCAATAAGTACAGAATGAAAGGCTGT
Organism: Entomyzon cyanotis; assembly: GCA_024500445.1. Classification (NCBI taxonomy): domain Eukaryota; kingdom Metazoa; phylum Chordata; class Aves; order Passeriformes; family Meliphagidae; genus Entomyzon; species Entomyzon cyanotis. The sequence continues at coordinate 2,370,589 of JAKEPQ010001000.1, forward strand.
CAAGGCTTCTGAAAGGCATCCTCAAGCACACTTCACCCCACACTGGCTCATCTCTCAGTGCTTCACCTGCCACCCTGCAAACCCAGACAGGAGCTGTGCTCTGCCCAGGCCTGCAGAGCTCTGAACCTGAACCAGCACAGCTCCTGCTGCACTGGCATCTCTCCAGCCCAGGCAGTTCTCCTTCCCACATCTCAGGTGAACACAACCAAATTCATTTTTGAGGGTATTTTTTTTTTCCTCAAGGTATAAACTGTTAAAGAAAAAAGCTCATGTTCAGCTGCCTTCCTGAAGCAGCCCTGCAAAGGAGGCTCAGGAACAGAAATCTCCCATTCCACTCCAGCAATCTGCAAACACCCTATTTGTAAATCCCAGAACAGCACACACTGAGCCTCCAATCCCCCATTTCCATTCAGGAGAGATGCTCTGGTAATGAAATGAAAATGCAGCTTTCTCGAAACATGTAATATCCCTGTTTTGTTATCAGATGATACAGTCTCAGCCTCTCTGCCTAAAGCATTCCACCTCAGCTGCTTTATCCCCCTCTCTCTCTCTCTGCTGTGTGCTCAGCATGGCATTAGGAGCCCCAGAGCTCAAAGGACTCAGGGCTGGACTCAGCACTTTTCCTGCTGCACTTCTCCAGGAACCTCTTCCACCAGCACAGGGCTTTCCACTGTCTGTCTGTGCAAATATCAGAGCAGGAGGGAGTCCAACTGTCCCCAAATTCTAACCCAATTCTCAGCCCCTTGGATCATCTCCCAACTCATTCAGCAGGGTTGGGTCAGCAGTTTCATCTTGTTATAAATTCTGGTTGGAACCACAAGGAGAAGTTCAAGGTGCAGCTTATCAAACACACGTTTAGGGCAGTCTCTGTAGTTTTGCATGATGAAAAAGATCCACTAAATTTTGTATCCAGCCTCCTCTGGATGCTAAAATCCACCAGTCCTATAATTCAATGTTTCTGCTCTTTGATATCAGCACCATTTGAGGGCAGAGACTCCATTCCCATCCCATAAACCAACGTTACCAAAAGCAGATGCTGCTCTAAAGGGACACAAGAAAAGGGATAAGGGATGAAGGGTGGAATTTTCAGTCTCACTCACTACTGATTTTCCCTTTAAAGTATCTGCTAGGGTTTAAGATCCTATATTGAAGTTCCTGAACTGCCTCAGATAGAAATAAGTGCATTAAAACATGAGGCTCTACATTGTCATCAACATCTTAAATATGATGCCTTAAAAATACCTCAAGTTTATACAAGTTATATAAGCTAAATGTCACATAACCCAAATTAAGTTTTTTTAAAATGAAAGTGGGGTTTTTGAAGCAATTACAGGCTGAACTCTTATCATGGGTGTCTTTTCCAACTTCAATGATTCTAGGACTCTATGAACTTACTTGTTCAAAGAAAAGTTCTTTATACAGTCACAAACCCTTCAGCAGAAGCACCAAATATATGAACCTTGTTTGGAGTAAAACCAGATTTTAAACACAAACACAAGCAAATACTTCAAGGACTGCCCTACTGTGGTTCAGGATGCAAAAGTGGAGATCTGGAAAGCACAAACCTTCACTATGACAGTCTGATCAGAGTTGCTGCTCATCATCTCATTGATGGACTTAAAGAGCTGCAGCAGAGACTCCCTGAAGTCTGCTTCTCCTTTGTTTTCATACAGTCTGAAAAAGAATTAGGCTTCATCAGCACAAACCACAATGGAAATACAGGTTTTTTTAATTTTTGGTGATTTTTTTAGCAATCAAATGATAGATGCCCATTTGCTGTGTTGCATTTTTTCAAGAATTTCTGTAAGTTTCTTCACTGAACCAAGACATTTTTTTCACAAACAAAACCCCAAGACAAGTCAGCATGGCCAGGCTGGTCGAGCAGGAACAAGAGATTTTTATTGCAAAGCTTTCTGTGTAAAATGCCCCATGCAGCCCTGCTGTTTGGGTCTCCTGGTGCCTCCCTGAGCAGTGACCCAATTCCTCGTGCCCACGCAGCCCTGGGACAGCCTCTCCACCCTGCAGATGTCTGCCAGGACCCTTGCCAGGCTGCTCTGTGCTGATGAAGCCAGAAAGCAGCCAGACAACTTGCCAGCAACCATTAAAATCTACCACTGGCCTAAGGTGAGTGACCTTCAACTCTGTGAAGGAAAGCAAGAAAAAGCCTATCGACCCTCTTTTTGCTAAAAAGGTAGTTTTTTTTATTCTGTGGGAAGGCAGCACTGAGGTTAAATTGTGTTTCAGCACTAATTTCAGGCTCAGTTTCCCATGGAGTCAGCAGGGCTGACACAGAGGAATGACTAATCCCCAGCTCAGCTTCAGAGGTCCCTGTGCCTTCAGGCAGATTCCTCAGAGCTCAGCTGCCCACTGGGACCTCCCTCTCCCTTCTCAGGGACTTTAGGGGTGTAAAAACTGCACAGAGACACCTGAGAAACTCCAAAGGCAAAAAAAACAAACAGCCAAGGTGAGGAACTTGGGCCACTGGCTCAGTGCAGCACAGGAATGAGCATTCCCAGAATTCTCTGGAGTTTTAATGCAGCACCAGCTCTGCTTCAGCTGTAGGATGACACAATCCTCACTGGAAAATGAGAGGGAGAACACCACTGGCTCCACATCATCCCTGAAAACTCTCCCCCTGGCTGGGCAGCATGTGGGACTCACACCAGGGTTATTCAGATTTAACCTGACCAACATCAAAAGGGATCTGCAATCCAGATTAAATCTAAACAGGGGGAGTTATGAACATCTCTTGGGACTTCCAGGCCAGGCTGGACAGGGCTTGGAGCAGCCTGGGACAGTGGAAGGTGTCCCTGCATGGCAGGGGAGGAATGGGATGAGCTTTAAGGTCCCTTCCAACCAAACCATTCCATCATCCTGTGACTCCTTTCCCAGTAAAACCCCATCTTCACCCAGTCAGCTCCCACTGCCTCCAAGAGCCTCATCCAACAGCAACTGAGCTTCCAAAGCCACCCCTGGTTCCACTGGCTCTGCTCCCCAAACCCCTGGCACCAGGACCCATGAGAGCAGCTGCCAGCAAGAGTTCAACTGCCCCCTGTTTTCCTCCACTTTCTCCTGGAATTAAACCCAGTAGGAAGGCCTGGAATGTAGTTTGCAGCTCAGAAAGAGCATCTCACCCGGGAATTTTCCATGAACAAACATTGTAAGATCTCCTCATGTTCCAGGACTGCAGAATCTTGGAATGGTTTGGGCTGGAAGGGATTTTAAAGATCATCTGATCCCATCCAGTTCCATGGGCAGAACACCTTCCACTGTCCCAGGCTGCTCCAAGCCCCAGTGTCCCACCTGGCCTTGGACACTGCCAGTGTCCCATCTAAACATGTGTCCCCATATCCCATCTGAAGCTACACGTGACAGTTGGAAATGGGCTTTTTTCAGGACAAACATGGAGTCCAGCATGTTCCTGCTGATTTAAACTGAAGTTAATGTGCATCATTTTTAATGCTGTGCTCCTAAACCTTTGCAAGCCCCAGACATGAAGGCAATTTTTACCTGGACACAGAGGAAATAAGCATTACAGGAAAAAAACCCCAAACCACTAAATCGTGTTACTTTGCTGTGCAAATTTCTATTCCCCTTTTAGGCTAAAACTGGGGGTTATGCAGGACAAAAAACTTGTTACCTCCCCATTTCAATAATGCATTTCCCCCTGAACAGATTAGAGAGGTGAAACTTAAACCAACAGAAAGAGTAACTAAACTTGACAACCCAATAAATCAAAGTGCTTCAGACAAAAAGCTCTGCCTTTCAAAAAGGAAGTTGTAATAAAAATAAACAAGTTAGTCACAAATGTGTTCCTACTGTCAGTTAATAACATCTCTTTATTTAATATACCTGATAAAGCACAAAAACTCTGCAGCTGAGAGAAAACCACTTTTACACCCAGTTGGCCCTTCCAGCACTGCCTTGAACATTTTGCTGTAAATATACCACAACCACTGGGATCATTACTGGGGAAATCAAATAAAGATATTTCTAAAGGTCACTTGGAATACTTTGCCTTTACCAACCTTGCTGCAGTGAACAAACACAAGTGCCACCAGGCTTTAACTGACTGAACTTCCACGTATTTATCCAGAACTGAACTGCTGAAGTGCTCCATCCATCCAGCCCACCACCCTATTGCTGGAGTTAAAAATCTGCCATATTTTGTAATAAAGGCTTCAGCTGGCTGCTTGTGATTTCTCAGCAGAGCAGCAGCAATCACGCAGAGCCCTGCCACACTCCTGCCTTTTAATCACTCCAAATCACACCCCCCAGGCAGCCTTTCAGTCCTGCAGCAGAACAAACCCCAGGCTCCTGCAGCATTCCCTGATTTTGCTGATTTAATCCCTTGGCATGGAGAGCTGTGTCTTCCCAACACTGTGAATTAGTGCTTCCCACTAGGAAATCCCATGGCCAGTCCTGGAGGGTCAGATTGTCTGTAAATCTCATCTGCAGCCAGAGGTGATTATTTTGGGGTTTTTTCCTGTTTTCAAGTGATTTGTAGGGCCTGCTCCAGTCTCAGTGACATTCAGTATTTTATGAATCTCACAGCAGGGCTCCCAGAGAAATAAATTACAAGCCCTAAATTAGAGAGAAGGGTGGTGGGGATGGGAACTTAAGAGCTCCACATAAATCCCTTGTAAAAAGGTTGTTAGCACTGCTAACAAGTAGTAAAAGGACTCAACTGAAGCGAAGCTGAAGATCTCATCAGCTTGGTTTATAACTTCTGGAACATCTTGGGTATAAAACACAATACAGTGACAGAAGTTTCCCCAAACAGTGGCAAGCTTTAATTGTTCAGAGACCTAAACTATCATGATTTTAGCAATTCACTGCTACTGAAAAGACACATCTCTGCTAAAGAGGGAAAAGCCTTCTCCTGAAATAACTTCTCACAGCTTCAGGTATCTCTAAAATAGTGCAATACTGAGCAATTTTAACTGAGGCACTGTAAGATTTTGGCAGTTTTGGAGCAATATTGGCAATGGGAGGTTTAAGTATTCCCTGTACTCACTGGTTGAACAAGATCCTGGACCGAACTATGAACTTGAAGATGTATTCCAAGGCTTTCATGGCTTTGAAGAGTTGATCAGTGATCCCACATTTCTCAGCACTGTCCACGTAGGTTTTTAAAACCTTGGTCAGTTTTCTGTTTAAAAACAAAAAAAAACCCCAAAAAACCCCACACATACAAGTTACAAGTATTCTCACAAAATTTCCATTTTGAAAGGTTTAAAGAAAAATTGTGCACCCACAAAGTCACAAAATTAATTATTCAGCTACTAAACTCATTGTGTTCTTGTTTTGCTGATAAGTAGCTGTAACTTACTCTTAAGCAAAAAAAAAAACCAGAACAAAAACCACAGACCCCAACTTTATTTAACATCCAGCAAATCTCCTCAGGCTGATTTTCTGCTGGATATTTAGGGATGTTCAGATTTAGGCTGTTAGGAAGATGCACCTACTACTACTACTAATAATCAGAATAATAAAAATAATTACATTAAATACAAACATGTTAAAATTTACACACAAAATGAGTTTCTCCACTCAACAAGGCTTCCCCTTTAGAGAGCTTTCCCATGGATTTTGGGCTGGAATTTGTGAAATTCATTTCTCCCAGCATCTAACACCAGCTGGAAATTCCCTTATTCCCCATTTTAAAGCCTATCCAACTTGAAAGTGAAACAATTTTTGAAATAATCCCATTTCAGCTCCCTCCCTTCCAATGAATACAAATCAGGGTTTTAATGCAACCACCAGCAATTCCATCTGAAACCATCCCAGCTCCAGTGAATGATCCAACCTCCACTCCAGGTAAACATTATTCTCCCCTAACAGCAAACAACACTGAGCTCACGGAGATCCTGCTGCCTGGGGATTTGTTGGAACAGCAGCAAACTGCCTGAGAATTTCAAGTAACCACTCCAGTATTGTCAAGGCCACCTCTCTTTACTTCAGGGCAACAGCTGAAGGTTGAGCTGGATGATCTTGGAGCTTTTTTCCAAGCTGGATGTTCCTTGAATACAAGGCAGGGAGAGGGCAGGGATGTGCCATGCCCATGGGCATCAATCAGGGCAGAATTCAGCTCTGCCCTGCTCTGCAGGAAGGGAAGGGTTCTCCCCATGCCCAGCAAAGGAAGGAGCACCCCAGCTTTCCCTGATAAACCCAGGTGCTGGAGGATGCTCCACCCTCTGCTCCCTGCACACACAGCATGCAACTCAGCGATCAAAGGATCAACGGTGAGACTGAAGGCTCGAATTTCCTTTGGGATAAATAAGGATTTGGGAAAGGCTCTTCCCCCAGGGAATGGGCACAGCCTGAGGCTGCCAGAGCTCCAGGATATTCTATAATTTTATGATTCTTCACGATTTTAAATCAGTATTTTTGAACATTTTCAGGTCACTTAACAGAGACTCTGCCCCAGCAAAGGGCACCTCAGGTGTCCTGGTTTGGATTTCTTTCCCCCCCCAGCACTGCAAAAATATCCATTCTATATTTTTTCCTCCAACACTGACAGTCTAAAGAAGCAGCAAAGATTCCAACTGTCAAAAAATACTTAAGACAACAAAAATCATGGACTTTTGGTTTTTTGTTCTTCATTGCTTCTTCCCCACATTGACAGTAAAGTGCATAATCCAGGGTAGAATGTCAACTTAATGCAAACAAACTGTGTTTGAAGCACCTTAAATGGACATGATTTCTTTCTCAAGTATGAGTGAGAATTGTTTGTGTTTTCCTTACAAAACCATTCCTGGAATTGTCAAATCATCCCTTCTTCATCGCAATCAAGACTTCTCCTTGCACGTGACTGAAAGTTTTATTACTTTTATTTCAAGAAAGAAACAAATACTATCACCAGTCCTCTTCTAGACTCTCATACTCTCCCAAGCTCATGGGCACATTCTCAATTAAGCTACATAAACAAGTAATTAAATTACATTACCTGGAGAAACTCTCCAAGCCACATTAGGAAAAGTCAATTTTCCAACTTACGTGTAGGCCAAGGTAGCACTGAAATGCTTCTTGATGTAGGTTTCCAGGACAGGGTTGAAATGTTGAAATTTTCTGTCAGCAATCAGCCCAATGATAAATACCTGAAAAAACACAGCATCATTAGTGTGTTATTCTTAAAAAAAAAATCTTTCATTTTTGTCCATTCACCTGTCTTTTCAGAGAAGAAGACATTTTTGACATTAAAAGCCTGTGGCTGTATTAATATTCTTCATTCCTGTGAAAACTTCTCTGCTCATAACAAAAATTTCTGTTCTGCTTCTGTCCCAAATTCTGCTGTTCAGCCTCTAAAATGAGTGGATTTCCTTCTTTCTGCTGCTCCCTTCTTTTCTGGGAGGATGACATGATGTAATCCAACTCCCTCTGAATCAAGTCCAACTGAACCATCAAATATAACTTTAAAATGGAATAACAGTTAACAGCTCATTTCTTTTCCATTAATAAACTTCACTTGATCATTTACTCCCCATTCCAGCATCCACATTCCAGTCCTTCCCCACTCCAAACTCACCAAAGCATCAAACACCAAAGTGTCAAAGGTCTCACTCTCAGAGTTCTCCATCATGATGTTAAAGAGTGCATCCAGTGTATCTTGAAGAAACTACAAATAAATAACACAGCTCATCATATTTGCAAAGCAAAATTTAATTCAGGTTCCACACAGGTTGCTGTAGATATTTTTGCTAAAGTAAAATCATACTAAAAGTTAGCAAAAAATGGAAAATCAATAGAAAATCCAACGTTTTTTCTTTTCAGCAAATTACTTTTTAGTGAAGTTGCTTATCTATACACACATTACCAGTCATACAGAAAAAACAGAGTCAGAAACCACACTTGGCACACCTGAACAAGGACCTTAACTGCTGACAGTGATCCAAAACTCCAGGTTCACCACAGTCACCAGGCTCATGCATTGCTGAAAACTTGGTGTTCCAGAGCACAAACCACACAAGCAGCCCAGTCTCATGCCAAGGCAATGGGGAGCTGAGCCATGAGGGCACACAGACCATCCCTGCCCAGGGCTGCAGCAGCCCAGAGCCACAACTGCAGGTGGGATCACACATGCAGCCATGGGGAACAGAGCACACACTGCTGCCCCAGCCCCAAACATCCAGCAAATCTCATCCAACCTACACGGGAAAGGCTTCACTCCCAGCTGTGCAACACCACAGGAGGAGGAGATTAGTGCTTCCAGGCAAGCACAGGGACAAAAGCTGCTGTACACCTCTGGCATTCCAGGAGTTCTTCCCAGAGCCAGCCAGGAATCCATGCACTGCCCAGAGATACTCATCAGTTCTGCTGCAATGGGACTGTGGGGCTGAGCAGCTTCTTCCTCCAGCTGGCACACACAGCCAGGGCTCCTCCAGGGCACAGCCAGGATGGATCACAGCTCAGGGTGGGTTGAGAAAGAAGGGGTTAAGTGTGGATTGTTCCAGCATGCCTGTCTCAAATCATCAGAGAATGGTTTGGGTTGGAAGGGACCTTTAATCCCATCCAGTGTCACCCCAGCCATGGCAGGGACACCTTCCACTGTCCCAGGTTGCTCCAAGCCCCAATGTCCAGCCTGGCCTTGGACACTGCCAGGGATCCAGGAGCACCACAGCTTCTCTGGGCACCCTGTGCCAGAGCCTGCCCACCCTCCCAGGAAAGTAAAATGCAGCAAAAATAGTTTTCTGCCTTTTAGACAAGGCAAGGTATAACTGGGGAAGCATCTCAACAAGCAGGAGGGAACTGTCCCAAGACTGCAGCTACAAGAGGCATTACACACCCTGTGAGAGCGATGGAAAACCAGCCTGACTCCCACCTGCCTTCCCTTTAAAAGGGTTTAGCTGTGCAATGAGTCTCCTGGATCAAGCATGAGTCACCTGACCTCCTAAATCTACAGCCAAATGTCAGGAATTAACCCCCATTCACAGCTGAATGTCAAACATCTTAAACCAAGTGAGCACAGAGTCACAGCTCGTGCTGCTGAGGATGAAAAAAACAGAAAAGCCAAATTTCTTGCAGCTGATTTTAGCCCAGTCCTGGGGAAGTGCCAGCTCATAATTTCACTATGGGGGCAAAAGGAAAACATCACCTTCTCACAGCCTTACTCATTCCATTAAAGAAGATGTGCAAATAAAGCACATTAAAGGCTGGACTCAATGTTCTAAAGGTTGAACTCTGTGATCTTCGAGGTCTTTTCCAACCTAAATGGCTCTGTAATTCTAAATGACTCCATGGCTGCTGCCAGCTGGCAGGAAGGGAAGTGTAAAGCACAGTTTTGAGCCTTGACAGGACAAGTTTCTCTCTTGGTTTGAAGAGAAGTTGCACTCTTGGGTCCCACACACTGCCAGGCTGAGCCCCTTGGAAGCCAAAGGATGGCTGAGAGGATGAGCAAGGTTTGATTTCACATTCAGGCACCTCACCCTGACCTTCATTAGCAGAGTTCAAGCTTTAAATCTGTTCACAAGGCCTTGGAGCAGCAGCAAGAGCCCAGCAGAGATGCTGCTGCTGTGTGGAGGGGCAGAACAACATTTCTCAGGTAGCATGAATAATTCCTAAACTATTCCTTTACATGCTCATATTGCATAGACTCTGCTCAAATGGAGCCAGAGCCTCTGGGGAAGGGAGATAACATTTACAGCTCCCATCCAGTCTGGGAACAGGCACAGAATGGGGATCTGGGCTGATCTCTGCTCAGCAATAAACCAACTGCAGAAGGCCCAGACCTTTTACTGGGAGGTTTAAGGAATGAAAATAACTTAACAGGAAATATGAATGTGTTTTATCACATCAGTACTTTTTTTGAAGATATACAGACTGCATCAGGTGTTGTATTTAAAAACAGGAATGACAAAGAGAGCTGGAAGAATAGGAAGAAAATGTTACAAAGCAGATACTGCAACAGAGCAGGCTGCGCAGAGATGGAACACTGCTGCAAAAATGGAGAATGGAAACAGTGGCCTTCTAAAAAAGGGATAAAAATGGTGGTGGAAGCAGTATCAGCCATTCCCTCTTCTGCCCTGTGCATGACTCCAGCTGTGCTCAGATCCCTGTGAGCAGGGAGAAGGGAATCTCTGAGTCCTGAGCCTGTGCCAGCTGGAGAACTCACTCCAGAGCTTCTGCTGAAACCTCATTTGTGGTTCATCCTGATGAAATCCCTGCTCCCCACCAAGCAGCAACGTGCCACACACCCTCAGATGTCACATCTGCACAGGAGGGAGAATGCCAAGTGACAGAGCTATGACAATGCTTGGCAGAAGCCAGCAATTTGTCCAGATTCTGCTCTCAAATGATCCAGGACAAAACCACAGCAGGTAGAACCTTCCTGAAACACAGATCTGTGAGATCCCACCTTCCCCACCCTCCAAGGATGGCAACATCAGCTTTCCCAGGTGGTTTAAGTTACTTCAAGCTGAGGCATTCATTATGCTTCTATTAACCAACTAAAAATCCCCTGAAGTAAGGAAACAACCCTCCAGGGCCCTCAGGGTCATCTGTCCCCAATACATCTTTTGACACCCCTTTAGATTTGATTTATTGCAACACCTTCAATAAAGTCCCAGCCTCCTCTTTTGCACAGCTAAATCTGTCTTTATGTAGCTCTCTACAATCACTCAGTGGCCTTGGCAAATGTAAATAACTTGGCTCAGCTAAATAACTCCAGAAGAAGCATTTTTTAAAAGGAAATAACAGCGGCATAAGCTAGGATTACATTCCACATCCAGAAATTAAAAATATATTTAATATCCCCATGTGAGCATTCCAAGATGTTCTAATCTTGTAAAGAAAAACACCTTTTGCCTTCATGCACCTGTATATAAAATATCACCAAAGTGGTGAAAAAAACCAAGCTAAGTTTTCAGAAATGTGCATTTTAGGTGTGTTTTATCAGTTCTCAACATCTGAAATGTCCTTGGAGGGCAGGGAGAGGAGAATCAGCACCCTGAAGTTTGAGATATCTGGTTGCCATTTCAAGTGACTGCAGTGAGGTTGAAGGGGAAAGTGTGGGGAACAAAACCAAAGATACCTCGAAGTCTGGGGTTTGGGAAAATTATGATATCAAATTTATTTTTAAAGACATTAACTCATTACCTTGACCACTTCACCACCATCAACCTTCATCAGCTGCTTCAAGTTCTGGTGCAACAGGCTCGTGTTTGACCTCCACTTCAGCAGTCCCAAGAGGTCAACTAGGAATAAAAAAAATACAATTATATCATGCAGGGTATTTCCCTTCCCTCACTCTCCATAACCATATGCAGGACAAACAGTTTTATTTCCTTAGTTCAGCCTTTTTTTTCCTGGACAACAACATATTTCTGGTAACCTCTGACGCTGCAGAAGCCTCGGAAAATCCTTCTACCCTGACAGAACTCTGAAAGGCTTTCAGAAAAGCAGCCAGCTTTTGAAATATCAGCAGGAAAATCTAGGCCAAGGAAGCCTGGTCCCTGGGTTTTTAATTTGCTGTACACAACAGTTGTGTATTTAGAAAAAGATGCCAAAATGAAATTAGTCAGCCACCAACACAGTCATATCTACAGGGCAGTGACTCTCCCAGCATTAATGTCTCCAGCTTCTTTGCTCTCTCTGCATCAACTGAAAACAAAATAAGGCACAAGGCAAGGCAAACAGATGTGAATTAAATGAGTGTGGTGGAAAGCTGAGTGGTTAATATCTCACAGTGCCCAAATGCTGGGGTGCTCTCAAGGGATGGACCCTGAGGGGACAGGGCAGATCATGCTAAGGGTCTTGTCCCCAAATCCTGCTTTATGGAGATGGTGGCACTCCAGCAGTCCCTGATAAATAGGGGAATGCAGAACCCATTAGTCATTTTCAAGCTTCCTTTAGGGAACACTTCCCAGGAGGAGCTCTCAGTGGGGTTCCCTGCAGAGCAGCAGCTCAGTGGGAAATGTTAACCCCACACTGAAAGGCCAGGAAGGCAAACCCAGCCCAGCTTTGCTGAGAGGCTCAAGTGCCCACAGACCCCAAACCCCACACCCCTCCTGACCGAGCCAAAGCAGCCTCAGGGGAAAATTCTTCCCCATGGAAAGTCAGTTTTCAGCACAAAATGAAGTAGCAGTGACCTTCAGTAAAAGGCTGAACTCGATGCTCTTAAAGGTCTTCTCCACCCTCAATAATTTTATGACTAATTTAAAGATTGTCTATCTTCAGTTTAGCCCCTGGCCCACTACTGCACATTACCCACCTCCCAACACAATCCATATTATGGGAATTCTGCCCAAAATAACTCAAAACAGGCACCTTCTCTCAACCAGTACCCCCTCATCTCTTTGCTATTCAGACTTTCAAAGCAACCAACACAATGTTTAGCAAGGCATGAATCTGCAGAGTTCATTCTGGAAATCATCTGCAGAGACCCAAAGCAGCTGCTATCCTTTTCCCAAAAATCTTTCATTCTAAGTAATAAATGAAATCACTTCAGTGGAAAGGACTGCAGTACTCCTCAGATAGATTCCCCTCTGAGCAGCACTCAAACCAAGCCTTCTCATCATCTCTTTGGGAGGAGAGATAAAGAGTGTTTTACTACATTAAAGCTTTGAAAGACTTGAATCCAAGCTCTCCATTCCTATTAATACACCCGACAAGAAGGCTATAGCCTGAACCCAAAGTCTTAGAAACCCAGCATTAACAAAAAAGAAAAAAAGATTCTGGAAGAAAAGCAAAGATGCCTCCATGAGTTATCCAAAGTGTTTCATGGAGATATTTATATCAGCTTTCCACCCCTGAATTTGGCTGCAGTCTGACTCCTAACAAGGCATCAGCTTGACAGAAGAAATGATCTGAACAAAAGCCAGCCCACAGACTAGCTCTGAACAGCATCATGGATTGCCCCAAGAAAACAAACCCACGTGGACTCGCAGCGTGATGGCAGAGCAAATGCTAAATGAATATACATTTGTGAGCACAAAATGTCAGTGCAGGCCAACTGAAAGGGAAAAATACCTTACAGGGTACAGGAAAATGGGCACTCACTGGTACTGCAAGCATTAATTAACCCCAGCAAAGAACCAAGCAGGCAGTTAATCCCACTCTTTTCACAGGGCTGTGTGTAAAATAATGCAGTAAGAGGATGCAAAACAGTATTTTAGCCTACAGGAAACAGGAATGTTGGAGTCAGCCTAGGTCAAGTGAAATTTGAGGTTAGGAAACATCAGGAAGGAGACAGAAGAAGGGTGCCCAGAGAAGCTGTGGTGCCCCTGGATCCCTGGCAGTGTCCAAGGCCAAGCTGGACATTGGGGTTGGAGCAGCCTGGGACAGTGGAAGGTGTTCCTGCCATGGCTGGGGGGAATGGAATGATCATTGAAGTCATTTCCAACCCAATCCATTCTGTGATTCCCTGATTTCCAACTGCAAAGGATTTAATAAACACCTAGACTGCTAAGTACCCACCAGCAACCTTGCTTTATTAATGTGATTTATTATTATAGTGACTGCATGTGAAGATTTTCTTTTACAGAGTATTTCACTGCTGGAAGCAAACAGCCCAAGTTCCTGGTTGTCTGCTTTCCCTGACCTGTATCTGTGCAAAAGCTTCCCCACAGAAACACCCAAACTCTTCTCAAAGCCCAGCCACTGAATTAAGTCAGGTAATATTTCCCCTCTAACTAAATTCCCATCTGTTCTTTGAAATTATCTGCCACCCTGACTTGAACATTTGATTTTCCAGTCTGTATGATTTTTATTTTCATTCAGTGCTTACTTCTTCAATTTTTATGCCACTATAGCACTTGAATTTGCCATGTGGGTCTGTGTTGGTTTTTTGGTTTTTTTAATTATCACCTGTACTGACTAAGTCAAATTCCTCCCAACTCTTTTCCAAAAGCCTGATCTCCCCAGTTCCTCAAAGCCCTGACTCCAGTGAAGTAACAGCCACTATTATCCAGAGATTTGAGGCCTTCAGGCAGAGAAGAAAACAGAGAAATTCTTGGAATCAGCCTTAGAGGTGCCCTGGATGCTTCCAACAGCAGATCCATGGGGACAGCACCAGCCAGCTCTCTGCCTATTGATAACTGAGTATTTTTCCAGCAACTCCATTAGTACAACTTCAGTTCTGTTCCCATCATCCTGATAATAAAAAGACATCCTGGAAGTCCTGGAAGAGGCACCAGGAGGATTTACTTCCACAGGCATTGGGGGGTGTTTGCTCCTCCTCTGTGTCTTATGCTGCTACCCTTCTCAAAATGAACTGCAAAATCCAGGGAAAGGCCAGGGAATGTCTTGCTCTCATAAATTCTCCTCAAATCACTAAAAACTGGTCAAGTGTTAACCAAGTAGATACTTCACACCATCACTCTCTCTCAAAGTCTCACCAGTGGCCATGTTTATTATTTTGAAGACTTCTCCATGCTAAGGCCATCGATTTCAGACAGAAAAGCAACATTAATAACTCAGAGTTCATAGAGAACTGAAGCCAAGGGAGTTCAAAGAGCTCAGACACAAAGAAGTCTCTGCACCATCAAACACCACACAGACAACGCCAGATGACTTATTCACATATTTTCAGAATTACCAAAAGTAAGTCCTAAAGCCTAAGATAGTTATGGAGGGTGAAAAAGAACTATTATAGATAACCAAAAGGAGAAAAAAACGTGGTTTGGCTCAACATTTCGGTAAGTGAGGATAATACTGGATTTTTACTTACTTGTTTTTGAGAAAGTTAAAGGAAGACTATTAACCAACCCTTTCACAAAATTTTAAAACCAGCTTCAGAAATTTCCATCTGAAAAGCACTGCCAATTTTTAGATGAAAACTGATACACGAGGGAGGAATTTAATGATGATTTTTTTTGTTGTTTTGGTTCTTTTCTGCTCAACGACACACGGTGATCTTGCTTAATAGTGTCACAGTACTTTGAAGGAAAAGACTTTGGCAACTCTGAGGAAAAGTTTCCCAGACAACATAATTAACAGCAGCATTAAATAACGATCAGGCGTTCAAAGCAAACTATATGTAAATTACCCACCAAACAATGCTCAGGCTTAATTTTAACAGCAGTTCTGTGAGAGCCACATCGATATATTGATCACTGTGAGATACTTTTAACTACTAACAAGCAGTAGGGAAGAGTGAGGGCAAAACCAGCCCTGATTTTCCAACAAAAAGCAGTTTAACTCCACATGTTGGATCCTGTGCTCTCCAAGCCCCAACCCCGCTGTGCTGCTGTTGAGCTGTGATCCCATTTTTGCTGGGAAATCCTACAACCACATCCCAATTTTTTTGCTGAACACCCTCAGAGGCTCCAAGCCTGCCAGACTGCAGTGGATCCGATGTGCTCTGCATATGAAACACCCGGGATGAGCTCGGAGATGCCACTGGGAAACACCGCAATCCACTGGGCCTGGCTGGGGAGTGGTGACCAGGCAGGGACAGAGGGGACTTGTGAGCATGGCAGTGTCCCCATGACTGCCACCCACATCCCACAGAGGCACCCTGAGTCACAGCAGCTCCCTGGAATGACTCAGTCCCCGTGGAATGACCCTCCCACACTCCCCACCCGGCTGCTGGTGCAGCCAGGAGAACAAGGCATCACTCCATGGCAACCAAGCACAAAAACTGCACACAGGGCACAGGCTGCAAATGTGAAATATTTGCTTTGGTGGCTGCCACCAGCTCTGCACAGCCTTGGGATGCAGGCAGCCAGCTGACAAACACACAGGGAAAATGGACAGGAGGAACAAATGATACCAAGGCCACTCCTGGGAAGGTGAACGTGAGTGACCTCCAGACAATGCATCCTCCCCTCACATCCCTTCTGCACACCAGGAGAAAACACCAGAGCTTTCCTCAGCCCTAAGAGATGGATATTGCACCTTGGAATAACATAAACCAGCTTACTTGGGAGCAGAGCTGTGGTATTACCTACACCTGAAAGCAAACTCATCCCCCTCCTCAGTGCTATTATTCATAGCCAAGGAACAGTGAAATGTCACAGAGCCTGTTTAGAGAGCACTTCAGGATAACAGTCTCAACTACATGGGAAACAAAATCCCTGTTTCCATGTAATTTGGGATTTTGCTGTTTTCCCAGAGACATGGACTGCTCTGGAGCAAAACAGAGCCCAGGGGCAGAGCAAAGGCTGGCTGGTTCCCACACTCACCCACACCATTTAATCCGAGCCTTTGTGGCACACAGCCACCACGGAGCCACATGGAATGGGATGGAGAAGGCAGCAGAGTCAGCACAGATCAGCACAGATCCCAAAATCCTGCTGTGAGGAGCAGCTCTGGGAACTCACCATTCTGGGTAAGCTTTGTTGAACACACCAGAGTGGAAATCTGGAAGGAGTCCTTGCTGATGGTGCAGCTCCCAAGGTTCTGCATGCTCTTCCCTGTTGCTGAGTGTCCCTTCTCCTCCAGCTCGATCTTAGTGGAGGGCAGACTGAGATAGGTCGACGCATCCTCCAGCTTCTTGGCTTCTGCCTGCAGCAGTGTTTGAAACACAGCAGGGGAAAATATCCAGTGAAAATCTTGGAAATAAGACATTTTTGACATTTATACTGGATTTTCTTAGGTTTGGAGCTATCAAATGGATCTTTAACAACATTAATTCAGCATTAATCTGTCTACATTAGAGCCAAGATTTGATTATTTAAAGGACTGCAGTAGGAACTTCTCCCAACCCACAAAGAACTCAACAACAAATCTCTATGAAATTAAACATATTAAAGGTTTAACACTTAACCTCCCATATAAACAAGGAATTGCTGCTTAGCTTGATCTAAAATAGGAGACTGCAACACATTTTCCTGTGTGATCCTGGAACAGAATTCCCCAGAAGTCAGTCAGTGGAGCTATCCACTGGGAAGTCAAAATTCTACCTTGTAAACTATAAGGTCGTGCTCTCCATCTCTCAAAGTTGTCCCATCATATCTCATGAGCTTCACAAATGCCAGAGCAAATATTTTCTCAGATTTATCTTTGGCTGTTACCAAAAAAAAAAAAAAAAAAAAAAAAAAAGGAAAATCACCACATAATTAAGAGTTTGATTCTTCTACAGTCAGGACACCTAAATCCAACAAGCATGGACAACCTGTCAGGGAGTGACCATAGCAAAGATCCTCATGTAAATTAAATGTACAGAAAATTAGGGAGCTCTTCTGAAAACAAGACAGAATGAGAAAAAAAAGCAAAAAAAAAGCAAAATGAACACATCAACAGCAGCCAGATGCTTCATTTTTCTATAGTCTGTCTGTTCTTTTGGAAAGCTTTATTACGGCAACTTTTTAAAAACATAACAGAAATGTGATGCATTTAGAAAGTTCAGGTTTTTAGAAGAATGGCAGTGTTTGGTAGCTGGAATAAAGATCTAAACACCACCACTGAGGATCTCATCAGAGCACAGAGCCCTGAGGACAGACATTTGAAGGGGGAACATCACAAGCAAAACAGAAACTGGATCCATAATTGCAGATGAAGTGCCTGAATTTTCTGAAAGCTGACCCATTCTGTAGCCAACTTGAACTAGAAAATGCATTCAGTTTGCTCTTTTTCAAATCTGTAGTCAAAATACAAAACAAGAGAGGAAGGAGAGATCATAAACAAATTTGAGAAGTCCTGCAGGCCTGAGGAATGACCTCTTTGCAATATTTAGGTTGTGGCCAACCTAAGTATTTGAGTCATCAGAAGAACATTTCTGACTCTGGTAATGTGTTGCACACAATCATAATTCTGGTAGTAACAACCCTGACTTTTGGCACATTGTTTTCCTTAAAACTATAATTATCTAAATTATTTTATTAAGTTTTTAATCCCAAAGTCTTCAATTACTGATGCTAAACCAACTGTAGATTTTCCCATTTGTTAAAGATCTTTACTCTCCCTACTCAGCCACCTCTAAGGTGTAGAATACCACAACCCTCTGAGCTACTAATGAAAAGCTTTATTCTGTTGGTAACTTAGTAAAAAATTCCATTTATTCCCTTTGGAGAGAAAAATTAGGAAGGGAAGGAAAAACTTAATGAGGACAGTAAGAGTGAGCAAGATGTAAAGGGAAAAAGCAGCTGAGCTGTGACATAAAATAAAACATCCCAAAGTTAATCCTGCACTAAGAGCAACCAGAACAATCAGCCATGGGCTGGGAATTCCATCCCTGCTCCAGGAACAGCAGGCAGTGCCAGGAAGGCCACGAGAGGCTGAGTTACTCACAGTCCTGGGAAGATCTGTGGCGGAAGGTGAACCTCAGGTGACTGCGGTTGACGTCCTCGATGGGGATGGCCACCTGCCCAGGGGACAGAGCAGGGCAATGGTCAGTGCAGCCCCTCAGCCTCTCCCAACCCCAGCCAGACATCTTCCAGCAGTGCTCTGGCACTTCCAAAGGGTTCATGATCCATCCCAGCAGCACATCCATGCTCTGCCATTCACCCTTTGTGGCTACAGACACAGCAAGGGCACCTTTGGAGAGCAGACTGTGGTGACAGCAGCTCCAAGTGCCCTGGGAGCACACAGCCCCTGCTGCCACTGCTCAGACTGACTGAATGGCTTCCAGAGAGCCACCAGCAGCCTCCTCTGCAATATCCTAACCTGCCAGTGAAGTGAGGAGGTTATTACCCCAGCAAAATGCTATTACCCCAGCAGAAAAGCTTGAAGCACAACCAACTCCCCAAACAGTGATGAGTTCAATACTGTGGCAAATGTGTTTTAGCATTAAAATCCTGCTCCTCTAGGTCAGCTTGATGGAAATAGAGCAAACCATTCCTAAAGAGATGCTGGAGTTTCCCCACAACAGCCATCCCGACCAATGGATGAAATAAAATTCAGTATGAAATAAAAGTCAAAGCCTTGCTTAGCTGAGCTGTTCCTTGCCCTGCTGAACCCAAGCACTGAATTTCCCCAGTTTTGTTTCCCACTGCAAGCTGTATTGATGGCACATGAACACCCAGAGAAGTTATTTTAACAGTTTAAATACCTTTACAGTCTCAAACCAGCGAGGCTGCTTTACTTGGTAATAGATCACTGACTTGTACTCTGAGATGGCCTCATCACCAGCACCAGGAAAAATAACACTCTGCAAAAACAAACAACAGAGGAAGTGTTTGTGTCTCCTAAACTCCACTTTTCAGTCAAATCATCAAAAAAATACATCAGTGAAGTAGGTCAGAACAAGACAGAATAGCTCTTGCTCAGAGCTCCTCGTGAAATTGGTATTAAAGTGCAGGCATTGATAAGGCAAGATGTATTTAATGATGACAAAAGTTGGGTTGAAAATAAAAACTGGGACCTTAAGCTGACAAATACAGATGTTGAAAAGGCTTAACCTGATATGTATCAAAATCAAAAAGCCCCAGACATTAAATACTTTAATACCTCTAATCTTTTGCCATCTTCATCATAAACAGACACTGTGACTTCCACATTCTTTGCTGTGGTTTTACTGCCTTTGTCAAAATCTCCCTGAACCAAGGTGACATAGATGTCATTGCGAACATCACCTGCACGGGAAAGCAAAGCAAAGCACAAAATAACCCACAATTCTCCCAGCACACCCACTGACCTGTGAAACCAAAGACACACAGAAACAATGGCAGAACATTGCAACCACCCCAGTTCCACCTGGTTTATTTTTGAACAGCTTCATTCATTGTTCATTTGAAAGGATGAGTTTCAACACAGCCATTTATCCCATACAAAGGTATTCTGCAATTGAAAATATTTTGGTCTCCAATTTGTTACATAAGGAAGAGGATTGATGTTTTTGCTGGCTTGGGGCTGCAGGGGGAGGGCTGCATTTAGATTTATGTCTTAAAATGCTCCTCAGCTCCACCCCAATTCAATTGAAATTGTGAAAATGAGCTGAGCAAACGAGGGATTTCCAGTAATTCCATCAAGCAGATTGCTTAAGAGCCAAGATGGGATCCAAACAAGGTACTGAGGCACTCACACCATACTGCAAAGACTCTGAAACATCTGACAGACACATCTGTCAGCAGCCAGGGAGAGCTGGAACTGGGATGAGCTCTGGAAACATCTAATGGATCCTCCAGAGCCCATCAACCTGCCAAGGACAGTGCAGAGCTCTGCTCTTGCTCGTGGCAGTTTGTATTTTGAGAAGCACCACGGGTTTGGGTTGTTTTTCATGGTTTCTTTTTTGTAAACACCTGAATGGAACATCCACAGAATACATGTATTTAAAAAAAGGTGATATGGCTCTCTTTAAATGCATCATCCAAATCTGGTACAAACCCTAAGAGAGCTGCTATCTCTGCATCAAGCCTGTGCCTCTGAAAAATCCTTCTGCTTTGGATTCAGCACAGGAGATAAGCTTTACATATGCCCTTGCTGTGGGGATAATACAAAGTGTGTACTTTGGATATGTTTTTTCCACTGGAAGAGAAAAGAAGAGTTCCCATCAGCACTGGGATCTTCTTGAGGCGGGTGGGAGCTTTATTTATTGATGCAGTTATTACCAATGTATTTTTAGATGTATCAATGTACCAATGTATCTTTAGATGATCCCTTTTTTTTATAAATACTATACCTTAAATTCATCTTTAATTATTTTTTCCTCCAAAACCTTCCATCCATCCAGACATTTAAAGCAGGTTAAAATATAACAAAGCAGCATTCATTCCCACAGTGCCTTACCAGGCATGATAATCTCAGGAAAGCCCATTTTCCGAGCCACTGCTGTTGACCTGTCCACTAAGTGTGGAAACTCTTTCCTAATCTGATGGATATCTCCTGGAAGAAGTTTCAAAGTCACCCACAGACCTGTTGTGCAAAAAGAGCCACAATGATGAAACTGCTGGGATTTATTCTTAGACACTACAGATTTCTTTTCACTAATTGAAGTATGTAAGAATGTTAAAATAATTAAGATACATTAAGGTAATCGCTCTTCCTTTACAAAAAAAATACAAAGTATTTTCAAAAAATCCCACCAAACAAGAATATGAGTAGAGCATACAAAACTATTTCTGATTACATTTCATATTCTTTGTAATGAAATCTTTATCTTCTATAGGGAAAAAAGAGAAGGAGCAAGGATGATTAGCATGGAAAAACCCAAGTATTACAAGCAAGCAATACCAGCAGATCCACACCCCAAACCGACTGATCACCACCCCCAAAAGTTGTTTTCTCTGCTCTGAGCACAGAGAAATCTACAGCACCAGCTTCACACAGTTGGTATTTTTCTGCTCAGTAGCAGAAGAAGCCACTGAAAAGCTGCTGCTTGCCAAATAACATCAGGCGCATTTGTTACAGGAAAAAAGAAAGATGCCAAAGTGGAAAAAAAAAACCCCATAAAAATAAAAACGAAACCCAACTCAAAGAAGTCCTCCACTTGCTGAAGTGGCTGGCAATCAAGTTGAAGCACGAAATAATCACAGCAGCAATTTGCAGAAGAAAATCCTAAAATTAAAATCTGCGAAAAATACCCCCAAAATATTCGTCTATGAAACAAATTGTGGGTTACCCTGTTACAGAATTAACTGTACATTCATTTTGTGTACACTTGGCAGCTCCTCTTTTCCCTGATATCTCTGTCAGAGTTTCTGAGCTGACTTGTTGCCAGGGATGGCTCTGACAGCTGCTATTTCACTGAGCAGCAACTGTACCTGCACTGACTGGCTAAGGAACAACTCTTAATCCTTTTTCTGTTTCCTTGGCCACCTTTTTTTTGGGGGAAAGAATCTGGAAGGAATCAAAGAAACTGAAATGTTTCCACCTTTTGGACACACAGTGGCCATGGGTGAAAGCAAATAAAACTTCTCCCCATTACTAAAGGAGAATCTAAAAATAAGAGCTAGGTAAAATTTTGGTTGCTATTAATAAGTGAAAAAATCAGGGAAAGTGTGTAATTTTCCTTGGGTTTGGTCAGATATGAAGTGATACAGATATTCACACGGTGTTTGGTGGGAACTCTACATTAAGCAGCATAACTCCATATTAATCCAGAATTCCAAGAAAATACTGAGCCAGTACAGAAATAACTGGGCACAGACACATCATGATGATGGAATCACACACAGAAATTAACCAGCCAGGTAATTCCCAGGTACCAGGGAAGGTTTCAGAGGGGCTGCCTGGCTCTGGCTCCTCCCTCACCTCCTGCCAGCTCAGGTCTCCTGGGGAAGGAGCAAAATGCTGCAAGAGCAGCTGGAGAGTGGAAAAACAAGGGGAAGGAAGAGAAGGAATATATCCCTTCCTTTGGCATGGAGAGGCCAAAATCCACAGCTCAAGGGCACAAGAGCTGAGTCCTTGAGTAATCACCTCCAGCAGAGAATCCCAGAGTCACAGGATAGGTGGGTTGGAAGGGACCTGTGGAGATCATGCAGGGCTGCCAAGGGGAGCAGTGACACAGGAACACGGCCAGGTGGGTTGGGAATGTCTCCAGAAAGGGACACTCCACACCTTCCCTGGGCAGTCCAGAGCTCTGCCACCCTCATGGAAAGAAGTTCCTTCTCATTGTGAGGTGGAACTTGTTGTATTTTAGTTTAGGGCTGTTGCTCCTCATCCTGAAAATATTCTGGCACCATCCTCTGACACGCTCTGGATATATTTACATGGAATGATGAGATTCCCTCTCAGGGTTCTCCTCCCCAGACTAACCAGGCCCAGCTCCCTCAGCCTCTCCTCAACAGAGAGATGCTCCAGACCCCTGGATGAATTCTGGGGCCTCCTCTGGACCCTCTCCAGCAGAAATATAAAGCCATCAGAGGAAAAGCCATGGGGCAGGGGGAAGAGCAGGATGAACCCTGAAGGGTGGGGAAGAGAGGAACAAACCATACAGTTTCTTGATTCCAAAATAAAAATCACCATCCCACATGGCGAATCACAGAACTGGGGTGCACAAGAAGAGCAATACCTACCCTGACCCTTGTGGTTGACTTCTTTAGCAGCAATCACTTTGTTTATAACAGTCTGCAGGAAATCATTCTCCCCTGCCACCCTGGGTGAAAAACGGGATGATATGTTCAGCTGCTTGTGTCGAATGGCGTCATCCAACGCTAGCCTGGAGGATGCACATGACGACCAACACCAGGAGACAAAGGGGCACAGAAAACCAGGAGTCACAGTGACAAGGGAACACAAAAGATCGTATCATAGTTGTGACAAAGAGTATTTATTAGTCAACGCAGGACAAAGGACAGGAAAGGTGACAAGAAAGACAGAGGGAGATCATTAATCAGAAGAACGCTGATCTACCACAGAGAGTCCAGCACACCTGGGAGGGTTCTGCTCCCTTGGGGACAGGGACAATCCTCAGGGAGCAGGGGGACATCTCCCACCTGGGATTCCCCAATTAACCATTGAAAACCTACACAGGCAGTTCTCTTTTATATAAATATTGAAATATATATAAATATTTACAGCAGACTGGCCCTGCAACACCTCCAGGGTCACCTCTGTCATCCCACAGGTGCAGCAGCACTGCAGAGTGCCTGAAGGAAAAGCTCCCATCAATCTCACAGGGAAAAGGAGGAGAAGAGCAGACAACCCAAACTTGGTGAATAAATGAGAAGATGGGGATGATAAATAAACAGCAGCAATAGGTGTCACTGAAGTAAATCTCGCCAAGTGCTTTTGACAGCCATTGTGTTGGTGGCCAGTGAATGAATACAAACAAACAAAGATATGAAAACAGAATTGCATGTGGTACAACAGAAACAAAGCATGGAATGAGGAGAAAAATGTGGCTCATATACACAGCCCAAGCCTACGTTGGAAATAACGACAGCAGCGTTCACCCTGCGTTTGTTTCCACCTTATTCATATTCTTTGGAATAGACTTTTCCAGGAGAATGTTTTAATTTATTACAAGGGAAAAAGAGAAAAATCACATTGTGCATCTTTTAAAAACTCTCTGTATATGTAACAGAAAAAATGAGTCAGTGCTAATGGAGCAGAAAACTGAATGTTCCATTAGCACTCACTTTGAAAGGTTCATTTTCACTGCGTACTTCCCCACTTGATAAAAAACAACTTTGCTACTGTTTACCACACAATAAATATATCCTTCTCTTCTCTAAAACCTGTTTTCCTTGAAAAACGGAACTGTATTTTGATTTTCTCATTAACAGCCCCTATCCTCCCTGCAGCACCTGCACACTTTGCAGTGCTCTCACCAGCCCTACACCTTCAAACCACAAGGGCTTCCTGAATTAGGCCTATTTTTCAAAATGAAGTTAATTTAGGATTACATTATTTCAAGCTTCTTTTTTTGATAATATTATTAAAACCCCGCTGAATATCCATTAAGGTATCAATCACGGAATTTAGCTCCCATAATTCTGTTTTGCCTTTTGGAACAGATGGCAGTCCAGCATTTCCCATAACAGGAAAAGTCAGCATCCATACTTCATGCAAATTTATTTGCCTTATCCCTTCTACCTTTCCTTACTTCATGGAATTTAAAAAAAAAAAAAAAAAAAAAAAACCATAAAAAACCCCTAGGATCTATGGATGGAATAAGATCTTTATTGATCTCAGGCAAAGCTAAACCAGAGATGAACTTACTTTGAGCATTTCACCTCTTACACATTCTCACCCTGACTTCTTTAAACAAAAGGAAAACAAGGCTGCAAAATTGGGAATGCATGCTTTAAACTCAAAAAAAATCCCAAAAATTTCGGGGCCTAGCAATTATAACTAATAGGAAATTATAAAAAATAAATATTAGCAATTATTATTCAGGACAAAATAACCCATGGAAATAAATTAACTTCAGGATATCAACTGGGGTTTTTTTAAAATCACAGCTAAAATAGTTTTTTTTTTCCACTTCTGGAAACTGCTCCCTACTTACGGCTGGAATGGGATGAAGTGCTGCTTGTCCTCATCATCAACCTTCCCATTAATGATGTCAGTAACATCCATCACTGCAAAGACAAACCAAGGGCACTGAATGAACTCATCAACGTGGGAAGAGGGAAAACCCTGGGGGAACTGAGGCAACAGTGACTCAGAGGGATGGAATTATCAACTGTGGAATTTCAGATCTGTCTATGGAATAACAACATGTTGCAAATGACCTTTGGCATCTCAGCTAACACAAGTCCTGGAAGGTGATTTCTACAACAATACAGCACCCAGGCTGATGAGATTTGGAACACCCTGGGTTTATACAACCCCCCAGCAGTTCCACACCCCAATTCCTATGCAGGAAATGAACAGGTTATGCACAGAGCCAGCCCAGAGGTACCTGCCACCCCGAAGGGTCTGCGCAGCCCCGACGTGAGCTTCCTGGTGTTGTTGTCCCGCAGCTCCATCCTGCCCACTCTCACAATCTGACACACAAAACTGATCTTCTCTCTTTTCAGGTCCTTGCTGCCCAGGTCCTACAAACAGCAGGAACAGCAGGTTGCTTTCTTAGAGTTGAATTTTAGTTCCATTTTAGTAGGCAGAAGATTTGCTGCTCAGAATTCGCCTTTGCTGTGCAAGTCTCTGATGCAAAGTGTTCTCAGAGCAGAGCAGCTCTTGTAACAGTATTTAAATATCTTATTGGAGTTATGTGTAAATTAACTGCTTAGGGGGCTAAACCATTTCTAGTAAGTTAAAAATTCAAAAAGCCACTTTGGTTTTTCCCAGGTGTTGAGAATATTTAGCAGCCACTTATGAGAAATGTCTCATGTGAGCATTTGGCAGCATGGAGTCATGGAGCGCTTTGGGTTGGAAGGAATCTTAAAATCATCCATTGCCACTCCCTGCAATGGCAGGGACACCTTCCGCTGTCCCAGGCTGGCCTTGGACACTGCCAGGGATCCAGGGGCACCACAGCTTCTCTGGGCACCCTGTGCCAGGGCCTGCCCACCCTCCCAGGGAACAATTCCTTCCCAATATCCATCCATCCCTGCCCTCTGGCAGTGGGAAGCCATTCCCTGTGTCCTGTCGCTCCATGCCTTGTCCCCAGTCCCTCTCCAGCTCGGTGCAGGAAGCAGCAGGCCCTGCAGAGGTGCCTCCCTCTGTTCCCAGCTCGTTCCCACTCCCGTGGCCCCCAGGCTCTGCAGGAAGTGCCCAGGCAGTGCCACTCACAGTGAACACAGCGCGCAGGTTGTGCAGTCTGTCAATGTCCTTGGGGAGGCCACAGCTCGACCATCTCACCAGGTAGTTCTCACTGAAAAAAACAGGATTTTGGAGAGTTTTTGTTTAAATCACAGAGCAACAGAAACACAGAATGGTTTATGTTAAAAGGGACATTAAAGATCATCCCATCACACCCCTGCCATGGCAGGGACACCTTCCACTGTCCCAGGCTGCTCCAAGCCCCAGTGTCCAGCCTGGCCTTGGACACTGCCAGGGATCCAGGGGCACCACAGCTTCTCTGGGCACCCTGTGCCAGGGCCTGCCCACCCTCACAGGCAACAATTTCTTTCTAACATCCCATCTAAATCTATTCTCTTTCAGCTTAAAGCCATTCCCCCATATTCTATCACTTTATGCCCTTTAACATAAGCAGATAAAATCAACTTCAGAATCTGCAGAGGACTTTTGAACCTAATTTCCTTACCCTAAACACATGAATATTGAGCAGAGAGCTGCTATTTCCCTCAGTGCCTATTATTTTTCTAAAGAAAGCTACTCCTCAGCAACCACATCTGAGAATTCCTGCAGCTCAGCAATGGCACAACCCCTGCAGGTGTGTTCACCTCTGATTTTCCATCTGCTCTCAGGGAACCACAAGCACAGCATGACCCTGAAATGTCCCCAAGGTGAAGGGACCTGCCTCTGCCTTTCACAGCAATTTGCCTTGGATAAGCCCCAGAACTAGCTCACTACTATCCCTGAGTGAGCACAGACAAAAATGGCACTAACCTGATAAATTTGGATTCCAGTGGATCATACAGAGACATCAGGACTTCAGCATCCTCTCCTATTTTACATACTACATTTTTTAAATTCACAAATAAAGCAAAGGAAGGAGTGGCAGCAAACTTGGCTTGTCTGTTGATATCCATATTCTGCTTCTGAGACTGCAATTCAAGAACAGAAGAAAATCAACTTTAACTTAGCCTAACAGATATCCAACTGCTCTAAAACTTTCCTAAAACCTTCGAGAAAGAAGAGGTTTCCATTGAGTGTCTGCTCCTGTGATCTTATCTCTGCTAAGTTTTATGACAGACAGAATTTCCTGGATCTGTCTTGATGTGCCACAGCATAAGGAGAAAGTAAAAAAAAAAAAAAAAGGAGAGAAAAGATGTCTTCACTTATTAAGCAGAGAGAGAGAGACAAATGGATGAAAAACTAGAGCCTCAAATATATCTGAAAAAAAGAACAGAAAAAGAAACAGAAAAGTTTTTCCTTTTAAAAATAAGCATTTTGAACTGTAAAGGTGCTGACGATTCAAGACTGAGAAGAGCTTGAAATTTGCACCTTTATTTCAACAAGTTTTCAGGATTGGCATAAAGAAACCACACAAGAATGAGGATATTGTTCTTTGTGATTCCCAAATATAAACTCTGCTGACAACCTAACTTACAAAGCTCTCACATGCACATCTCTGATATTAACCTACAAATGCAGCTGATTTATTCACACAGCTCTGAACCATAAATTCTACTAAACCCTTTAAGGGATGAAAAAAACCAGCCTAAGACATAGATGTTCTTACAAAATGTTTAAGCCTGATAATTCTTCATAAACACATCAAATCCCTCATTACCAATGCTAAAAATAACAAGTCATCCAATTAGTTTACAGCTTTGTCTTTCACAGGCAAAAGCCACGGTGTTCTCTTACTTTTTCCTCCTGCAACCTTTCTTCCACTTGTTTAGAAGCTATTTCATGTGCTCTGAAAAGGCTGATGGTGCTTGTCTGCTCTGGGTCCAAAATGTTGCCATCTTCATCTCTGACCACCAGATCCAAATCCAGAATTCTGAACGAGACAGAAAATGTTTGTGAATTAACAGTGCTCAAAGGAATGCCAAAAAACCACTTGGGAAGTGTTTAACTTGCACACCTGACATGTGATGGAGAAGAAATTATCTGAGCCATGATAATGCAATTGAACATGTCACCAACCCTGGAGAGCCATGTCACTTATTGCCACAGCACAGGGAGAACTGATGGAAATCAAACAGCACAACAGCTGGGGAAGCAATTTCTTGAACAAACTCATTTATAAGAGACTTGGTCTCCTCCTCTGATTTATCCCACCACTGGGATGAATCTGAACAACCAAGCACTGCAGTCCCACCACACACAGCTCCTGCCATCCCCCTCCACCTTCTCCAAACTGGGAATTCATGTTTTACCCAAACCCTACGAGGTAAGGCACAAGTTGTTTCCCCTTATTTAAAGCAGAAGCCAGATTTGTGTCAGCAGGGTGTTAACATCCACAATTACCTTCTGCAGAGAGGAAGGTTTCTGCCATAATCAAATCCAGGCTCAAGAAAAACCTTCCACATTTCTCCAGTGCTGGCAGCAGAACCAAGGGTTAAAAAACCAGGTCCCTTCCCTAAGACTGACCTTGTCACCTCCATCCCAATAAATGTGTCCCTATTTTTTTCCTTCTAACTCCATGGTCAGCTCTCCCCATGGAGCTGCTGTAACTTTGGGGCTGAAATATGTTTCATCAGTGAGTTTGAATCAAATTTGCTGTGTCTGATAAGTCACACATGGATTAATTTCATGAATTATCTGAAAGTGAATTCCCTCTGGGCATAGCCTGTAAGCATTTGATAAAGGGGAGTTGTGGCACACAAAGAAATTCCCATGGACTTGGAGGATTCCTCCTCACCTCTCCCACACCTGGAGGTGCTAAAGCCTTGAGTGAGGTCAACACCCAAACCCCTCCAATTAACTGCACTGCATTAATTGCAGGGGAATAAACACCACTCGAGCTGCAGAGTGGAAGCAGCAGATTTTCAAGCACCACCTCTGCTCTGGAACTGCACTCAGCCACCACAAACTCCCCAGCATTGCTGGAACATCTCACTCCCAGCTGCAATTTCTGGTGAGAAAATGGTTCCATCATTGAAACCAAACAGCAAAGCAGCCAAAGTTGTTTTCCTCCTCCCTACTACTGTTTCCTGGACAGCAGCCACAGCAGGGGAAACACCCATGGAGCTGAACTGTCAGTCCTGCAGAGTCCTTCCTTGGGAGGAACTGCCTGGGCAAGGGGAAAAGCCCAGAAATTCAGGGGAAGACTCATAACCCAGACTACAACACACCAGTGTTTGCACAGACTGTCAGAGAAGTCCTTTGATTCAGCTCCTTTGTTTTAGTCTTTAACTTGCAAATGATGCTTGGGAAAAAATCTGAATATTTTTTTCCTAAGTGTCCCAGTTACGGATATTTGCAATGGAACAGAAAAAAAAAACCACCACAACAAAATTACCTGACCCAATTTCAGATAGATATTAAAAATACAGATTCATAAGACCATTTTTGCTTCTTCAGTTATTTCAACAATATGCTGCAAAACTTCTGTCTATTTATAGAAGGAAAAAAAACCCTTATTCACAAATCAGTGTTTCACAAGACAGGAAAAGCTAGGATATGATTAGGACAGGAAACATTTAGAATTATTTGGGTGGGAAGGGACATTGAAGATCACCTAGTATTTATAACACAGATAATGAATTCATTCTGTCTGGATCCTAAAATCACCATTCATGCTTCTTTTAGGCACAAGTGAATGTAGGATTTCATTAGAAACATATGTTATCTTTCAGTGGTGAGTATTTACTCAGAAGTTCACATTCACCTCCCTCCTGCACTCCCCAGAGAACGTTCTGATCACTTAATTAGTCCATCAGAACATTATGAATACAAAGCACAGCACAAGATGTTCCATTGTAGTTGAAGGCTGAGCATCTGGAGGTTATTCAGAGCAACTTTTACCAACTCCTTGGGCAGATGGTAAAATACAGTAGCCAAACAAATAATACCAACAACATCTGGTTAATTGTCTGCAGAGGTACAACCGTCCATATCTCGGATTACAAATGATAATTACTGACTGAATGTAGTTACTGATTATTTTTTAAATTTTTTTTTTTTTTTTTTTAATCACAGCTTTTGCTGATGAAGTGCATGAGCAGAGATACTGCAAACCCGGCAGTTCTTAAGGCATTAAACACAAATAGCTGAAATATGATGAGATATTTGCATCACAGAGGATTTAAAGACTGAAAACCTTTTCACTCCCCAGGTGTGCAGGACAAGAGAATCCCAAAAAATGGATGAGACTGGAAGGGAGCACTACAGCATTGACTCTCAGTGTTCAAAACACTACTTCAAATGATGGAGAGTTAGATCTGTTTCCTCTTTTTTGATCAAAATGGGAAAACATAATTGTATAGACACGTTATAACCTAAAACTTGTATTTACAAAATGGTGTTTAAACCCAGCCAAGTGTCTGGGGAGAGAAGACATTTGAATCACTGAAATATCCAACACATGCAACCTGCACTGCAGTCTCTTTTGGGGTCAATATTTCCTTCCCAACTTCCACTCTCTTGTGCTAAATAGCTCTTCTCTTCTATGAAATCTCCCTGCTCATCTTGTGCCACCAGCTGGATCCTGTGCAAGGAGAGGAACCAAGAGCTGAATGATGCTTCTGAGCCAAATCCTTCAACATCCCATTACAGCTGAGTGACTCGAGGGCACAGGCAGCTGGTGGTGCTCACAGGGTGACAACTGTTTGTGCTGCAGAAGCAATGAGAGTTTCAAATGGTATTTTGAAGGGAGGCAATACTTGTACTTTTGAATTGGCCTCTAAAAAATTACAACTTCATAGCAGCATCAAATTGATGATACCATCCAGAGAGAGAGATGGATTCCACTTTACATATTACACTTTAAAGATCCTGCATCAATTTCAGCCTTTATCTTGCTATAACAGAAGTGTGAATATACAAATATTTCACCTCTACAAGTAAAGGGAAAAAAGAATCCTGCAAGCAGTCACTGACAGCTGATGTGTTTTACATCTGGTTTCAGGCAGAAAAGCTTGGAAAACACTGCTCACAAACCTGTTGCCATAATCAATTTTGGCAGTCACTTTCTTTTTCAGCTCTTTGAGCTCATCCTGGGGCAAAGTCCCAGAGAGGATTTGGGATCTCCACTCGATCAGGTCGTAAATCATGTGTCGGACGCTGCGGAACATCTCCCTGTTGTCCTGCTGTGGGGGGGGAAAGAGGAGAAGTCAGGCTTGGAAATACACAGAATAAATTGCAATTATCAAGTATGAATTCAAAGGGTAAGCCTGCAAGAGCTCTAGTGTAAGAGCCTACCTTCCTACAGCACGAAACACTGAGTATTGAGGGTCCTGCACTCAGATTTAAAGATCTAAATAGGTGTAAATGCTTGGTTCTATTTAAATTCTTGGTACCCTAAAAGCTGGGCCATGCTGTTTTCAGGCATTCAAGGGGGAAATGTCCTTTTATTGATTCCCAGAGTAGCTTTATTCAGTGACCCTCTGCACTGGGCAGAACAGGACTAAAATGGTGCATTTTAACAGCAAGAGGCTGAAGTTCTGCAATAGTCCATCTGCAACAGATGGGAGAATCCTTTCCCTGCCTGCTTAAACCTCCAGAATAACACCTGAAAATCCCTCAGTGTGCACATCAGTGCCATACAAGTCCACAGGTGACTTCTAAAGGACAGTGAAACACCAGGGAAGACCTAAACTTTATAGGAAGTTAAATACCTAAATTGTTTATAAAGCCTGGAACTGTGGATATTAAATAGTGCCAGCAGCATACACAAACTTTCCTTGGCAACACTCAGCTAAGCTAAGAATAATTAAATAATTACAATAAAATTCTCCACTAACAAAAGAAAAACTGCAGAAGATGCAGGAAAAAGAACATAATGACTCCAAGACTCTGGGAAAAGGATATCTAACTGTGAAACTTAAAGACTTCAGTCTGTTCAGATTATCCAAAAGCTGGCTTGATTATAGTGGGAGAACCTTCACAGAGAGAAAATACCCATTATTAAAAGCTCTTTAATGTAGCAGAGAAAGACACAACAGGCACATATGGCTGGAAGCTAAATACAGACAAATCCAAATGGAGAAGAGGTTCCTGATTTTCGAGGCTGCAGGCAATCATAAACCAGAGAGATGGGAAACATTCCACATCCTCTGCTCTCTGCAAACAAAATCTGAACATCCACCCAAGATTCAAACACAAATTACAAACTGAATCAAGGCATAAATGTGGCCAGTTAAGGGTTTTTGATATGGACAACATGGACCACTCCTCAAGTCTGCAGATTGCCCAGTCTGAAACCAGCTGCCTCCAGTAAACCCAGCCTCCCTTGATTGCGTCTCCTGGATTCAAAATTATTAGCAAAGCACTGAAGTACTGTTGAGCACAGAATGGGATGGTTTGGAAGGAATGATAAAGCCATGGGCAGGGACACCTTACCCTATCCCAGGCTGCTCCAAGCCCCACCTCCCACCCTGGCAGTGTCCAAGGCCAGGTTGGGATGGGTTCCCCTGCCCATGGAAGGATTTAAAATCCCTTCCATCCCAAACCATTCTGTGACTTTATAGCAGTGGAACCAAGGGCAAAGCTGGTTTTTGTGCTCTCTCAGATTGTGCTCCTCCTGCTTCATTTCTGCCTCTCTGCTTCTTCCTTGCTCCTCTCCACACAACCTCTCTGGCATTCCAACACCTTCAAGCTCTCTCCAATATATAAT
The DNA here is from genome assembly GCA_024500445.1 of Entomyzon cyanotis. Classification (NCBI taxonomy): domain Eukaryota; kingdom Metazoa; phylum Chordata; class Aves; order Passeriformes; family Meliphagidae; genus Entomyzon; species Entomyzon cyanotis. The sequence goes on from JAKEPQ010001000.1 coordinate 2,403,203, forward strand.
CTGTTTCTTTTCATATAAGATATTATCCCTCATCTTCTATATTGCCACACTACATCATTTCCATTACACTCTTACTCCTAATCTTTATTTTCATGGGTGTGATTAAAAGCCACATTAGTCAGCACAAACATCTTCATTACCACTCGATGTCTTCATTACACAGCTTGCACTTTTATGATACAAGATTTCAAACATATTTATGGGAAACAGAGACTGCATTAAACCCTGTTTTAAATAAAGGAATTTCATGTATCCCATTATCTTGTTACAGTGACCTTGCACAATGAGAGAATCAGAAGTACCAGGTACCTTAAATCCCACAGCAGGCTTTGCTTTACAGCTGAACTGCACTTTTAAATATAAATTTGAACTTTTGATCTTATTGATGTGCACCTTCATCTCTGTTCTTCTAGCTTCCCATCTGAGAGACTATAAATAATTATTACTATAAATTTGTAGTATATTTTATGTGCTTGGAACCTTAGCTTATCAAAATAAAGGGGTATGCAAGTTATGGTGTCAAAATTTGGGAGCAAGCAACCTCAAGTAAAGGAATACTGAAAGGTAAAAGGCCTACAATTTAAAAAATAATTTTACAAAGCTTTCAGTTTTACACCCACAAATTCAACATTAAATACTCAATTATTCCACAACACAGACCAACAGCCTTAAGAAACAGCCTGAAAACCATTTAATTTCTCTAATAAAATTACATTAGATTACTCCAAATATGTCTACATCTTGAAAATCCAATGTATTTTCTTTAATAGAACCCACGTGAAAAATGGGTTGTAATCACTCAGCCAATCACTGCTAGATCAAGGCAACACTAAAAAAAACTGATTCTGCACAAGAAAATTAAGGGATTTGAAAAAAGAGAGATCACATTTGAAAAAAGAGAATCACTACTGAGATTTGTGCTTTAACAGAGGGGATGCTACACAGATTTTCAGCACTGGAAGAAGCCTTTAGAAACAGCAACAGAAGGGGAATTTCATTAAAAGTTCCTTCATAATTAATAGTTTGTTGATACTTCTGTCTCTACCTTTCCCAGCACCACTTTTCTCATAAAACTCTGCCAGTGCAGATGTTCTCCTGAGCTGTCCTTACCACATAGAGCTGCCTCCAGATGATGGACCATTCCCTCAGCGTGGTGGTGACCTCCTGGATCAGGGGCAGCTCGTTGGGGATCACTGTCTCATGTTGGCTGAAGAGGGAAAAATGAAAAAAGAGGTTGAATCAGGCAGCAGTTTCAATGAGAATGAAGAATCAAAGGATCGTTCAGGTTTTAAGGGACTTTTAAGATTGAGTCCAACCAGCACCAACATGGTCACCACTAAGCCCTGTCCTCAAGGGCCACATCCACACATTTTCTGAGCAATTCCAGGAATGGTGACACCAGCACTGCACAGAGCAGCCTCTGGCAAGGCTGGACAGCCTCTCCTGTGAAAATCTGTGTGCTGATATCTAATCTAAATCACCTCATCTAGATTCATTCCTGAAGAGGAACTGACCATTTCCAAAGGGAATTGATTAAAGCAGGGCTGGAATTATCATCACTTGTTATAAATTTATAAGCAGAAATAAGATATGATCAGATACTGGAGCACTGGACAGCAGTACAGCCACATCACATAAAGGGTACGTGGATGTGCTGAGATTATGGAGTCATGGAATGGTTTGGGTTGGAAAGGATCTTAAATCCCATCCCAGTGCCACCCCAGCCATGGCAGGGACACCTCCCACTGTCCCAGGCTGCTCCAAGCCCCAATGTCCAGCCTGCCCTTGGACACTGCCAGGGATCCAGGGGCACCACAGCTTCTCTGGGCACCCTGTGCCAGGGCCTGCCCACCCTCACAGGGACCAATTCCTGCCCAATATCCCATCTCATCCCTGCTCTCCTTCAGTTCAAGGCCATTCCCTCTTATCCTATCCTTCCACATCCTTGAGAACTTTCCCCACCCTCTCCTCATTTCTCTCCTCACAAGGTTATCAATGCACACCTCACTATAACCTTCATTACTGAGATGTTTATTTTACAAGAAGTAACCAAGATAAAAACCAGATGTGCCCAACCTACAATGCCATGATACTCCCTTTTAATTGTTCTTTTTTTTCCAAAATATTGGTCTTGCAATGAAAAACTAAGATTCAATTCATTACCACGAAGTTTCTGGATGATTTGTTTTAAAATAAGGTGCCATGAAGGTAAGAAACACCAGCTAGATCTTTTAATATTGCAGAAGTAGGGTACTTAAAGGCAGTTTTGCAATCAGCAAGAAAGATGTCATTATGCAGCAATCTCATGATTAGTGGTTTGATCATTTACATATTTAACAGAGTATAAAAATAAATCGGGCACAAAGGAGTGAAATATTTTAATTCCATTTCACTCCATTTCATACCTGGGTAATTATTTATTAATTTCACTCCACCTCCTTTTTCCTCTGGGATTTGGTTGTGGAGTTTATCCTGTTTTTTAACTCAACTTTCATATCCATGTTAGAAACTTTGACATGCATGTCAAGCTAAGCTGATTTGACACAGAAAGATCTGAACTGCTGCTAAACAACAAATGCAGCTCAAACCATTCAGTGTTGCACACACCAGGGAGGGAATAAGAGAATCACAAAATAACTTCCCTGCAAGGCAGAAAACTACCTGGAAACAAGTCTAAGTGATCTGATAATGCATTGAAATGATGTGGATAAAACAGAAAAAATTCTGTATTTTTGTATTTTTGTATTTTTAAATCCAACTTACCCTTTGCCTTCAACGATTGCTTCCTTAAGATGGATATAGGAGGCAGGGAAGATGCCCTTGGAGAGGAAAAAGAAATGTTCAATAATCAGTTGCACACAATATATTGTGTTTATTACCCCAAAATACGCCAAGACGCTGCTGGGCCTGCAGAGCCATTCACATCCTTGAGCACCAGAAGTGTTGGGTTTGGGACTTTTTTATTAATACATTGAAATTTTGCATTGCACGTCCTTTCAAGGTGTTACTGCAACCTTACAGCTTCTCTGAAAAAAACAGTCTAAATTAATCAAGATCCCAGAAATAAAACAATATTTTTTTAAATAATCTAAGTCAAGCTAATATAGTAAATTCTACAGTCACACCCTTTGAGGTAGGAGTTCAGTTTTGTTATCACCTGGGAATGCAATAATAGAAATTCTTAGACAGACACTAGGGGGAACAGCACATGGGAGGTATGTTTTTTCACCCCAATTGAAAAAAAAAAAAAAAAAAAAAGCAAAATCACTATATTTAGTGCAGTCAGACCAATGCAGCAACACGTGGGATTAATTTATGGCAAGAAAAACATCTAATTGCTTCTCAGGCTGCAAAAAGCACATTCATGAAATATTGTTTGGAAGAAATTTAATGCCTTCCGCCCAAAAAAAAAAAAATTTAAAAAATACCAAAATAGAATAAAAACCCAGGCCTGGTAAGGAAATGGGTGGGATGAACCACATAACTCTGCACTTTTAGACTCAACTAAAAACACACCTCTGGAGGCAAACATGGCATTTGCAGTGTTTCAGTGAAAAAAGCAGCAAACCCTGAAGTTTAATTTTGTTTAATTACTACTGTAACGTAAAAGGCTCAAAAAATACAACACGATGCCACAACCAGTATTTGTGTGGTTTCCTCTCTTTTTAGTTCAGAGAAGCTGCCATAAATGCAGCCCTTGGTGCACACTGACATTACACTGCAGGAGAAACCTCCTCCTCTCCAGAGGGAAGGACTGAAAAATCCCATGGTTGGGCTCCCTATTCCTCTCCAAGATGCAACTGCATTTCACCAGGAATACATTATTTAACACACACTGAAGCAGTGCAGCTTCTAAACAGACCAAGGAGAACAGCAAGTTCTGAACTTTTTACTGAGGCAAAGGCTTGGTGCATCAGTTGGTGCTCAGAAAAAGGTGATGAACATCAGGACATATCTAGTGATTGATTTATCCTGAAACTGCAAAACTGGGATCTCACAATCAATCATAAATAGCCTGGCTTGGAAGGGACCTTAAAGCCATCCAGTGCCACCACTGTCACGGGCAGGGACACCTTCCACTGTCCCAGGTTGCTCCAAACCCTGTCCAGCCTGGCCTTGGACACTGCCAGGGATCCAGGGGCACCACAGCTTCTCTGGAATTCCATCCCAGCCCCTGCCCACCCTCCCAGGGAACAATTCCTTCCCACATCCCATCTCTCCCTGCCCTCCTTCAGTTCTAATCCATCCCCTCTTGTCCTGGCACTCCATCCCTTGTCCAAAGTCTCTCTCCTATCTTTCCCTTAACTCATTCAGGCTCTGGAAAGCCACAATGAGGTCACCCCAAAGCTTCCCTTTTCCAGGCTGAACAATCCCAATTCCCAGCCTTTCCTCACAGCAGAGCTGCTCTATCCCATTAATGATCCTGGTGCCTCCTCTGGATTCACTCACACAGCTCCACATCCTTCCTTTGCACCCCAGAGCTGCATTTGCCACTCATCTTTTAGGCCTTGCTAAAATAAATTCCCATCACTTGAGAAATCCCCATTGACCAGAGGCTGAGAACACAGAGCAGCAGTGAGCAGTGCACAGCTGGGATTCAGTTCCAGCAGCACCAGAGACCTCCACAAACCCACAGCCCCAGTGCCCAAATCCACCTTATTCCAAGAGAAAAACAAGCATTCCTCTCTGGCAACACTCACCTTCTTGGATTTCTTCCGTAGTGTATAACCCCTGTACCAGCCTGGGAGGGAAAAAGGAGGAAAAGCATTAAAAAGTTCATTTATGGCACCTCCCAGCTGCTCCTTCCCAGCTCAACAGCACTGTAAGGTGGTTTCTGACTGGGCTCCAGCCCTGCACATCCCACCTGAATTTCACTTTTCCATAGGCTTCATATCCTGGATTAAACAAATCATCCTGGAAGCTATAAACTCAGTGATGATAGAGAGAAGTGCATGATGGAGATGGTGGTTTACACGATGTGTTTAATTGCTCTGCATTTAATTTTAATTACTAATTCATCAACACACACAAAACCAATTCAAGAGCATTAACTAAACAAAAACGTTTGACTAGTTCCATTTCAAAACCTATTTAAACTGCACAAATCCAAGTCTTCAGCTGCTCGCCATCCCATCAGAAAACAGGAATATTTTGAAATTTAGGAGTAGTATAAAAATAGAAAAGCAAGGGGCCCTTTTGGAAAGCTGTGCCTGGAAAGAGGGGTTTGTACAGCAAAACATCCCTGTCTGGGAGAGGATGGGGAGAGCACAAAGCAGATGTGCAATAAAAACTGCAGTCCCACTCCTGCTAACAGGGAGAAAGTTCCATGAAATCAACACATGCTGATCAATTCATTATGCACTCTCTGGGACCAGAAATACAAATTAAAGGCTGCAGCACACGGGATTTTTCTGTCTGCTCTCCTGCAGCACAAGCTCAAGTGATTCATCACCTCCTCAGTGCAGCCCTTGGGGCTGCTTAGTGCCACATCCCTAACTGTGGTGTCTGTAAGCACCACACTTCAGTGCCCTACAGAGACTGCCATGGCCTCTCATCCCACATCCCCACTGCTTCCCCAGGAACACCAACACTGCTGAAATGAGCATTCCCAGCTTCTGGCTCAGGTGCAAAGGAGGCAAAACATTTCTGCCTGGGTTAACTCCACCGGCTGAAATCTGTGCACAAATTCCAACCCTAATCAAAAACTACATTCCCACACTTTAAGTTGAATAAACCAACATTTTCAAGTGCTGGGGTTTAAACTGCTGAACTCCATAACTCTGCTCAGATGCGCTCTGCAAGCTAAAGAACAAATAATGATCATTTCTTCTCCTGTGCTGCCTCAGGACATCCCACTGCACCTGTGGAATAAAAGCCCTACAGCAAACTGGCTGGCCCTGGATGAACCTCTGCTTCCTGAAGCTTTGCAGCCAGAGAAGAGAGCAGCCAAATCTGCCGTGGAGAACTGGCTGCACTCCTGCTCCTTGCAGAGGTCCTGAGTGGCCAGGCAGGTCCAACCAGGCTCCAGCCTGGCGCCATGCAGGGAGCCCAGTTTGCCAATGCAGCTCTCACTGGTCCAACTGGAGGCACTGGGTCAGGCCATGAGCACACTCAGATGGGGACAGTGGCACTGAAACACACAAAATTATCTCTAATCAACTACCTGAAAATATGGGAGAGCTGGGGGTGTTCACCTGGAGAAGGGAAGGCTCCATGGAACCTCAGAGCTTCTTCCAGTGCCTAAAGGAGCTCCAGGAGAGCTGGAGAGGGACTGGGGACAAGGGATGGAGGGACAGGACACAGGGAATGGCTTCCCACTGCCAGAGGGCAGGGAGAGATGGAATCCCAGGGATATTGGGAAGGAATTGTTGCCTGGGAGGATGGGGAGGCCCTGGCACAGGTTGTGGACTCCTCATCCCTGGAGGTGTTCAAGACCAGACCTTGCTCTTAAAAAATGCAATGGGACATAACAGCTGGAAATGTGCATCCAAGGAGATGCTCAGCTGAGAAAAGAGACCAATAAAATATTTCTGCCTCTGTCAAAGCTGCAAAAGACATTCAAGAATTTGCTGTGGTTACCCTCGAACAATGAATCCATTTTCTACACAGTTGCACTGCATTTAAAAACGAGCAAACAAAAAAACTGCAACAAAAACGAAACTTTCCCATAATAACAAGAATAACTTCTATGAAAATCCCTGTTTGGGAAGCCAAACTCCCTTCTCACAGCAGCAACAGAAATTAATTGATGCTCCAACACACAACCTTGGTTTTCAGGTTGATTTTCTGTTACATTCCACAGCAATTCCCCTTAATGAGCCACATTTATTGATCATATGGTTCCACTTGCCCATTCCATCAAATAATGGAAAGCAACAGAATTAAGACAATAATGATCTGGAAAGTACTAATGCAGAAAGTGGCAAATATTTGGTTTTTAGGGTATCTGCTACAAAATGCAATCCTCCTCTACTGCAGAGAAGGATATTTAGGAATTCAGATGGTTTTCCTGTTTGGCTTTTCTTCTAAGGCTCAGATTAGAAGGACTGAGAGAAAGTTTTCTAACTGAAAAATAAACTGTCTAAAATACTTCCTAAAAGGAGAATACTCATTTTATTTTCAACATCAATTAGTCTAAAATGTAGCTTCATCTTTACTATGGTTGCTGGGAAAACACAAACTTTAGTATTTAGTAGAGAAATGTGCACATTCATTTCCAACCTCCTCACTCCTATAAAAATAAGGAATGTTTTCACCAAGGCTGAAACTTTACAGGATCTGCACACCGAATTATTTCTATACAATTTTTCTGCATTTCAGAAAAAAAATTCCATTACTAGAATTTTGAATGTCCAATTATTTTTAGCAATAAAAACAAATTCCAAAATAAGTTCTACTCCTAGGCAAAGAAGGAAGTATTATTTTAAACAGAGGGTCAAGGTTAATTTCAGCAATCAATCCTAGTACCTGGAGGCAACAGATATCCCATGTCTGTCCTAAAAACAGATTTTCCAGACTATGGATGTGAGATTGAGCCCTCCCAACCCTCCACCTCTGCCTTCTGCACAGAGACCACCTGAGCAAGGATTTCCCATGAGCTCTTCTTGGCAGATCCAGAAGGAAAAAAAACCTCAATATCATTTCTACCTCTTCAAAGCCTGTGGACACAGACCAGTGTTCAAAACTACTATCAACTTAGGAATTATTGCAGGAAACTAATTTAAAATTGTACCAGATTTACAGCAGGATGAGGGATCAGAATGTCTACTCCAGCAGGAATCCATGAAAGATTCCAACTGTTCTTCCCACAGGGAAAAGGGGTAATAGAGACCTTGGAGAAGCAAAACCTCAGATCCTCTGTAAAAAGATGTAACTGACTCCTCAAACAACTTTTCTGTCCCAGGATTATTGAATTAAGAGGATTTTCGTTTGGATTTCCCATTCCCACCTCAGGCTGCCACAAGCAGGACCGAGGGCAGGTGAGTCCCAAGCACCTGGAAATTTATGGCACAAAACCTCCTGGGTGGGGCACAATCCACAGGGATGTTATCCAGGGAAAGTGGGAGATCAAACAACTCAAATAATCCCCTAATAATGGCAGCTCAGAGAACAAGAGAGATAAGAATTACAGCATCTAATTCCCCATCTCAGCAGGTAGGGGATGAGCAATCAGTGTTTGGGAGAAGAGGAATTTGCATCTCTTTTAACATGAGCTCATCCCATGTGCTCCAAGCCCTGAGAGGGTGAAGGTTTTCCTAGTATTCAAGTCCAGGGAAAAAGTGACTCACTGTCCCACTCAGCTGGCAGCAGCCAGCATTTGAGTTTCACATTCCCTGCTCAGGATTTCTCCCACATTCATTAAACAAATCTATTTATATATAAAAGGACAAAGCTGTGCAATATTTGAATTGTTTCATTTGCATTTAAAGGCTTTGCTTTATTAGGTTTTTATTAAAGCATGCAACGTCTGATAGCGGAAAGATTGCTTTGCTCAGAGTCAAACTTGGCATTGCAGCAGCAAACTGAGCTCCAGGAAAATGCCAGGCCAGAATAATGAGAAAATGCAAAAATTCACTGCACAGGGATGAGCAACTCTTGTTGAAATAGCATTGCTTGTTTCAGTAAATGTAATAATTAAAAAAATCCAATTAGGTCAATAACTAAAATAAATTTATCACACAGATCTACCAAAAGAGAAGCAAATTTAATCAATATATTAAAGCATGTTTCCACAACACAAAGAGTGTTACAGTACTTTAAACACACAGAGTTTAGTTCTGGATTACCTACACATTTCCAAACTGCAGCTAACCATAAAATTTCAACTCCAGGGTAAAACGAAAGAGTTTTATTTTGCTCGGATTAAGAGCTGCAAATGTTGTGACAATTTCCACATTCTGTTGATTATCAAACTCAGCATTCAAATTCCCTTGTACACGGATCAGGGAGGCAAGATTTTGGTACAGGTGACATTTCGAGAGTTTCATATCAAAAGAGGCATCTGGAAAAGCCTGAAATCAGTGCACAGCACTAGCACAGGTACCCATCTTAGAGACACATCAATAATTTAGGAGCCAGGTGACTTTCAAATTCAGATTAAACTTCTTTTAGCAGCAGGTTCTTTTGCATTACCCAAGGGAACCCAAAAAAGCATCTCTCATTTCTCAAACACATCTCTCATTTCTCAAACACACGACTGATCCATACAAATCCACCTGGGTGAACATAGTCCTTTCCCAGAAAATCCAGTGGTTATTCAACAGCTCATCAACCCCACGTGTCTTTATCTGCTTCCACTTCCAATTCATCACTTGATAGTGTGAGGAGGTCACAAACAGCAAAGGAATTCAATTGCCCCAAAAAAAATAAAATTAAAAAGCTATTTTTCAATTCAATTTTTGCCACCTTACCCTCGTAAGTTTCCAGTATGTGCACAGTGTCACCAATCTGTAAGGAAAGCTCATCTGGTCCCCTGGCATCGTAGTTGTAGAGAGCTGCAGAAAGGAAACACTGCTGTTAGCACAGGCAAAACAACAAAATTCCAGGAGTCTGTTTCTCCACATAATAGCTTTTATTACTCATTGTTGCCGTTCTGAATCTTTTTGTAAAAAACAAATTTTAAAAAAAGGAAACTAAAAACTTAGCCAAGTTCTTAACTCCATTATTATTTCCCCTTGTAACAAAACAACCCCACAAGTTCACTTTCTAAAGCTGTCCCTCACTTAGTTTATAATGCTTTCCTTCTTCATGGCAATACACTCAATTAATTTCTGTTGTATCTTCCAGCCTTCCAGCACTTTGTGTCAATGTTAGGCAGTTCTACAACGAACTGCACTGTCTTTCCTGTCAGCTCAACACACAGAGAACTTACAAAGCATCTTTAGAAAACTCAAATTGCCACGCTGATATTAAAGAATGATTGCAGTCATTTCATTCATTTACTGCATGCAGAGTGTAGTGAAAAAATATGATTTCCGAATTCCTGAGTGCCAGAGGCAACCACATCAACTCAGTGTATAATAAATTACAATCAAAAATAACATCAAGTCAAAGACCACTCCTCCCTGCTCTTCCCAAAAGAAAATCCAGAAACTCTTGAGCACTGTCCAGAAATTCATCTGACAAATGTTACAAACTAGGTTTGGTTGGAAAGAAATACTGATCTGAAAACAAAACAGTTACAACTCCTAAAGCCAATTTTTTATGTTTCATATGGAGTAAAAACCCTGTAGGAGAAAAGTCTTCCAATACCAAGGAAGGTCCTCATGCTTGAAGGCAGAGACTGCAATATTTCACAAAACTGAAATTAAAGAACTTTAGTCAAGGTGGACCCACAGAAGTTTCTCCCTCAATTTACAACTGCAGCTCCTCCCTCCCATGAGGAAGAAAAATACCTGAAAATCAGAATTTCTCCCTATTTGTAGTAACTCTTTGGGAAGTAAAAGTGGTTTTAGAACACAACAGTTACCTGCAAACTTCCTACCACCCCTCAGATAACCACTGCTTCGCTTTCCACCTCAGTTTCCAGGGCAGGGAAATAAAATATCAAGGATATTTTATTGGAATAAAATAAAAAAAAGAACGACCTGGATAAGTTACATGTGAAATTTTCAGACCAAGAGCTCACAAAGCACCCAAAGCATGTTCCACACTCATTTCAGGTAACAAAGCACTTCCAAAAAACCCCTGAAGAAAAATACCTGAGAATCAGAATTTCTCCCTATCTGTCATAACTCTTTGGGAAGTAAAAGTGGTTTTAGAACACAACAGTTACCTGCAAACTTCCTACCATCCCTCAGATAACCACTGCTTTGCCTTCCACCTCAGTTTCCAGGGCAGGGAAATAAAATAAAAACAGAACGACCTGGATAAGTTACATGTGAAATTTTCAGACCAAGAGTTCCCAAAGCACCCACAGCATGTTCCACACTCATTTCAGGTAACAAAGCACGTCCAACAAACCCCCTGAAGTCCAAACCCACAGCCACAGTTATAAATCAAGCAATGAGAGATATGATCCAGGGAACACCTCCCTTACCTGCCCAGTTCTCTCCTATCCCTGCAGTCCTAAGAGCCTGTATGACCCACAAGATCAACCCCCCAAATTACATCTATAAAAACTGGTAACTGGAGAAAAAATACTGATTTCAGCCCAAAGCTGATAATCGGTTTAGCCCCAAGTTCACCCTCTGGGAACATCCACGGGGCACATGGGCAGCTCTAATCCCCACGAGGATGGGGCACAGAGCCCAGGGCTGCCCACAGAATTCCTGGTTTTTCTCCCCAGAACTCCTGGAATTGCAGCTCATAATGTTATCCCCAGTAAATAAATCCCTAACAGCCTGTCTGGGTCTTTTTCTCTGCAGAACTCCTCTGGTTTGACAGATTTTAGAGGTACACTCCAATTTATTTATTTACCTCTTACAAGTGGAAAAAGAAACATGGAAAAGCAGTTTGGAAAACAAAATATAAGGCGGAAGGTAATTAATGGAATAAAAGGACACTACAGAGTAAAAAGAATAAAGGTCAGGTGCACTGCAGAGACCAGTATCATCAGTATTTAAATGAAGGTTTTAGAAAATAAAAGTTTTTATTGACATCAAAACAAGACAAGCTATTCCTGTTTTAATGTTTTCCTTAATTTTGCCATATTTAAAGACAGAGGAACCCTTCCTCCCAGATATCTGGCACAGGATGATGGAAAGCCATAAATACTATTCTGCAGGAGAAGGGAGTTCTGAGAAACACATTGACAAAAATTAGCATTTTTGACTGCTCTGAGCAGAGGGATGATCACAGTGGTGAACACACAGCACATGGGACAGTCTGCTTGGAAACACTCCCCAGAAATATTCTCATTTCAGCTCTCATACACAGCAGAGAAAACAAAGTTACACAGCCCTAACTCCTCCAAACTTGTGTAGCTGGAGTGCAACATCAAAAAAAATAAATAAATCCATCCTTTGGGTGTTTACTCAGATCCCTTCAATGCTCCCAGCTCAATCAAGAGGCCCCTGGGATGTTCACACATCCCAAAATGATCCAAAAATGAATCCAAGGACAGTCCCCCACCTTCAGGACCCTGACAAGCAACTTCACTGACTCATCCCAGACAGCAGCCAGGGAAAATTTGCATTGTAACAGATTAAAACCCAGTTCTGTACTCAATTCACACTTCAGCTGAGCATTTCTCCAACATGAAGTGGAATAACACTCACCATCAAAGGCAGCTATGAATAAAAGGCACTAAAATTGATGCCCAAGAGTGCTAAACTGGTGTCTGGCACAACAAGGAAGGTCAAGCAACAGGAGCTGCAGAGCAATGGCCAATTCGTCTGACAGAAGGTGACAAACAGCCATCAAATGGTAATTACTGCCCACCACAGCTCCCACTGACCTCAGCTGACTGAGGAGCCAGCGAGGGATGATTTAGCTTTAAAAATATATATGTGTGAAAAATATGCCTGCAAGACGAAATAAATCACATTTCTGGCTTCCACCAGCATTGACAGATCGTGAAACAAACAACCAAAATAACTATAAAGTGCATTCCACCCCTGTGATTACAAAGCAAGGCTCGAACTGCACCACCAACTCCTCTGTAAAGTGGCAGATTCCTTCTCAAAGGAATTTTTTTTTTTTATGTACAGTGACATCAAAAGATGTTATGACAGGAAATGTTTGATTGGAGCAAACGACAAGGCTTTAATTAAAGGAAAACACAAAATTTGGAGGAGTAAAGCATGAAACTGCTATGTTTGCATTTTGTCTCACCAACTGTATCCTGAGCTATCATTTAAAATATTTAAAATCCTGAGGTATAACCTCCAACTTTTAGATTATTTTTTACCTGAAGTGTGTTTTGATTAATTTGAAAAATCCCACATCCACACAAGAGGCCTGAAGTGCCAAAAGCAAAGGATTAAGTGTGGGCACAGAAAGAGGCATTTTTTCAACTCTAAAGAGTTGATAAAGAAAGGAACAATGAACAGGGCATTACAGTAATTGCAGCAAAGCCCCATTTAGTGTTAACAAACACAAACCAAACACCTCTGTGAGCTGCAATCGTTAATCTGCACACATTAGAGAAATGAGGAGAGCAGAACTGCAAAAATGAGAAGTGACAGAGTGGGGAAAAAAGGCAAAAGCAAACAAAGGTAACACCAGTTTATATTTAATTTACATTTAATCAGCTTTTTTTTCTGACTGTATGAAAAGGGAGATATCTTAGGATACAATAAAGATGTTACAGAGTAATATTCCCTGGTATTACTTTGCTTTAAAGGTTGTATTAATCATCCAAACTCCTAAAAGAAACCAAACTACATTTAGCACATCATCAGCTTTATTTTACACTGTCTTTAAAAAAATAAATAAAAGCCCTAAATCATATTAGTGCTTTTTCAATAAAAACAGACTGAAATTCCAGAGGTGAAAGCAAAGTATTTTGTGAATTCTCTAGTATTAAAAGATACCTGAAGGTTTTCCTCCTATTTTCCCTAAAATAAAAGTGGTTCATTTCAGTATTCAGGCAGATTCCTTAGTCCTCTGCTTACTCACCCAGAGGAGTTTCTAATTTCTACAGCTGAGACTAATGGAGAAAACAAGAGGAAAAAAAGCAGTGTTTGAGTCAGGAGTTGTACCTGAGAACTGCTGAAGACAATTATTTCACGTGTGCATTCTTCACCTTGTGTTTTGTCATTCCTGGTCTCACCAAGCTTGATTCAGAGTTCTTTCTCAATATTTTAGTTATCTTGTTATCCAAATATTCCCACAAAATTAATTTCCTTAAGAAAAGAGGAGCCTGAAGAAATTCTTCGACCTGAACAGTTAGCACTAAGCTAAAGGAGAAAATCCAGCTCGTGGTTCCTCCTGTCCAGTGATGCTCTAATCTTATTGATTAAATCCATGAATGTGGCTTTTATCACAGGATTAGCCTAAATCCCACAAGTTCAAGTAGATAGAAAGGATTTATTCTCATTTTCCCTTACAAAGGTCAGTTCCTTTCAGTTCCCTCCTCTACGAGTGAGGAATGAAAGGAACTCAGGAGCTCATCTGGAAACTCCTCCATGGCTACACAGGGCATCTGTTGAGGGTGAGAGAATCCTAAACTCAGATTTTGGAACCCCTCAGACTGCAATCCCTGCCTTCCCTCCTGCACAGTGAGGACACAACAAGAGTGAAGGGCCACCAAGCTTTTCCAAACACAAGCAGACACCTCAGGTTTCACAGCAGATGGCAAGGGGAGCAGTATGTTCTGCATCACATTTGGTGTCTTGTCACTCACTACCCAGCAGGAATTAATAAGGTGAGGAAACTTCACAAATGCAGAACAATCCCAAACTTGAAGCCTGTTCCCTTCCACAAGCGCAACCACCCTGCTGCTGAGTCCTGCAGGCAGAGCTCAAGTGGGACAGAGCAAGATGTCCTTTCTGCACTAATTACAAATACAGAAAGGAACAAAAAGAGAAAAGGAGCTGCCCAGGGAGGTTTGGATCCCCATCCTTGAAGTGACCAAGGAATTCCTGGCTGTGGCACTCAGTGCTCTGGGCTGGGGACAAGGTGGGCATCAGGCACAGGTTGGGCTCAGCTGGCTGGGAAATCTTTTCCTACCTCAGTGATTCTGTGAAATGAAGAGTTCTGGACCAAGCCAAGATTGCCAAGAAACAAGTTCAGGTCCTTGCTTTGCCTCCTCTCCCCTTTCAAGCCACACACTTTATTTTTAGGGAGCTAATGAAGTCAGATGCTCACACACCATTTTAACAACTCCCCTCCTTTTTGCTAATCTGTATTCAGAGTACTTCACCACGAAGTACTCAGGGTATAAAGCTGAAACTAGTGCTAAAAAAAATATATATACATCATTATTGACTCTAACAGCATTATTAATGTGCCATAATGCACAGCTAACAAGAAGCCCAATCAAGAACATCCAAATTGATTTTTAATATTAAGAAGTCCATTAAGTGAAACACCCTGTGTGCAAGGAGTAATCACATCACCCCGAGCTCTTAGCACTGGCTCTTGCAGAAAAAGCAAGATGCTGATTTAGACTAACACAAAACATTATCCAGAGGCAGATGTTTCGGCATCTGTCTTGTGGTAACTCAGAATCACAGAGTGAGTGAGTTTTGATGCTCTCCTGGACCTCCTACATTTCACTGGGGGCCACTGAGGAGCTCTAACTTGGCTCTTGCTCTGCACAGGCACTTCCCTCCAGGAAGGCAAGGGCAGCATTTCAGCATTAGCTGTGCTCACCCATGTGTGCCTCAAGAAAGGACTTCAGTGTTTGAAATTAAGTACAATTCAAAACCGCCTCAACCCCTGGGTTTCACAAAATTTGCAAAACCTTCAACAGTGCTATGTAGAAAATGCACCCAGGGGTCTGCTGGGCAGGAGAGGGACAAGAGTTAAAGGCTGGAGGGGAGGAGGAATTAGTCCAGCTCATGGTCAGTGCTGGCAGAGCACAGCAGGGACTTCTGTCCATCAACAGCAAGGACAGCCCTAGGAGAAGTCCCAAATCCAGCCACAGAGTCCCAGAATGTTTGGGATTGGAAGGGACCTCTGGAGATCATCCAGCCCATCCCCATTGCCAAGGCAGGGTGACCCAGAGCAGGTGACACAGGAACACATCCAGGGTTTGGGATGTGTCCCTCAGAAAAGGAGACTCCATGTCCTCCCTGGCAGCTGTTCCAGTGCTCTGCCACCCTCATGGAGAAAAGCTCTTCACATTGAGGTGAAACTTCTCATGTTTAGTTTATGTGCAGCCAACACAGACACAGGTGTAATGTCCCCAAATGCCACAAGGTCACTGTTAAATCCAGCTTGTGAAAGGGACTCAGAAAGCTTGAAATCCTCCCCAACTCAGTGCTCCAGGCTAAACCCACACAAATGATGTCAAAGCCCCCAGAGGCACAATTTGGTGCTCCAGGAGGCCACAGAGCTCCCTGAGAACATCCCTGAGACATCAGCCCTCTGCTTCTTCAAGCCTCTCCCTTGCCCTGGCAGCAAGTTTCTCTTACACTGAGCATAATTGTGCAAAAAGGGCTCTTTTACTAAGCACTCCTACAGCAGGGAGCTTAATGCCACAACTATATTTTAACAGGTATTTCAGTGGCTATAAAAATCAAGTTCAACACACTGAAACTCCTCTTGCACTGCTGCAGAAACAGGAAAAAAATGACACAAGTCACGGCAACACCGAGCTGATGATGCAGAGCAAAGAGCCTAAAGCAAGGAGGAAATGAGGTGATGGGAAGATGCTTTCATTTCCTACTGTTCTTCCTCCTCAGTATTTCTGCAAGGGAAAACGAAGTCAAAATTCCTCCACTGCTGTCTCATGAAAGCTTCTGGAATGGGAGAAAAAAGATGAAGGAATTTGGGGCTTTTTATACATCAAACCTCACTCAATTTATTTTTCTTTGTCATCCCCTTGTTTGTCTCTCCATCATTCAAGCTGTCTCCAACAGCAAAAGCACAGATCCCAAGTCAAATAATCCCTGAGGAAAGTGTTCTGCTTTCCCCAAAAGATCACCCAGAGAGAAGAATGACCTGCTTGGAGCCCCTGACTGACCCACCACCACTTTCCCCTCTCTCCCAAAACAGCCAGGAAATGGGAAATAAGCAATACTTTTCCTGAATTTGCACCTTACACCAGAATGAGGGGAAAACGTCACCATGGGAGCACCAGTCAAACAGTCCTGAATGCATTAAAAAATAAGAGCAGCATTTTGCAAAAACAGGGAAAAATTGTTTTTCTCCCAACCAGGGGCGATCACATGCTGCAGGCTGCTTCCAGCAGAGTTGGCTCAGCCCCTGGCCCTAACAAAGGGTCACTGTCCAGCTCCCTCTCAGCACTGGGGAGCTCTCAGACACAGCTCAGAATCCCACAGATCCGCGTTTCCCACCTCAGGGGAATCCTCTAAACCCATCCCAATTTTTCCTCATTTCTTCCAGACTGAACGCAAAAGTGACTGTTACGATAGCACTGTTCTTTAAAAACCCAGCATCACGTTTTACTCCATAAATTTACAGACTTCTGGGAAGGGGGAAAAGCAGAGTAGAGGAACACCCTAAATCTCTGCTTCCAGACACTGAGCATCACAACAAGAACCTACCTGTATATCCACAACAATTCACCTTATCACAAGTTAATTTAATAATTCTAAAGCCTTTTCCAGTCTAATTACAGAATATTCGGAGTTGGAAGAGACTCACAAGGATCATTGCATCCAACTCTTTTTTTATTATTATTTAAATTAGTCAATAATTTTAATAGATATATAAAGTAATAAATTAATATTTTAAAGTTTATATAGCCCAGTAATCGATCCCAAATGTATACAGGAATTCTCAGGTGAGAACTTGGCTCCCCATTGCTGAGGCACCCCTCAGCCTACTGGAACACATCAAAAATAACCCTTATATCTACTTCCCTCACTGCCCTGAGCCTCAAAATTGCCCTTGTTATTTCAGAATAGTTCAAAGCCCTAACTCCTTCCTTTCCAAGCATAATCATCCAGAGAAAATGTATCTTAAAATCACCCTGATGGTCACAGATATTAATGCCAGGAGCGTGGTTAAGGTGCCACTAACCCACCAGTAACTTTTCAACCTTTGCTAGAAAAAAAGAGAGTATTTTGATTCTTCTTGGCTCCTTTTTGGCAGGTTATTTTCCCAGCATCAATCCAAGCATTCCCTGAAAAGAGGTGAGGCATTAGCACCCAGCACATGCAGCCAGGGCAGAGCAGGAGGCCAGAGCCAGCTCCTGTTCCTAGCACAGCTCCACTGGAAAAAACTGCTTGGGGAGATGGATTTCCCTGCCAGGATTCCCAACTCTGCCCTAAAGTCTGTATTTGGCAAGTCCAACAGGCAGCACAAGGCTGGACAGTGTAATTTTCACCTTAAATAACTAAAATATTTCACAAATATTTTAGGTATTTGCTTCCCTCGCTGAAAAAATACTGCATTTATCTAAAAATTAATGGTTATTTCTCAACTATTCAACTCATCTCTGCTTTCAGGACCTCTACCGTCACAACAGAAATAAATAAAAAAAATTAATGGTTAAAAGTAGCAAATTAATGACAGCCAGCACACTCCACACTCAATTCATGTCCAGCAAGCCAGCTCATTTTTGATAAATAAATCAACCAACATCTGCCCTGGGTTCATTTGCTGAAAGCATCCTCTGAGACACCAGGACCACTCAGCAGTGCTGGAAAAGGTGGGGAGAGTATTTGTGCCATTCTCCTGGAGGAACCTAACTCACTCCTCTTGCTAAGCAGCATTCAGTGCTCTGGAGAAAAGCAGTTTAAACTGTCAAAATGTTTCTTGCTCCATGAAGGGCCCAAGAGCAAGAGCTGCTGCCTGCAAAGGTAACACAAACCCTGCCATGTGCAGATGCAGCAAGGGAAACAACTGTAGAACTCCAGCTGATTCACTAATGATCACCAATATTTTACTTTTCACTTTTTCAAAGTTTACCCAGGCATTTCTCAATGCTGTCACTACCCATCTGCTCAACACCTAAGCTGGCATGCAATTATTCTAGCTCCCCTCCACAAAACTATTTTATATTTTCCACACTCTTTATGTCATGTTATGAAAGCATCAAGACAGCAGTTTACAAATATAATACATCAACTCCTAGTCTTAAAAGTTTCTATTTTGATTTAAGAACAGCTCCCCAATCAGCAGGCTGTGTTATAGATGGTATCATAACCAGACTGTAAAAGCTTGCAGTTAACCCAATATTTTAAATATTCAGGCCCTAAAAGTATTAAAACTACTGGTTTTCAGCCCAGAACACGTTCACTTTTGTGTGCTCTAACTGTGGAAACTGCCCACAGGAAGCCCAAACTGTCCCTTTTGTGTTTAAGGCAAAAATGTGAACCAGTGAAATCACTCATCACAGCCCAGTAAATAAACAGAGGCCTCCTCTGCAGCACAAGCGATTGATAAAAATCTGTTAATAAATCACTTCAAGAATACATTCAACTAGAAAATCAAACCAGAGCTGAACCCACACAAAACTTCCAACAATGTCAGCAGCACCATAACTGAGTAATTCTCTCAAGTATTCAGTGAAATGTGCTTATCTGGCTATATCAAGTCTATTTTTTTAGGAGTAAGAATTCCCACCCCACAGAGCTCAAAGCAAGATGCTTTAGTCACTCCTCAAAGACTGTTTGGGATATTTGTCCCAAAAATGCTCTGCTAACCTTACAGGTCTTTTCCACCCTTAGCAACTCCAACCATCAACCCAACCCCAGCACCATGGTCACCACTGAACTGTGTCCCCAAGTGCCACAGCCACACGAGTTTTGGACACTTCCACCTGAAGGGACACCGTTCCCAGTCTGTGCCTGCAGCACTGGTCTAACCAAACCTTTGCCCTAATCTTGCACATGAATAACCTCCATCAACATGCCCACAGTGGGATTTAGCAGGAGAGGGACCAGACCAGGCAGAATCCAAAGTCTAATTCCCACCATCAGCACTTTAGAGACAGATCAAGACCTTATGAAAGAATTCCCACACCCATGAGCACCTTCTGGAGCTCTTTAGGGCAGCAATGCTCAGCATCAAAGCAATCCCACCCAATCTAACTGCAGATGTCCCTATTATCCAGATAAACATCTAATGTGCTTTTTTAATCCTTTTAGAGTGTTAGTTACAGTCAAATGCTCAAGAGCACAACCAACAAACACAAACAAAGTGTAATGTAATAAATAGCAAAAGAATATCTGGCTCTGCATCAAAACGTTGGGGGTTGGTGTTTTGTCTTGTTTGACTCACACACTATGGAAATTACTGCCTAAGAAATACCTCTGCACCACAAAAAAATATCTGTTCTCATCTCCAGCCTCTTCACTGGTGAGCAAACACAACTGTTTTCTCACCAGAAGAGCTCAATGACTGAAATCTCTGGGAAATGCATCTTTATCCACTGTGTCAACCCCCTCCAGTGCTTTGTCACATGTCACTAAATAATTTTAAAAAGGAGTCAATGCCAGCTGTTTGTGAGTCAGTCCCAGTGCTCCAAGAATTCTGAGCTGCTCCCTTCCCATGGCCTGGGAAGTCCAAGACAAAAAGTTTGGGTTTTTTATGTCCAGTATGGATACTGCCATACCTTCTACAGACTAACTCTGATTTGAAACAGAAGCCCAAAAACTCCAAAATTTATAAAAAAAAAAAAAAAAAAAATAATGCTACAAAGCACTTTTTTTACAGCCAGTTTTACCATTTACCCTCCACACTGGAAACTTCAGAGATCAATCCACAGGAACATAAAAACACTAAAAACCAAACCCACAAGACACACCAGCCTCAGACAGGATGAAATAAAATAGGCTCTCAAGTCTACTCCACCTAAGATTCTTGGTCAAAGAAGCATCAGGAAGGTGATGGGTTGATAAAGAGACACCAACACCTACTAGTAATGGAAAGAAAAAAAAATAACAGGCAAGACTGAGGCAGTACAACAATGACAAAAAGGGGCAGCCAGGTGAGCAGGAAAGAAGGAATTGCAGCAGGGATGACAAGGCAACAGAAAATTGGTGCAGAAAATTGGTGGGAATTTGTGTGTAAGGACAAAATAAGAGATATAAAGGAAAAAACAAGAGGTCTGATATCAGGCAACAACACTACCTCAAGTTAGAGCATATTAAAGGCTTCAGTCCAAGCATTATTTTCTATGTTAAAGCTATAAATGAGCCACAGATTGATGCAAAAGAACAACAACTCTCCCATAGACCCCAAAGCAGTAGGAAAAAGTCAAACTCAATCAAATGAGCTGCTGGGCACATCCTCTTTCAGCTCTTTCCATTACTTACAAGACAATAATTAAAGATTTATTTCTTGCCATTTTGATGTTCGTTTTCACTCATACTCTCATTTTGAGAGATTAACCTCAAATTTATCAACTTCATTATTATTATTAACCTCATATTTATCAACAGAAACACTCCCACAGGCCCTTATCTATAACTTTCCCAGCCCAAGTGACACATTTCACCATATCTCTGCACAGCCCAACTGCAGAGCAAGCCCTCCTTCAGAGGACAGTATTTATAGGGCATTCCAAGCCACTGCCCTGATAATCCCCAGCCATGGCAGGGGCAGGATTTGCTCACTGGAGTCATATGCACAGCAGATTTTTTTGAAAGCAAGCGTCCTTTTAAATCGCTCACCATCTGCCTCAAGACTCAGAAACTCAAATTATCATCAACAACTTCCATCTGGCTCAGCACTGAGAGATTTCCTGTGTCAGGGTCTACCACAGGAGCACTTTTTCTATTACCAGTTGCTTTCACTCCATTTCTGATACACAGACAGTGCTCTCTTGTGCACTGAAGCAACTCCTCGATGAAAGCACCCAACTGCATGCCCTGAGCCACTCCCTACTGCCAACACTTTGTCCTGCAGACCAGCTGGCACCATTAGGAGGATGTTAAGGCTAAAGCGCCAGCTGGGAGGCAGGGAAGCTGCTGGAGACAGGTAGGAGTGGAGCTTGCCATGATCCTGTATCTCTGCCCCTCCCAGAGGCACCACCAGCACCAGGGTTTGCCATGCTCTCCCAGAATTCTGCTTTTTCCTTTTATTCCACGTATAGAAACAGGGAAAGCCCTCCCAACAGAGCACAGCTGAAGGTCTTTCAGAGAGGTCTGGGCAGTGTGGCCTCATCCACTCCCCGAGGGTTCCTCCTCCCGGGACAAGGGGCCCCATTCCCTGCACAGATGTTATTTTATTCCGTCCAGCTCCAAGCCCCGTGACGCCAGCACTTCCGTGCTTTGTTTGGATAAGCACGAGAAGGAAGGCAGAGCAAACACAAACACCTAAGGCTGCACTTCCACAAGGCATCTGATGCTCCAAGAGGCTCTCAGGTATTTCAGGGTCTCTGTGCTGTCTCCAGTCCCAATTGCTCACCTGCACTGCCAAGTTTCCCAAACGCTCTGGGAAGCTCTGCCAGAACCAGCAGGAACTCCATGAGGTTCCTCCCCAAGGAGGACAATTCCTGATGCCACCACTGATGCCCTCCCCACGTGGGACTCCTCAGGGATAACAGGATTTCCCCAAAACCCCCACACCTGGCTCAGCCTGGCAGCTGCTCCAGCAAGGTTTTCCACCTCATCACTGAATAATTTACACAGCACATCCATAAAAGTGGCACAGCTACTACACGGGTAGGGCTGTACAAACAGAGTGCCTCAAAAACCCAAGTGCCTACAAGCACAAACATTGATTATGTACAATTTTGCTGCCATTCCTGCTCAGAAATTACATAGCAAATCCTGTACCACTCACTTGTTGGTATTTTCTACTGGGGAACACAAAGACGTTTTGCTGCTCCAACACCCCCAGGCAAAATCAGCCAGCAAAACCCTCTGCAAACATGTTCTAAAAAGGGTTGTGCTGAAGTAATATAAGCAGGACTCAAAATAAAGCAGCAGTGCTAAGAAATGTTATTAATAAAAACCCCAAAATTCATGTATGGCAGCCAATAGTTGCTTCAGTTATTCACCCATCTGTTTGTTTTGTTACGTATATGGTACATGATTACACATAATAGTTCTCAATGCAATTATTTCACTTTAGTTACAAAGCTATATGGAGCAGAAAAATATTTCCAGAGATATTTCATATTTTTTGCTGATGAAACTGAAATGCAGCAACTGCTGCTTCTTGTGTTACAAATCTTTACATCAGAAATCAGATTTAATGCACAAATTACATACACAATTTACAAACACACAACATTCCATACGGCAGATAATACTATATATAAATGTTTTCCCAACTGCAGTCTGAAAAGGGAGATGAAGTTTCAGAATTACAAGAATTATCTCTTATTGAAGATTTGTTTGGTTTAGACAAGGCAGGATTTCAATTCCCCCCAATCAAGCTAAAGGAAGAAAGTATTCCAATAACTCATTAAGGAATTCATTAAAGCCTTACTCAGAAAATTATTATTGTCAGAACAGCCTTGGGAGCCACCACAGGCTAGAAAAAAGAATTAAAAAATGCTTTTAAGTTTAATAAAAAAAAAAAACCCATGACTTGTCAGTGGTCCACCTCCCTGTCAAAGAAAATCCATGAGGAGGAGCAGCTCCACTGAATACTTTGAGGAAATTTTGGACTTGCAGCAGGACAAAGGGGAGAGGCAAAACTGACATCTTTGATGGAGTAAATACTGTAAAACTGGACTAGCAGCAGCTCCTTGGAGCTTCCATTCATGAAGAGAAGTCAGCCCCAGCTATTTATCTGCAGTTGGCCACATCCACAGGTATTTAACAAGGTGGGCTGGATTTCAGTCCTGCAGGACCATGCTGAAGGATTAGACAAAACAACGGATCCTCCATGTGCCCAACAGCCAAACTCCAGAAACACCAATATTTAAAGGAAAATGATCCTAATGCTTATTCCTGTAGCTGCAGACTAACAGAGGGGCTTCCTGAAGATGTTGCTGTGACTTTAAATTGCCTCCAGTTTATTTTCCCCTTCCCTGAAAGCTCTGCCTTTGCAGAAAGGAAAATGCATTTATAACACAAAGAAATCTGTGCCCAATGTGGCAAACAGCCCAAAAATTAGCATTCTTTGGGTGCACCTAACTCAAGCATTTACAATAGAAGAGATAAAGGGATAATTACAAAACCCACCAAGGTGTTACTTGGAATCAGAGAATCCCAGAATGGTTTGGGTTAGGAAGGGACCCTAAATCCCATCCAGTGCCACCCCTGCCATGGCAGGGACACCTTCCACTGTCCCAGGCTGCTCCAATCTCTGTCCAACCTGGCCTTGGACACTGCCAGGGAAAGAAATAACAAACCAGACACCTTAAATCAGCCCCTGACTATTGTCACTGCCATACCTGTGTACCAGGTAAAGTGTCAGATCCCACCTTGTTTTCTACTTCCCCTTTTATTTTCTAGGAACAAGAGTAAAATGAACAGCTGAAAATTCCTTAAACTGACTGAAAACTTCCTTTGCAAAGTTAAATAAAAGCTCTCTATTATGGCCACAGGCAGCTGGCTACCTACTGAAGTCAGTTTGTACTCTATGAGGAAAAAAAATAGTAATTCCTGGAAAATCCGACCAGGAATCACTTCTCAGAACAATCCCAGTAATGTTCTCGCTGACCTGGATGAAAACAAACAGGAGTCCAAACTCACTTCCACTTATCTGGTATCTTTATCCCTCTCCAATCTGTTGTTTGCAACAAGTGTTTATTGACAGAGAACAATAGTGGCTGCTGAGTAAACTGGGAGTAACTGAGCACATGCCTGCAGTCAACTTCAGGGCGTTCGTGTGGGAAGAGGTGTGGAACATCCACCAGCCCCTTCCCTCTGCTGCAGGGGCTGCCAGGGATGGGGCAGAGGGAAATGCATCCCCTCAGCAAGCAAGGAATGAAAAGGTATCGTAAGAGAGAACCATGGAATGGTGTGGGTTGGAAGGGATAATAAAGATCAGCCAGTGCCACCTCTGCCATGGGCAGGGACACCTTCCACTGGCCCAGGCTGCTCCAACCTGCTTGGACACTGCCAGGGATCCAGGAGCACCACAGCTTCTCTGGGCACCCTGTGCCAGGGCCTGCCCACCCTACAGGGAACAATTCCTTCGCAATATCCCATCTAACCCTGGCAGTATGAATCCATTCCCCCTTGTCCCATCACTCCAGACCCTTATCAATTGTCTCTCTCCACCTTTCTTGTAGCTCCCTTCAGGTCACAATGAGGTCACCCCAAAGCTTCTTCAGGCTGAACAATTCCAATGCTCTCAGCCTTTCTCCCAGCAGAAGGATATAACAAATAAAACCCTAATCTGGGTGTCCATGGGGAATGTCATCCCCAGCAAACTGACTCTGCATGTGCTCACTCCAATACACTAATCAATGCAGTGGCAAATCTTCCATGGCCATTTTCACTTTATAGGTTTGGGATGTGTCACAGCACAGCCCTGCTGCCACCATCAGCACAAAGTCACCTGTCCTGTCCTGCCAGGCAGCTTCAAACCCCACAGCACAGCAGCACTAAAATCACTGAAATGCATTCCTAAGATGCATCTTTTTCAATTTCCGTAAAACGTTTCCTTCCCTTCTTTAAAGCACAAATATGCACAAGAGGATCACCTTAACAAAAGCACAGTCTCCACATGCCACCACAGCCTGGACTGTAACTCCAGGGTTCCACAAAAGCTTTAAATCTGTCCTAAAGCATCACAGTCCTCCCTGAAGCAGCAGATGAGAAGCAGCACTGCTTGGCTGTAGATTTCCTGTGCTTGCACCAGTATTCCTCTGACCAAATTCCCATCCCCTCATTCAAAGAGACATTACAACAGCAGAACTCAACTGCAAAACCTTTAAATCATGATTATTGTATCATCACTTAGCCCACCAACTCCTCAAAGCCCTCCCCTAATAATAAAACACACATATTTCTATGTACCTGGTTTGAAGGTACATCCATAAACACCTTTGGAAAAGCTATCCCAATCTCACAGAGGTATTAAACACACTAACCATCCAGTGTGACCAATGTCCCTATCTAAAATCAGGCTTGTTATGATTTGCCACGTCAGGATGTGCAACAAACTCAACAGTAACGAACACTGGAACTCACTGAGGTTGGAAAAGACCTCCAAGACCTCCAAGTCCAATGCCCACCTTGTCCCCAGCCCAGAGCACTGAGTGCCACATCCAGGCCTTCCCTGGACACCTCCAGGCATGGGGACTCAAGCCCGGTAACTGGGAAGTTCTCCTTTAGCATCTGACCGTCCAAAGGCATGAGGCACTATTTTTCTATTTCACCATTTATTCATATTTTAAAAAGGGATAAAACTACCATGGTAGTGGTCTAATAACCCTACATGGACACAAACCTTTGGACACAAAGGCATTTTAAATACAATATTTGCAGTAACCACAGAAGCACCAGTTCTACCTCTCACTGCAGTTCTCAACCCAAAGGAAATGGGTCAAAGAACAGCAGAAGTCAGGAGGATTTGGAAGCTACCACAGCCACTTTGCACTATCTCAGAGGTGCTGTTCAGGCTCCCAGACTTCCCCAAACTGCTCATTACATCCCCTCTCCGCTGGCAGAACACCAAAATTGCAAATTTCACATCCCTTCCTAAAAGTAGGAAATGTGAGACTGAGCAGCCACACGCCACAGCCCCTTTGTGACACTGAGGGGACAGAAACAGCTCTCTGGAAGCCTCTGATGTCCCTGTGGAGGAAGCCACACACCCACGTGGTCCTCTCCACACAACCACACTCCTTCCCACCAGCTCAGGGCGAGGGATAGAAGGCAGGATTGAGACGGAGGACAAGGATCTGCAGCACTGGGAGCAGGGAAAAGCTTCTCCAACGAAGCTGATCATTTTCCTGTTTCGCCCGGCTCCCCATATGTTAATCCAATATCCGTACTATCCCATTAGATCCACACCCATTCCTCCGGCAGCCTCCCTGCACGCCGAGCCCTGAACTCTCTCAGGAAGCGGAGCTGAGTCACGCTCTGCACTGCCTGCTGAGATAATGCCTCTGCACACAGGGTTGGGGCAGCAAATGCACTTAACTGAGTGCAGGGATCCAGCAGCATCCCCAAATCCCACTGTGCCACGGGAGGCTCCTCAGCACACCTGCGTCCTACCAAGCTTTCACTACAGCCTTGTTGGCGTGATTGATTCCAGCTGCACCACAGCCAGCAAATCTTCAGGCCTTGAGATGTTAAGAAAACCCTGTTGTGCACAGGAATACACCACAGGAGGGGGAGAAAGGGATATAAATGGACTACATAAGCACATGTGGGTATTTTGTACATCAGCATCTCTATATATAGACATACATGTACATTTCTGAGCTCCCACCAGTGCGACGTAACAAACACAACCACAACAACACACGCCTTCTTGTTATTTCTGCTTTGGGGAAACCTGCACAGAGCATCCCAGAATAGTTATGGCTGGAAGGAACCTCTGGACATTATCCAGTCCATCCCACCTGCCACCTGGAGCAGGTGACACCAACACATCCAGGTGGGTCTGCAATGTCTCCAGAGATGGGGAGACTCCACACCCTCCCTGGGCAGTTGTTCTAGTGCTCTGCCACCCTTCCTTCACCCTCCTCTGTCACCCCTCATGGTTTAGTTCATGGCCATAGCTGCTCATCCTGTCACTGGGCACCACTGCAAAGAGTCTGGCATCCTTTTGGAAATATTTGCATGGACAGATGAGACACATCAAACCATGGTAAATTATGTTTCACTAAGTCCTATTAACATTCCTGTTTGGGATTTTCCCACTGTCAGACAATACTGAGTCAACATCGACCTCCAGGTGTGGTCACGGCAAATAGGAAAAAAATAATTCTTATGTTCAAACTTTCAGTTTAACAGTGCCCTCTCCAATTCTGTTTGGGACTACACAACTGTTGCATCAACTCTCCACAACCTCCAGCTTTCACAAGCAGCGAAAAATAAAACATCAGAAGACTCACAGTGCCTATTTAACAACATAAAGTTCCATAAAACACATATAACCAAATTAAATACTCATTTTCCTTAGGAGGACACCAGAAGGAAGCTATCCCTCCCAAAACAGCACCTAAAAGAATGGCCA
Source organism: Entomyzon cyanotis (assembly GCA_024500445.1). Lineage (NCBI taxonomy): Eukaryota > Metazoa > Chordata > Aves > Passeriformes > Meliphagidae > Entomyzon > Entomyzon cyanotis. The sequence goes on from JAKEPQ010001000.1 coordinate 2,430,818, forward strand.
GTGAATCCACCATTCAATTAGTTCTGAATCTGATTTTACCTCCATGCAACATTACAGCCACTTTCAACCCTCACATCCCTATCATTCAGCAGAGAAGCATCCCAGTTTGGTGAGGATCTCAACTTCCTTATAGAAAAGGAAAATAAACTTTCAGAGAAACACAGACCTACTGTAAAAACCAGGACAAACTTCTCTGCAGAGCAGTGGACACAAAAAATACCAACTAAGCACCAACTGAGCACATCATCTTGTGCTTTTTCAAAGTGAGAAACATATTCTCACAAAATATTCTTAAGTTACATTTAAGTAATTCTCTTACTGCATGTACAGTCTCCCACACTGGAGATCCAAGTATATATAAAGAATATTTTTTTAAAAAACCAGTCTATCTCACACTTTTTCCTCTCCCGTCGTTTTCAACTTAATTTCAAGAGATTCCTGGAAAGCCAGGCCGGGGCAGTCACCCCCAGAGCTTGTGCAAAAGAGGAACTTGCTTTCGAGTGTCACTGATTTGTACCATCAGCTTCTACTACGTGACAACTCAGTCATTCCAAAATACCCATCCCACACCACCAGGCAGGCAGTTTGGAAACTTAATGAGCGACTGCCATCAGTGGCACTTCTGCTATGGCTGTGCTGCATCCTCAATACTGAAATTACCAACAGCTCTCACACAGCATAACCGGGATTTACTAGCAATTTTTACAAGTCATGCTGTGGTTCTAGGGACATAGATGCAGAATTTACAATTAATTCCTACAATTCGCTTAGGTTTTACTCAGAGCCCAAAGCTCCCTTCCTCCTGCTCCCTTTGTTCAGATGAGGTTTAGCCGTGGCTTTCTACAAAAAGTTGTTCTTCCCAATCAATCCGGCCCGAGAACTGTGGTGGTCATTGAACTTCACGTTTTCAATCCGAACAGTCAGATTTATTATTTCCTTCCCCCGGACAAACGCTCATTCATGCCAATGAAGTTTTCTCCGCCGCAACCCCGAAATAAAACCTTTTGCTCAAAAGGCAGCGTTTTTAAACCCAAGCCGGGCCCTCTCGGCACAGCCCTGCCCAAACCAAGCGGGGTTTGGTTGTGTTTAGTCGAACGGAGATGTTTTAGCCACCAGCTGGGAACAATCCCCCTCTGTGCGAGAGGGACGGAAGGAGCGCGGTAGGAAATGGATCCCAGCGCTCAGGGAAAGCTCTGATCTGTATGAGCATCACACTCCCTGCACAACCACAGCCGTGTCCCTTCAACCTCCCGCGGGGGGACAGCGCACAGGCTGGGCTCCCCAAGGATCCAGCCTGGACGAGGCTGGAGCGCGGGGAGAAAGAGCCCGCCGTGCAAACAACTCGGAGCTGCTCCGCGCAGCGCAGCGCTCCGGGAGCGACACAAACACAGCGGAGAGAAAGGCACAACTTTTCCCAGCGGGGCACGGCTGGAGCGCGGCTTTGCCGGGCAACTCCTCAAGTTCCCGGGAGCCGGGAGGGAGGGAAAGGAAGCGGAGGGGACTCGGGGAAGCGGGGGCACCGCGCTGCATCCCGGCCCGGAGCCGGGCAGGACGGGGAGGCCGCGGCCGGGGGATGCCGCTGGGCGCAACAGGCGGGAGCGGGGCGGGCGCGTCCTCACCTACGCCGTACTTCTCCTCCCTTTTGGTGGGCACCCAGCGGGTCATGGCGCCGGGAGCCGCCGGGATGCCAGAGCCCCGCTCCCTACGCCGCCATTTTCCGACCGCGGGACGGGAAAAGTTTCTCCCGACGGCGAAGTCATGTGGTGCGGGCGGAGCCAGCCCGGCCCGGCCCGCCGCCCCTCGCCGCCTGCGGGCTGCCCGCCCTCAGCGCTCCCTCCTCAGCGCTCCCTCAGCTCCGGGAGCGTCCCGGGCCGGCCCGCCGCTCCAGCCACGGGAAGGGCTGCCACACAAAGGCGGCGGGCGGGACGTGCTCCGTGCCTTTGCCCGGCTGTGTGCCAGGTGTCTGCCCTGAGGTGTTCCAGGTCCCTCCCTGCTTGTGTCCCAGGTGTGCTCGGCTGTATTCCCGGTAGCCCTCCGCCTATCCCCGGCTATCCCCAGGTGTACCCGGTTCTGTCCCAGGTGTACCCTGTACCCGGTTGTGCTCTGCTGGAAGGTTTCTGCCCGGGCAAAGCCGGCGCTCCTGGCTGTGTCCTAGCCGGAGATGCGGCTTTAAAGCAAAGGTTTTGCTGATGTTTAATAGTTGGAGCAGGGTCGGCGTTGGGATGTGGCTGTGTGGGAGCTGGACGAGCACGAGAAGTGGGGCTGTAAGGACACGGTGAGGTTAAACAGTGCCAAGTGTGGATGCTGCAGCTGGATGGGGAAACGCCCGGTACCGATCCAGGCTGGGGATGAACTGATAGAGCAACCCTGGGAAAAGGGCTTGGGGATGCTGGTGGGTGAGAGTCCGACGTGACCCGGCCGTGTGTGAAAAAAACCTCAAGTCCTGGGCTGATCCCACACCATGGACAGCAGGAAAGGGGGGGAATTCTGTCCTTCTGCCCTGCTCAGGTGAGACCCCACTGCAGAGCTGCCCCAGCCCTGGGAATCGCCATCAGGAGGATGTGGAACTGCTGGAGAGAGTCCAGAGGATCCTCTCTGCTCTGGAGGCAGGCTGGGGGAGCTGGGGTGTTCACCTGGAGAGGAGAAGGATCCAGGGAGAGCTTCCAGTGCCTGAAGGGGCTCCAGGAGAGCTGGAGAGGCACTGGGGACAAGGGATGGAGTGATAGGGCAAGGGGGAATGGCTTCCACTGCCAGAGGGGATTTTAGGGATAAATTTTCCCTCTAAGGGGGTGAGGCCCTGGAGAGGGTGCCCAGAGAAGCTGTGGTGCCCCTGGATCCCTGGCAGTGTCCAAGGCCAGGTTAGATGGCATTTGGAGCAGCCTGGGACAGTGGGAGGTGTCCCTGCCATGGCAGGGGTGGGATGGGATGAGCTTTATGATCCCTTCCAACCCAAACCGTTCTGTGATTCCATGTTGAGCACACCTTTTGGGGCAAATCCTTCCTGGTCCATAACGATCATAAACCTTCGGATTTCTAGACTTATGTCCAAAATCTTGTCCAAATGCAACATCTCCTGGCTAATTAAAGTGTGGAATAGGTGTTTGCAAAAGAATGAGCAAGGGAAATGAACTTCCTGTTCCCAATCCCCATAACCTTGGAGACATCCAGGACTGTGATTTAAAAGCAAAAACTTTATTATAAAGTGTTTAGGAAATTGAAAATAAACTTTGTAAAAGTCAAGAAACAGCAGAGGGATAACAGGAGAAATAGAGAAGTGAGATGTCTGATTGGCCGTCATTTGTAGGAGTAGTCCTCTGCCAAAGGGAAAGCCCCATAGCACAAATTTAAGGATTGAAATAGGTCCAGGGTTGAATCTCTTTTCTCTCTTATATTCTTGTGTTGTGGATGGCAAAGGACCAGTTTTTGCAACAGCATTTTTACTGTCAGGTTTTGAGCTCAAGTACTCAGACACCTGAAGGAGTCTGCTCCTCTTCCCATCTACCTTCCCTTTTCCCACCCTTGGGATTAGTTTCCCAGGTCATCCCCTACATGTTCAAACTAATCTAGATTTTATTGCAGCTGTCCTGCACCATCCCAGGGCAGTTGTGATGGAGCCAACTCCTGCCCCTTGGTGCATTATGCCTGAGAGTGAGGACATCAAAAGGGTTTCAAAGTCGTGGCTTTTCCTCTTTATCCTGCACTAATGGATCGATGATCAGAGCTTTCCCAAAGACCACTTACAAGGCAGCTCTTTGATTTCACACCTCTATTGTCAGAAGGTAAATCAAAGTGAATTAACTGAAATAATGGCTGTGCTTGCTCTGTGCCCATAATCACCTTTGCTTTCCCACACCAGGGAAAGTGCAAAGCAATAATATTTATTTCCAACTATGAATGTTTCCCACTTTTGTACAACTGGTGCATTAGTTTTGTGCTGCTCCTAAATATATGCAGCCAAACTGCCAGAGCTGCTCAGGCATCAGCAGGTGGTTTAGGGATTTTTAAGGCTATTCCTGGAACAATCTGTGAATCAGGGAAGCTGATTGACTTTCCATTTAGATCACTGATAACCAGGAATCACTTTCCTGGAGCTGTGGTGGTTTTGCAGGTCTGGGGTGTGAGCAGAGGACACAGAGCAGGACAGTGATGTTAATTTAAACCTGCAGATGGCTGTAATTCGTTAATAAATGAGCTATTGCTGCAGTCTATCCTGTCTGGGCCTCAAGGTTCAAAGCTGAAAGTCAGGCTGAGGTGTTTGTTTGTGTTTTGAGGGAGGCCAGGGGAGCACTCGTGTTCCCCTTCATGACAAATGTGCTGCTGCCAACCTTTCCTCAGGTGTTAACCAAGAGTTCAATTAAATCCTCACATAGATTGCCTCTCCTTAGTCCCAGCTTACATCTATATCTGCACTAAATGGGAATTATATATACACCAAATATTAAGCACAAGCCTAAGGCAGGAAGCACCAGATCCAATAAAATAAAAGTTAAAGAATTACTTATAACTCCTACATATTAAATCCATTCAATAGCAAACTGTGTGTTGATGTCACTGAAAAAGAAGAGGTTTTTCCTGATGTCTGATCATGGTCTGTAACAAATATAACACCCATGACCACCATAAAGCCTCACTGCTACTGATGAGGGTCTATATTCCTTTTACTGCTTTCCACATCTCATTTTAATGAAAACGTGTTACAAATAGAGCTAATGCTATTAAAATCTTCATAGCCAGTAAAAAAAGACTTCTAATTCACAAAGCATAAATATCCCATTGCTGGGGTTTTACAGCTAGGGAGAAGTGGTAATTTTTGGACTGTAATATGGAGAAAATAAAAAATTTTATTTTTTTTCTCCAACGAACATAATATAAACTATCGTCCTGAAAAAAACCATTTTTCATTAAACTGTAAAATGTTCAAGCTGACATATTTTACATGCTCAGGCATAATATATTTCTTCACACTGTGCATGTATGTTTTTCATTTATTAAGAGGAAACTGAAAAAGGCTTCTTTCCATAAAACCTGAAAGTTTTATCACATCCTTATGTCAACTCTTTGGATTCTCATCTGATTTTTAAAATGTATCACATTGGATTGGAGACACTTCTCTTGGAGCAAAGGAACATTCCTTTTCATTTCCTAGTTCCAAGAAATCCAAATGCAGTACTTGGCCATGAATGATGTTTGAAATTCTTGTCACAGCATCTTTTCAAAAGGATGAATGGAAACAGAGCTGCTGCCCTGCTTGAGACAGATCTGCAATCAATAAGAGAGATTCTGTAAATGTACAGATGTGATCAAGATTTGTTTCATAGTTATTGCAGATGACTACACCAGGGGAATGTTTGTTCCATCTCAGTTAAATATCCCAGGTTTTTTGTAATAATTTCTTTTTCATTGACAGGCCTTGTAGGTAAATTCAGCATTTTCAAACAAAACACATAAGTAGTTCTTGTACACCCACAATGCAAATTCTTCTTGGAAATATTCCTCCCTAGGGGAGATGGGCGGACTTATAAAAAAATAATGTAATAACTTTTTGGCTTTTCTATTTCCATTAAAGATATTCTGTTGGAAATGTTATTGCTTCCATTCCAGCTGCTGATCATCTATTTTTGCTGTAATTTCCATGAGGGGTGACTGACCTTTGTGTCTATGACTGGCTGCATGTTCCATGTTTGGATGTACACAAAATAAAATGTTTTTATACCTAGTGGAAAGACTCTTTTAATAAATGCTCTAGTTTGCAATGTATTGCTCTGAATCAGAATGGAAATAAAATTAAGTTTATGAGTTTGTGTTATAAAAATGACTTCAGCCTTGGCTTTTTGTGTACCTGTTCTATGCCTGATGAACTTGGGGATCTCTTGCAGATGAAAGTGGATCACTTTCAGGGAGAATGAAGCCAAAAATGCATTTCCTTTGACACTCCTGTTGGCTTCAGCCAGCCAAGGTGTGGCATTCACAAACCTGGACAACGTTTGACAGGAGCTGGAGGGAAGTTCTGTGCTTTTCCAGGCTTTGCCTCTGTGTTTTTGAAGGTGCTCAGTAATCTTTACTCTTCCTCCCACTTTCATGGAAGCATTTTGATTATCTCTGGGTGTGTCTCCAGCTTTTCTGCCAGCAGGATGACATTTGGAATGGCCAACATGCTGCGTGCAGGAGTTCATCTGCCAGCAGAACTGTTCAAAGGCAACATTTGAATTTATTTAGCTCCTGGGCCATCCATTGCAGCCATTGCACTGGTTTCATGTCTTTCAGAAGGGTTAAAGGGAGCATCTCTCCTTCCATTCTGCTGCCTCCATCAGCAGTTACTGCCTTCTTGAATTTGAATTTTTATATTCAGAGATTATGGGGCTATTAGGGATTTAAAGGGTGATTAATTTTTCCGTCAGAGAGAAGTCCAGAAAGGAGCTAAAGATACTAATTTACTAAGTAATAATTTTTTTATTGAACTGTGTTTATGTTTTAGCCAAAAAAATGGGGTTTGGCTGTACATAATGAAAGAGATAAGTTGTGTTCCTTTAGACTGTGCTGCTGAAAGTGATATAATGAACAAGGAATCTTCAGAGATGCAAATGTGTGAACATCTCCCAGGTACTCTGCAAATACACAGAGGTTCCCAAAGTGATGTGCTTTTGGAAGGATGGGATTATTATGGATACAGCTTTGTTTATACACTGCTATTTCATCCTGGGCTCTGTAATAAAAAGTGGTTTACAATGTTACAATAAATGGAAGCAGCTTCGTGGCTACAAAAGGGGGAAATCAGGTTTCTGATCATGCCAGAGTGTGAAGTTTTACATTCTTCAGGGAGAAAGTGCAGTCAGATTTTTATGGTGGGTCAGTGGCTATGACTGTGTGCTCTGAATAAATACCATTTACATAAAGAGCAGATCTTTTGTCAAAACCATCCCAGGCATCACCTTAAGGACATTTTATTCCATGGGCATTGTGTGTCCTGGACATTGACTCATGAGATCTTCCCCTGCAGGGTTTTATTTACCCCTCAGCCTTCCCAGGAGGATGTTCAGTGCATTTATCCCTCACCCTTCCCAGGATGTTCATTTTATTCCCAACTGAAATACTGACTAACAGGAGGAAGAGCTTCACGTGAGTGTTACATTGTAAACTCCAAAGCACACAAAAGTTAATTTTTCAGCAGTTCCTTGCACAAACTGGGCTTTAATTCTTATTAGCAGCAGCAGACTCAGGAATATCTTAGCAAATTTTACAGTCAAGCCCAAAGCAGTTGAGGGTAGTACAAATTAATCTAAAATACCAGTTAACTTATAAGCTCACTATTGTGGCAACCTGTTCCTCTTTGCAATACCTGTAAATAACCAACAAAATAAAGGTTTATGTGGTTGTGGGTTTTTTCTGTTTGTGTTTACTGGTACATTTTTCATACATTTGATATCTACACTCAAAATGAGATTATGAACTCAATTTACAAACTCTCTGACAAATTCAAATACAACTGGCAAAACAAAAAGCTGGATGTAACAAGTCAGGGATGAATCATTGCCAGAAAATTGATAAAATTTAACTGTATCAACCCCAGCACATCTGTGGTTTTCAATCTGACACATGTTCAAGCCCACAGTAAATACGAAGAGCATTTTCCAAAGATGTTTTCTGGGACTATATTCTGGTAAAGCTGTTACTTATTAGAAGCCAGATAATGATTGCACAGAAGAGCACAGGCTGGAGTTGCAAACATCCATTATTTCTGGTAATAAGGCTCAGCACTCATGTTGCACTTAACATTTTGAAAGCACTGAACAAATATTAACTCTCTCTTGTGAGACAGGGGAGTTTCTGGATGTCCATTTGCAAGGGGGAGGCAGCTGAGCTAAGGCCAGCTTTTTAAAATGTGACAGGCATTCAAAAATGGAGAATTCTCCGAATGCCAGGCCTCTTCTGTCACCTCCTGATGATGTGATTTTCCTCAGGCCAAAAGTGACACATTAGCCGGGGCAGGGTTAGATTGGATGATTTCCTCAGCCTGCAGACAATGTTCCCTCTCATCCTTTGATGAACGATACGAGATGACAATGAGAAATGGCAGAGAGAGAACATGATGTACCAGCACCTGTTAGAAGGTTTGAAAAACTGGTGGCTGAAATATGGAGTGCTTGAAGCAACCAGGAAAATGAGTCTGTGGGAACAAAGGACTGGGTGGGATTCACAGAAATGGCCTCCATGCAGAAAATGTTGATTTTTGAAGGAAAAACAAAAGCATCCTATCAACTCTCTACCCAAATCTTACCCATCTGAGCCTTTGGAAGACCAAGTTAGGAAGGGATGGGAGGATGCCCAGGAGGCTGCATGTAGCGCAAGAAGCTGACATCACTTTTGACAACGGATTGATCCAAAGCAGTCAGCAAACCTTGCACAGGGAATTGTGCAGCACTGCTAGTCATGGGCTGGGGGCAAGTGGTACCATTATCTCTGCTTGGCTGCTCTCCAAAACCGGGTTAGAAATGTATTTCTCCCTGAAAACTCTGGCAGACTTTCTTGCCAAGCAGGATTGGTTTCCTAAAGTGCCTTTTAAAAGACTTTATCAGCTGTGCAATAGAACAAAGCCTGTGCTCTTCCCCTGTGTTTGGAGAGTGTCTTCAGTTCAGCCCCTCTCAGGGGAGATTTTGGGATGGCAGCTCCCCACCTTCCAGCTGGGTTGGCATGGCAGACCCAGTTCCTTTTGGAAAATCCCAAACAATTTTGTTTAATCTTGTAGCTCACCAATGACTGAAGTACCTCAAAGTGGTAATTTCTTCCCCTGGGGATGGAAACCAAGCCAAGAACTCAACCACTTGCTCTGATCTTCTGTAAATCCTTCCCTGTAAGGGTGGGGAGGGATGGGATGGAATTCCCAGAGAAGCTGTGGTGCCCCTGGATCCCTGGCAGTGTCCAAGGCCAGGCTGGACATTGGGGTTGGAGCAGCCTGGGGACAGTGGAAGGTGTCCCTGCCATGGCAGGGGTGGCACTGGATGAGCTTTAAGCTCCCTTCCCACCCAAACCATTCCATGTTTCCATGAAACTTGGTGAATTTTTCTTCCACTCATGTAAGGTGCAGGATTCCTGGAAAGTGAAGACAGGTATTCCCTGTGCTGTGCACGAGGCTCAGGCTTCCACGTGGAGCACAGAGCTGCTTTGCATCTCCATTTGGCTGCCAAACATGAAACGGTGCCTCGCTCCTCCTTGGAATAAAGACAGGAGCTGATCTAATGCTCAGCTCTTTCCTTTTGTCTGGCTTAGGAAAACATCTCAAAATTCTCTCCTGTCATGTTGGAAAAATGTCACATTTTTATTTCCGTGAGGATCCTGCAGTGAGATGAGTCAAACACAATAAAGCTAATATCTGTATTCCTGAGTTTGCTCTGGCTCTGCCCAAACTTCGACTTACAAACTATTTATGTGGAGTTGTTTGGGAATGGAAAGTTGTGAGCGCTGCTCCTCATTCTGTAATCAAAAGTTGTTTATGTCAGCCATAGGAACTACTCACCAATGTGTGTTGACAGTGGTTGAAATGGAAATACAGAAGCCCTTGTCTGAAAATGAGAAAATTTTCCTCCTCATCAGAAGCCTCCACCTGAAAAACAATGATTTACTTGTTTGACAGAGAGAGAAACACTGATAAAACAAACCATGTTCCAGGCCATTTTCAATGTTCATAATCTTTCTGTCCATGAATATGTACTTTTATCTCCAAAATACACATATTTCTGCAATAAAAGTATTAATATTCTGCACAGGAATCCAATTTTATCTTTAAGCAGCATTTGCCAGGGATTGTTAAATCATATAATGGAAGCTTTGTCTAGACACATTTCTCAGTGGCCAACTTAATTTTTTTTACTTTGATTGTTTTTAATGTATTTCTCGGAAGAAAAGGTCCTAATAAATTTGTTTACAACCTTTTCTGGAAACTATGTCAGTTTTATAACACTCAGAACTGGTAGTAATTTTTCTAACCCAAGCCCCTCTATTCTTGGAGTCTGAATGTTCTCCAGGAGAACCCTCAGCTGTAAGTTCCCTCCGATTGTTATTAAAAAAGTTATTAGGTTGGTTTTTTTTTTCCAAGTGAAACATTATCAAGTGCATTACTTGGAAAGGAGCAAAGCTTTCTTTCACTGGCTGTGGGATGTTTCCATGTGACGATTTTTACGACGGGTTACTAAATATAAGCTGCCTGGGTGTATTTCACAGTGGAAAATCCAAATTATCAAACCATTATCAATCCCCCAGCTGCTGGGACAGCCTCAGCAGCCAGGCAGGGACCACGACATGGCTTTCAAATCTCAGCACTGGTTGTTGGAACAAAGGGCAAGATATTTTTGGGCAGCATTTTTAAAGCTCCTGCCTTTGTCCTCTCACCCCTGGCCTTGGCCCAAGCTCCCTGAAATCAATGGAAAGGCTCCTGTTGATTTTGGTGGGATTTAGCTCTGGGCCAGCTCTTTAGTGAGCAGGTTTCAGGTTTTAGACCTCTCCATCACAAGCATTAAAGTGAGTCTGACAAAATGTTAGTGCTTTCCACAGTGCTGCAGGTGCTGTTCCCAGGGCTCTTAATGGTATGTTTCCCTTTGGTTTTCAGTGCACTTTATTAATGAAGTATTATTTTCTTCCACTTGCCAGGTGTGCACCTCAATCCCCTCTAAGGCATAAAAAAAAAAAAAAAGCCAGGATGGTTTTAAAAAGCTAAAGGAGCTACGTGAAGCTGGATTGTCACCAAAGGCCATGGGATCGTTTATGACACCTTTCCTTGGTTTAGGTTTTTGGGGATTTTTTCAGTTAATTTTCCAACCTTCCCCTGCAGCATTAGCTAGTTTTCCATTTAATTCTGTGTGAATTCAGTCTGTTGTCTAAGAATTGCTGCATCGCTCAGGGAGGAGGAAGTGAAACTCATAAATGGGGTGAATAAAGCAGAAGCAGCTCCTCCAGGCTGTGGAGCTTCCTGCCTGTCACATCTGGAGGATTTTGGGAGCTGTCCCTGCCCTGCACATGGCACTGAGGGGACACCAGGGGCTCATCAGAGATTCCCAACCCCAGCCAAGCATTGAGAGGGAAAATATCCCTTTGCAAGACTCCAGCCATGCCAGTATCCCTGCTGGTGCTTCCTGGGGAAGGATCCCTGCATTGCTCTCACCCACCAGGTCCCTCTGCTGGGACATTCTCAAGGACATCCATGGATGACATCACCTTTGCTCACAGGAGGGACTGTGGTTTCCATGGCCACACTTCCATCCCCTCCATCTCCCTGAAACACAAAGCATTCACTCTCCAATTTGGAAAGGTCTGAGCTTGTGCATCTCCAGCCTGTCTCACTTTGATCCTTCTCACAGTGCTGTAAAAACTCAACTTTTAGCCCAACTGCAGCTCAAGAAATATTTCTTCCGTGAACTCTCTGCATTTCTATAGCCCTCTATCTTTAGATGAGACAAGCAGATACAAGAATTGTCTTGTAAAATTGTAGTTCCCCTTTAATAAGCCTCTCTGACAGGCAATTATTCATGCAGTCTGCTCGGTGCTAAATGTTTTTTCATGCTGTGCACCCCTGTCTCTTGATTGCAGGAATGCACTCCTGTGAATTATAATTATGAGTAAATATGAACTGGTGTGCAGGAAATGATTTACTAGGCCTTCCATTGCTACATGGTATTGATTCTCCTAACAAATAACATGTATTTTTTTTCATTCTTTGGATTTTTAAGTATTTATTACAAGTTATTTTGGAAGAAGTTGGTGAAACTCTGCAGAAAGAATCTCTTCCCTGGCAAATTGTTTGCTAATATTCAGATTTCAGGACAAACGTGGCAAGAAGGTGTTCAAGTTTGGTGCTGGAATATTAAATATTGTATGGATATAACTAGGTGGATCCAACTCACCTTGATAATTACCCCATTTTCAGATACTTCCAGACAAGCCACAGGCTTGTCATATTTAATTTAATAAACCATGAGATTAATAAAAAGATATTCCCTTATGATTAAAAAAAAATGTCTGGTCTCACTCTTTATATTTCTGCATATATTTGGGCCATGCAGAGAGAAAATCTAAAACAATATCAAATCTGTGTGATAATCACCTGCCATTTGCTCTTTGCTTCAAACATGAGCTGTGTGATAGAAATGCAGCCAGAAAACACAAAAATAGACTGAGCATCGTGGGTCTTTCAGCATCTAAAGTATTCCTCCTCTCCAGGCAAATCCTGTTGACTGAGATGTCGTGAATCCTCAGAGAAAACACTGGAGGTTCTGTAAGGTTCAGAGTTGTATTTAATTTTAGAAATAGTATCACTTACATGGGTATGTAAAGAACAAATCGTGCCAAGGAAAGATGATTCCTTTTTTAATTAAATTCTAAATTAGTGGGAGAAGGCAAGGCGGTGCATGAAAGCATCTAGAATGTACTAAAGCATTTGACACGGCGTGCCTCAAAATTGTGTTTGACAAATGAATCCAAATGGATTACGCAGAAATGCAATTACCAGCCCAAGTAATTGGCTAAAGAATGTACTGAGGAGTGATGATCAACAGGGGAGTGAAATCCTGAGCCCACGCAGGACATTATTAGGGTTTCAGTGCACCCTGAGGAAGGAGGCTTCTGGTGACAATGTTGCAGAAACAATTTCCCTTGCTCAGGGGGTTGTGTACCTGGCAGAACTGAGGATTCCAGGAGTTGGAGAAATATTCTTTCCTTTGTTCCTGTGAGCATTGCTAGCTGGAGGTGTGGAGGGCAGCGAAAATGCCCAGCTTGGCTGTGATCACAATTGCATCTCCAGCTTTCCCAGTCAGAACTATTTCTCTGCCTTGCAGTGAGACGTTTGCAGACAGATTTCAGCGCCCAGCTTCACCTCCTGTGCAAGGCTGTCACCTTTGGAGGCTGTTCCCTCACAGCTCACCTGTGCAAACACAAATTAAACCATTCCATCTGCCCCTGGCAGGGCAGCAGCAACCTACAGAGCACAGGGTTTTCCAACCAGGCATATCCCTGGAGACTGCATGCTGGGAATTACGGAATCATTGGGGTTGGAAAAGACCTCTGAGTCCAACCATTAACCCAGCACTGCCAAGGCCACCACTAACCCATGTTCCTAACCACGAGGAGAAGGAAATTCCCTTGCTAAAAGGACAAATAAGTGTAAGTCCCTGTGTGAGCTGAGCATTGCCTTCCCCGTGAGGAGCAAATCTGAGTAAAACACGGACTTGGATCACTCATCAAGGAAGCACCAGGCTGGGGTGAGAGAAATAATTGGCCAATTTCCCAATTTCACCTCCTGTGTTTAGCTGTGGCCCCGAAAAGGGAGGGCAAATTGCTGCAGTTTGGGGTTGTGTCCCTGTTTTCCCTTTATCCTGTTTTGCATGGCACAGGTGCAGAGGTGGCGAGCTTGGCTCTGCAAATGCAGTGTGTTTAGATGAGCAAGGGGGATGTAAAAAACCCCAAGTTGCCTCTCTGGAATGTATAAATAGATGGAATTGAAGCAGCAGCTCTTTCTTACTGCTCAGGCATGGCAGCACAGAAAGCTGGGAGTGTTTATCCAAGTGCTCCATCAGTTCTAAGGGAGAGAAATAAATGCTGCAGCCAGTGTGGGATGGGGTGGGGATTCTATACCCTATATTCTGCTCTGAGGGATAAATTTGATCCTTCAGGGGGATTTACCAGCCTTTGTGGGAGTGGCTGTGATGGGAGAGGAAGGGCCAGGACTGTTCTCCCCTTTTCTGTCAGAACAGTTTGGCCATGATGTAGTTCATCCACCTAAAATAGTTCAAATGGTGAATATTTAGTCTGTTTTTCTCCCATCTCCCTCAGCAGTCAGTGAAGGGAAGACAATACATCTCTGTTTTAAATACACACAGAATGGGTCATGTGGGCAGAACAAGAAAACCTCTATTTTTGCACCCAATTAAGTCAACCTGCTCAGCTGTGCCCAGCAGGGAGGTGTGGGCAGTTCTTCAAACCTGACATTTTTGTTACCCATCTCAACCCTGCTTTACTCACTCAGTTTATAAACACTGCCACATCCTAGTTTGCTTCTTCCCTACGTTTTTTCCAACCTGTACATCCAGTTCTGCCATTCTCCCCTTCTGCAGGGAGTGACATTTGAGGGCTGAAAGTAGACTCGACTCCACTGGTCAAACTTTAGGGATCAGTTGAAACGTTTTTTATGAAATTAAAAAAAAAAATATTTTTCCTTCATGGGTAAATCTTTCCCAGGCTTTTTCTGAGAAAGGTTGGACCAGACGATCCCTCCAACCTGGTATTTGGTGATTTTTTCCCACCAGCATTAAACTGGTAGAAAGGAACCTTTCAGCTGAGAACGTTTTCTCTATATGAAAGGAGAGCTCTTGGCCAGAATATTTCAACCAATTCCATGAATATATTTCCCTCCAGTAATCCAGGCTGATGGGAAAGCTTTAGGATTTTGGATTCCCAGGGGTGAAGAACATCTCCTCCTGCCCACAGCTGAGGCCACCTGGGCTGGGAAGAGCAGAGAGGCCTGAGCTGAATCACCCAGGTGAATGTTGCATTCCTGGGATTTAAATGCTTTAACTGCCTCACTATTCCATAATCAAGAGCATAAGGGCCTTTAATGTTCCTGTATTCTTCATTTTTATTTCTAGATCAAGCAGCAGCAGCGCCGAGCAATGCATTGTCACCGTTGTGAGTAATGAACCTGAAAAGTGGACACTTTGCTAATTTGCTAAAAATAAGATTTTACATCTCTATAAAAGCGCTCTCTCTTCCCTTTGGATGATTAAATACAGCACTGAGATGTTCTCTTGCATCAGTGTGCAGGCTGGAGAGGGATCTGTTGGAACAGACTTCCCAAAATTCACTCTTTCATCCTATTTCATGTGTGGTGGTCTCACAGGGAGAATATAAAATGGTGGAGTCATAGTCATAAAGTAAAGAAAGTAAAAGGGCTTAACACTGGGACTATGAAAGCAGTTTCCAAGCAGTCCTTATTGAAATTAGGTTTTAATCTGGTAAAAATAGAACATACATTTACAAGCACCTCTTTCAATGGAGTGAAAATACTGCAAAATAAAAAGCTCTGTAGTTTATCCTGTGGGTTACTGTTGGCTTTTATGAGGATTTTGTCAATGACAGAACAAATATTGTAAGCATTCCCTGATTTTTCCCCCCCCTCTCTGCTTGAGAAAATAACAAAATAAAGAAACAATTCTTTATTTTTTTCCCCTGCCTGTTCATTCTGATATCACTCTCCAAGCTATTTCTCTTCAGTCGTGGTGATAAATGGGGCTTTGCAGGGAGCAGCCATAAAGCTCTCACAGTTTGTTTGTTGCACGTTGCTTATATGGATTTTAAAAGAACATTGTATCGTAATAAACAGCCATGAAAAATTATACATCCTGATCAGTTGTGCTAACAAGTATTTGTAAAATAAATCAGAGAGTTCAGATTTGTTTAGTACTTTCACAACAGTCTGTTTGCCAAGCTGTCGTGCAGGGATTTTATTTCATTTTTCTTTAATTCAGCTTTGGTTTTTTAGACTTACTTTCCCATACAGTTTGAAAATATCTCCATCCATCCATCCATCCATCCATCCATCCATCCATCCATCCATCCCATCCCATCCATCCATCACCCATCCCTCCCCCAGCACTAAAAATGGGATTTCCATACTGAATTCCAGGGGATTTCTTTTCCTGATCCACGAGGAACACATTCTTCCCAAACAATGTGGCCCTAAAGTCCATTATTTGGAGAAGCCAAACAAAGACATTCTTCCATCAACACATTCTTTCTTATGAAATTAATCTCCATTTTCCAATTAGGCTCCTCTTTTTTTATCAGTCCCCACACTTAATAATATCTACAATTACCAATATGAATTTTAGTTAATAGTGTCTATTAGCAACTGGCTTTATAAGAATTTATCTCCCATTTAAATATCTGTGGTCATAGCAACAGAAGTAATTGAGGGCTAAATGAGTTTGCAGCCTTGAGCGTTGGATAAATTGCATTGTTGCCTTTTTTTGTTATTTATGCAGCACCACAAGTTCAGATGGACAACCCTTTGGGGAAGAAGTTTCTCCAGATGAAGTTTTCCCAAATGTCCACCCTAAACCTCTCCTGGCACAACTTGAGGTCGTTATTTCTTGTCCTGCCCCTTGTTCCCTGGAAGTGAAGGACAAAAATGGTGCCAAACAGAACAAACTCGTGAAGGTAAATGATAAATAATGATAAATGACAAATGACAAATGGTAAATGATAAATGGTAAATGATAAATGGTAAATGATAAAGGATAAATATTAAATGATAAATGATAAATTCTATTGGCTGGGCATTTCCATGCCCCAAATTTCCATGAGCATCCTTTCAAATCAACCAGATGGAGCCTAGAGCAGAGCTGTAGGAATTTCCTGCTGGAGCAGAGGAATGCAGAGCTCCAGCTCCTCTTTTTGCTGGATTTCTCCTCATTAGGGTCACATCTGATCCCAAACAGCCTCCCTTTATCTCCTACATCACTCTTACCAGTCCTAAGCACTTTCTGAATGTTCTGGGGTTTTTTCCTCCCCATTTTTCTTTATTTCTGCCTTCTCTTTGCTTTTTTTCTTCCTCATTCCATTTCTTTTCCCCTATTAGAGGTGAATGTAACCTATATCCTTTTACATTTTCCAGGGATGTTCTCCCTTTTCTGCTTTTCCCCATTTATATTTTTTTCTCTTTGCTTTTTTTGGTAATTTCCATTTTTCACTCTTTGTAGGAAGATTATATTAAGTGACAAGAATAATGTCAAATAAATGAGATTATGTTAATTAACAGATCTTGTCGCATTTCCATGATTCACGGGAAAAAATATTCACACTGGCTGATTTTTCAATTAAATCATTTGCTCTGTTATCTGTTCAGCATATCTGTATGAATATGCAAAACTGTAATGCAGTTAAATTGTTTCAGGGTCCTTGTTAACCTCAAAAAGCCACAAGGTGCCCACTAGCAAAATAGGGGATTTTTTTTTTTTTGCCCTTTTATGTCAAAATCACAATTCTTTGTTTTAGCCTTGATATATTTTCAAGGAAGTACAGGGGATTAGATGTTTGCAAAAGCATCTTGATTCTTTCCAAGGATAACAGGCTCATTCTTTTCCTTCTTCAGCTTATTTCATCTTAAAAGTACTTTTTTTTTTTTTTTTTCCGCCTTTAATATTTCTCATAATGTCTCTTTATCCCAGGAGGGCTCTAACCACCAGCAAGTACATCCCAAAAACGCCTCGGAAAGAATCTGCAGAAAATTAGCTGGAACTTCAAAGATATCAGAAGTATTAATTCTGAAGTGGAAGATTGCTGCTACCCACATACAAAGGGAACCTCTTGGGAATCAAAGTGGAGTTTCCCGAACATTCCTTCCCTATGGCTGGGCAGGAATGACAAGGTCTGGCAGTGTGGTTAATGGCAAACGCCAGCATCTCTGATTTCAAAGCCTCTGTTGCAATTTGGAAATAGAAAACTTTTATCATCAGCTGGAAAACTGGAGTGTCATGGGCACCTTCCCAGGGGGGCTCTGTGCTGAAATTGCTCCAGTTGGTGAGATGTCAGTGAAAATAAGATAACAGTGCCTCGTGCCACGGAGGAGAGAGGAGATCTCTGTCCCCTGGAGGCTCCCAGACAGGATCCTTCGGAGGAATTACAAGGAACAAATGAAGTGAGCTGGTAGTTGTTTACTGAAGGAAATCACCCAGTGGAGACATCTCCCTCCTCAGGTTCACCCTTTGAGGCTTTCCTGTTTGAAAGCTTCTCTGGGCTTTCATTACTCTACTTGAGATAACATAAAAATTTTTAAATAGAGGATTAAAGTACATAAAAATAAAAAAAATAGGATTCAAAAATTGCAGCAGTGCATGTAATTAGACATGTATTATTATTATTGTTATTAATCAACATGCAATAAATTCTTCTACTTTATATGGCAGAGTGCACTGTAATAATGATTTTTCTTTACTGAAAGGTTAATATCCTTTTAAACTTACAGCCTTTATGTCTCTCTATATATAAAACAAGGCTGTTTGCTAGTGTGGGAAATACTTTTTCATTACAAAAAAGTGGCATTTTATGTATGTGATAAATCTAATTAGAACAGAAATAATATGAGTAACAATCTCCAGAATATTTTACTTGGGATTTTCATAGAATTATGGAATTGCAGAATGGTTTGGGTTAGAAGGGATAATAAAGACCATCCAGTCCCACCCCAGCCATGGCAGGGACACCTTCCACTGTCCCAGGCTGCTCCAAATGCCATCTAACCTGGCCTTGGACACTGCCAGGGGTCCAGGGGCACCACAGCTTCTCAGGGTAACCTCTGCCAGGGCCTCAGCACCCCAAACAGGTCTGGTTATAAAGAGAATAAAGGAAAACATTGCAGGGAATATCCCATCCTATGCACAGGATTATTAATTTTAAGGTTAGAACTTCGATGGTTGAACATACCATGGGGGAAGGGATGGAGTCCAAGGCCACTCGAGGCTCACAGGGAGCACAGCCATGGCATTCCCTTCTCTTTCTCTCCTCCTGCTTGAAGGTCCCTTCTGTCCCCAGCACACCTCAGGTCACTGTGCCCTCCTCTGATCAAGATCAGAAATTTCCACTTCCATCAGTCAATTCTCCTTTTCTTCCATGCCCTCTGGGGCAGAGGGGTCTCCAATTGCAGTGACCTCTTTAACTCTCTGGGATTTGGGTCATTCTTCCAAAATCTCCACAGCAAACCTGCCCTGGACATTCCAGCCTTCATTTCCAGGTTGTTCTTTTATTTAAAAACCCCAAGTGCTCAAGGGCAGGGAGCACAATGTGCCCCCCTTGGTGGTGAGCAGAGGGCTGAGTGTGAGAGGGAAGGAGGGGAGGCACAATGAATCTGAGATCCAGACACCTCTGCCATGACAAAATTCAGGTTCAACAGAGCTTCCCTGATTCCTGGAGCTCCTCAGAGTGCCCGTGGATGTCCATGAGTGCTGCATCTCCTCTTTGTCCCAGGTTTTTGACTTTTGACTTTGTTTCAGCTCAGACTGGAATTAGTTTGAACATCTCTGCCTTTTGCTGACTCTCCTCATTTCATCAGAAATAAATGTCCCTAATCAATATCCATTATTCTGGGAAATTCATTATTTCTTAATTGCTGACAGGGTTCTGCCCTGCCCCATGCTCGCTGTGGAGCTGGAATCCCAATAATGCTCATGGAGGTGACTTTTTCACCCTGCTCCATTTCCCTTCAGCATGGATGTTTTGATGGGAACCGAAACCCAGGGACTACAGTTTTGAAAGTCACGTAATAAAAATCAGAAGTGGAATTGACATTTTGCCAGAAGTTCTTGATTTTTCTGGGAGTGCTCTTCCCTAAAACGCGCTTCAGTTGGCACCCTCAAGGGTTTAAACAAAGGAGATAATTAAACAAATCCTTCAAAGCAGAGACCTACTGGGGTGCTGGAAAAATGGTGGTTAAGCACATTCTTTCATTTGAAAACTGTAACTTGCTGCAGAGCTCTTTTTATCTTTTCTCACCCATCTTTTATGCTGGCGAAATGATCGTGGGCTAATAACAGCTGATTCCATTTTGAGCTCCAAATGAGAGAAACATTCCTTGGGTTCCATCGCAGGACTCACACTATACACAGTGCTGTCACAGTCCAGAATTTTCTTCTGATCCTGAAAAAAATGTGGCATCTCTGGAAAGAGAGCGTCAGGGAATGTGGTGGTTGGCCCTAAAGGTCAGCAGTGGGGTCACACAGCACACAACCCCTTTTTGCACCCCTTCGAAAGGGTTTAAAATAGAGAAGGGTTTAAAAATGGCATCAGTTTTCTGAGGTCTCTGTTAGGATCCCAGGACATTCCCTGGTTTCCAGCAGGAGGGAGAGAAAGAGAAAATGGGAAGGAGGGAAGCGTGATTGTGCACAAAGCAAATTTGAGAAATCATCTGGAGCAAATTAACTCTGTCAAATCCTGGTTGCCTCCTTTCAAGGTACAATTATTTATATTTGGGAATAGGGTCTTGAAATTACTTGTAAATATTTATTGAGAATAACAGCATAATATTACAATGCTCTCTTGTGATATTCTGAGTTGTGGAAGGAATAATTCCCTCCATCATCAGGGAGTTTGTGAGCTTTGGATTCTCAGCTTTCCCTCATCTGCCTCCCACACACTGCCGGTATGACACAGGATGATGTCACACTTTGCCAGCTTTGCTCCTGTTTAGTCACAGTGTTGTACAAACAAACCCAGATAAAGCTAAAAGATATCTGTAACTCTCAGTATTTGAGCACTGCTGGTAACAGCTGGCCAAATAAATAAGGATTTGCACTCTTTAATTGTTGTCACTCTAATTGTGGAGTTAATTTAAACCTGAACTCAGAGTTTCCTTGGGAGGTTACCAGGGGATTTGCACTTCATTGGCTCTATTTAAATAGACTTCAGTGGAGCTGAGAAGCAGCAGTGGGACCTGGTTTCACTGCAGTCAGTGGGAATTTCCCCTGGATAAAGCTCTCAGGATCACCACAACCATAACTCCACAGAATCATGGGATGGTTTGGGTGGGAAGGGAGCTTAAACTCATCCAGTGCCACCCCTGCCATGGCAGGGACACCTTCCACTGGCCCAGGCTGCTCCAACCCCAATGTCCAGCCTGGCCTTGGACACTCCAGGGATCCAGGAGCACCACAGCTTCTCTGAGCACCCTGTGCCAGGGCCTGCCCATCCTCAATTCCTTCCCAATATCCATCCAACCCTGCTCTCTGTCTGTTTGAAGCCAATGGGAACCTTTCTAATAATTTCTTAGTCACCAAAGGGTGCTTGCTCAGCGATGGAAACAATTTCCATAAGATATCATTCCTCACCTTTTGTCAGCCTCCAGACCAGGCTGGGAAACAAAACCAGAAATAAAAGCTGCAGGAAGCTGAGTTTGGTTGAATTTCATCATTCCCATATGATCTGATCAGTGCTGGGCCTGTGGATTAAACTAACCAGTGATATTGGGAAAGGTGCTCACCTAGAGCTGTCAGGCAACACAGGGTGCTGTGTGATTATTAACCTATTTTTTCCTTGAATTTTGCCCACATGACCATGGGGGAACCTAATACAGAGACAGAAAACTCTTGGTTTCCTTTACAATTGGGAGAAAAAAAAAAAGAACTGAGCTGGAAATTCAAACATTAACCAAGAGTTACACCAAAAGAGTGAGAGCAAATGGGAGTGAGGAAGGGAGAGGTGCAAGTTTGCAAGAGTTTGAAGTTGCTGCCTTTGAAGTCTTTTCTGTTGCACTCATCTTTCCTGCTGCAGCCCATGGGGAATTCGAGGATGGAAGTTCAGAACTCCATGTTCACAGGAGATGAAAGGCAGAGTCATTCAGTGGTGAGAGCAGAGCTCTGGCACTGCAGCCAACCCCTCACAACTGCAATTAAATCCCAGGACATGATGTTGCTGGTTAAGGGCTAACGTGGCCCTCAGTGCTGCACGAGGGAAAATGAAGAATAACTTCTGGAAACAGCCATAGATCACTGAGCTTTGCACCACTGGCAATGGGGGCTGAAAAATGAGGTACTGGGGATTAATTGGGAGAGTGTGCTGCTATAAATTACAGAGACGTGCTCAAGTTCATCAATAAAGGTTTAAAAAAGGCCCTTTAAATTAGCTTTCTAGTTGATCAGGAGCAGTTCTGAGAAGAGATAGGAAAGGGCTGGAGCAGCTGAAGTCTGTGAGAATGGGCTGGACCTTGAAGAATCTCGGTTGTCGTGGTAAATGAGGAGGTATTCAGAATATCTCTGGAAAACTGACTCACCTTGATGGATGTCAGCTTCCAGAGAGGCAGAAGTCAGTGAGTCAGGAGAAGGAAATGGTAACTCATGCTGTGGGGACAACAATTAAGATGTTTTCCTTTCAGTTTTGTAAAGATTAAGAAGTGCAAAAGAATGCAAAAGGGTTTAGGATTACTTCAGTTTGCTGACACACCTTAGCTTTAGAGGAACAGGGAATAATGGGTGTTTATTCTGCAGCAGCATCTCTGTGAGTGCTGAAAACCTGGAAATATATTGCTTACTTTTATCCAAGCTTCTCCCAGCACTGCAGAAGACAAACCCAGTGAGGTTTGCTCTGTTTGGTTCTGAGCTTATCTTCTTTCCTGTTTTACTCCAAAAAGAGGCAATTTGCCTTTCCTTTCAGCTGTGCAGGATATTGCAGTTTAACTCCACGGAGCAGTTTCCATGATTCCATGGCCTCTGGAGCCAGCCTGGTGTGCTGTGCAGTGTGGAGGCTGTGATGGGCTGTGGGTAATTCCTGCAGTGAACATCCTCTCATCCCCAGCCTGGGATCACCTGGAAGGAGGCTGAGATCCTGCTGGGGCTGAGGGCTGGCTGAGCTCCCCCCAAAATCCCCCACAGTTTCTGCTGAGGCTGCTGGAGTGCAATTTAAACACCAGAAAGGCTCAGATAAACCCCATCAGCTGTTAAACAGATGAAGATAAATAGACCCAGCAAGCACCAGTGGCTGCACAGTTGTTTTTTTCCCATCATCTGAGTCCTGTCATTATGCTGAAGTTTGAAGGCAGTTGCAAAGGAATGATATTTAGGATTTATAGAGAATAAGCCTGTGAAGGTTCACAGCTCCCTGCCTGCCTTCAGGTGGCATTACACGGTGTAAGCAGCAGGGATGTCTTCACTCCCTGCTTTGGATTCCTTCCCTTCCCTGCCACTCACAGCCTCTCAAACACCATTAATCATGTCACGATAAAAGCTGCCTCTGCTCATGTCTCACTGTGCTCACAGCTCCTTCTGGAGCTTGTTGCAGTTAACTTCTCGTGGGTCACACGATAAAAGGAGAGGAAAGAGCAGGTGCTGAGGATGCCTCCTCTGAAAGGGTTCTCTATCTCCCCATGTCCTGCCATCGCTCATCTCTACTGGGGAGAGAGGGAGATAATTACGATCTCCGAGTGGGAAAATAACTGTCTGCCTCCTCACTGCCACCCTGGGGAGCGTTTAAGCACTACTTAACCACGGGTTAAGCATTGCTGGCTTTGCAGTAAAGTTTAAGTACAACTTGCTTTGAATAAGTGCAGGGTCTGCTCTCCTGGAAGTGCTTGGAGGGCAATCATCTCCTCAGAGACATCAGCTGGCAGGTTGGGCTGGCACCTGAACTGCCTGCAAAAACTCGTGCAGCACTCCAGTCGCTGAAGAGTTCAATAATTTAAAAGTGGGAGAGACGTACCAAATTATGGAGGCAATTTTCCTGAACATGGGTTTAACTTAATTTTCTGTGTCTGCGGCAAAGCAGTGCCCAACATTTCCCTTGGGAGCCATCTTAATGAATCTCATTGCCAGCAAATTTTCCCTTATATTCAACCTAATTTCTCCCTGTCTTAATTTAATCCCATTACTTCTGCTTGTGCTCCCTCTTGCTGCACTAAATAATTCAGTGTCAGTAATTAGGTACAATTATCGATGCGTCAATTAACGATGGTCGGCATGGCTACAACACCACGGGAAGGTCCAGGAGAGACCTGGCTGCATTTGTGGAGTTCCAGGAACTGCTGAACACAGATCTGGGTCCCTCTCAAGCTTTCATCCCATTCCCACTCCTCTATATTTAGCTGAAGTTGCTGGGCAGAGCAGCTCAGATATTCTTGTCAGCTCTTCGTTATCCTGGTGACACTGAGCACATCCATCCCCCAAGCCAGTCAGTCCCATTTAGGGCAATGATTAGCAGAATTCATCAGGGATGTGAGTGTGGATGTGAAAACACAGACAGCCAAAAGCATCGTGAGTTGGAAGAAATGCTGGAGTTCCTCTTCAGTCATGGAAATGTTGCAAGAAGCAGCAGTGCCTGTTCAGCCCATGTCCTTGTTCCATGGGTGAATTTGGAATTTGTGCTGCCTGGAGATGGAGCTTTGCCCTGCAAAATTCGGAGTTTCCTTCCTCTTGTTTCCTGTAACAGTCACTGTGGTTTGATAGAGATTTGAGCTGCTGAACACTCAGCTGGAAAAGATTGACTGTAGCAGTTTGGATAAATATATTTGATGCACAGATGTTCCAAGAACCTATTTTGCATGCTTGCCTGACTCGCTCCCCTTTCCATTTTAACGAGGGATTCCACCTATTCCATCCATCTGCAGCTCCTCTCCCTCGCCTGCAAGGAAAAGAA
Organism: Entomyzon cyanotis; assembly: GCA_024500445.1. Taxonomy (NCBI): domain Eukaryota; kingdom Metazoa; phylum Chordata; class Aves; order Passeriformes; family Meliphagidae; genus Entomyzon; species Entomyzon cyanotis. The sequence continues at coordinate 2,454,971 of JAKEPQ010001000.1, forward strand.
CAAATCCTTCCCTGCAGTTTGATAGAATCACAGTGGTTTGGGTTGGAAGGAACCTTAAAACTCATCCACGGGCAGGGACACCTTCCACTGTCCCAGGTGGCTCCAAGCTCCATCCAACACCTTGGACAGCTACAATTTCCATTGGATTCATGGAAATCCAGCTGGACTGATGGGCAGCTGCAGAGAGAATTCTGCAGAGAGAATTCATCCACGTCATCAGTCAGGAATTCAGGACCTTTTTCAGATAAGGAATGCTGGGATCCTCCAGGCTGGCTGCTGGACAGAGTTCCCTGATCCCTCCTCGCTTTTGATGGTGTGAAATTCCTCAGGAATTCCTGGAAATTCCTCAGGAAGTGCCACAGGAACAGCCCTGGACAGGATTGTCCCAGAGCTGCAAAGTGAGAGGTTATTTTCCGATGTCCTGCTGTGTTCCATGGTTGGAGGAGCACCAGCCACGGATGTCCAAGGCTGTTCTTATCCCAGCTGATGACCCTGGATCTTTCCAGAGAATTAGAGAGCAGCTTTAGCTGCTCCCATGGGCAATACTTTGCCTCCAGTTCAGCAATGTAACCAATTCTGTAATGCTGTTATTCCATGGAAATTGGCTTATTATCCTTTAGAAAAACCTCAAGATCTGTGCTTACCCTTGTTGATATTTCAGCAGGGACCCGCATGAACTTGTTTCAATAAATTATATTAAAAAAAAATTTAAAAATCCCCAAATAGCATGTGTCAGCGAATGGGAAACAACTGTTAATTTGGTTTTTTCATTCTGTTTTTTTCATTTTAGAAAGCAACTCTGGCTGGAAAGAAAGGAACCTTGGGGTGATTTTGCCAGGGAGGTTTTTATGTATCTTGTTCTGTATCCTATCACCAACATCACAGACAGCCTTCCTGACCTGGAGGGAGAATGAAAAGGTGCTTAAACTTAATGCTTTTAAAAATAATTAATCATCTATTATTATATAGGGCCCAGTTCAAGAAACAGTAAATTGCTTTTTATCTTCTATCAGTGAAAGCCAAATTTCAGGCATGGCAATGGATAAATCTAGGTCAGTGGCTGGATTTTCTGTGGTTTCTCTGACATTTGAATAAATTAAAAATACATCTTGAACACTGAATGCATCAATCACTATGTACTCAAAAATGGAGAAAAATTCAGAGGTTGGTCCTTCAGGAGTTTGCTGGGCTCAGTCACAATGTCACAATAAAGATATTTTTAATTGTATTATGCTCTCTGCTCCTATTTTAGTCGTGCCTTTTGGGCATACAAGGAGAGCATTTCTCTGATAGAACTTATTTTGCCTTTTCCTTTCTTCAAGTCAGACTGTGGCTGTTGGTTGTATTTTTCCTCTATATTGGCACTGCCTGCCTTTGACCTTTGATATGATCATCCTTGTCCTGATCAGTTAGAATTAAGTCATAAATCCATCAAATTTCAGCAGAGTTGAATCGTGTTTCGCCCTGAAAATCTTCTTCCTTTGCCTGGCACTTGAAATTCCCCATTTTTCTTCCTCCTGTTTCCCACCTTTTCACAGATGTTGCTGTCTTGGGCTATTCAGCAGCACAACTGGGACTTCTCCATCCTATTTATGACATTGTTGGGCAAAGATCTGTCAGGGAAAAGGATTGCTGTGGACCAGGAGACATCCCTGCAGTCTTCATCCCCAGGGCTGGATTCCCTGGAACATCCAATCAGTGGGAACTCAGCCTGGCTTGGGAAAGGCAGGAGAACACCAGAGGGACACAACAAGGGGCAGGAATGGGTAGGGAAAAAACCCCAAAGCCATTTTACCTTCCCTTCTACCTACCTGAATCTTATAGATATGAATTCTTCTCAGTGGGAGGATTAAAAGGTTGAGGGGAAGGCAGAAAAATTTTAGGATTTTTCCCCCCTTTTTTTTGTGATCAGCACTGTTTTTATATGTTCTTATCTATTCGATTTCAGTATAATATCCTTTGTAAAGTGTTATGAATATATTCTCTGATCGTTTAAGGCAAGGCAGGTAGAGATAATTTTTCCAGTAAAATATGAAAGAATACTTACCCCAAACTAAACTTGGGAAAGGGTCTGGGAGGAACCTCCCCAACCAAGATCAACCCCCACATCTGCCCATGCTTGGACTCCATGATCTTAGAGATCTTCTCCAAACTTAATAATTCCCTAACTCAATGACCCCATGAGAGGAAGTGGATTTGGCCCAAATGGGGAAGAACAAAGCTTCAGAGGAGCTCTAAAATCAATCTGAAGAGTTTCAAAGCACATTTCTAATCCTCGACTAAACTGGAGCAAAACAAGAAGGCAGCTGAAGTTTCTTTCTCATTTGGAACTCACAAACGACATAATTTCAGATGACAGAGGGTTGGTAATTTAAAAACAGATTTCCTGGGACTCCCTAAGGGCAAACTTTATCCAAGCAAAAGCAAAATGATAGATGTGCTATTTAGGACACCCAGCTCCACATCTGTGGATATTTCAGCAGAGTAAGATTAAATGAGGAGAAATTCTTCCCATTTCCTTTGGGTTTGGTTGGACCTCCAGAGACAACAAACCTCCCTGAGGTGTCAGAGGAGAGGGAAATAATTCAGCCTCCCAAGTGGGACCTGAGCCAGCACATCTGCACATCTGGGACTGGCAGTTGGTGAGGGATGGACCTGGCACAGGAATTGGGGACTGCAAAGGACATTGCTGGTTTGGCTCCTGGGCTGGAGGATCTCCACCATCCTGGTTGGACTTGGTTGGTTGAATGTCTCCAACCATAATCAGCAAACTGTGGATGGTTGGGGTTGAAAAGGACCTGAAAGTTCCTCCTAAAGCCATGGCAGGGACACCTTCCACTGTCCCAGGCTGCTCCAAACCCTGTCCAGCCTGGCCTTGGACACTTCCAGGGATCCAGGGGCACCACAGCTTCTCTGGGCACCCTGTGCCAGGGCCTGCCCACCCTACAGGGAACAATTCCCTCCTTGGCTGCTGCAGCAAATCCAGAGTTTCTCCCAGTATTCCCTGGCTGCTGATTTCCCCCTGGAAAGGAGAGGGAGCTGCTCTGCCTCCGAGAAGCAGCACGAGGTGAGGAGAGCACTGGAGCCACTGGAAACAATCTGCAGTCTTTAATATGGGTTCCTGGGTAATTTTATATTTCATGAGCTTCTTTTCTCTTTCTCTTTCTCTTCAAGCCCCCAGGAGATGGCAGACGATTTTGGGTATCACATGGAGAGCAATGTGTCTTTTTAAATTTTTTTTTATTGTGAAGATTCCTCCTCACTTGAAGGCATTAAGAGAGAAAAGACTCTCTTCTGTTTTTGTTTTTGTTTTTGTTTTTGTTTTTTGTTTTTTTCTATCCAAATGCAAACAGCATTTCTGAAAAGTTTGCAGTCACATTGCCTCTTGGACCTTTTGCCCTTTCAAAGGGATGAACTCCTTCATTAAAATTGGATTTCCAGAAAATTTGGATCCTTGTTCTCCTTCAGCTCATGTGCAATAAAATACCAGAATCAGTGACACTGCAGAAGGTTTGTGTTACTCTAGATTGTCCATTTATTCCATATTGTCTCCATCTAACCCCAAATTCAGAGCAAAGCACCTTGTGAAATCAAATCTCTACATAATATTTGCAAAATCCGGCCTAATCCTGCAGTCTGCAACTAAGGGATAGTATTACAAATAAATTGCAAAAATCACATTGAATTGATTCTGGCAAAATCCAACAGTACTGGGGAACCGCTGGAACAATGAGCAAGATCAACATCAAATCTCTGTTTTCCTCACTATAGCATTATTATCTTCTATTGCATCAATTGAACTTCTCTATAAATGTCCCTTCAACGCCTTTCTGTTGATTTCTTGCTTTCCTTTAACAATTAAAAAATTTTCTCCCTCTTTTGCATATGGGTGGAAGGAAGAAGTAGATATATATATATTTTTTTTAAACTGTAAAAATTGCAGTGTATTAATTCACTGCACCTAATATTAAATCCAGAAACATCTGCCATGGGTTTTCCATCACTGATTTCTCCCTGACTCCTTCCTTCAGGAAGTGGCTTTGTCCAGAAGATGCTGCACCCTCCCAGCATGCAGACAAGACCTGTCAACAATAACCTGGAACCACTGGATGTATTCAACCAAAAAAAAAACCTGACTGTGCATCCCTGATGGATAAACACACTGGAAATGGGAAATTTCCCCAGTCAGCTGCAGGAGTGGGTTAAAACTGCTCCCTGGCTTGGGGATGAGGACTGATGTTGGAAATCTTGGCTGCATGGGGATTGTTCAGGCTTGGTTCCTGCATTGCTGCCAGCTGGAAGAATCCATGAATTCCCTCAAAACATGGGAATTCTGTGGGGGAGGTCAGAGCCTAAAGACTGTGGATGGAAATGCAGCAAAGGAACTCCAGAGGAAATGTCAAAGTTCTGCCAACTCTCCTCCCTCAGCCAACTTTTATTTTAGCTTGAAATGTAAGAAATAATTTACTTCTTAGGAAATAGGGAGGGCAATTCATGAAGAATTCATTTCCCCCTACCTTGGTGCTGCAGGTGGCTCTGGTTTTCCCTCCTGCTTCAAGAGAGGGGAACAGGCAGCCCAAGCTCTGCTGAATGAAAGATAAATTAATGATAAAATTTCTGGAGAATCTCTAATGGAGGTGCTCAAGCCATCAGGCTTCAGCTCTCATTAAGTGTGAGCAAAGACTGTGACTATTCCTGAGTTTGACTGACGTTGGAGGCTTTAAAAAATTCATTTTAGAGGACAAAAGCTAAAATAACTATTAGATACTTCGCTCAACGTAACCAGAAATATTTTGCAGAGTGTCATGGTTTAATAATAACAAAGAAGAAAGGGAGAGAGGGGAATAAAACCCCAGACGAGAGCAGTGATGCCCAAACTGTTGCTCAGCAGTTGTCCCCCAGCAAAAATCAGTGATTCCCAGCCAGTTCCCCCAGTTACAAACTGGGAATTCCAAGGTGTGGAATGTCCCTTTGGCCAGTTCTGGTCACTTGTCCTGGCCTTGCTCCCCAAATTCTTGTGCAGCTCCTCTCTGGCACAGCCTGGGACACTGAGAACTCCTTGATCCCAAAATATCAATGTGTTCTCAGCATTATTCTCTCTATCCCAGCCAACATCAGCACGAGGAGTGGTGAGGATCATATTCCCTAAACCCAGTGGGAAATCCCCCAAACCAGACCTCACAATATTGGCTGCACAGAGGGAAAAAACCAAATCATTTTTATGTCCTGTTGCAATTTCACTCTGCCTCATCACTTCCAATTGATGCTCAGGACAATAAAATGGTTGTGGATGAGGCAAAAAAAAGCTTGAAGTTTTTTTCATAAAATGAGATGTGTTAGGCTCTGTGAGCTTCTCCTGATGGCTGTAAGAGACAGAGGCAGCCTGAAGGCCCAGACTGATTTTGCAGTGGGTTTGTTACACAGTGAACAGGGAACAAAGGAAGAGCTGGAAGGAGGGGAGGATGATGATGGAGTCCTTCCTCAGCCTGTGATGTGCCTTTGCCCATTCCCAAGAAACAAGAGAAGTCTTGTAAAAATTGTCAGCAGTATGAAAGTACATTATCTGGGACAGCAAAGAAAAAAGATCATAACTTTTGCTCTGTATCCTCTCTATCCCCCTGGTGTCAAGTGGTAGAACCTTAAAATATTCTTTTTTGTGTTTGTTTTATTACTTGGAAAAGTGGAACAAAGTTGCAAATCTGAAGTTTTAGAGAACTGTGTTTTAAAAGAAACTCCTTCTAAAGGTATTTTTGCCTGATGTGCAATATTGTGCACTCTTCCTGGGCATGTGGAGTAAAGGGATCTCCTGGAATGCTCAGGGAAGTTCCCAGGAGATGAATAGTGTGTGTGTGTGTATATCGAAATATAGAAATATTTATATATCTAGACTCTCTATATATACTACTATATGCTATTCACATAGTAGATTAAAAGTATATAAACTACAGACCAAAAAAAAAAATTACATCCTTAAAAAGTCCTATTTGTGGAACTGAGAGGTGACTGCTGGAAGTGGGAGAATACTGGGAGAATCCAGCAAAGGACAATTTTAGAGTGAAACATGAGCACATGTATGAGGCAGCAAATACACATACACTGTCTATAAAAACCACTAAAATTTTGTTAGAATTGAATATTCCTCACTCTTCAAATTATTCATTTAAATAATTACATTTTTTTCCCCCTTAGGAGTGAATTTTCCAGAGCTTCAGACAAAACCCACTACATGGAAGAAAACCCCAAAAGCATTGAATTATCCAACCTAAATCTACTCTCTGGCAGTGGAAGCCATCCCCCTTGTCCTGTCCCTCCATCCCTTGTCCAAAGTCCCTCTCCAACCTTCCCAAAATCTCCCTTTTCCCTCACATTTTACACATTAGGAATATCTGAAACCACTAAACTGTGTGCTGGAGCACCAAATTCCCACTCAGCATGAGAATTAGGCACAGCATTCCAGGGAAAAGATGGGAACCAGAGCAAGGGAAAGTTTTGTTTTGTTTTATTTATTTTGTTTGCCACTTTGCAGAAGCTCTTGGACTGATCCCTGTGAATGTAGGATGCCATGGAATTCCCACATATATTTATATACATATATATATATAGATATAGATATAGATATATGGATATATATACATATATATTTATATATAAATATAGATATATATAGAAATATAATGATATAGATATACAGTTGATATAGATATATATAGATAGAGATATAGATAGGATAGATAGAGATATAGATAGATATATGTGTATATATGTATATATATATATATTTATAGTGCTCTTCCTGCTTTCCAAGCTAGAAGAAAAATCCCCACCAGAATAAAAAGTTCCCCTGGAATTTCACTCCTGATGCATTTTTCTTCTGAGAACAGCTTCTGGGGAGGGAGTGATCTCTGGGAGGGGAGCACTTTTCTCTTCACGTTGATTTCAAAGAGAGGATGAGACTTCTTCCAAACACAGTTCATCATTTCCTTACCCATGGCTGTGACAAGTTCTCCTGAGAAAACACACTCATTCCATCATTTCCCGTCAAGCCTGACACATCCAAATCCCATTTCACTGTCACTCACTCTGCCCTAGCATGCTCTCCACAGTTCCTTGTGACAGGAGGATATTTCCAAACCCTTTTCCCAGTGCAGTCCCTGGGAAGCAGAGGCGATGCTGGCACTGGCATGTTTGGGGGCACAGGAACAGCGCAGGGTCTTGTTGGAATCTGGCAAGGAGCCTCTCTCGAAGGAGAGTTTATAAAAGATATATAAGAGAAAAATTAAACCATTAAGCTTTCAAGGAGTGTAGGCTTAGGTGTTTAGAATTGTAAATTTCCTCCCCGTTTGCAAAATCCAAAGATGGAGTTTAAAATTGTAAATTATTTGACCTACAAAGCTTTATATCATATATATTTGATCAGGATGAGGGAGGTGGTTCTCTGCTCTGGTGAGACCTCATCTGGAGCTCTGAATGCAGCTCTGGGGTCCTCAGCATGAGGAGGACATGGAGCTGCTGGAGAGAGTCCAGAGGAGCCTTGGAGCTGCTGCAGGGCTGGAGCCAGGCTGGGAGAGCTGGGGGTGTTCACCTGGAGAAGGGAAGGATCCAGGGAGAGCTCAGAGCCTCTTCCAGTGCCTAAAGGGACTCCAGAAGAGCTGGAGAGGAACTGGGGACAAGGGATGGAGGGACAGGACACAGGGAATGGCTTCCCACTGCCAGGGAGCAGGGATGGATGGGATCTTGGGAAGGAATTCCTGGCTGGGATGGAATTCCCAGAGAAGCTGTGGTGCCCCTGGATCCCTGGCAGTGTCCAAGGCCAAGCTGGACATTGGGGTTGGAGCAGCCTGGGACAGTGGAAGGTGTCCCTGCCATGGCAGGGGTGGCACTGGATGATTTTTGAGGGCTATTCCAATCCAAACCATTCCATGATTCTCTGGCAGCACTGACAAGTGGAGAGGCACAGAGTCAACCACTCCAATAAATTCCATTGAATTCCCAAACAAATCTGAGGACCTAAGCTGGAATGAAATAAGTAATTTAAACCTGTCTCCCTCTCCTGTATTCCTGTGTTTCCTACGGGGAAATGGAGTTTCCAGGACCTGCAGTAGGATTGCTGCACTGTCCACAGGAACAGCAATTTTCAGATTACCTTCTCCTCCTGGGCACCCCGAGGAATTAAATGCTTCTGCAATAGGAAATTGGGGAACTGGGAAGTGATTCCTTCAGGAAAAGGGAAGATCAGGGAACAGGGATTTGGGACAGGAATAGAGATTTCCATTTTGGACTCAGTTCTGTTCCCGGTGCTTTTCTGTGCCCCTGCTGAGGGATGGGATGGGATGGGATGGGATGGGATGGGATGGGATGGGATGGGATGGGATGGGATGGGATATGGGATGGGATGGGATGGGATGGGATGGGATGGGATGGGATGGGATGGGATGGGATGGGATGGGATGGGATGGGATGGGATGGGATGGGATGGATGGGATGGGATGGGATGGGATGGTGGGTGGGTGGGGGGAGGTGGGGGGGGGGGGGGGGGGGGGGGGGGGGGGGGGGGGGGGGGGGGGGGGGGGGGGGGGGGGGGGGGGGGGGGGGGGGGGGGGGGGGGGGGGGGGGGGGGGGGGGGGGGGGGGGGGGGTGGGGGGGGGGGGGGGGGGGGGGGGGGGGGGGGGGGGGGGGGGGGGGGGGGGGGGGGGGTGGGGGGGGGGGGGGGGGGGGGGGGGGGGGGGGGGGGGGGGGGGGGGGGGGGGGGGGGGGGGGGGGGGGGGGGGGGGGGGGGGGGGGGGGGGGGGGGGGGGGGGGGGGGGGGGGGGGGGGGGGGGGGGGGGGGGGGGGGGGGGGGGGGGGGGGGGGGGGGGGGGGGGGGGGGGGGGGGGGGGGGGGGGGGGGGGGGGGGGGGGGGGGGGGGGGGGGGGGGGGGGGGGGGGGGGGGGGGGGGGGGGGGGGGGGGGGGGGGGGGGGGGGGGGGGGGGGGGGGGGGGGGGGGGGGGGGGGGGGGGGGGGGGGGGGGGGGGGGGGGGGGGGGGGGGGGGGGGGGGGGGGGGGGGGGGGGGGGGGGGGGGGGGGGGGGGGGGGGGGGGGGGGGGGGGGGGGGGGGGGGGGGGGGGGGGGGGGGGGGGGGGGGGGGGGGGGGGGGGGGGGGGGGGGGGGGGGGGGGGGGGGGGGGGGGGGGGGGGGGGGGGGGGGGGGGGGGGGGGGGGGGGGGGGGGGGGGGGGGGGGGGGGGGGGGGGGGGGGGGGGGGGGGGGGGGGGGGGGGGGGGGGGGGGGGGGGGGGGGGGGGGGGGGGGGGGGGGGGGGGGGGGGGGGGGGGGGGGGGGGGGGGGGGGGGGGGGGGGGGGGGGGGGGGGGGGGGGGGGGGGGGGGGGGGGGGGGGGGGGGGGGGGGGGGGGGGGGGGGGGGGGGGGGGGGGGGGGGGGGGGGGGGGGGGGGGGGGGGGGGGGGGGGGGGGGGGGGGGGGGGGGGGGGGGGGGGGGGGGGGGGGGGGGGGGGGGGGGGGGGGGGGGGGGGGGGGGGGGGGGGGGGGGGGGGGGGGGGGGGGGGGGGGGGGGGGGGGGGGGGGGGGGGGGGGGGGGGGGGGGGGGGGGGGGGGGGGGGGGGGGGGGGGGGGGGGGGGGGGGGGGGGGGGGGGGGGGGGGGGGGGGGGGGGGGGGGGGGGGGGGGGGGGGGGGGGGGGGGGGGGGGGGGGGGGGGGGGGGGGGGGGGGGGGGGGGGGGGGGGGGGGGGGGGGGGGGGGGGGGGGGGGGGGGGGGGGGGGGGGGGGGGGGGGGGGGGGGGGGGGGGGGGGGGGGGGGGGGGGGGGGGGGGGGGGGGGGGGGGGGGGGGGGGGGGGGGGGGGGGGGGGGGGGGGGGGGGGGGGGGGGGGGGGGGGGGGGGGGGGGGGGGGGGGGGGGGGGGGGGGGGGGGGGGGGGGGGGGGGGGGGGGGGGGGGGGGGGGGGGGGGGGGGGGGGGGGGGGGGGGGGGGGGGGGGGGGGGGGGGGGGGGGGGGGGGGGGGGGGGGGGGGGGGGGGGGGGGGGGGGGGGGGGGGGGGGGGGGGGGGGGGGGGGGGGGGGGGGGGGGGGGGGGGGGGGGGGGGGGGGGGGGGGGGGGGGGGGGGGGGGGGGGGGGGGGGGGGGGGGGGGGGGGGGGGGGGGGGGGGGGGGGGGGGGGGGGGGGGGGGGGGGGGGGGGGGGGGGGGGGGGGGGGGGGGGGGGGGGATGGGGAGGGGGGATGGGATGGGATGGGATGGGATGGGATGGGATGGGATGGGATGGGATGGGATGGGATGGGATGGGATGGGATGGGATGGGATGATGGGATGGGATGATGGGATGGGATAATGGGATGGGATGGGATGGGATGGGATGGGATGGGATGGGATGGGATGGGATGGGATGGGATGGGATGGGATGGGATGGGATGGGATGGGATGGGATGGGATGATGGGATGGGATGGGATGGGATAATGGGATGGGATGGGATGGGATGGGATGGGATGGGATGGATGGGATGGGATGGGATGGGATGGGATAATGGGATGGGATGGGATGGGCACATCTCACACCATGAACAGCCTGGGAAGGTCTCACTCAAAGGGGTTTTTACAAAGTAAAATCTCCTCAGCTACTTCTCATTAGCAGTTTTTGTCTTCCACAGTGGTGCTAATTATGGTGAAAGAAAACCTTTCTCCAAGGGATATGGACACAGACCACAGATTAAGCACACGAGGATCATAAATATAGCTCATGATCTAAAGTAAGGTTTTTAAGTGTAATTCATCAGCCAGCTTAACGTATTGTCTGAGTTCTTTCTCCTTGAGGATATTTAATCGTTTGTAGTTCTTTTAACAAATAGAGACATACATATTTAAAGAAAAAAGTGAAAAAATATGCTGGAATTTCAATTATCCTTTTACTCCAGTTACTACTTTTTTTAATATATGAATACACCTATAAATCTATAAATAAATCTTACAAGGAAAAGGTTTTTCCTCCAGAGCATAGTCAGGCACTGAACAGGCTCCCCAGGGCAGTGGTCACTGGAGGTCTCTTCCAACCTTCATAATTCCATGGTTTTTCTTTGCACAGGGGAGAATAAAAACTCCAGGTTGTGTTCCCATGTTCTCCTCTGCTGAGAAAAACACACCAAACTGTGCCTATAATAAGCACAAGTTCTTGAGCTGAAAAACTTCAACCAGCTTTTCAGAATCCAGTTAATTATTAAACGACCCATGAAGATTTTGAATGCATGGCTGGTTTTTGTGAGCTTATTTGATAGACTGAGCTCCTCTCTTTAGTTTATACAGATAACTTCAATTTCTTTTCTCAGAAATACATCTTTGCAGCTGGATGAGATGTGTTTGGGTAAGGGGTGCTTTGGTGAGGCACAACAGTGGAATGAGACCTGCAGAAGTGTTCGAAGGAGAAAGAGAGAATTGCAGATATATCTGGTTTCAGCACTAATTGAAGGTCAAGTTCAATTATCATTAGAGGTTATTAAGGAAATGCTGTAGACAAAATCAACAGTGGTTGACACTCCAAGGAAAGCCAGGTGTGTATTGCCACCAAACCAGGTTTCCCAACAGGTTTAAAAACCCCACACTGCACATTGTGCAGACATTTCCCCACCTTCCAAGCCCAATTCCAAGGAATTAGCTCAGGTTTGTTGTTTTTCCTCTGGACCTCTGGTGGTTTCCCATATTATTTTCACTGCATTTAGAGCCAAGTGACGATCCAGGGAAGATATTCCTCCCTGAGCTGTGACAGCCATCCCAAAAAGGATCCCAAAAAGGAACCCCAAAGGAGCTCCATTCCAAAACACACGGAATTAACCATTTGTTAACTTTTCATTTCCACAACGAGCTTTCGGGATTCTGTGCAGAACATGAAGCAAACATTTCCAAAGCAGAAGTGATTTCCTTTTTCAGGCCTTGCTGGGATGGATTGCTGCTGTGGCAGATGAGCAGCAGCCCTTCAGCCCAGAATCCCTCCCAGCTGCTATCTCAGCCCCCAGCTCTGCTCCATCACTGTCACAGCCACCCTTATCAGCTGCTGCTGGGCAAATCTCCCGTGATGGAAGAAATGCAATAACTGCATTGTAAACAAACCCATTTGGGACACTTCAGAAAGGTTAAACCTGGGATTGGTCGTCCTGGAGAGGAATTTTTATTTCTTTAGTAACTGGAGACTGCCAAGGAGGGAATAAAGTGAACCCAAGTGCTGAGGTGAAATGAGAACATGGTCAGAATTGCATCATTATATTCTTATTTTGGGGGGTTTGCAGTCAAACACCACTCCAAGCTACCAAAGCCCTGCTGAAATCAGTGAGAACATTGCCAATAAAAAATGAGTGAACTCCAAAGTCACTACTGGGAGCCTCGCTGTTAGTTTGGTATTTTAAGTGCTTCTTTTGATGCAAGGAATATTTTCAAAGGAAGTTATGGGAATAAAATACTTCTGTAGAGAAAGATGGGTTGTTTTTTATCATAGCTACTTCCAAAAAATCGATTTCTGAGGAAGTGCATTATGCTTAAGGAAATTGGTACAAACAGGATAGAGATGTATATGAATGTTCTCCTCTCTTTGGTACAATACTCTGACTTCACTCATCCCCAGCAGATCTATAGGTAAGTTTGGTCTTCATCCTTTTACCACATCAGTTGTTGTTATCCTCTGATTCAGGTCTTAAATATTGAATATTTAGGTAAATGTACATATAAGTTTATATGGATATGAAAGTATATAAGTGTGTACACATATATATGAAGTATAAGTACATATATGAGAATTTGATTACAAGAATTGAGTTCAAAGATGTGTGAGGAGGAATTTTAAGTTCATTACAGAGGTTCTGAATAGCTGTGGCTGTTCCATCCCTGGAAGTGTCCCAGGCCAGGCTGGATTTGGAGCAGCCTGGGATAGAGGAAGGTGTCCCAGGATGGCTTTAGGGTCCTTCCAACCCAAACCATTCCATGATTCTGAGATGTCACTACCATCACTCTGCACCCTTTTTGCAATACTTTCAAAGCAATGTGAAAATTCTCCTTTGGACAATACCCTAGACAATACCCTACAATAAAACTAGGAATTTGTAACAGATTGAAAAAACCTTCTCACTTTTGACCCTATAATTTATGAGTCCAAATAAGTGATTTTACATTCATCCTCATTCTGCTCAAGCCTGTGCTGAGTGTAGTTCTAAAGGAAACAAAGCTCCACCCTTTTCCTGAGCATTTATCTGCTTTTTTCCCCTGCTATTTTTATTAAAATGGTCATTTTAATGCCCTTTTAAACACTGATCTTCCTTTTGATTGGCCACTGATCCTAATGCCTAAATCCATAGCTGCTTTGGTGAGGGATATCTCGCTGTGTATTGATAGATCTATATGTTTATCATCCGTTAGCCAAAAGAAAACAAAGTTCAGTGTGATGCACGGCTTTCTGTTGGATTTTATTTCTCTATAAATAACAGTGGAGCTCAGGCAATGCTCTCTGCTCACCTGTGTGCTCCAATTTCTTAACTGTGTGCAGACAATATTCTGATTTTTTAATGCTTTATCTCTTACAGCACTGAAGTCACCTGCAGCTGATTTTTCTTCACGATGAGATTTTCCCAACCAAAAGAAATTTCCCATTTCAAATGTCCCTGGGAATGCATGGCCACAGCCATCCTTGGCATGGCCCAGAGAAGGATGGTGTCCTTGGGTTTTCTTCCTAACACAGCTATTTTGATATATAAATAAATGCTCTTTAGGGATATCTAATGTATTTGGAAATGTTTTTCTGTCCCTGGAAGTCTCTTCATTAAACCACATTAAAGTCAGCATCAATGGCATCTTGTGGCAAAGGGATGCAAACACCAGCTATGCACGGGATGAAAAATTAATTCTGTTTTATTCACAATTTCAAGGAGTTTTCATCCATCAGGACTTCAGGAAAGGCATAAAAGGAGATTGGGGAAAAAGCCAATATATAACAACCTGCTGGGGTTAAAATTAACTCCCAAACTGCTCACCTAATTATTTGTCCAAGTTGCAAACATTGATTGGAGTTTAGACAACACAGAAAACCCCAAAGCCTTTCCTGTTCTGAATTCTGGCAAATGGGTTAATCTCCAGTAATAGAGAGTTCCTTCTCATTTTTGAACCAAAAAAAAAATTCATTAAAATAATCAAAAATATAGTGGATTTATAGATTATTTTAACTCATCAACAGCAATTAAATTATTTTTTAAAGCAATCTCATTGCTTTCACCATGGGAAAGGCTGTGGCCATTTCTGGGTTTCATTAAGGTGCTTTTATGGGAAAATTCAGAGTTAAACAAGGTTGTTTGGTGACAGGGCAGCTCCAACATCCCACTCAGCTCCTCCCAAATCCAACCCCAAACCCACTAGGACACAATTTCAATTCAGAGCAAACAAAGAGCCCTGAGAGCAGCTGGATGGGAATTTTTGTTGTTTTCCCAGGGAGCACAAGAGGAGCTGTGATCCCAACCCCACTTTGGGAAGGGAACAGTCTCCCTCTGCCACCCATCTGCACCAGTGGCTCTTGCCTTGGGACAGAGCTGCCTTTGTGCCAGCAGGGAACACACAGACTCCTTTGATCACACTGGGATTTGGAAAACCCTCGGAATTGTGTTGGGAAGAGAAAACTTTTTCAAAGGTTCTAAACAGGACTTCTGTTTTGTTTTGTTGGTTTGTTTTGGTTTTTTTTTTCCCTGAGATTTTTAGTGATTTGCTGAGTCTTTCAAGGAAAATCCTTGTGACAGGTGTGAGAAGAATGTATTTTCAGACAAAAAGTTGGACAGAGAAACTCCTAAATCCAATAATTGCTGAGTTCACTCAAAGCTTAACATGAGAGCAGTGAGAGCCAAGCTCTTCTTACCTCTTTTTTTAGATCACTTGGTGCTTTTAGTGTTTGGGGCTGATCCTCTCCAGAGGATACAATCTCCCCAGTTCCTACTTAAAATTCTAAAAGCATAAAAAAGTTTTTAAAGATTTTTGTGCTTTAATAGGCAAACAAAAGAAGGAAAAACAGGAAGTGGCTGTGATTTTATGACAATTATATAGACTGGGACTTTTCACAAGGGATTTACCTGACAAAGAGCTATTACTTTTCCTTAGGGAATGCATCAGGATTTCAGTCTTGGAGAATTCAACAATCCAAGGAGGAATTAGCTCCTGCCCTCCCATGGAATTTGTGATCTGTCCCTTCCCTGTGTCTCTCAGATATCAACACCCCCAGAGTCAGAAGGTGCTGATTCACTTCACAATCCTTGGAAAAAAACAAGGAATTGTTTTTTCCCAGCAGGTCTGGTGAAGCTTGAAGATACTTTGGGCTGATGCAGCAATGAAATAACTGTAAATAACATTCAAACTGTACAAAGCCACATATCTGACTAGGAATTCAGAGCAATCCTGAGGTTTAAGCACAGACATGCTGCATCACCTGCAGTGGAAGATCTCTCATGGCAGTGAATGTTAAGCTCATTATAAAACAGATTAAAAAACAATCCTTACAATATATTTAGAATTCAGTGGCATAAATATCTGGCATAGAGCACCTGTAGCTATTTTACTTTTTAAAGTAATCCATTATTGAAATGCTTAAATGCAAATTAAATCCTTCGAGTTCCACTGCATTGTGAGAGAGCAAGACCAGGCTGATCCCTGAGCACTGGAGCTTAAAAACATTGATTTTACTCTAAAAGATAACTTGGGATGTTCTTCATTCACAGGGAGAGTTAGGGAATGGTTTGGAAGTTCACATATTCTCTTGTCCAGCACTGGTGTTGAGGAGTGAAGAATAAAGCAGTGGCTGATGGACACCCCAGACAGGTCTGAGCAGCACCTGGAAACAGAAAATACCTGGAAACACCACCTGAGAGCCAGAACAGAATCAGAACAGAACAAAACCTGCATTTCCCAGCTCCCAGGGAAAGCCTTTCCATCAGCACAGAGGGGAAAGGGTCACCTGGAGCTGCCAGGGCTGGAAATTCAGAGTGTAGAAAGCAGCAGGGTCAGGGTGTGATCAGCTCCCAAGAGGCAGCAAAAGTCTCTGTGTTTTCCCTGGCCAGCCTTTTGAAATAAATCAGGATGCCAGCTTCAGCTCAGAACAGGACACATCGTTCCTAGCAGACCCAAGCACGGGGCCATTACCAAAATTACCTTTAGAAATGAAATTTTTTGACAGAAAGAACTGATTTTCTTGGGTAGACAAGAGCTACAGCTCCAAACCCACTGCACTGCAGGTGACCCTCTCTCCTCCACTGTGCCCTCTGAGTGGTTCCAGCACTGAAACCCCACAGTTTGAATGATACCAACTTACTAATATTATATTATGGAAAAGCATCAATGTATTTCTCCATTCTTGTTGCTGCTAAGCTGCATTTTTCATCTGTTTGTTTGCTTTCCCCAGGCCAGTTTCAACTTCAGCATGCCAAATAATCTGAATCAGCCCCAAAATCCACCTGAACCAAAACCTACAGCCACCCCAAATCTTGCAGCAGGCCGTGAGTAACCCCAGAGTGTGCTGTGGGTAAGATCAGGGCCTTTTTATTTTTTTTTTTTTTTTTGAATGCATTCATTGTGGCAAAACTCGTTCTGCTGCTTCATTGTATTATCACAAATGTTTTCGCTGACTTAACTCCTCGGATGACTCACACAGAGGCAATTGGGCTGCGGGAATAAAACACTGTTGTAGCAGTTTTTCCACATAAAAGGCAAGTGTTTCAGGGATCCTGCTGCAACAGGGGGTTCTTTTTGGATGTATATAATACACGTTCAGTCTCATCTCTGGGCCGAGTTTGTGTGGAGCCAGCGAGGATCATCTCCTGCTGAAGCAGCCTGGAGGAGGGAGCTGCAAACCTATATGGCCATCTAAATTTATATGGGAAAGAGATTTGTCTCCTGGGACAGCATTATCTCTGGGTGGTTTCTATGGCTGCTTGTTCAGGTCGATCTATTCCCTCTCGTGAAGTCTCCCCTTCTGCCAAAAAAAAACCTCTTTTTTTTTTTTTTAAATGAAGAGTTACTGACATATTCATGTTGTAGCACAAATCCATTTGACATGAGTGATTGGCATTTTCCAAGCCATGTGACTGCATTGACAGGACACACTTAATGGGGAGCACTTGTGAACTGATGAAGAAATGCTATTTATACCCTAATTCCCATGTCTCCTGGAAAAAAAAATGGTGTAAGGCCTGCAAGAGGAGGATGAGAAGATCCATGACAAGGAGGTGCTGCTGTCCTTGGGGAAAGGCAGCTCCACCTGCTGAAGGCTGGGATAGGCAAACACTGACTCACTCAGGGCTGCAGGGAACAACTGGATTTTTGGATTTTTTTAAAGGTTTTTTTAGCAGACACTTCCAATGATTTCTGTTTGGTTTTGCCTCACAAGCTGAAGTGGCTCTGCCTGGATTTAGCACTGAATTCTCCTCCTCAGCAGAACAATACTAACCAAGGCTTCATCTGCCTTTTGTTGCCATGACCCTTTGACTGTGCAGTCATGGAATTATGGAGTGGGTTGGAAAGGACCTTAAAACTCATCCCATTCCACCCCTGCCATGGCAGGGACACCTTCCACTGTCCCAGGCTGCTCCAAGCCCCAATGTCCAGCCTGGCCTTGGACACTGCCAGGGATCCAGGGGCACCACAGCTTCTCTGGGAATTCCATTCCAGCCCCTCCCCACCTTCCCAGGAGCAATTCCTTCCCAATTTCCCATCCAAACTGACTCTCCTTCTGTTTAAGACCATTACACCTTTTCCTATCACAACAGGCCCTGCTAAAAAGTTGTCCCTAGTTTGTCCCTCCACCTTTCTTACCACAACAATCCCTGTGTTGCTCTAGGCTTGCTGAAACTGTCACTGTTTGCCTTGGCACAGCAGAGCAGAAAGACACAGCCTCTTGAAGATGATGAAATATTGTGATAATGTAAATTATGAAAGCAGTTTTGTTATGTTAAATATCTACATGCAGTCATGTCAAGGAAAAATTTTGACAGAGTGCTGCAAAATGCCAATGCTCTGTAGACTTTTAAAAAGATATTTAAGGACTATTTCAACCCAAAATTTGGAGGCTGAGAAACACAGCTAGTTGTTCTGCAATGAAATCCTTGAGTTCAGAGTGACTCAGTGTGAAATGAGGTCATGGCTTTGACAGCAGAGCGGTGGGAGACACCTGAGCACCGTGGGATGATGGAGCAGCAAACAAGGGCTGAGCTGTGCTCCCATGGACTTGGGAGGGCAGTGTCCTGCTGGGGATGAGGCTTTTGCATGCCAAAATCTCCCTCTGGAGCTTTAGACCCAGCAGGCTTGAGAACCTGATCCCACGGATTGAAAGGAATTGGGCGGGGAGGTTAGAGAGGGAGTTTAGCAGCAGCTCCAAAGGGCCTTGGGCACCTGAGCAGAGAACAAAGGGAGGTTTGTTCCTCTCTGAGCTCCCTCACAGCAGCAGGATTCCCTCCAGCATGGGGCATTTGGGGAGCTCAGCTGCAGCCACTGCAGGGAGGAGGCTTTGGGGGATGCTGAAGGTGAGCTCGGGAAGCAGCAGCTACAGTCCTCGTGTTCGGGATCTGCGGATGTTCACGCCGTGAGGAGCAAGTTTTTGGGAAGTGACTGAAAGAGGAAAACTGAAAAGCTTCATCTGCACCTGCCAGACCCTGGAGAACAAAGACAGAACAGCCAGCAAATCTCAGGTAAACAGGGTAAATTCAGAATTATTTGCCAGTAAAAATGTCCATCAGTTGAAATCAGAATATTTAATTACGGGAGAAGCCTTGGACGCTAACTGATGCCTGAGCAATGTGACATTGAACTATAAAAAGTTTACATTGCATTTTTCTCCTGGCTAATACTCACACTACCAGGATAAATGGGAACTAGGTAGAACTAGGAGCTGTTCTCCACCATGGAGAAGGAAATGGATGCACAAGAGCCCAACTTGGCTTGCCAAGGGCCTCGCTCAAGGAGCAAGATTGCAGCACTGCACTTTGCCTCTGAGTCATGAAACCAGCATTTCTCTACTTCTAAAACTTCAGGTTTAATTAATTTTCTTCCCCTTCAAAGTCCGAGAAAGAAAACAAACCATATCAGAAATATAAATGGTGTTACTATGGGCCCTTTGTTTTGCTCCTGCATATCTAATAAACCCCCAGATATATTGTGTGTCTGCAACAAAGCAAGTCCTCTCGTGCTGGGGAGAGATTATCCTCACAAAAGGGAACCTCTTCGTCAAAACAATGGGAATAAGAAAGTTTTCAAGATGAAAATGTCAGGTAGATAAACACATTACTTTGAACCGTATTTGTATTCCACGGCTGGCTCAAACACCGCCGCAGTTATCTTTCCAAAAGTAAACATGCGTGAAATCTGATCGCCTCTTTATTGTACACCGAATAAATTATGCAAGGCATTGTAGGAGACTCCTATATGGCTCATTTACACATCTTTTGATAAATGTAATATGCAGATTCCTGGCCCTTTGTGGGGAATTAACCTCCCTGCATACTGATGCTGTTATTCCGAGAGATGACAGCCACTCCAAGACCTTTCTGTGTCTCTTTGAAAGCTGCCAGGGCCCTGATTGGGGAGGGACTTGCTCAGGGATGTCCAAATGACCTTTCTTTAGAATCCAGCCTTGTCAAAAATTTTCTTCTCCTTGTCGAAGAATTAAAGGCTTCGAGTGGTTTTGATAATGGTATAAAATGGTCGGGGTAGAAGACACGAGTTTATTGCATTCTTTGGGAGGAAGTCAATTCTAATCCAGCAGCTACAGGAATTACTGGGAATTTAAATGATGAAAATTCACATTGAGTGGCCAAACTCTTCCCAGATAAATGATTTGGGATACTTAACTTAAAACACCCAGCAAGTCTATTTGAAGAGAGGGATCAGCTCTTAAGTGCCTCAATCTGGGACTCCACTCAGGCACTGACAATCCCCACACATCAAACCCACAACGAGGACATTGGAAGCTTTTCCCAAGTACCTGTGCAATGGTAGTTTTCACTAAAACCTTGTCTGAAAGGGCTGCAAAGCAACATAACCATGCCTTGCTACAGAACATTTGCTGATAAATGGGATTGAAATTATGTGCACACCTTTTTTTTTTTGGTGCAAAAATGTTCTTTTTCTTTATTTGGCAGCAAAATGGGGGGGGGGGGGAAAGGGATGCTGTACTCTAAAAGTGAGGATTTGTAGATTTTTCTTTTGAAAGAAGCAAATCCAAAGGAAATCTGAAGGTTTATTCTTCTCCTTACTCAAAGTCAAAGCTATTTATTCTCTCAGCTTTCTTGTTCTTACTCAAAGTCAAGGCTAGAAAAAAAAGGCCTTTTGGGGAAGGAAAAAAGGCAAGGCAGCATTCTGTTCTCCTGGCATGTGAGGGCTGGTGGATGTGAGGAGATCAGGAATTTTGTGAATTACACAAGAGCCCTGCTAAATGAAGCAGCTGGAGGGCTGAGGCTGGAGGTGTCATTTGCTTGACAGTGCAGTGATCATTTCACTTGACGAGGTAAGGAAGGGAAACATCCCCTGGCTCAGACCTCTTCTCTTCATTCCTGGCTCCATTCTGGAGGAATCAGAAAGGAATTGAGGGAGAAAAGGAGCAAATGGCTTTTCCACAAGTCTTGTGAATATTGAGAAGTCGAGCTTTGGCTGAGATGTGAACAGAAATGTTCAGAATGAGCTAGAATTTGGTAAAACCTCCAAGCAAGGCAGATGATGCTGCTTTTGTGGTGAAAAAGCTTCTTGAAAGCCACATAGCAGGGTGTCATTGGCTGAATCCTCACGTGGACATGACAAGAGCAGCTCCAGCAAGGAGCTCAATTAATTTTCAGCTCAATTAAGCCTCACTCAGATTTCCAGGACCCTGAAGTCCTTGGCGTTGTTTGAACACAAAAAACTTCCAGCACACTTCCCAAAAAACCCTCCATGAATTGTTGGACACACAAAATTCTCATTTTCAGTTTGCAGAGTTTTAAATATTTTAGATATATTTGGCTCTGCAGGGCTGTCCAACAGGGGAGAGGAAGTTCCTTGTCTTTCCTCTCATTGCAGTAAAGGTCTAGCCAAAGTGCTGTAATTCCATTAAAATCACCATCAGGTCAACCAAAAAAATTATTGACTCCAAAATCATCGGGTTAAGATAATTATATGTCTGCAGATATTCAGTAAATGAAGCCTTCTTGATTATTCTCTGGGTTTTGAGTGTGTGGGATGCATTTACTCAAAAAACCTGGAAGCTCACACACAACTGTTGGGGCTTGGAGCAGTGTGTCATCACATAGCAAATAAATAAAAATAAAATAAAATAAAAATAAATAAAATAAAATAATAAAATAAAATAAAATAAAATGAAAAAAACCAAACCAAGAACAGGAAAGCAAAGGGCAGAGTGCAGCCACTCACTTTTAGGAGCACAATGTTAGGAACAAACCTGCAGTGATGCTTTGGCAACACCAGAGCAGTGCCAGCAATCCATGTTAGCAGTGGAATTAATTCCCAGTGTCTGCCTGACTCCTCATGCTTTAGAGACTGTCATTAATGGGAAAAGATGGACTTGGAAGAAAGCAGAGTGAAAAACAATTAAAGAAACTATTTCCTAGTCCCCATTTCTGCCAAATTCTGGATTAATGAGCAAGATCACCCTACAGGCCCCCTGGCTTGGTGGAACATTTGATAATTCCACATTTCCAGTGAAATCCACAGCTCAGTGCATGTGTTTGGTGTTTGTCTCTGAAGGGAAGAATTGCTCACACTCAAAATTACTTGCTGGATGCTGGCATGGAAAAATATTCTCTGTATTTTTCTGCCCTGGCCAGGAAAGCTTTCAGATGTTTATTTTAGATACCCATATTTTCCCTTCAAATGATGTAGGGACAGCTGACAACCTCTTTATGGATGCATTCACACAATGCTCCTGTGAGATGAGTAAATGTGATTAATCTGTGTTGCAGGCAGGGAGCTGAAACAGAGAGAAAGCAAGGCTCAGATCTCTGCAGAGATCTTAAAATGCCCAGTGACAGTCCCAAGTTTGAAAGAAAAAACCACCAACCCCACCAAAAAAACCAACCTCAGTCAATATCCTATTAAAATGTTTCAGCATCCCACTTGTGGCTTCATCAGCAGCCTGCCCTGGCTAAGGGAGGAGATCAATCTCCCCTAAATGATCCAAAACAACCCAAAAAGAGGTGAATCAGACACAGAGAACAAATGGGCTAAACTCAATGCCCTCTGCCATCACCAGTGCCCATCTGTCAGCAGCACTTCCAGCCCCAGAGCAGGCAGATGAAGGTAATTAATTTTTCACTCCTAATTAACGAGTTCTCTAAATGCAGGGCTGTAGCCAGTGAGGTTTCAGACACCCAGAACTTGCCTCAGATCAGGGGATATCACTTATTTTTGGAAAGGTACTCTCAGACTTCTTCTGTCATTCTGTCCTGACCTACTTTGGAAGCCATCTCTAAAACAGCTTATTTCTCCCACAATAATTGAGTAAGCAGACAGAAAAATAATGCTGTGCTGCCCCTTTCCTACAGTTGTGCAGCCCCTGTAAAAATGTGCTTATTAATAGGAAAATAGAAATTAATCTTCTGTTCCAGAGGGAGAAAATTGTCAGTAAAAGCTGAAGAGTAGAACAACATTTTATAGTTGTTAGTGCAAAAAGCACTGCAGAATATTTTGTGTTCTAAACCAAGAATTGTAGGATCAATCCCAGGATGGTTTGGGTTGGAAGGGACCTTAAGGACCGTCCTTGGGCAGGGAACCAAGTTTTCCTTTCCAAGGAGGAAAACTATCATTTAGGAGGATGAAGAGGCAAAGGTTGTCTCTTTTGGTATAAAATATTCTTCCAAGCCAAACTTGCTCAGGCTCAGGCTCTTCCTTCTGTCTGTCCCTCAGTTTGGGAGAAGCTGAGCAGAGGATATTTACACCTCCTCCCTCAGCACATCCTTCCTTCACGCTGTGCTGAAACATTTCATTGATTCAAAGAGGGTCCTTTACCTTAGGTATTACAGCCAGAGGAAGCTGGAGGGATTTTTTAGTTTCTTTGAGTTGTCTTATTCTCAGTTTTCAATCTACATCCTAAAAAAACCCCATCAAATATAGAAACGGGAATCTGCACCATCACTGTGGCTGAGCTAATTTGGGAAAACAAATATCCAACTCGAATTCCAGGTAGGATATACAAATTGCAGCTTAATTCATGGAGATTGAAGAGCTGTCTAGTGCAGCTATTTTCTCACCCACTCCACAAGCCGAGTGCTGAACAAGGAGCTGAAGAAGGTGCTTTTATAGGCACTGATACATCCTGGAATTGAGATTTCTGTTGGGTTCTGCCTCCAGCTCTGGGGTCCTCAGCACAGGAAGGACTCAGAGGTGTTGGAGCAATGTCGCTGTTGAGCCTCTAGCAGAGAAAAAACCCAGGTTCTCAGTGAGGCAAGAAAAAAGTGCGTTTATTATTTTGATTTCCATATATATAGACTTTTCAGAGGTCACCCAGATTGGTCAGCCAGAAACCTCCCCCTAGGCCTGATTGGCCAGGCCTGAACTGTCCAAATCTCGAGACGCTGTTTGCAAAACATCCAAACTTTATCTTTGTTTATGAAACACAGCAGAATGTTCTCACGAGAAAGACCTGTGCTAGCCACAGGAGCAAGGCAAGAGCAAAGCACCAGGCTGATCAGAGGGATGGAGCAGCTCTGAGGTGAGGAAAGGCTGGGAGAGCTGGGATTGTTCACCCTGGAGAGGAGAAGCTCTGGGGTGACCTCATTGTGACCTTGCAGGGCCTGAAAGGAGCTGCAGGAAAGATGGAGAGACAATTTGCAAGGAGTTGGAGGGACAGGACACAGGGAATGGATTCCCACTGCCAGAGGGCAGGGTTGGATGGGATTTTGGGAAGGAATTGTTCCCTGTAGGGTGGGCAGGCCCTGGCACAGACTGCCCAGAGAAGCTGTGGTGCCCCTGGATCCCTGGCAGTGTCCAAGGCCAGGCTGGACAGGGTTTGGAGCAACCTGGGATGGTGGAAGGTGTCCCTGCCAGGGCAGGGGTGGGACTGGATGAGCTTTAAGGTTCTTTCCAATCCAAACCATGCTGTGATTCCATGATAATTGATTTTCCTGGATAAACCAAGAGAAGCGCTTGAGATACACTCCTGACATGCAGATTAAAATGATCACAAATAGAAAAACCCAAAAATCAAAGAGCAACCCCTGAATTTGCTGGTCTTGCCAATCTTTAGAGCCGTGGAGCTTGGGCAGCAGCTCATGATGTTTGTAACAATTTCAACATTAATCTCCAACTCCCAGGCAATCCCTCATTGGGAGGGAGGAGTTGGGCATTTTCCTCTGACCTTCCTGAGCCAATGGAAGTCAGGAAAATCCAAGAGGAGTGGAGTTTTATCCTGTTCCTTCAGTCAGCATTTCGCACAATGAATGAGATCAATACCAGGCAGGATCTACATGTGGTTTTGGAAGAGTGAGCTGAACAGGAACAAAAAAACCCCACTGAAATGTGCAGAAAAGGTCAAGTAGAGAAATAATAGAAAAGTGAGATCCACGTGGCAAAACCTCACTAATTTCTTCAGGAAAACTCTCACCCTTTAACTCTCTGCTGGTGAAGGCAGTCCTGGCTGTGGGGTTACACAGCAAGGGCTTGGCAGAGGCATCTCATGTTATGCAAACTCCAGGTTTTAAAACTTCAGGAACATTCCTAAAAGTGTTTTCCCTGCTCCTGATACAGGGGGCCCTACTGGCTTGTATCTCATCTGATTAATTAGCAGGATCCTGCTCTGTTAATTGGGCAAAAATTTGCACCTCACTGGCCTAACACAATGTACATAAAATCCTCTCGTGAAAAATAGGGAGAATTCATGTTTTACAAACTCTTTTTTTATCCTTCCTTTTATAGTCCCATAGAGAAAAATCATACCAGATACAGGTTAAGGACAATCTGAGTTGCCTCCAGCAAAAAATTTAAGGTGGGCAAGTGTTTTCATCCCCATTCTGCACATTTATTGTCAAAGAAAGACTGCAAAGTATTGACCTGAGTGCTTGGGAATGTGCAGCACTCAGTAAAAGCAGGGGTTCCAGGGAAAAACATGGATTCAGAGTTTTTCTGCATGCTGTGCTGAAAGGTCACTGTGACCAGCTCAGCTCTAAATGTGTTTAAGTGCTCTGAAACAAAATTGAGAAAACCGTGACTCTGCAAAAAAAAAAAAAAAAAAAAAAGGTTGAAAGGTTGTGGGAAAATTGAAGGATGTTTTGGAGTTGTAACTCTTTAGCACCTGGGTGTGATTAAAGAAAAGGGAAGCTTTGTTTAAACTCAAAAATGAAACAAAAGGCCTCTGTAAAGCACGGATCCATGAGCAGGATCTACATCCTGCTACAAGGGCAGGCTGGGAGAGTTGGGATTGTTCAGCCTGGAGGCTCCAGGAGAGCTCAGAGCTCCTGCCAGTGCCTGAAGGAGCTCCAGGAGAGCTGGAGAGGGACTGGGGACAAGGGATGGAGGGACAGGACACAGGGAATGGCTTTGAGCTGAAGAAGGGCAGATTTAGATGGGATCTTGGGAAGGAATTGTTCCCTGTAGGGTGGGCAGGCCCTGGCACAGGGTGCCCAGAGAAGCTGTGGTGCCCCATGATCCCTGGCAGTGTCCAAGGCCAGGCTGGACATTGGGGCTTGGAGCAGCCTGGGACAGTGGGAGGTGTCCCTGGGTGGCACTGGATGAGTCTTTAAATTCCCTTCCAACCCAAACCATCCTGGGATTCTCCCATAAATCCACCTGGAAACAGCCTTCCTTTGCATTTGGAGAGAAGATAGCATAGCTGATGCTGCTGGAGCTGATTTGGTTTGGCCTGAGCTGGTTTTATCTCCATCCACACCTGAGTGGTCAGGTCCTCACAGGGAGGAGCTTTTCACATCAACCTTTCAATGCCTTTGAAGTCAGTATTTTTAGGGCATAGAAATTAATCAAGATTTTAGCACAACTTAAATAACGTTATCTTCTCTCATACATGGAAAAGAACCCCAGTTTGCTTTTAATTTTTTTAAAGACCAGTAAAATTTAGGTTCATTGCAAAAACTCGGGAGTGCCGACATCTTTATTCATTATTTTTGACCCGACAATTTTACCATTTCAAATCAGACAAGGGATGTTATCTTTGCAAGAAAAGGCTATCGAGGATCTAAATGAGAAATGAAATGCTTTTTCATGCTGGTTTATTTTAGATTAGAGAAACTTGAACCAGATGTAAACCTGAATTGCTGAGGCATGAGAAGGGACTCAGGGCAGAGTGATAAATATCTGAGTCGTGTTGTTCTGGGTGCAGATTTGCATTAACTCAAATAAATTGATCGGTAAGCTTCTCTAAAACTTAATTAATGCTGCAGAACAAAGCTGGAGATCAATTATCAGCTTGATATCTTGGCACAGATGAAGCTGAACTAAATTAACTGCCAGAAATGTATGGTATCAATATCATGTTGAAATGATTACTGGCACTGGGTGGAAATGGATCCCAGAATCTTCCTTTGTACCCAAATGTTGGAAGTGCAGGGATTCTACCCATAAACTCTAATTTTTCCTTAGCAAAATGAGCATTTTATACTGAAAAAAAAAAAAAGAAGAAAGAGAAACAAGGGGCTAAAGATGCACAGACACGGACAGTATTTTTCTAAGCCTACTCAGGAGCAGGCTGACGATTTTTTTTCCAGAATAAGAGAATTTCCTGGTGAGCTGGTGGACAGCTATCATGAAATTGTTAGTTACTGTCAGGAATTAGGTGGCAAAATTGAATTAGTGAGACAGATGTGATTTCCATGTGTCTGGTAACGGTTCAGGTACTTTGTTTTTGCTGCTTTCTTCTGCTCCTTCTTTAGGCTGACTTTGCTTGTAGGTTTGCAGTGCAATTAGACCTTTTTATTGAAGTCTGCACAGTGCAGTGTGGTCTGCATCTTGAAATGAATATAAGGAATGTGTGTAGGAATGCAGATTCCCTGGTTAGGGAGTTCACACACACAGATAAAATGTTTAGAATTCACCAATATGGGAAGTTTTCATAGAGCAAATATTTAAAATTTCTTTAAATACACTGATATATTGCAATCTCTATATTATTTGTATGAGGAAAAGACTGAAAAGTCCTATATCAAAGCATCCCAAATGAGATTGACAACTCCATGCAAGAAATATAAATTAATAGTGTGTCTTGTCCATTGTATCTGCATCTCCATAGATCTTCACATGCAAGATCTGAATTTCCTGTTGTTGTGACAAGACAAATTAAAGGTGTTTCCCATTCAGTCTTGGTGTTAAGGGAGGGATGGATGGATGGATGGATGAATGGATGGATGGATGGATGATGGAGGGATGGATGATGGATGGATGATGGATGGATAGATGGATGGATGGATGATGGAGGGATGGATGGATGGATGGATGGAGGGATGGACAGGGATGGATGAATGGATGGATGGATGATGGATGGATGATGGATGGATGGATGGTGGGGGATGGATGGATGATGGATGGATGATGGATGGATGATGGATGGATAAGATGGATGGATGGATGGATGATGGATGGATGGATAGGGATGGATGCAGGGATGGATGGGGATGCAGGGATAGTTCTGTGATTTTCTCATTATCTGTGATTTTTCTTTTAATGCCAAACCACATCCTGTGGGAACTAAAAATACACAAATGTTTGTCTTGCCATCAGCCTCATCTTCTCCACAATCCCTGATCCTCCTAAAAGCCTTCCAGGTTTCTCACCTGCCTTCCACACAGTGTTATTGAAATGGAATGGCTCCACTGGAAGGTTTTCAGTGCTGTTTGCCTCATTTCAAAGTGCCCAGTTAATGTTGCACAAGTCCAGGAGGCTGCCATGCACTTCACCCTCTGCTTCAGCAAGGCATAAAAAACTTTCCAAGACAGGAACAGAGTATCCCAGAGATGAGTTTAGATCTCTTCAATCGATTGTATTGATCAAACACTGCTCCATTTTAAACTCTGAGCCAGATCACCCTAATTTGTTTATAAAAGGGTCTCTTTGAAGGTAGTCTTAATTAAGTAGAAGGAAAACGAGCCTGTCATTGATGTCAAGAGAGCAATGTGGGCAGCTAAACCAATATCCCACCACCAAAACCATCTGCTGGTGGTAGAGCTTTTCAGGAGAATGATTAGGGAATCACTGAACAGAAAGGTGATTGTCCTTTGATCAAGGACTCCTGCTCAGTTCCCAATGGGATGACAGACAGCTCCTGGTTGGCTGTACTCATGGAATGGCAATGAGGGTGTGCCTGCAGTGCTCTGGGAAACTCAGCCTCAAAAATGTGGTTTATACAAATGTTTGGGGACTGCCCAGCAGCAGGGGAATTGTTCCCAGAGCGACCTGGAGGAGCTGCTGGGATTGATGGAAACCTTGCAAGTCCTGTGGCTCGTGGGGGTTGGATCCTAAATGACACACAGCATCTCCTGCTGAGCTAGGAGCTGTTCACAAAAAATGGGAATACATTGGATTTCACCTCTCCCTTGCAGCTGCTCTGGGCACGGTGGGCACAGCACCCTGCAGGCTTCATTATACCTTGTAGGAAAATACTACAGACTGAAAACCTTCTCCCTCTGAAGGTATTTCTGTCACATTTTCTGAGTATTTAGGAATGTTGGCTGCTCGTGGCTTGTTGCTTCGTTTCTGCAGTTCCTTTGAAGCCATCAATATCCCAGGTTCATTTTGTGGCAGAATTAGCTCAGGGGAGAGGAGAAAGATGTGTCATGGATTCAATTCCACAGCTAACTGCTTATTGGGACTCTGATCCTCTAACCCTTAATCAAGGAAAACTGCTGGCCTTGGCAAGACAGGGGGAAAATGCTCCAGGATGCTTCTTTGAGTTGTTTCCATCCTGTTGCTCATTATTTGAAGATTATATATCCAGTAAGTGCAATAACAGGGGGTTGTTTTTATGTCCCTGCCAGAATCATCTCATCTCTCAAGGACATCTAACAGGAAGGAAAGCCTTTCCCATAAAGTGCAGGGAATTGCTTCCTACAGGACCAGCTTGTGGAGCTTTTATTTCCATTTCTTTTATTAACTATTAATAATGATATATGCTCTTTGAAGTACACTCTGTTTACACATAAAGAGCATAATGGAGTGGCGGTGATGAGGCAGAAGGCAAATCTGGGTTTCTAAACAAAACATTTTTAAATGCTAAAGTAGCTCCAAGCAAAGAAAATGCAAGGGAAAAATTGGTCACTTGGGATGCTGTTGCTGACTTTTGGGACTATCTGAAGATTGCTGACTAGATTAGATTAAAACCACCACAGCACACAATTAAAGTTTCATGGAAAATATTAATTTTAAATATTGATGGCAATCTTTTCTTGCAAACCACTTAAAAAAAAAAACTGTAGCAGCTCAGTGGTATCAGTGAAATGCAGTGGCACAGGTGAGAGTTATGGGGGCAGCAATATCCATTCTGTGTCAGCAGAAATTGTTGGCAAATCCAGCTCTGTTGGAATTTGGGATAGATGGGATGGGATGGGATCAGTGTCATCCCTGTGGGACAGGTCTCCAAGGCTGGGTCACGTTTTGCTGTGATGTTAAAGCTTCAATAAGGGCCAGAGGGTGTGTGAGATCCACAGCCAGGGCTGGTGTTCTCTGCTTGGAGTTTTCACCTCAAACTGCTGAGATTTGAGAAATTATCCAAAGGGCAGAGGAGCCACAGAGCTGCTCCAGGGCTGGAGCCAGGCTGGGAGAGCTGGGGGTGTTCACTTGGAGAGGAGAAGCTCCAGGGAGAGCTCAGAGCTCCTGCCAGTGCCTGAAGGAGCTCCAGGAGAGCTGGAGAGGGACTGGGGACAAGGGATGGAGGGACAGGACACAGGGAATGGCTTCCCACTGCCAGAGAGCAGGGATAGATGGGATATTGGGAAGGAATTGTTCCCTGGGAGGGTGGTCAGGCCCTGGGATGGAATTCCCAGAGAAGCTGTGGTGCCCCTGGATCCCTGGCAGTGTCCAAGGCCAGGCTGGACATTGGGGCTTGGAGCAGCCTGGGACAGTGGATGGTGTCCCTGCCATGGCAGGGGTTGGAATTGGATAATCTTTAAGATCCTTCCCAACCCAAACAATTCTGCATTTCCTCTGACAAGCAGTGCCTTCCCTGATGGGATGGAAAGGCTGGTTTTGCTGACAGCCCTTATTACACTCCAAACTAATCTCTCCTGCTCCCTGCCTGCATTCCCTCCCCATGCCCTCCCAGCCCTCCAAGGACCATGGAAAAATCCACACAACAGACGAGAGTTCTGCAACTTCTTGTGGCAACAACAACCTCTCCCTGCTGCTCCCAGGGAGCTCAAGCCTTTCTGCTCCCACAGCTCCAGCTCTGCTCAGCCTGGTTCGGCCAAGTTCTGATTCCGGAGGTACAAGAAGGAGCAGGTTAGGGGCAGAGAGGTTACATGCAGGGAAGGAACTGCAAGTAGCAGTTTTTCTGGGTTTTTTTCTTTTCTAAGAGTCTCAGGAACTGAGAATTGCTTCAAATAGTGGGAATTTTTAAAGTTTGACCTGAAAGGGAAGAAAAGCAATGCTGTGTTACCTAAAAGGTAAAATACAAAGGAAAAAAAATTATAGGGTTTTCATATGGAGTTATTGAGGATATAATTTAAAAAGCAAACCATAAGCAAAAAGAAGGAATATTAGAAAGAAGGGAGGAGAAAACCAAAAAGCAGAAGTGAGACAGTCCTTCAAGTGGATGCAAAATGGTGGCACCAAATCCAATGCTCTGCCACCTTCTTCATCTCATTTGCCTCAGAGAAATCCTCAGGACTGAACTCCATGAAAGTCACCAGAACAGGAGAAACTAAATCCTGTGGGAAAACATGGTGAGGATCTGCTGGTCTGGTGAGCATCTTCCTCCCATCCCCACAGCAGCTTGGAGAACCCCAAAGCCATTTCACCTGAAACTGTGGGAACAGAAATTAGCAACGAGAAGATCTTTCCTGTGGCTGTTTTAGCTGTTTAGGATTGAACCCAGGAGGAAAGGAAACTTTCTGTCTTGGTTTAGAAACACCCTAAACCCAACAAGAATTTCCCTCTCCCACTGCACTGCACTGCAGCTGTGAGAATAACAGAGAGCAATTAACAGAATATGGGATTTTGTTTTGATTGATGGCTGGGCTGAAGAAAAAACACTGGATTATTTTTTTTTCACTGAGGTTAATGGTGCCTCATTCAGATAACTTAAAAATAAATAATTGACCTCTGTTGTTTTCTTATTGCATTTTTGGTAGGATTCCTTGCAATGGGAGCCAGGCCTTGTCTCTGTTGCTATGGAAGTCTTGTCTTAAGGCTTACCAGAGAAAAGAGTTTAAAAATGTAAATGGGAGGTTGGCTCAAAGATATTGATTGTTGCTACAAAGTGAGTTGTAATTTCATTCTTTTCTTGCTATATATCCTCTTTTTTAATATGAGAATAGACTCGTAACATAAGTTCTGAACTTATAATAGAATTTTTACATCAGAAAATAATTAAGTCAGTAATTATATGAGATTTTTTTTTTTAATTGTGGGCAATAGAGACCTTGAAAATGGTAAGGAGACTTGTGAAGGAGGAAAGAGCAGTGCACAACTCACTGGCTTTATCAGTCCAGGGAGTAAAAATATCCAGAGTTTTTGAAAACTTTTTTTTAATTTATTTATGCCCTTTGAAGACAAAAAAAAGGGTTATTTCAAGGAGCTCAGAGTTTCTCTGTTAGGAATGATACTCAAAAAAATTAGATTTGAAGCTAAGCCCATTTTGACTTAAACATTCTGGATTGTTGAGAAGGGAGTATTACTTCCTATTTGTAGAATTAAATCTGAAGCTTTGGAGCAAGTACCCTGGAAACCTCATTTTTTACACACTGCATACATGACTTGGGTTCTATTGGGTTTTTTGGTTGGTTGTTTTAAGCAATAATTGTCTTAAATCCATGAGAAAAAAAAACCAACCAGAACTGTAATTGGCTGTGAAATTGAATTAGAAGAATATTGAGGATAAATTAGCAATGAATCTCCTCAAGCAGTGTGATGGTGATAGACAGACAGGTGTGAATTGATAGATCTCCAGATTTATTCAGGGGATTGGAAAACCATTCGGAATATTCTCCTGCACTGCCCTGGAATCACAGCAAAACTGTTCAGCCAGAAAAGTACAAAGGGACTAAACCAGATTTTGTAATATTTGTGCAGTGAATCTAAAGCCTTCTGGCTGCTGCAATACAGAGACTACTTGCAGCAATTAAATTTCTGTGTCACTCTTGATTACATCAGAAAGGTGGGGCGAACACAGAAAAATGCAATAGTGGAGGCTCTTTGATAATCAGATTTATGTTCTTAAGCTCCTCAGAAACTTTTGAAAATGGATTATGAGCGACTTGGTCACTTGGATAACATAATAATTTCTTGGGAAAATACCCTGAAACACCCAATAACCCAGAAACAGCTTTAGCCATCACTGGCCAATGGGAGAAAAAGGAATTAAAACCACTCTCTGGCTTTGCCATGGCTTTTGGAGCTCCCTAAATTCCAGCTTGGTGCTACTCTTGGAAACCCTTTGGTTTCTCTTGTTTATTTGGACACCACTTCATGCCTGCAACCTTATTTTGTTCAATCACCAACATAACAAACAAGTTTTTTATGCATGATCTGCTCATTAGTGGCTGCTTCAAACATCCCCATCTCCCAGTACATAATCCAATTTTAAGAATAATTGGGAAAATGATGTCGTGTAATTAGCATTCCGAAATCTGGTTTAATCCGTGTGGCTCTGGGTCAGCTGGGGAGAAGCAATTTCAATTAGTGATTAATTGCCTGGGCTGGGGGAGCAGGGAGGGGGATGTGTTACACAACCCTTTGCTGGCACCTCCTGCTCCCACATCGTCCAGAAAACACCAGCTAGCCAGGGATTCTCTTGGCAGAGAGATTTGATTTCTCTCGGATGTGAGGATCTGATGGTGCACCTTTGGAAGTGGGAGGGAGTTTAGCAATTCCCTTGGACTGAGCTCCAATCCTGGTTAATTTGGGTTGCTCCGTGTGAAAGTGCAGAGCTGGGGATGCTCTGGCCACACACCAACCCCAAGAATGTCACCAGACTCAAATTTCCCCTCTTCACAGCCAGCTGGGAATGCTCCTCCTCAGGGACTCACTGTGGCTCTGCACAAGGAGATGCTTTGCCCTGAGATCTTCTTCCCCACCCAGCACAAGCAACTGGAAAAAAGGAGTGAAAAAAACTTCCAAGCAGACAAATGAGAGCAGGCATTATTAAGGTTGGAAATATCTTTATAAACCTGTCCTGTGCGGAGAAACGGAGATTTTTATTGCTATGCAAATGGCTGTTATGTACAAGTCTCGCAGGCTGCAGTGGAGATGAATCATTTAAATTGACTTAATCGCTACATCCTCTGTTAACGGGTTATCTGCGGATCTCATTAAGTGTCACTGCTAATGGCTGGCATGTTTAGGCCATTGTTTTAAAATTCAGAAGTCACCGAGTTTATGTCTGACAGAGAAACGAAATCCTGGGAGCTCAAAAGGCTGACTTTTTCTTTTGGATGCTTCATTTAATAACTCCTCGGAGAAGAAGAGTGACAGCGCTGGGATTTATGGTCTCACTTCAAGGTGTTCCACAATTCATCCGCAGAAAGTCTCAGCATTTTCTTAAGCTATTTAAAATAGGATGACTTAGGGCTTATAAGAGTCTCATTTCTAACTTGTTGCTTGTGCACTTTCCAGTCAGGGATGCACCTGGAATTCACACCACGGAGAAGTCCCACCAGCTCCCATTTTTCCATCCATATTACATTTAATTGTGCTGGCTAATACAAGGATTTAGGGGATCAGCTCGGGCAATATTTCTTAATGATATAAAGTAGCATAGGAGCACAGAGCTTGAAGCAGAGGATTGAATTCTCAGGCTTAATGAGATACGAGGCTCGGGCTTATCTATTCAGGCAGGGATTTTTATTGACAGCAGGAGCATGAATGCAAGCTTTGGAAATGAAGTGAATACAGCAGCTCCCCACAAGATCACCTTGACTGCAGCTCCTGCCAGCAGATGCCCAATCTGCCAGGAAGCTTCTGCATTATCCCCAGCCTCAGTCCAAATCTGAAATCCAAAGATTTGAACTCATCCCTCCCATTTTCTTCCTCTGCAGAGCAGCTGGCACACGGACCTGCCTCTGTCCTCTCAATCTGCTTTGCCTTCCCTCAGTAATTTTCCACTTTGCAGCCCCACACACCTTCTCCCCTCACTTGTTGCAGTTGGTTTTATGCACAATGGGTTTAATCCTCCCTGAGCCTCATCCCTGTGCCAGGGCATGGATGGAGGAATGCAGATATGGAGCACCACAGACTGGTGTGGGCTGGAAGAGACCTTAAAAACCACTTTATTCCACCCTCTGCCATGGACAGAGCACCTTCCACTAAACCAGGTTATCCAGCCTGGCCTTGGACTCTTCCAGGGATCCAGGGGCAGCCACAGCTTCTCTGTGGGAATTCTCTGTGGAATTCCCAGCCTCACAGAGAATTCCTTCCCAATATCCCATCTAACCCTCCCACTCTTACTGATCACAAGCATGGGGGTATTTTCCACACTCAGCATTTTAATACAATCTCTCTACCCCACTAATTTTATTCCTGTGGCAGCAGTGGGGCTGGTTTGGGCTT
The DNA here is from genome assembly GCA_024500445.1 of Entomyzon cyanotis. Lineage (NCBI taxonomy): Eukaryota > Metazoa > Chordata > Aves > Passeriformes > Meliphagidae > Entomyzon > Entomyzon cyanotis. The sequence continues at coordinate 2,489,640 of JAKEPQ010001000.1, forward strand.
GGCTTAGCTCGAGGGGAGGATCTGGGCTTGATCTCATCAGCTCCAGGATGGACACAGCACCTGTGCCATGGTGGGACACTGAAATGATGGTTAACAGCATTGGGTGAAGGTTTTGGGAGCAGTGGGTGAGTCTGGGGGTCCTGGGGGTGCTGAGCACCCTCTGCCAAGATCAGTGGGATCAATCCATGGCCCCAAACCCAGGGAGGCTGGCCAGGCTGCTCCCAGCCAGGTTTTTATTTCTGGAGATCCTGCAGCACCAACAAACCCATCCAGAAATATTCAAGCGCTACCCCTGCACTCCTTCACGGCGCTAAAACTGATGTAAATTTACATGCAAATGAGGTGCAGCCCTCCAGCTCCTGGCAATTTGCCACGGCAGCCTTTGCTGTTGCCCCTGAGTAGCTCATCTTTTATGGGAAAGCCATCAGTCATCCCAGAGCCCCGCAGGAGGAGAATTTCCCTGCCTGAGCTGCATGAAGATGGCACTGCACACTGCTGTCCTGCCCAGAGCCAAGAGATTCTGCTCCCAGCCCTCCCTTGGCTCCTTGGTGCCTTTTCCACCCTGCTGCGCAACTGCAGAAATGGGATTTTTATAGGATTAAACAATTAGGGTTTCTTGGAGCTGAAATTCGGCGTCCCCGTGAATGTGCAAGTGATAATCCCTGGATGAAAAATAGAGTTGAACTGTCCTGTGTACATTCCCTCTTTGCAAATATTGTATTTCTTCCCATTTCACTGGCTGCTGGTTACATTTACTTCTCTGTAAAGAATATCACAGAGAAAAGTAATTTTTGGGGGCAAAATCCTAGGCCTGGTCATCCCTACCAAAATACTTGGGGGAAGAATAACTCTGTAAGAGTTTCCAGACATTCTTCCTGTTATTGCTTGATTGCTTCTTTTAGTGAAATGTTAATAATGCAGCAGTGGCCAGAGAGGGTCGATAATGAGGTAATGTGTATTTATGGGCTCTGTGTCCAAATGATCCTTAGTGCATGGTTATTTGAAAATAAATAGTGTATTGATTGAAACAGCCACGGGACAAAATGGGCTTTCAACACGTGGGGAGAGCTGGTAATTACTTAGAATATTTTTTTCTTGTTGTTAATATATCAACAAGTCTATTTATAGCTCTTTTGTGTAGAAAGGCAAATCCACTCAGAACGATATGATAATTTTTTTTATAGGGTTATTTTTTTTTAATAAGAGTTTTCTGTATCACTTTGAAAATGTTGTCGCTGATGAAAATACAATATTCACACCTACTTCCCATCCCTGGGATATCTCCATAGTCTCATTTCCACCCAGTCAATACCACTTTGAAAGAGGTTTTAAATAGCATTTAATGTAGCCATACTACTAATATTCCATTAAAACCACATAACCTCGTGCCATGGGAAAAATCAACAGCAGGAGCTGCAAATAGTAGGATTTATAGAGTACAATATCCAACTCTTAAAACTCTCAATTTTTGGGGGATGAAGTCTTCGTGGCAATACTTTTTGGGAAATAAATGAAAATTATTTGAAGGATGAAAAAAGGATGAAAAAAACGTGGAAAGAACAAAGCAGGGTTATCAGATGAAGAGATTCCCCTCAGTGATTTGATGGATCCTGACCTCATATTCAGTTTTCCTTGGATTCTAAAGCCAACAGATAAAATTCCTCCACAGAGGAAGAGCTGACATAGCTGATTGGGTAAATATCTGATTAAAAATTTAATTCCGTTCCGAAAAAGCTGGAATGGGCTGAAAATTTGGGGTTTCAAGCTGAAAGTGTAGCAACAACTTGCTTGTTTCTTTCATCCCAAAATGATCCATGAAAAATTAAAGGTTATTTTTAAAACATTAAATAACTCTATTCCGAGCCGCAGGCAGTGCAATTGGGCTTTCCCCAAATATCTAGGCTGTTGAGATGTTTGAACCAAATATTTGGTATTGATATTTACCTATGAAATACTCATCCCAAATATTTGGTGTTGACTCTTGCTGAGGGATGCAAATATTGATCTGGGGATGAAGAAGATACTTTGTCTCTGCCTGGTTCATCTCCCAATCAGCAAACACCTCAATTGCCCACATCATTGTCCAATCCTCGGATTCTGCAGTGGGAAAAATGCAGATTATAGGAAGTTTGAGGATGTGTTCACTGTTAGCCAGAATGTAACACATCCTCCTCCACTTGCCTTTGCCCTTTCAGTCCTTAGATCCTTTTCAATGAGGTCACAGCTAAGAAAACCACGTTATTGCCTCCTGTAGGCACTTTTTTTTTTTTAAAGTGCCATTAAAATCTATAGCGTGCTGTCCCTTGGCCTCTTTTATAATTCATAAGTATTTTGTAGTTGTGATCTTTCATATTAAGAACTTCCAAACCCCCCAAACTATCAAGTTCAATCCCGTTTAATTGCCTGCCTGCAGCATCAGAAAGCAAAGAGGATGAATCATTTATTCATTTATAAACCTTCTCTCCGCAGCACATCCCAGCTTTGTAGATTTAAGAACAACTTCCCTAACACCTGTAAGTTTAAAATGAAAATGTTTATAACACAGAGCTATAAGCACTTACCAGGCAATTGAGGCTTTTTTTTCCCTTTGAAGCAGCACACGAATGTGCCATTTTGGCAATTCAAAGGGCAGCTAATGGTTTTTTTTGGATGGGAAGGCTCAGGGTTAGAGGGCGTTTGTCGAGGCAGTTGTAAAGCCAACCCAGATTCTGTAATTGCCAGGGCGAGTGTGCTGTGCTGCCTGCAGCACTCCAGCTCTGTTTATCGATCCTGTGATTCAGTGTTTGTGCTCGTGGGCATCGCTCAGCACTTCCAGCACATCAGCCCTGGAGGATCAATGGCTCCTTCTCCCTCCTGATCCATTTTAATTGGGGTATCAAAGGTGCTCTGATCCTTTCTCGGGTCAGCAGATGTGTTTGAAGCTGGGACAAAGCTGTGCTGTGGAAGCACTGAGGTTCCCCTCTGCAGATCTGAGGGAAAACCTCCTCATTCCAGGAACCTTCCTGACAGCAGCAGCGGTGATGCTGAGCTCGCTTGGAATTGCTACAACCACCAACTCAGTAAATAAAGTGCTTCACTTCCCTCGCCTCTCCCTCGGCAGCAGTGCAGGACTGAAAGGCAAACTGTCTCTGCAGGACAATGGTGCTCCAGGGAAATTATTAAGCTCAGACTCAGAGTCTTTATTTTGACATTCAGGAGCAAGCCAGAGTGCAGACATTACCAGGCACGTGAAGGCTGAGCTCATGTGGGTTTCACCTGTGTCTTTTTCTCTTTTTTAAAAAGAATTCTCTTTAAAAAAAAAAAATTTCTTTCCTTCCATCACCGTGTTTAACCAATGAGAAATAATTCTCAAAAAAAAAAAAAAAAAAAGAGATTCCCTGAACAGCTGCTGGCTGTGTCACCCAATGGAGAGGTGTAATTAGAGAGTTGGGATAGCAGCTTGTCAAAACACAGGGTTGATCTGTGGTGGAACTGGGGTTTTTCCTCTTTTGTTTAGAGATTTGTCACCTCTGCTTTTAGCTGTGCAGGATATTAAGGCTGTCACATTCCCTGTGGAATTCTGAGGATTTCCTGGCAGATATCCTATGGAGAGAGCACATGGGAACCATAATGAGAGGTGGAAAGGAGATTTCTCCCGGGCTGCTGCACATCCAGAGAACACAGTTGAGACTGTTTGGAGCAACTTCTCCCACCTAATTTGGGTTTTCTCCATCATCTAGCCCTAAGAACTCTTGCAGGGAAGTTGAAGCTATAAATCCACCTGCTGTGGGCTTTTTTCCCCTCTGAAGAAAACATCTTGCCCTCAGGCTAACGTTCTTCCAGGGGAACTCAAAAATGGCCCTGGAGAATCAAGAGAGGAATTTTATTTGGGAAAAAGCTTAGGAGATTTGAGTCTGCCCAGCTGGCAATGAAGAAGTAGAAGGAAGGCAGAAGAAACCACAGCTGCTCTTACTCCTGTCAGGTTGCAAGCAAGAGGTGAGGACAGCCAGGTGGGGACCTTGATCTGGAGAGGAGCTGTGTTAATTCAGGGATTTCCCAGGAGAGGTGCAGGGTTTGCTCACAGCTGAGTGGGGAGGACAGACCCTGGCTGTCCCCAAGCAGGGGAGGACAGACCCTGCTGGCAGAGGGGTCAGGTCCTGGCTGTCCCCAAGCAGGGGAGGACAGACCCTGCTGGCAGAGGGGTCAGGTCCTGGCTGTCCCCAAGCAGGGGAGGACAGACCCTGCTGGCAGAGGGGTCAGGTCCTGGCTGTCCCCAAGCAGGGGAGGACAGACCCTGCTGGCAGAGGGGTCAGGTCCTGGCTGTCCCCAAGCAGGGGAGGACAGACCCTGCTGGCAGAGGGGTCAGGTCCTGGCTGTCCCCAAGCAGGGGAGGACAGACCCTGCTGGCAGAGGGGTCAGGTCCTGGCTGTCCCCATGCAGGGGAGGACAGACCCTGCTGGCAGAGGGGTCAGGTCCTGGCTGTCCCCATGCAGGGGAGGACAGTGAGTAGCTGCCGCACCACCACCTCTGTCCCCACAACAACGGCAAGGTGAAGGGAGAGTTCCTGCCCTAATTAATTTAGATTGGCCTGCAGATAAATCAAGGCTGCAAATGCATCCCTTGGAGCTTGGAGTTTGCATTCCAGGCACATTATTTTTCTCCAGTGCTTTCAGAGCAGGCTCCAGCAGTGCTGGCTCATGGCAAGGGCAGCTTCTCCTGCTGGGCTTGCTGAGCCTGGCACAGGTGGCTCACCTGGGACAGCAGGATTAGGACCTGCTGCAAGCTTCATTCCCTACTGATTCAGGAGGAAATGACTTCCCAAGGCCTTTACAAGAGGCTGCTGCTGCTTCTCTGGGCATCCCTGCATTCCAGGGAAAATGCTGCTCCAGCACCCTCAGGTTCATGGATGATTTCAGCTTTCCTGGGCTGTAAAGCACAGAGATGTGGGACCACAGTCTAGAAGGAGAAAGGGGGGTAGGGCTTTTATGATATATGTTTTATCAGATTTTATTTTCTTTGAGAATTTGGGATGATTTTGCATTCTGATTGGTTCAGAACAGTTTCATGCTGTGCTGTGGGAGCAGAGATGTGGGCCAGAAGCAAGACTGTGCTCAAAGGTGTCCAATATCAGACCTGGTGACAGTCACACAGCACACCATAAACTCAGGTAATTCTGAATCATTTGATTCCTCGAATTTTCCTTCAAAAGGGACAAATTGTCCTCATTTAATTTTTGCATTTAAGTGCAACTGCAGCAGTTCCCTCATGTCAGTGATCTTAGATTAAAAAGGCTTCTCTCTACCCAAATTGGGTAGCACATGCTGCCACCTTATTTACACCCACAAACAGGCAAAGACTCGAGATCTTCTTAAAACCATTTGA